>OY282403.1:2226692-3449192 GCA_958295455.1 Coleophora deauratella | reverse complement strand
TGTCCGTCTTTGATGCCTCAACGACATAACCAACATTAAAGGCATGCATTGAAATAGAGGACACAGGCTATCTTTTATCCCGATTGGAGTGGTTTCCATGGGCGTAGCTAGGGGGGGGTGCAGGGGGGGCCTGCCCCCTCCTAGAAACCCTAGAAAAATTAACAGTACACATGAAATAATATTGTTTATTTTTATTATATTTTAATCACAAAACTACGATACAGTTTCTAAGAACAGTAGATACCTACACCTACATACTATCACCTCTGCTAAGACTGGATTGCTGTGATATTGCATGTGTGCGGCTGCTGGCCCCTCCTAGAAAAAATCCCTAGCTACGCCAATGGTGGTTTCGTGATGAAGTGGATACCAAAAAATGTTTTACTGGCGAAGGCGAAGCCCCGGCAGATCCAAAATCAATATTTTAAATGCGAAAGTAACTGTCTGTCTGTATGTCTTTCGTATGTCTGTCAGTCAGTAACGTTTTTTCGCCTCAACCGCTGAAACAATTTTGATGAACTTTGTCGCGAAAATAAAACTTGAAGGGGGCGAGATAGGGGACGAAAGTTTGTATGGGGAACCAAATCATTTCTCAAGTTATGGATTTAAAAAATACATCATATTTATTCTTATTATGAAGAACTTATTATTTATTCTTATGACGAAGGCGCGGGCATCAGCTAGCTAATAAAGAAAGATACATTTCTTAGTTATTAGCGATTAGTCCGAAAGATAACCTAATATTGCTAGCGCTGTCTGTACTCACGACCTAAATATGGGTGTATTAAAGTATTACGGAGCGCATGAAACGGCCCAATTGAGCGAATTACGACTGTCTTAAGGGGACCCTTTAAGTATAACTTGACTACTTTTGTTTGAGCTCACCAGTTTAAGGCTAGGAGTACAAATGAAAGTTTAATACGAACAGGGCAAAAAATCTTTTAACAGACTGTTACAATTTTATTTCATCATTATTTACCTGATTAAGAAGATAGGTATGAAGTTTGACCAAAATAGGTTCTCTCTTGTTTTTGAACCGGCTCCAAAAAGCACTGTTAATGGTTTGTCATGTATGTTATTTGTGTTATCCGCATTTTAAAGAGAACCACAGAACGGATTTCGATGCGGTTTACACTGGGCATCCCAGTATGTAAAATTATTGAGGAATGTCTTCCAATAAAAAAAAACAAAATACAATCGATCAACAGAATATTCCATTAAACTACATTATTTCTCTTATACTGGTATATTAATACGATAAAGCAAAATGACACAACGCAAAAGCTATGTTAAGCGCGAGCCTAATTTAAACCAATCGCGTTATAGTAAAATATAATGAGATATGATGGCGCCTTCCCTGCTTGGTAATTCGTCTAATTCAAAAAATAAAAACTTCAACAAGGGGAGACATTGTTTGGTATAAACTTTATACAAACATTTAGGGGACATAGTCTTAATCACAAGGGGAGTAAAGTTAACTTTTGCTTGAGTTAAATTGCGTTTGAATGATTGATTGATAATGGAGCGTTAAAGTAACATTGATTAAGTATTTGATATGAGCGTTTTGATAGATAAAAATCTTTACAAAAAAAACCTAAGTTAAGGAAGGTTTTTCGAGTGGTAAGTGACATCGGCGCTAATAGGTATATCGACTTATTATAAATGCGAGTATATTTTTTTCGTGTTGGTTGTAATACCAACTTTTGCATAAACAGTTAATAAGTTGCCTACTAATCTAGTTTTATGTCCCTTAATCCAATAAGTAGGTACCTATTAGTTATGTTTCCGCAAGTCGCTGTCACGGGTGTCACGCTGATAATAACGCTGAGAATGGGTTCACGGTGGTTCAGCGAAGGCGAAAGCCAAGACCGTGTCGCAATCAAAGCGGCTCTGCACCGACGGGTCCCAACTTCCTTCTGCGACCTGCGACGCCGGTGACAAGTCTGTACCTTTCTCGGCTCCAATCTACCACCCAGGTGCAGGACGTGCAGGAGTACGTCAGGACCAAGACCAAGATGATTGTGAAGGTTCAGCTTTTAGATACACATTACGACACCCACTTCAAGGCCTTCGTGGTGTATGTCCCGACTCAAAGCCTTGGCCTTCGTGAAAGTTTGAAAACGGTCAACGAGCAAATAATTTTTAATTTTATAAGTTTTTATTTATCTATGGCCCTGTACATTAGTTAATAAGTAGCCTGAAAATAAACGAATAATAATAAAATATAATAAATAAATAAGTAATAAGTAGACAGGTAGGTAAACCTGGTATCCAGCATAATGTTCTTCCAAAGAGCTGCGTGACCTAGCTCAGTTAAGTAGCCACTCGATTTGCATAATTAATTTCGTAACCTAATCTGCCTAATATGAAGTTATTGCTGGGGTAAATAAAAGGTTTTACTACACAGCGAAAGCCACATGTATGAGGCTTAACGTTATGGCATTTTAGGTATATTTTATACAGTATGTAAATCTAGTCGTGCGTCATTAAAATCGTCTATCCCCGGTATAGACGGCGGTTACCTGTCAAGTGTACGCATTAAGATTTACATGTTTGCAATACGACCTTCATACACATTATCAGATGTGCAGGTTTCTTCACAATTTTTTCCTTCACCGTTAAACCAATCGGTATGAGAATGTGCGCAAGTTTCTAAATACTCATTCGTACATTGGCCAGAATTTAAACACGAAACCTCTGGTTAAGGAGGTCGGAGTAACAGTTGTTTATATGTATTTGTTGATGTGAACGCATCGATCTAATGTCATTAAAAATGTAATGATTTGATGACTTGCTCGCAGGTACATCAACAGCTGACGTGAATGTGACAGGAGTGTGGCGGGAGAACTTCGGATGGCAGGTCTCTTGCTCCTGGAGGACTCTCGGCAACGACAGCCTGCTCTCGGTCAGGCTGTTCAGGAACGGCGGACAATACCTTGTGTTTAGGCCTGAGGTGATTTATTATATTATAAGTAGTTATAATAAGAAGAGGTTAAGATCCAAATAGCAATAGCTAACTGGCAAATTGCACAAGATGAGGACGCTTGGTGCCAAAAAGTTTCGGAGGCCCAAGACCTTCTTCGGGTCACAGAGCCGGTGCAGTTAGTCAATTATCATTAATGGCTTGGCTTTTTTGTGTCTTAGCCTAATTTAAAGTTAAGGCGGCATTTCAATCCCACGAAAACAGATAGTGGCGCAGGTCAGGATAAGGAATCATAGAAGGTGTAAGGGTGAAGGTGTAAATGTTCCACAGACTTGCACCCCGCTCCTCAGCGTCGAAATAAAACTTATTTGAATACATCCTATGTCAATCTGGGGATCGAGACCACGGATCGAGATGAATCGAACAACGCATCGCAGGTCAAAATCCTATCAAGATATTTTACTACAGTCAGACACATTGTGCAACTTTCATACCTATGTACGTATGTACCTAGATACTGGAACACATTTACCGTCCGCTTGGGCAGTTGGGAAGATAATAAAATAGTGACTTCCTTCACAGATGCACGGGACAAATATAGCGAAGGCAGAAGGCTCGGGCGACTTCACAATGCTGATCGACTGTGTGACCAACTCACTTCGGGGACAGCGCGGCAAATGCGTCACTTCTGTGGAGTTTTTCACTCCGCCGCCGGCCAATGATGTTTATAGGTGCGAGGTGTCGGGAGAGCGGCCGATGTTTAGAGAAGAATTCGAAGAGTTTGAGGCTTTTGGTAAGTTCAATATTGAAAGGTATAGACTTTTAAAGATTACTCAAATTCAAAATCAAGTTAAAAAAAATAAAATTAAGTTGATGCTGCAGACATTCTTTTAAATCGTGATATTTTTCCTATCTAGTGCAAAGTTCCTACCACTCGGAACTTGTACACTTATCTTTTCGGGAAGTGTTAGCGAAGCGAGAAGAAACTTAGAGTAAAATAAATTCGCCCCAATCTATTACAAATTATGTCATTACAAAAACTATGAGCTTGAGGATCTATACATTACTTCCTGGTTTATCGTTGAGTTTATTAATGTGTATCAGCTTGGCAGCAGCGTGCATACTCGTATCGCTGACTTTTGCCGAAACCGTAAATCATTATGCGACACAATACTGAACGCTTGAGGGTGAGTGCTGAACTGACGATAACCCCAAATGATAAGTCGACACTGTGTGATACGATTAGCACGTTTAGTGGCCCTGCGAATAAGAAGTTGAACCTCGCCGAAGAAAGCATCGCATACAAAAAATACCCTGCACCCTGAATGGGGACATGAATGAAGCAAAAAGTTGCAAACTGCCTGAATTAAACATCAAAACGCCTGCCACTCCCTTACGATGATAACCTTAATACATTCGTTAACAAAATGGCAAATTACGAAAAAGGCGACTTGTAGATTTTATTCCAACCCAGAGCAGAGAAAAGGAGAACGAGAACGGCCACGCCTTGCTCATTTGCGTGAGCCGTTTTTTAGTACTGCCGGGTAAAACAGATGTCGCTGCCAGTCTCAAACCTCAACAATTTCACTAATTTTCGTACGTTCTGAGGTTTTTGAACCGATCTTCAGTAGAGAGGTAGTTTACCTAGCATTGTTTTAGTAAAAAAATATTACGGTAGGTGGCGACGATTATTTGTTTGTTAAGTCTGATGCTAGATGGCGCTGTACTTCAAAACGTATTTAGTAAACCAGAGAAAAAGCTAGATGACGCTTTTAACAAAAAATAAAGGTGTTTGCTGAGTGTTGCCAAAGTAACGTAATTACCGTGTTTTAGGGGACTTTTACGTGCACTTGTGTTCACGCAGATAAGAGCGTGCGCGTGCCGTTTCGTTCTTTTTTCAAATTAATATCATAAGCAAAGAGACACATTTTTCAATAGTATCAAAAGGCAGGGTTCGTAAATATCCGATATCATATAGGTTTAGTATTAACTTCCTACATATTAATTTCCTATCCTTATATTTTTTTCGAAATAGCCAAAATTGCAATACTTTAAGATACTTCATAGTCATTCATACTATATAATAAAATAAATAAAAAATAAAATATTTATTGGGACACTTGAATATAACAACATCTCTTAATCATGATTGAGATCTCCTTTTAGGTTTTATAAAAACCTGTGACAGGAGGGCTCGCTCTTCCATATTACGATATATATCATGCGAGCCCTAAAAAGGTGAATTCATTTATTTCTTCATCAAATCAGTCAGTCTTAAA
The DNA here is from genome assembly GCA_958295455.1 of Coleophora deauratella. Taxonomy (NCBI): domain Eukaryota; kingdom Metazoa; phylum Arthropoda; class Insecta; order Lepidoptera; family Coleophoridae; genus Coleophora; species Coleophora deauratella. The sequence continues at coordinate 3,443,990 of OY282403.1, read as the reverse complement.
AACACTAATATAATAGAATCAAAACTAAAAGTTATACAATTTATGGAATCGTCACCATACTTAATTAGTCTAAATATAAATAAGTAATATACTACAAATGCACAATACATAAATGATTTATTATTATTATTATTATTATTATATAAACATAGATAATATGAAATGTGTAATAAAACAGAATGAAAACTATAAAAAAAATTGCATATTTTTTTTTACTTTGACGCTACATTAAGACAGAGATAAGATATAATTATTTTTTTCTATGATAAGATTTAAAACTTATTTATTTGAGAGCCTAGCAAACGGCTAGCAATTCAACGACGGGGTTTGGTGGGCGCCCTAAAAATGGTTATTGGCAACACCATACAAAGTTTCGCTACCTGCAAGCTGCTTCCTTCCAGAGACAAGTTTGAATCTGTTGTCCCTTTCAGACTTAAAAGATTCCAATAGGCTATCCTGCTGTCAGCAATCGGCATGTTTTGTTGTTTTGTTTTGTTTCCGGCTCGAACGCACGAATTGTCGCTATATAGGTTAATACTATATAATATCTAAAAGCAAAATATCTCGTTTTTACACGAAATGAGATCGATCAACGAGATTTTTTGCTATCAGAGCGTTTAGTCGAAATCGTGTCTGTGAGATAGTGCACTAACAGCAGTGAACATGTCATGTATCATTGCTCCGTTTTCTTCGACAAGGATCGCCTTCTCATGTGGAAATTCGAGTAAGTACCTATCCTCCTCAGTCCTGAAGCATTATTTCGTTTGTAACACAAAAAAAATTACTTCGACGTACTAAGGGGTTTTTATATAACTAAAATATATATTTTGTTTGTCCTCTATGCAACACTTTTTTTGTATCTAGTTCCAATGCATTGCAATATTTTTTATTTAAAATATCGCCAGGGAAAGCCCTACCGAAAATGTACCCTATAGGGTACGCGAGTACCGAGGAGGTTATAGGTTCTTTTGATTTTGTCGTTGCAATTGCCTGCCACGCTGAGCGTGAACCAAATTTCTCCAAGCAACTTTTGTAGTAGTGTAAAACTTAATATCATTTACAATACTCTTTAAAATGTACCTCGCGCTCTGATCGGTTCGGAGTCGGTATGTTGTACACATTTTGAAAGGCAATTCTGGCAATAAAACAAAGGTCAGCCTTCCACTTGGTAGACCGATGACCTGTTGAAGGTTGCGGGACGCCGCTGGATGCGGGCAGCGCAGAACCAGTCTGTGCTGAAATCCTTGGGGAAGGCCTTTGTCCAGCAGTGGATGTCTTTTAGCTGATGGTGAAAACAAAGGTGTTTATTATTGAAACAAAGACAGCGACTGTAGAGGGATGGTTCGGATTATAGAGAGGTATGGATTAAAGAGGGCCTGCTTTATACTGACACTAACATTCCTTCCTCCCTTGGTTTTGTCCCGTGGAATTTGGTTACATTGCCATTACCAACTTTCATAAATTAGCAAATAAAACACTATCCCTACCTACTTATCTAATGTGATTGAGATGAAGATAAAACACATTCCATTTAAACCCAAAATCATTAATGGTCAGCAGCATTAACCACTAAGCTACCAAGTTGCCAGTCAGTATAGATCAGAGATAGGATAATTATCCAACTAATGCAAAAATATTTTTTTTTTTTCTAGGCAATGATTATTTTTTGGCATTAATAAATGCGAATTTGCGAAGCTCATTTTTGACGTTTTTGACGACAACATCAGTATTGGATTTTAAAGAAAGAGACTTCTGGGACCTGCCGTATCTGTTGCATACACCAAAAATGAAACAGAACCTGCACCAAGCACCAGCGCTGCTGTTAGTCAGGTTTTAGAGGATAATTTTGGTACTATGAAGAATCAGTTCTTCTTAGGTAAGTATATTTTAGATATCAGTATTGTTTTATTTAATGTTTTTTTTATTTGATTTGTTACGTTTCCATGTAAACCATACCTATCAGCTTCACTTCTATTTGGTAAAAAAGTTATTATTAACAACATATATCGTCCCCACTGCAGGAGCACAGGTCTCATCCTATACATTGGGAAGGTTAGGCCATACTCCACACATGGGGGCCTAGTCCGGATTTGTGGAGTTTGTGAGCCTAGTGGCCAACCCCAGTGTCAGAAGTTTTCAAGGTGCCTATATGGTATCTGACATGGCTCAACAACTACCATCTAGTGATAGCAGCCGGCACAAATGGCTTAATGTGCCTTGCAAAGCATGGAAACTTTGAGATAAATACCACTAACAGTCAAGATACACATAATATATTGGATTTGTTGACTTTTACTCATTCATTTGTACATAGGTAAGCATATTCATTCTACGGTTTTACTGAAACCTGCAATATTTTCTTTTGTTCAGGCACCGAAAACGATACCCGCTGCCTGCCACCATACACAGTAGGTACAGTTACTGTATCTAGCGGCTGATTGTCCAAGAATCAATGTTCAAGATAAGAGAATATGTGGCTGACTAGAAACTAATCAACTGAAATCGACTGAATTTCATGAAAAAATATGCACGATTTCTAAAGAAGCCAATAAAATTATATGTTATAAATTTTATATTTTTCAAAATCTATAACCTTTAATAATCATTTCCTTACAGCTTAAAACACAATAATATTCTACATTCTCATCTTTCTTAAGGGCCCATTCACATTTTTTTCGAGAAATTGCACTTTTTGAGCTCATAATTATCTACTTTCGGAAAGAGTTAGACATTAAAAAAAATATGTGTTCAGTGGATTCGTGTTTCTTATTGTAAGTTAATGTTTCAGATTTTTAAACATTTGTTCCATTATTTTATATAAAAAATAACACGCAGCCATGTTTTCGCAAAAAAGGTTCGCACGGTCATTTTCAAGCCCCTATATACTAATTATACGATACGATAGTACTAATTATACGCTGCCCCGCAACGTTTTGATCATTGTGAATATATATGTTTTTTAAATTAATATTCTGAGTGACATCTACTTTAAGCATACAATGTTAAACATATAGGTTCTTTGAATATTATATTTACATAAAAATAACATTGTCGTTTTCATATGAATATACAAAGTACATACATGCTTGTATCTTTTTTATCTTTTTTATCCTTGAAGTACATGTCAGCTCGTATATTTAACACGGAAGAAAAAAGGAAGTAGGTGTATCTTTCGTGTTATAAATTAGCACTACAGTGCTTACTCGCGTTAATTATCAGTAGCTTGCTATACCTGACGTTCTCGACACAAGAAATAAAAAAGTATGAAAATATGTAGTGTTCTAGGGCGACAAAAGATGCATGTTTTCACCCTGCTTCGAATGTCGGTGTATTTATGCACCAAAGGGTGCGCTTAACCGTTTGATGGATTTCAACACATGAAATTTAATTAGATTCTTCTTAGATTGTGGGAGTGATATAGGATATATTAAAATATAAAAATAAACAAGTTTGCTTTATGGTACTTGTTTACAAAGCGGCTTGCCCGTTTTTTAATAGACTAATAGTGCAATAAGGCTACTTTACGTCCATGTCAAAAACCTTTTAATTTATGAAGCTCGCTCCAAGACAGGGTTTTTTTTTTTAATATCCTCCATTTTTTTTGCCAAAAATGCAAATATTTTAGAAACGGTAAAAGATATCAGAAGTCTGACAGAAATTTTGAAAAACTTAACTAAAAGCATATAATACATGAGACGCATATTGACTACAAAAAAAATAGCCAAACTCAATATTTTTTTTCAGTTTCCCATACAAACTCTTTACTCACTTTTCACATTTAGAATGCGAAATCCGAAAAAAAAAATGAGTTAGGCTATTCTCTCATAGTCAACATGCGTCTCATGTATTATTTGCTTTCATCTAAGCTTTTCAAAATTTCTGTTAGATTTTCGATATCTCTTACCGTTACAGAGATATTTGCATTTTTTATAAAAAAGAACGGTGGTCGCAATAACTGAAAAATGAATCAAGAATTTGTAGGGAAAATTGATAAAAAAAAAATAGTTTAGCCATTTTTTTTCATAGTCAATGTGTGTATCATGAAATACACGCCTTTCGTTAACCTTTTCAAATTTTCTGTCAGATTTTCGATATATTTTACCTTTTCCCAGATATTTTCAGTTTTTGTAAAATGCAAATATCTCTGAAACGGTACGAGATATCGAAAATCTAACAAAAATTTTGAAAAGCTTAAATAAAAGCAAACAATACATCAAACTGAACGATTTCCCCAAGAAACTCAGGGTCCAAATGTAAAAAAAATTTTGGACTTCCCATACGAAGTTCCAGCTGACGGATTTGTATGAAGAGTTCAAAAAAGTTTCGCTTTTTGAGTATGAGTTTCCTGGTAAAGTTGTTCAGTTTAATGAGTAGAAGCCACAGTTAAAGTATTGCAATTTGCCAGACATTTTTTTATCGCCTATATATTGGACTTATCGACTTTTACTAATTCGTTTGTAAATAGGTAAGTACATTCATTCTACGGTTTTACTGAAACCCGCAATATTTTATTTTGTTCAGGCATCGAAAACGATACGCGCTGCCTGCCAGTGTACAGTCATGTATCTAGATGTTGATTGTCAAGAATCAATGTTCAAGATAAGAGAATATGTGGCTGACTAGAAACTAACTGAATTTGATATAAACAAATAATTAGGTATTCTTATAAATTCACAATACAACTTGTAAAACATCTCAAGCGTCCAGCGTAAAAGTGAGGGGTGCACTTTTTAGTCAAAGTTTCCAGTTATGTTTGTAGATTATTTATTTATTTTAAATCATTTCAAATTATTTTCTAATCATTGCAAGACTTACTATTCTATTTATTGTTTAAGTTTTTTTTTATATTAAAAATCAAAGGTCAGATTACAATCAAATCCTCGAAGAGCAATACAATCCTATGACTAGCTTTTGAGAAAAAAAAATGTAAAAAAATCATCTAGGTATTCGTTCCATACTAAAATGTATGAAAGAAGAATTAAAGTTATCGATTAGAACGAAAACTAAAAGTGCATTTATAATAATTAAAATTGTCAAGTTCTTCAAAGAAACGTTTTTCGTTTTAAACGATAACTTTTTTTGCTCCAGCTGCAGCTTGTTTAGTTCAGTTTAGGGGCATTTTAGTACCTAACACTTCATAATGTAAGATAATATAGAATTGATATTAGTGAAAACCGTCTTTTTATGCCCAGTATAATAGATAGTTTTAGGGTTTCAAATAATACAATGATTTTTGTAATTTTAGTATGATTTATTCATTATTAGCATTATAACTAAAGCAGATAGCTTCTATAATGATTATTTATTATAACATCTTTTATTTGGATGATTAGTTTTTAAAAAGGTTAGTACTATTAACGGGGGGAATTGAGATCACAATCATTTTCAAATTTGAGAATTTTGTTTAACATCATTGTTAATAATTAACATTTAAAGAAAATACATACTTACAATAATATTGTTTTATTGTTTAACTGATTAAAGACATTCATAATACTTACATATTGTTTTATTAAAGCAATTAAACAAAGAAACAGTAAAAAATTGGACATATATTTTTTTGGTGTTTTTCATGACTCTCAACTAAAGCAATCTATATTTTTCTTCTTCTATTTTATCCACACAACCAAGAGTATTATCATCTTTGCAAGGATGTTTCACTTCACCAACATATGATAATTATCTCTGAATACTTAGTTTCAATGGTGTACAATAATTTTGAATAGGCTGAAAGACGCTATTTTCTGGCAAGCGCTCCAACTCGAATGCAACTATTCTAGCAAAGTTTCGCACATCATATTAAAGGCTCATTCACATTTTTTTCGAGAAATCGCACTTTTTAAGCTCGTAATTTTCTACTTTCGGAAAGAGTTATACATTTAAAAAAATATGTGTTCAGTAGATTCGTGTTTCTTATTGTTAGTTAATGTTTCAGATTTTTAAACATTTGTTCCATTGTTTTATTTAAAAAATAACACGCAGTCATGTTTTCGCAAAAAAGGTTCGCACGGTCATTTTCAAGCCCTTAATTCTGTAACTAGAAAACATTTATTGTACCAGAAAAAAATATCTTCAAATCACTTAAATAAATTTATTGTAAGTTAATGTTCTCGGTTTTAGATTAAACGTCACAATCTTTTGTAAAAAAAAAAAAATTCTAACATTAATTTCAGCGAAATACGTCTATACTAAAGCGCGATTTTTTGTAATAAAACCAAAATATTTTTGATTGAAACTGACATCAAAATAAACAGTGTTATTTTCCCAATAAAAAACAATAAATATATCTGCATTAATTAAAAAGGTTTCAAAAATACAATAAATTAAATTGTACCAGAAATCTACGATATATTTCATTGCCTCCGCGTGGATCGATCAGAACGGCGCGAGCGCCAGTCGAGGAAGGACCTGTGTCCGTTTTGCCGCGCTCCGCTAGTACTAATTATACGGTGCCCCGCAACGTTTTGATCATTGTGAATATATATGTTTTTTAAATAAATATTCTGAGTGACATCTACTTTACGCATAGAAATGTTAAACATAGAGGTACTTTGAATATTATATTTACAAAAAAATTAAATTGTAATTTTTCCATATTTTCTAGGGTGGTCGCTCTTATTAAAAAATATGGAAAAAATACTTTGTCGTTTTCATATGAATATACAAAGTACATACATGCTTGTAATTGTTTATCCTTGAAGTACATGTCAGCCCGTATATTTACCACGGAAGAAAAAAGCGGCCAAGTGCGAGTCGGACTCGCCCATGAAGGGTTCCGTAGCAGCATGTAACATAATATAAAAGTTCTTGTAGTTCGTTGTAACTTGAATGAAAGGTAAATTAATAACAAGGCCCCACAGAAAACCAGCGTTGTAGCAGCACCTGCCTGTTACGACTAATGCTGAGTGGGGACCCTTTTTTAGTGTCACCGTGCAGCACCTACATTTATTTTTAGCTTAAGAACGAATGTCTTACTTTAAGGTGTTGTGTTTTTACATTAAATAAAGAGTTTCTATTTCTATTTCTAAATTGCGGTTTACGATTTATGACGTATTAAAAAAAAACTACTTACTAGATATCGTTCAAACCAATTTTCGGTGGAAGTTTGCATGGTAATGTACATCATATATTTTTTTTTGGTTTTATCATTCTCTTATTTTAGAAGTTATGGGGGTGGGGGGGACACACATTTTACAATTTTGGAAGTGTCTCTCGCGCAAACTATTCAGTTTAGAAGAAAATGATATTAGAAACCTCAATATCATTTTTTAAGACCTATCCATAGATACCCCACACGCATGGGTTTGATGAAAAAAATTTTTTTGAGTTTCAGTTTTAAGTATGGGGAGCCCCTAAAATTTATTGTTTTTTTTTCTATTTTTGTGTGAAAATCTTAATGCGGTTCACAGAATACATCTACTTATCAAGTTTCAACAGTATAGTTCTTATAGTTTCGGAAAAAAAGTGGCTGTGACATACGGACAGACAGACAGAGATGACGAATCCATAAGGGTTCCGTTTTTTGCCATTTGGCTACGGAACCCTAAAAAGGAAGTAGGTGTATCTTTTACCCTGCTTCGAATGTATGTATTTATGCACCAAAGGGTGCGCTGTACAGCCTTAACCGTTTGATTGATTTCCACACATGAAATTTAATTCGATTCTTCTTAGATTGTGGGAGAGATAGATATAGAATATATAAAAAAAAAAAAAAAAAAACAAATTTGCTTTATGGTACCTGTTTATAAAGCGGCTAGCCCGTTTTTTAATAGACTAATAGCACAATAAGGCTACTTTACGTCCATGAACTGAAGTAAGAGCATATAATACATGAGACGCATATTGACCATAAAAAAATAGCCAAACTCATTTTTTTTCAGTTTTCAATACAAATTCTTTACTCACTTTTCACATTTAGTATGGGAAATCTGATAAAAAATGAGTTAGACCATATTTCACATAGTCAACATGCATCTCATGTATTATATGCTTTTATGTAAGGTTTTCAAAATTTCTGTTAGATTTTCGATATCTCTTACCGTTTCAGAGATATTTGCACTTTTGGCACAAAAAAACGTTGGTCGAGATATCTGAATAGTGAATCAAGTAGTTGTATGGAAAACTGAAAAAAATATGAGTTTAGCCTTTTTTTTTTTATAGTCAATGTGCGTATTATGTAATACACGCGCTTCGTGAACTTTTTCAAATTTTTTGTCAGATTTACCTTATCCCAGATATTTGCAGTTTTTGCAAAAAGAAACGGAGGTCGAGATCAAATGTAGATCGTTTTTTTTCAATATTTTTCCTGTATTCTATACTTCATTCTGAGTAGTGATGTAAATAAAAAACAAAATTAATCATATTTCACAATCTTGAAAAAACACAGGTTTCTAAAGGTTCTTTTTTTTCTTTCAGAGAACGGAATACACAACTGAAATGTAATAAACATAAAAAGAGATGGGTTTATTCTGATTTTAATAGATAAAATAAATTAAATTCTACATTTATATAAGATCTAAACCAATACACGTAAAACAATGCAACGGCTGTTTCATTTCACGGCTAGCTTAGAACGAGCTGATACTCGTAAAAGGATCAAAATCTGTTAGTCCATCGCGCGATACGTTTGTGTGCGTGGAGTAACGCGATTATACAACAAGCGTACGACGCTCCGTGTGGATGCCTAAACTTGAGCTCTTGCGTTTCGAGAAAGGCCTCTTAAGATGACTTAATTTATTTACATCTTATTACTTTATGATTTTATTACAAGTTGTAGTACTGACATGTATTTTAATTTGATATTTATATTTTTGTTTGACATACATTTTGAAATGTACTTTTTTATTTGAAATTTTTAGATACCTATACTTATATTTTTTCTGTGTAATTTCAAATTTTCCTATTATTTATTTAATTATTGCCTTGACGATCATATTATCCTCTGACATTTTTGAAATATTATTGTAAACTTGACATTGATAATATGAAATAAATAAATCTAATCTAATCTAAATGGCGGACCGCGGTCCGCATCCAGAACGCCGACCTATTTTGTGCGGACCTTATCAAATCGAGCTGTCAAAATAGTCGAAATTGTAGAACTGATAGAACAACGTTAAATTAGTGTCAAATCATGATTAAAACATCATTGATGGAGTGATCCGCGTTCGCGACGGACATCGAGTGCCCGCGCCCCGCGCGCCGCCCGCCGCTACCACGCTGCCGCCCGGTGCAAGCTGGCAACGTCGCACTCGCGCGTATGTACGGGCGGCGCGCGGCGGCGGCGGGCGGTCGCGGTCGGCCCGGCCGGTGCGCCCCGCGGCGGCGGCGCGGGCGGCAGTGACGAGCGGCGTGGCACGGCGGCGACGATGTTAAAAAGAACAAACAAAAGAGCGCCGCGCCGCACCGCCCAGCCCGCCGCCCCACAGCCTGCCCAACTTTAATTCCGACCAGATACCGACATTATATAGGTGACTTTTAATTAGTTCTTGATACGAAAGGCTATGCAAGTGCTCATGATAACAAACAACTTTCCCCAAGGAACCCATAGTCAAATCGCAAAAAAATAATAATTGAACTCTTCATACTAATTTGGCCGGACAGTTGATCGATTTATATGGAGAGTCCGCTGTTCTTTGCGATTTGACTATGGGTTCCTTAGGAAAGTTGTTTGTTATCATGAGTGCATGCATAGCCTTTCGTATCAAGAAATAATTTAAAGTCACCTATATAATAGCTTATGATTATAGATAGGTATTTTTAGGTATACAATGGCAATGACAATGGTACGCAAAAAGAGTGCAGTTTTGTGTTAATTTAAAATAAATTGTACAGCCACGCTGTGCATACTTTCTCGCGAATCCCACAAATGGCAAATTGAGCCATTATTTTATTTAGGGTACAATTTAAACAACTTTTGTAGAAACTTTTGAAAAGTGAAGTTGATATTTATGTTTATTTACTATTTATGTTGATTTCTGTTCATTATTATCTACAGCCACAGTAAACATCCCAGACATTTGCAGCGATGTTTTTTCATACTTTATATTTATTAACGTTTACTTTAGGAATGGTGTGGAAAAATAACAACTGCGTTACTTATTTAGAAAATTATTTAAATTTCTTAGGAATGTTTATTAAAATTAAAATATCACATATAAACTTACGACAGTTAAGAGTAATTTAATAATGTTAAATAACAAATTGTCGTAGTCTAAAGATTTATTTTATAATTAAGTTTATCACTCTGTTACCAAAATTTAAGTTAGGATATATACATATTCTTTTTTACAAAACATATAAGACTAAATAATAAGACTTAATGCTCAACGTTTTGACAATAGCTTCGTTCATTGTAAAAAATGAATATTATTTTAAACTAGCTGGTGTGCCCCGGCTTCAGTTAGGGAGTTGGTATGAGATCGCGTGGTAGTTGGAATAAAAGGAGAAAGCTTATAATCTAAGAGGTATTTTTTATTGAAAATATATTCAAACTAAACTTGCGTTTAAACATAGTCAAAAATCAGTAGAAATGCATCAATACTTTAATTCTAAAAACACATTGTGCAGAGTTACATTGCGCATTTGTTTTACGAGAAGTGTATCTATTGAAAATATTTTCATAACACGGCCATCCGTGTAAAGCGAGGTATTATAGTGAGGTTTCGGTTTTACATGAATTTATTAGGTTGGCAACTAATAAAACCGCCATCTCAGTTTGTAAATTTATGTTATTTTATTTTTTAATTCCATAATTATTTGTCAGTTATGTATGCACCATCACTTTCAATAACCTGTCGCCAACGCGTCGGCAAAGACATGGCTTCTCTGTAGAATTCTTTGGGCTTTTGACTGAAGAAACTTGTTAGTTCACTTTTAAGATGGTCTTCATCCGAGAACTTTTTGTCCTATAAATAATGGGCGAGCGAATGAAATAGGTGGTAATCCGAAGGCATAAGATCGGGAGAGTACGGAGGGTGCGGTAGTACAGTCCAACCCAGCGAGAGAATTTTTTCGCTATATGGGGTCGGGCGTCATCGTGTAAAAAGTATACTTTACACTGATTCTTCGGTATACTAGCTGCAACCCGGTCTAGTTGTACGCAGTATATATCAGCTGTGACCGTAGTTTTAGTTGGCAGAAGCTCCTAATGAATGATTCCATTTACTCCCCACACACACTTAAGAGAACTTTCTACTTCCGCCACCAAGTTTCGGAGTCGGTACGCTCGTTTCGTGCGCTCCTAACCACTGCCGCTTGTGAGAAAAAATTACGTACAGGACCCACTTTTCATCGGCTGTAATAAGATTCCGCAGCCACTCATGAGTGCGATGGGAACTAAGCAACTCCACACAAACTGCACACAAAATCTGCTCTCTTCTGAAGTTGTGTCGGCGTTATCATCATGTCCTCCATGCCGTGACCGGCAACGGCGACTCCTTCATTTTCATTATTTGACTGCAGCTAATCAGTGGTTATGTCGTGCTCTGATGTGACTCGCAAAACCAAACTTCGTTCTGAATACACGATCACAAGGCACGCAGTAAAGTTGGCCAGAAGAGTTGCAGGTGTATGTGTAGGAGGACTTCGGTTTAGTCTTCCGTACCTGGCGCTTAACTTCGAGATCTTCCAGTCACATTTGCTCAAAGCGGTCGACACTTTTATGATTAGTAGAGCGCCACTCCGGTCTAAGACTTGCGAGATCCTCCCAACGATCGCTAGGTATGCCGCAAGCACTGAGGTGGCGCTTGAGGACGTCCCTAAAACTCAAGTATTGCCCACCTTGCTTCCGCTTTCCAAGGTAAAGTTCGGAATAGAAAACAGCCTTGGGCAATCTATTATCGTCCATACGCAAGACATGACCACACCATCTTAACTGATATTTCATTATCAGCGCCTCTATGCCAGGCATCTCCGCTCGACGAAGTTCTTCCGTATTAGGGATATGATCCTGCCACTTAATTCGCAGTATGGCTCTTAGGCATTTTAAGTGGAATGTGTCTAGTTTCTTGATATCTGCTCTGTTGCAACACCAGGTTTCTGCAGCATACAGAAGCGTCGGCAAGACAATCGCTTTGTAGACAAAAGTTTTTGTTTGTAACTTCAGGTCATGTGAGTCCCATACACGGTGTTTTAGTTTTCCAAAGATAGCTGCTGCACTTGCTATGTGGGCTGGAATCTCTGAAGCCAAGGTGTTGTCATTTCTGATCCGGCTTCCCAAGTATTTGAAGTGTGTTACTTCTTCCAACTCTTCGCATCCTCTTGAAGACTGCTTGATAACTTGGGTTTTAGTTATACTTATAACCAGACCGAATCTGCGGCACGCTTTATGCAGAGATTCCACATAGGCTTGGAGTGCTTCCATTGAGTCAGCCATCAGGCAGACATCGTCAGCGTACAAAACATCCAAGACAGAGAGCCTTGTAACTTTCCGCTTTGCTCTGAAGCATACCGAGTATTTCCATTTCTTTCCTAAAGCATGAAGATGATTTTCTATGGCAGTATGAGAGCACTGAAGTTGCTGCTCTCCCAGACAGCGCGAAGTTAATCTTGGGTCCGCTTCTATTAGTCGTTTTAATTCCTCCACATCTAAAAAGGTTGGTCCTGGATGTGGCCGATCAGTGAGATCATAATATCCATTATTGAATTTTCTAAACCAATGTTTGGTAATATCATAAGAGATCACACCGTCACCTATCGTTTTACATATATTGAAAGTAGCTTTGGTTGCTTTTCGGCCCAAACGAAATTCATGAAGTAAAAGGAGACGAAGTTCCTTGCGAGAAATATCCATATTTTTCGTTAACTTCACCATTCGAAAGTCAGCTGTCAACTGATCGATTGCGCAACTGTCGCTCTATTTATGTTTCCTAATAAGATTATTCGAGAAATTTCTACGTCAATCTAGAAATGGATGGAAAAAATGGCGGGTTTATTAGTTGCCAACCTAATAAAAAATTGCGTAAAACCAAAATGGTGCCTAATGGGGGCGCGTATAGTGGGGTTTTACTGTAATTATAATTAGGCATATGGCACTAAACGTTATCAAAAATCAAAGGAAAATACAGTTACACAGTGGTATATAAGTAACATAGAGGTATTTTAATTAAAGCATTTGTACTTCATTCCAATCAAAAAAAAGAAAAACGTAAACAAACTTACTATGGAACTGACACATGTCAATGTCATCTGCATACTATGTTTGTTTACCTTTTGCTTTTTTTTTTGATTGGAATGAACCATAGTTTAGTACTTTCTGGAAGTTAGTCTAATAATACTATCAATGAACATAAAAATAATCACATATTCTTAAAACAAAACAAAAAGGTTCCACCATGTAAATTTTTTGAAGAATGACTACTCTCTAAATCATTCCTTACTGGAGATCGGCTGATGATGCTGGCAATCGGCAGATATATTTTCGGTGACAAGCAAGCGCAAAAATATTATTTAAATTAGAGATGCGCCGAATGTGGGTTCAACCGATTACGAATATTCGGTCCAAAATGTGCCGAACCGAACATTCGGCCGAATCATTCGGTTTTTTAATACGCACTAAATAGTCCACGGTTTAAGCCCCCTTGTTCCACTAAATATTTACAAAACATAAACCGGAAACTTAACAGGTGTATCCTAGTGATGTGAAACGACTACAAATTTGAGAACAGGTTTTTACCGATTACTCTGAGAAAAACACCAGATATTTTTAAGCTTTTTTGTTACTTTTTTAAAGAAAACAGAACATCGAACTTAATAACTTCTAAATAAAAATACTTAACCAAACGCAAAAGTCGTAATTTTAGTTAAAAATAAAGATTTAATCGACAGCATCCGATTACAACCTGCTTCTTCTGGATGACAGCACATACCCAAATATGGAGAACATCCTTTCCAAAAGAAACTAACTTTGCTGACACAGACAAATACTTGAGCGCTAAATCGTTCAATGGCGCTAAATAGTTGTTGCTGCTCTAAAATGTGCCATCTCTTCTAGCCTCTACTGCAGTTTCATCTTCATACTCATACTTTTTATGGGACTAAGAGCACTTTTATAGTCACGCGGGTTTCTGCACGCATGCGGAAAGGAACCTAAAAAATTTACTGAAACGATAGGTTGCGGGCGGCACGCTTGCGGGCAAAAACCCGCGTGACTATAAAAGCGCTCTAAATAGAGAATCGTTGCAGTGGTTGGTGGACGGAACGAACCGACTGAACTTTGTAAACAGTGCTGCCTTACGGCTGGAAAGGGTGCGGAAATTCCCCAATTGAAAAATATATGGAAAACCACGGCGACGTCACTTAAGCTACAACTGTGTTACCACTAGGAGTAACGCAGTGTAGTGGTAATGCAGCTGTAAAAATAAAACGTATTTTAACGTCGTAATTATGTGGATATAAATTCTAAAGAAATTATGATGCTATCAAAATGTAAATGTACTTAATTTAAAGTTTAGGTACTTTCCCAAGGTAACACAGGGTAGGTAATTTTGCTTATAATCCGACTACGATCTTTTGGCTAATGGATGACATTGACAGGGCGGTGCTTTAGTCGCAAATCTGTCATTTCTTTCATACAAATAGTGTCATTTTTCAAGATGTCGGCGTTAGTTCCGGCCTTTCACCACCTGCCAAAAGATCTTAGTCGGACTGTAGCAACGTGGACACGGCCAGTCATATTTTATTTTTAAAAAGTTATGGCAGATGTATAGTAATTAATGACGTAGAAGTGAAGTTCAAGTAATAGTGTATACGTTGAAAAATTTCAATATATATGTTACGTGAAAAATTTAAAAGAACACAGAAAGACAGCCAATATTTATATGAAAATCACCTGCGTTACTTAGGCAACTGAGTTACCGTAATTTTTAAATTAATTCATTTTTTAATTTAATTACTGTTTTTCTACACCAGACTTCTTTTTCAGGAGCTACTGATAGCAGTTTCATTAAATAATTTGCCTGTTGAGCTAAGAAAATCGCCTTTATTTGAAACGGACTGATTATTGGCACCTAAATACAATAATGGCCCATATACTAGATTGACATCGTTCAACTTAAATCAGAAATAGACTTCACAAATTAACGATGTTGTTTTGTGTAGGAAGTACCTTATCCTGGTATGGCCTGGAATAATTCATGACCTAGTATAGGCCGCATAAAGTTATTAAAAGGTACAAAGTTTCATTAGCATCGTTATAGCTATTTTTAACCGACTTCAAAAAAGGAGGAGGTTCTCAATTCGACTGTATGTTTTTTTTTGTATGTTTGTTACGCGATTACTCCGCCAATTATGAATCGATTTTGATGATTCTTTTTTGTTTGGTAGGTAATACTTCAGAGGTGGACCCATATAAATTTTATGTAAACAAATTAAGCGGTTTTTCAAAAAATCATCAAAAACAAAAAAAAAACGCTAAATTGTAGCTGTTACGATTGAAGTCGGTTTTTTAACGTGTTCAGCGTTGATTATTGAGAAAAAATAACAAAAAACTTGGCCGGGAGAGACACCTACTAGACATGGGCGCCGATTTGTTCGCACCGCCGCGCCGCCGCCGCCAACTCTTTCAAAATTCGCGCCGATCAGACCAAGCAGGAAGCAATTTTGGTTAAATTTAATGTAGCTTTTTTCAACATGTGGTAAAGTATCGCACCTCATATCAATTAGAGCAGATTTCAGATGCAAACATAGAAAGAAATCGATTCATGCATGGAGATACAAAATACAACTCGTGTCGGTTTTCTTAGACCGCATCAACGAGTATGTAAATTCTAATTGCCCTTATTTTACACAAAAATGTTGGAGATACCTGGCATGACCCGATTTCAAACATTAAGTTAACTTTAATCCAAATCGAGCCGACATCGACACTGTAACGAAGATATCTCGGACATCCGCTGAAACGAGATTAGAATGGCTCTTAAACAGCTTAAGAACAATAAGACACTGGGTGATGGATGATAAAATTACGGCTGAGCCTCTGAAAGCAGTCGAAAACCGGTACTTGAAGCTCTTCAGAAGTTGCTTAATTTCATTACGAACGCCTACCACATAGCACAAAACTGTGGTAGGTGGTGCACTTCTTCAAAAATGGTAACGACCCAGCTGAGCTGCTGATTGTGAGACCCTACAGACCCACATCACTGTATTTAGTTTCTGAGAGTCATCACAAATCGTCTGGACGCTTGTTTTATGAATTTCTAGGGTATTTCCGAAAAGATTTCAGTACCATAGATCTCAATTCTACATTGAAGCTGTCAACACAAAAAATGAAAGGTATAATCGGCCACTATGCTTCGCGTTTGTAGAATGTGGACTATAAGAAAGCCTTTCATTCAGTCGAGACTTGGACTGTGTTACAGTGTCTCCAATGCTGTCAAATTAACTACGAAGTTATTGAAGTGTTTTAGTAAAACAACACTATGTCGGCCCGCGTCCAGGATCAGAATTAGAAAAATATATGGCTGCAGTGAGGAGTGACACCAGGAGTGAGGGAGACGTTAAATATCCAAAACTGTTCACCAGTGCCCTGCAAGATGTTTCAGAGCTTATGGACTGGAGAGGACTCAAAATTCATAGCGTAAATTAACCACTATCGATAAGCTGATATCTTGGATGTCCTATGTAAAATTCACAATGTTCTCAGCAGATCATCTTAATAAGTGGATTTCAGTATCAATATCCGTTTCATACCCATTTCTCTGAAGGTTAGAGACTACACTCTAAGTTGTTAATGAATATTAGAATGGCTCTTTAACAGCTTAAGAACAATAAAGCACTGGGTGATGGATGATGGAGTTACGGCTAAACTTCTGAAACCAGTCGAAAACCGGTACTTAAAGTTCTTTAGAAGTTGAAGAAAGAAGAAATATGAATATACATATTTTCCTATAACTCAACCATAGATAGAACCAACGCTGGATAGGTCCAACTTCGAAAATCAATCGATTTCAATCGTCGAATCCATCTCGGCTAGGCCACGTTTGGGAAAGTCTGCAGTATCTTCAGGTCCGAAACATCCGAAATACTACAGTGTTTCAAAACTAAATTGTTGGTAAGTTGATCAGTGTGTGTTTCCAATGAATAACATTTGGATGTGAGACATAGTCACTTACTATGAGCCTCATGAGAAGGCTCAAGGTCAAGGTCGCCCAAATGACGATGAAGCGTGCTATGATCCGAAATTCTATACGTGATCGAATCAGAAATGAAGAGATACGGAGGAGAGCTAAATTAACCGACACAGCTCATAGAATCGCTAAACTGAAATGGCAGTGCAGTGGGCAGAACACAGATGACCATAAGGGTTATCAAAGTTCTCACACCGAAAGACACAGCATAGGCAGACCTCTCACTCGGTAGACTGTCGCGACAACTGGTAAAGGTTGCGGGCCGCAGGATACAGGCAGCGCAAGACTGGTTGGCGTGATATCTGGGGTAGTTCTGTATCAAATTGTAGAATTCTTTTGTGGAAGATGAATTATTATTTTTATATACCTTTTCAATTCGCAATCAAAGCTTTTTCTATTTATATACGTAGAAAAATGTGTGTCTTATTACCATTTACAAAAATAAAAAGTAATGCCGCGCCGCGGCGCAGCGCCACCACGCCGACCAATTTAGGCCGGCGCGCCGCCGGCCGCCGGCAAATATAAGGTCGACGCCCATGTCTAACACCTACTAACACTATTTTCAAATGTCTCTTATGACTCGCCGGTCACTATATAGATCAAGGCAGTTTTGTATGAAACTAATGTGTGCCGTGCACTGGATGAACTCACAGTTAAGGAAGAAAAATTAATTTCTGAAACAAACAAAATATACTATATTTATCTGTGAAACGTGTAACTATTTGGGTTATTTCCCTTTGTCACATCACAATAAGGCACTGCGCACTGCGCAAGATACCATGTTTGCACCAACCACTATTTAGTTATTGCATTATTATGATTTTTTTTTTCAAATTTCGCAGGCAAATAAATCCATTGCGGCCCGCTATGGCGTCTTATTAGAAAACAAATTGCCATAACGGTACTTCGTTTTGCATCTCTTTCTGTCATGCAGGGGTTCCATAAGGATAGTGATATCTCTTTTCGACGCTTAGGTCGTCTTGAGCGTAGCGCAAGTACAAGGTCTATGCTTATCACTATCCTTACTACTGATTATATATATATTTTTTTATAAATAATCGTTATTCCAGAATAAATTGGAATACACATTCCATATCAACCCGAGATCGATATGTATTTTTACAAGCTGTTATTAAACTCACTGCAATGTTTAGAATGGTTTAGAGATCAGACGGTGTAAACTTTGTGAGAAAGTGTGCACAGCATGGCTGTACAATCTATTTTACTGGCTTACACAAAACCGGCACCAAAAATGAGGTAAAAATTATTTAAAACCATTCTGCAGTAATATATCAGATAAACGATAATAGAGCATCACGGTATGTCATTGTTTTTTCTCATGTTTATGAAATGAATGTAAGTACCTATCTATTTTCCAAAAGTGTGCGCTACAGGCAAAAGCTATGTCCTATTGTCTGGAATAGGTATGCCAAAAAAAAGGCAGGAAGGTACTACATTACATGGCACGACCACTGAAATTTGTTTTGTCCATAATTTGTTATAAAATAGATAGGTATCCTAAGTTCTTCATATGGTTCTTGTGTAAAAATAAAATAAACAATGATTCTGTTGGAGGACTGGAATCCAGGCCAAGAAATTTTAAAAAAACACTGCACTGACCAACCGCGACAGCTCGAACAACTTATAGGTACCTACATCTGCCTACATGAATGTACATGCAGAGATTACTGCAAATTGCAAATTCTATTGAGGTATGTATTTTCTCTTTGACTATTATGTTTTTTTATTTCTGAAGTACTTACTGACCCGTAAAATAGTTAAAAATTAATTCTATTGGTTGTTTGGTACGTCCTGAAAGTTATCGTCAGTGAAATTTTACTTTAAAAAAAAGCCCTGCGCCCCGAATACTGAAAACGAGTTAACATATAGTTACTTTATCAATTTGTTTTATTTTGCTAATTTCAAGATGCAGCCCATCTTCTTTTACAACCCGGCAGCGGCACCGCCGGCTCAACAAGTTATTTACTTGCCGGCGGCGGCGGCGGCAACGGCTCTTCCGGTGCAGCCGGTGGTAGTGCTGCCACCACCGCCGACGCCAGCATCGCCAACACCACACATAGTAGAGATTCACGTTGTAAGTTTATTACTATAACCATTATGTATAACTAGCAATAGCCAAATCAACAGCCTCTACAGACAAAAAACTGCACTGCCTTCGAAGCAATGGTTTTAGTGAGTCACTAGTGGATAAAAAAATAGGTCATTATTCTGTATAAATTAAATAGGTCATTATCAATACATTAAGTAAAACAAGACCAAACACAATTGATTTCTTTGAATTATTTAGTAACACTGATAACACTTATCCCCCGTCTATGTGATCTGTGCAGAGAGTGAATTGTTATTTTTTGGCTTTCATTGTTGGCGATAGTAGAAACCATGTAAAACATTGCCTGCCTGATAGGTAATCTATAATAATAACAACCTGACCTCCAGCCAACTGTGCTTCTGCTATAAGTACCTCCAAGTGGGCACAGTAACAATTTTATTGAAAAAATAATAATAAATCTGTAATATATGTAATATACAATACTTACTATATCAATGTTCCTCAAGAGGTTAAAAAATTTACAAAAATGGTGGTTGATGAAAGGCTTTTATTTAATTGAATCTATGAAAATCTTTCTTTTTTTGAACTTTGACAATTGTTCCTAAACAAACAGCATATTTGTGCTGCATGTAACGGTGGCGGCGGCGGGCGGTGCGGAGGCGGTGGCAGCGGCGGCGGCGCGGCGGCGGCGGCGGCGGTCGCGGCGGCCGTGGCTGCGGCAGCTGCGGCTCCCAAAGGCGCCTGACCATCGAGTAAGGCCACGTCAATTAATACCTACGTTGGTGACATGCGGCGCGTCGAGCCTATAGTGTTATTCTCCAGTGGATGTCCTTGAGGCTGATAATGATCATGATGATTTTATTTGTATAAGTGCACGAGCCATTCTGTGGTACATGGTAGTGGTGCCTAACCAGTTATTTGAATTTGCCTGGTTTATTTAGTGATTGTAATCACAATTATTTTGTTGTTCATGGCGGTATTTAATCGTGGTGGTGCTGCACCATGTTATCTGATATTTTCCTGCTTGATTTAGGGCCTGTATTAATAAACAATTATTTTGTTGTACATGGTGGTACTTAATGGTAGTGGTGCCGCACCATGTTATCTGATATTTTCCTGGTTGATTTAGTGCCTGTGTTCATGGTGGTACTTAATGGTGGTGGTGCCGCACCATGTTTTCTGATATTTTTCCTTTTAATTTAGTGCTTGTATTAATGAACAATTATTTTGTTTCAGATTGTAGGTGTGAAATAAACATAAAGGATATAAAATCTTATAATAAAGAAGCTGATTCCGTAATAAATGTTCATGTTTTTTATTATATAGTAGTTTTATTTACAATAAGAAATGTTCAAAGAGCTGAATTACCTATGATAAAAATAATTTTAGGGTACAAGCAAAACTAAAAGTTCTGTTTGTCCCCGTTCAGCAGGGACAGGCTCGTTGGGACAAACAGGAATAACCCTCGCTACGAATGCTAGGTATATGGCTATTTCAGGCATACTAAAGCCACGTGTTACAATATAAGGACTATAAAAAAAACATTTTCTATTCTATCTATTATTTCATATTATTATATATATTATACAGATGTCCAATTTTGGCTGGTGAAAATACCTATCAAATTGTAACAAAACATGTTCAGAAAAAGTTAAAATATAAGGTGCTACTTTATTAGTGCCCGATATTTTAGTTAATGCTTCTACTCCTGCTTCTGCTCAACTTTCTCCAATGAACCCATAGTCAAATTGCAAAAAAAAATTAGAACTTCATACTAATTTGGCCGCTTGGCTAATCGATTTGTATGAAGAGTCCAAAAATTTTTTGACAGTTTGACTATGGGTTCCTCAGGGAAAGTTGATCAGAATCGAGAGTAGAAGCACTCACTAAAATATTGGGCACTAATAAAGTAGCACCGTATATAAATTTTACTGGGGCTTTATAAACTTATACAAGAAAACGTCTATGAATGAAATAACAATAAAGGCTTTGGCACACCAAAAGCAGGTCAGTACCAGCGCGGTTTAAATGCGGGCCCGCGCATGTTGTAATACAAGAAATTATATGAAGTACGTATTTAAACGCGGGCCCGCGCTCAAACTGCGCTGCGCCGCCGTGCCGCCTTGCAACTGCCGGACGTCAAACCAAGCGGCGCGGGCGCGGGTCAGAAGCAGCGCGGCGCAGTTTGATCGCGGGCCCGCGCGGCTGTATAACTATGGCAACCATGTCAGCATGCCACACCGGGCGGGGGCGGGCGGGCGTTCGCAGTGCAGCGCAGCGCATCGACGCGATTACACAACAGTTGTATTTTTTTACAACCGCTTGTTGGATTTAAACGAAAAAAAATTCGAATTAATGAGTAGGAACAAAAATATACAGGGTGTTAGGTAAAATAGTGCAGATCTTTTAAGGGCTAGAAGGGTACCCTAGATGCAGTACATTTATGCTATTTACAAATTTATATTCGCTTTAATAACTGAGAAAATCGAAGGTTTTGTTTCCGTGAGTGGCGGCCCTTAAATAACGTCATAGCCCGCACAGATCACGCACACATGCACGCGTGCGCAGAGCGAGTGACAGGCTCACGCACACACAAAAACGAGCGCGCGCACACACACAAACGCGCTCGCAAATTCTCGAATGCACTGTTTAGTCGCGCACGCATTTCATCCGCTTTTTCGACCTCTTTAACTGACACTTTGTCCTTGATGTAGCCCCACAAAAAGAAGTCCATCGGTGTCAAGTCTGAGGGGCGCGCTGGCCAAGCGACGGGACCGTGTCGACCGATCCAGTTCTCGTCGAATTCGCGTCGAAGTACGTTCCCCACGGTCCTTGCAGAGCTGGAAAGAGCGCCATCATGCTGGTACCAAACACGTCGTCTTTCAGACAGTGGCTGGTCATCTAGTATCGGTACCTCATTTTCTTCTAAGAAGCTGCTGTATGCCTCAGCAGTTAACCTGTTTGGTAGAAAGAACGGACCTACATGCGCTCATACATGCGTGTTGCCGCGATTAAACATTCCACATCGCGTGAATGTGCTCTTATCTGACCATAATACATTCTGAACTAAATCTGTTTCCTCCTCGGTTTTCCGTAGCAACCACTGACAGTATGACACGCGATTTCCAAAGTCTGGCTCTATCAGGTGCTGAACAGTCTTTACCTTGAAAGGATGTTGCAAATCATCTTTTAAAATCTTGTGTACACTCCAGTTGCTGATTCCAAATATCGTTCCTGCCGATCTTGTGCTATCCTCGGGCTCTTCTTCGAAATGTTCCAGGATAGCATCCCGCAAGTTCAAACCGACGATGCTCGACCAGCGTCACGGTTTGGCCTCGCGAACGTTCCATAGTCCCTTAGTCGCTGAACAACATTCCGTATCACACGTCCGCTGGATGGCGTTTGTATGACGAAAGTGCTCCCGGTACAAACGTAGGGCTTCCTCTGCGATTCCATGAGTCATCACATAAGCTAACACCATGTCGGTGTATTCAACATTTGTAAACTGATAGTTCGGCATTATTAACAAACACGAAATTACAAAATCCAAAAAAAAGTCAATAAACAAATTCAATGCGCAATAGCAGCGGCTTTAAACAAAAGAGAACAACAAAAGTCAATAAAATTACAGAAAACACGACAGCTCTACTCCACAGCGAAGCAAGACCAACAGTGTAGGTATTAAATTCTCGCTGGGCGGCGTGGCGCGGCGCGGTTCGCGGGTGACGACGACGTTGCCACTTTGAATAGCTATGACCTACTGGTTGAGCGTCACACGGGTAAAAGAATACGATAGTGGTTGTAGGTTTGGTTTAGCCCTCAGTTGGTAAGCCCTTGGCATCATCTTACCTGATGGTAATTCGTAAGTGATGAAGGTGGAGGCGAGCTTACCAAGACTTCCCAACGCAATGGGGAACTGGCTACCTTATTTTCATGCCGGAAAACATCAATGCTGTTAACATTGCCCTACCACCAACCAAACAGTTCTACAAAGTTGGACCCCGCCGGGAATCGAACCCGCGACCACTAGGCTACGGAGGTGGTTAAAAGGTCCTAAATGAAAGTCCTAAAAAACTAAATTTTAATAGAAAAATTAAAAAAAAGATTTCATTAAAAAGGATGGACCACATAAGTTTAGTCGTACGCCTGATTGAAGTAAGATAAGACTTGTTTGACGGTAATAATAAAGTTCAGTTCATTAGATTACTATCAGTTGACATATTACTCGTACTGTTTTTACCTAAATTATAAAAACTATACCTACGACCTACGTACTATTCGCAGATACAAACATACGTACCTAGTCCACGTGGACTGAGCGGTGCTCGTAGCGTGGGACGCATGCGCGGTAGCGCGCGATAACCAACCAATAGCAGCGCGCACCCGGGCACGGGTCGACGCAAAGCGCAGCCACAATAGAAAACTGTGACGCAGTAGTCAGTAGCGAAACTTACGTTGCTAAGTGCGTTCGCGTTTCGCGCACCTATGAGTATTTTATCGCGCATTGTATTGTATCGCGTAGTACTCGTAAAAGTCACCGTACAAGTGAGTCCATACTGTAGGAGTCGAAGATCAAAAACAGTGAGATACTTTTGTCTACAGTAATCCGAAGAACACTGCTATTTCGGTCACGTTGTGCGGAGAGAGCCTACAAGTTTGGAACGATCCATTATTTATGGAAAAGTGGAAGGGAACAGACCGTGGAGCCGCAGACCAACTCGATGTGCCGATCTCGTCACGAAGACGCTGAAGATGTCGATTCACGAGGCATCGAATCTAGCGATGAACCGCGAGGCTTAGCATTACACTATCCAGGAAAATAGTAATTGAAGGGGGTCACGATCCTCAGTACTGAGGGACCGACTAAGGAGGAGGAGAAAAGTGCATCAGAAAACTGTAACCCAAATCGCCCGATATCCAGTGTGAACACCATAGACGGGATCGTTCAAGCGCTTCGGAGAGAAGGCCGTAACTTCATCAGTGGTCCTCGTGCGTTGCAGGAAGTTTGAGCAGCAGTTGAGCAGTTTGGAGACCGCTGGCTAGGACGAGGAGGATCAGTGGCTTAGCCGCCACGGTCACTCGACCTTACCTCATTGGATTTTTATGTGTTGAACCACGTGAAAGACTTGTGAAAGTGAGAGTGAAATGGAAATGCGAATCAAAATCGACATGGCCTTTTGATATTATTCAAATGGACCCTCAGGTCATTGGCTCCTTGCATAGACCTGTGCGGAAACGTGCTAGACTCTGTGTACGTGTAAACGGTGGGCATTTCGAACAATCTCTAATATCTACTAAGAATTTGTTTATCTACCTATCTCTACAATTAAACTATTTATCAAAATAACAACTTACATTGTTTAATTTTGATTTCCCTACTAGTATCTGGCTTGTCTACCAATATTTTTTTAAATTGCTAATGATCTCACCTGATCGCCTCCGTGGCTCAGCAGTGTGGCGCTCGCTTCATAAGGAAAGGTTGCGGGTTCGATTCCCGACACTGATGTTTAGAGGCAAGACTTTGGTAGTTGCTAGCTATTTTTGAAAGAGATCTAATTACTTAGGCGACTTGTTAAACGCCCTACCACCAACCAAACCGAGTCTTTTCGAAGTTGAACCCCGGTAGGATTCGAAGCCGCGGCCTCCCGTGTCCAGGGGCGCCGACTTCATAAAAATATTGGGGGTAAAAATAACAACTTTATTGTTTAATTTGGATTTCCCTACTAGTATCTGGCTTGTCTACCAATATTTTTTAATTTGCTAATGATCTCACCTGATCGCCTCCGTGGCTCAGCAGTGTGGCGCTCGCTTCATAAGGAAAGGTTGCGGGTTCGATTCCCGACATTTATGTTTGGCGGCAAGACTTTGGTAGTTGCTAGCAATTTTTGAAAGAGATCTAATTACTTAGGCGACTTGTTAAACGCCCTACCACCAATCAAACCGAGACTTTTTGAAGTTGAACCCTGGTAGTATTCGAAACCGTGTCCAGAAGCGCCGACTTCATAAAAATATTGGGGGATAGGTGGTTTTTTTTTATTTTTTTGATATTTTCTAACTAGCTATCGCCCACGGCTTCGCCTGGGTGGATATCGTTTTTGTGATTACTGTTGCCCTATGGACTCCCGATTGTTGCTATGCAGGCGGTTATCCCCGCGCCGCCCGCAGCGTCCGCACGTCGTCGCCCCGTGTGTTTATGTGTTTGCGTGCGTACCTATTGCATGACGTCATTGAGTAAGACAGCGATACTGATTGTACGTGCGAGAAAGAGATGGAACAAATAAGGGCGGCCATACACGGGAGCAGTTAAAAAAATAAATTGTAATTGAAGTTTTGTGGGGAAAATTAAATTTAAAAAATCTGGGGTTAATTGTGAGCGTTCAGCATGTCTGACT
This sequence comes from Coleophora deauratella, assembly GCA_958295455.1. Lineage (NCBI taxonomy): Eukaryota > Metazoa > Arthropoda > Insecta > Lepidoptera > Coleophoridae > Coleophora > Coleophora deauratella. The sequence goes on along the minus strand of OY282403.1, from coordinate 3,418,401 downwards.
CGACCTGAAAAAGTGGGTGCAAAGCGGAAATTTGAGAAAAAATAGGGCAACTTTACACCCTTATTTCTCGTAAACTAAGGGGAATATAGACTTCGCTCTTTTTTATGTGTGATAGGTTCTGCAGCCCCTACGTGCCATTTAAATATCTGCAGTATTTTACCTAACACCCGGTATACTATTTTCGAGAAAAATATTATGGAAATATAACATTCAAGTAAAATTTTCTTTTTCGACTTAGAGCCAAAAGCAGCAAGAGTCTGTTCGACATCTTGCAGCCAACTAACCTCCAGTCCTCCACCCGTCAACGTCACACTGAACGGGGTTTTAACGCGGGCCCGCGTTAAAACCGCGTTGGAACTGCATTCAGTGTGCCGTCTCCCGCGCTGCTACTGACCTGCTCCGCGTCTGACCTGCCTTTGGTGTGCCGAAGCCTTAAGGGTAAATGAAATACCTACTGCCTCGCAAGAAATAGGTGAAATGAGTTTACGTTTTTTTGGGAGCAAATTTCAACAAATGCAAACACAGACTACGAAATCTTGATATGGGCTTTAAATATTTATTAAACAACCCCAGTTTAAAAAATATAGTATAAATCTTGTTTCTGGTTTACTAATGTACGGCGATATGTTTTGGAACGAAACCTAAGCTTTTAAAAAATAGTCTTAACAGTAGCGCCATCTATACAAATTTCATCCAAAAGAGAAAGTAACAGAGCAAGCTACCTGCCTCTTAGACTTAACTAGTACAAATCATCGTCACAAGAGGACGCTAGAGGCGAGGTTCATTCTGATCATTCGCACAGGGTTCCGAACCCCGTCATAGCGCCCTCTGAAGAAAATAAATGGAAACTTAACCAACTCAGTAACGCCATCTAAGTTTATTTCCAAAATTTCTGCATACGCACCTTAGTATGAACGTGAACAGTCTATATATAACTTGTCTCTGCCCAGAGCAAAACATTTTGTTCGGTCTGAGTCAGGGTGTTCCGGTTTAAGGTTTAAAGGTACATTTTAGGTAAAGGTACATTTTCAAAGGTTTCTGCTTCCTAAAGTACAGAGAATCCTTAAAGTTTGAGGCAAGCAAGACGCACGTAGATGACCTATGGGCATGTGATTCATTTTGCAATAAGTAGTAAACCTTTTCATTCAGTAGGTTAAGTATGTTACCAAATGTTTACACATATAAACAATACAATACGAATAATTTATTTACTGTTAACTTTGAATATGTACAAAAAAAAATTGTTTGTCTGTCAAGAGATTAACTTTTAACCTTTTCTTCGACAGTTCCGCCCAGAGAAGCGCAAATGAGTAAGACGCAGTCAGGAGCAGTGATGTACAACTGCACGTCATCAGGTCTTCCCGCGCCGAGTCTGGTGTGGACTGTTGATGGCAACAAGGTAGGTAACAATAATGCGTATGCGATAAGGACATATGTGTCAAACTGTTACCAAATTGGTGCAGAATAACTGGGGCTTCTATTCTTTATAATGAAGACCTTTTACTTCTACGAGTTTGATGGAATCCCAAAAAGAAACTTTCATACGAAAGCCAAAAAGCGGATAAATTTGTAGGTATATAAAGAGTAATTTTTTTGTTATTTCAACAAAGGTATACTACAAAAGTTGACCAGTATGGTGAGTAGAAATCCCAGTCACAGATGATACTAGCCCCAGTTAACAGACCCTTCCTCCTCCCAGGAGAACCTAGGGTTAGTGTGAGTCTGTAGTCTCACTGGCTAATTCGTCTGTAAATCACTTTAACATCACGTTTATATGGACTTAATGATTCCTTGGTTTATCCTTTATAAAATAATAACTATCTTCCCTTTACAGATACCAGAAAACTTCTCGAAATCGAGATGGGACGCCAAAACAAAGTTGTGGCATTCCTGGTCAGTCTACACGCCTCATTCTGCCGACGATGCCGTTGTTTGCACACCTGTGTCTGCGAAAAATGGAATTATGGTGAATGGAGAAGCTATGGCTGTGAATGTAGCAGCAGTCTCTGGTAAGTTGTCAACTATAAAAAATAATATGCAGAGTAGAATCTTATTTTTTTGTTCCCGTTAACTGTGGCTTCTACTCCTTTTTTTGATCTCATCATCAAGCGTGTATGGAGAGTCCAAATATTTTTGTATGGGTTTTGCAAGAAAGAAGAAGAGACTGAGTGTGACAGAAATTTTCAATGATAGAAGACCAATGTGAATTACGAATTCTCAGGTGGACTGACATTAAGCTGTTGACTTACAGCCTCTATCTTTAAAGAATAGGACATTGGTTTCTGGAATACATTCGTATTCCATTCATAATTGTCAGAGGTTAGTTTCTGTGGTAACTTGTAAATAAAAGGCCAATATGAATTCAGAGTTCACAGATGGGAGTCATATTTAGCCTGTGACTTGAAGCCTTGTATATCTTTAAAGAATGGAACACCGGTGTCTAGCATATAATCAACAGTTGTCTGTGGTAAGTTGTCAGTTACAAAATGCCACGATGGGTTGATGTTTCGCTCAGACTAAAAAATACTTTATTTCATACAGGGTTACAGGAAAAGTCGTACTGAATATTAAAGGACGTTATTATTCAGGTCATTTCTGATGGATTTGATTCTATGCTATGGTGTTCGAAACTTAACCGTTATGGAGATATTGAACTTTAAAGTTTTTTTTTAAAAATCCTCAATTTTTTGGTTTTTTTGTCGATTTTTTTGGGATAAGTGCTTCTGGGGTACGTTTTTTTGATGTAACTAGTTAGAAAGCATGTCAATTAATAAAAATGATTAACCAAAACTGAACCTACTACTAACAGCTTAAAAATACTGCTTGACAACGGTTAGAATTAAATAATTTTCAATAAGAGTTTTTAAATTTGAAGCTCTCTGTTTAAAAAAAAATGTATGGAACTTATTCTGCAAATCATTTTAGAAACTTTTACGTCTCCTTAGCTATTCAAAAAGGTATAACAGTTACTATTAAATAGGCAAAATATTGACCAAATAACGTTTAAGTTAGCAGAGGGTACATTTTTTTGACAACTCTAGTCCTTTTCAGCTTCAAACGACGAGCAGTTTTCTTCTCAAAACTTTGTTTAAGGCCTTAATTCTTATTAATCGATTCTTTAATTCTCTGCTCCGTCCCGCTTCAGTGGAAACACTTGCTACTATTCTCTGATCTTCTCCGCTCTGCTCAGCCCCGCTCCGCATCAGTGGAAATGCACCCTAAGGCCTTTAGTCTTATTAATCGATGAGAATCTGTAAATTAAAGAATCGATTAACAAGAATTAAGGCCTTAAACAAAGTTTTGAGAAGAAAACTGCTCGTCGTTTGGAGCTGAAAAGGACTAAAGAGTTGTCAAAAAAATAACGTCCTTTAATATTCAGTACGACTTTTCCTGTAACCCTGTATATTTCGATTGTGACTTGCAACCTGTGTCTGCAAAGAATATTATGTTGGTGCTAGAAGTATCAAAGAGTGTTATTTTAGCAGTCGTCTATGTTAAGTTGTCAAAAATAAAATTTTAACTCTTTGTCACTTTAACTGCACATACATTAGTTTCTAAAGATATATTTAGACAAAAAAATACTATTCTTATTTCTATTTTGTTTACAGGTATATCAAAATCACTAGTCTGCCTTGCAATTTCATTGCTAGCATTTCGGAGATGACTACAATTTTAGTGGTAACAGAAAACTGAAAGGGACTATTTATTCAATAAAACCAGTGATTAATCATCAAAGTTTTTATTTTTAGTTGAGTATCGTTGTTAACAACTATTTCATTTCTTTGTATTAAAGGTACACTAGAAAAGATGTGAGGTATTTAAATATAACGTATTTCCATCGACTAATGTAATAACTTCCCGGTCAATGGGAAGAACCCCGTGTGTGGAGTACGGCCTAACCTTCCCGAGCAATGGAAAGAGACCCATGCTCCAGCAGTGGGGACGTTATCGGTTATTAATACCTATAGAATGACAATGTCCCAAGAAGAAGCGTCAAGCGGAAGTCCAGAGATAGACACATCCTCTAAGTGTATGGGTACTCGAATACTCCCTTATAATTCTTAGCAACTTGTACACAACTTCGTATTTTCAAAGAAATCTAATTATGATTCTAAAACGTTAGAAGTCAGAACTGTCCGTTTTATATATTTTTTTATCCAATGTACCTCTAATACACGTTTAAAAGACATTTATATCATTTTATGTATCTTTGGCTTCTAGTGTGAGATTCTTATTATTTCTCATTAATCTATTGCAAATTCTTTATACCATTAACTAGGATAAGTGTAATTAAATTACAACTCAATTGGTTCAAAATATACAAATATACACTCAGTAACCCACAAGACAACTTGAAACTACTTGACAAAATTAAAGTTTCGATATTGTAGGGTAACATGAGGGTAATGCTAATGTATCTTCTTTAAAATAAACCTTTAAATAATTTATATACTTACTTAATATTATTATAGGCTGTAAATAAGTGCGTTGATAATTTAATTTTGTGTTAATTATTAAATCCATTTTATTACATTAGAACTGGACGAAATTTTTGATTTAATCAATATGAAAGGATTATTACAATATTTGATTATATTATTTTTTGACTAGAAATCATAGCAGTAGTAATAAAACATGTACGATATATAAAATCTGTAGAATTAATGAAAATGACGATTGTTATGTAAGATATTAACAGTAACCTTTTAATGTACTTAGAGAAAGTATAGTAGTTTTTCTTTGGCAAAATTTTATAGATATTACTACAAATAAAGTAATAATTATATAAATATTTACATTATTATTTTACACATACGATTCCAGTAAGTATTATTTTGGCGCATCGACTTTTGACATAATAATAAATATTTAAAACTTATAAACGTATCTATAAAGTTCTAGCGTAAAGACCAAACTATATGCAAATAATTACTTGCGCAAACAGGCTTTTGCAAAATAATTTGCACAAGTAACATTGTACGTCGTGATGGACAAACTATACATTATGTTATAAATAGTGACTGGAAATTCGGATGCAAATTTCGTTTTTAGAAAGAATAGTATGGATATGCCTTTCCCAATAAATTTATAGATTTTCATAGAAAAAATTCCCGGGATACCAGGATCGTAAAAAGCGTTGGGATTCTTAATTGTAATGATCTGATTGTAGTGAATGTTGATATTATTGAAAATTGTATGTATGCTATTATGTGTTTATATCCACAACTTATTTTATACAGGGTGTAACAGAAGTGTGTGACAATACTTCAAGGTTGGCTTTTACCCATCAAACTGAACAACTTTTGTTCTACAACTTTGTTGAAATCGCAAAAAAATTTTTGGACTTTTCATACAAACTTGGTTCGCCAGCTGATCGAAATGTATGAAAAGTCCAAAAAAAATTTTGCGATTTCAACAAAGTTGTAGAACAAAAGTTGTTCAGTTTGATGGGTAAAAGCCAACCTTGAAGTATTGTCACACACTTCTGTTACACCCTGTATACACAGGGTTACCGGTAATCCTTGTAGGAGGTGATAGGGGGGCTAAAATGTGAAACATTTATCTCTACATATGTATGGCCAATAGTTTCCAATTCTATTCAAAACGGCATGTCCATATTATGCTAGCTCCCCAATTTTAGGTATAATTGCATCCGAATTTCCGATCACTAGTTATAAAAGAGATGTAGGATCTGTTAATTAACATTTCTTATATGTACCTATTTTGTTAGATCTTGTAACATTTGCGCATGCCAGTTGCGCAACTAATTCATTGCGCCTGGCCTAACTATAAATACGGAATGTTGAGTCACCAGTTTTGAGTTACTTTTTTATTTTATTACATTACATTAATTATAAATAAAAATAATTATTGTAGGTACAACTATAACCACAGACAAACTACACAGTAGATAGAACTTACGTATTATTAAAGGCAAGTTGATGAAAAATTATAGTTTAACTCGACTACTATCACAGTACAACTTCGACCTTCATCCATACAATTTCACTACAGTCAATGTCCAAAAATCCCTTTGGTTCTCTTTACTTCGTTATATATCCAAATTCCAAAAAAAAAGTTTGTTCATTTTATGGACTATATTCTTCCGTCCCTAGTAGTAGGGACTGTTATTCATGACTATTGAGAAAAAAAGCACTGCATTAATTTTTGTAGTAAAATTATTGGATGAATCAAACACTTTTGGTATCGTTCAGTCTAATCGCCTACAGTATAAATAACTCATACATAAGGCGTGGATTTTGTATACTACGGGGACAAAGTATTTGAGTCCTACTTACAAATAAGAATATCTATAAATATAAAATACATAAAAACAAACATAAAGTACTTATGCCTATATTTTTAAACGAAAAGTCACAAAAAAATAGATTTATCGAAATTTATTTGACGCGTTTAACAAGCTAATCTAGCTAGCACATTTAATTGCCTATTTTCTCACTAGAAATACTATATGTATACTATAAGTATTACAATTATAATTATTTTGACTAGTAAAATTTTTTACGGAATTATTCGTTACACATTTCCTAACACTCTTTTTAATTGAAAAATAGAAAATGCTTTCCACAAATTATTGTAAAACTAAAATTGTAAATTTTAATAATGAATTTTATAAGTAAAGCGTAGCGATTAAATAGAATAATTTAGGTACCTAATATCTGCCTAAAAATTAATAATTCACCCGAGCACTATTTTGAGTTTTGAGGTAGGTTTCTACTGGCGAAACTGAACAACTTTTACGAGGAACCTATATGGTTAATTCGCAAAAAAACTGGACTTCCCACACAAAGATGAATCAATGAGATACATTTTTGCGAAAAGTCCTATTTTTTTGCTATTCTTTGATGCTATTCTAGCCAAAGTAAATTTCATGATTGCAAACCCACCTAAAAGTACTGACGCGCCTTTTGTTAAGTTCTGTATTTTTCCCCTTGTTCTTGGGTAAAATTGTCGCGAGAAGCATAATAAATAGTTTTAGCGAAAATAAAATGTCCAAACGTCATTCATTAATTAAAGCGATAAAAGTGCAGTGGCCGTTATCTGCGTAATTACTGCTTTAGCGCAGCAATAAAGACCCGAACTAAACACATTTAGATGAATATCGGGGACATCTAGTTGTTTGGCTCGCAAGGTCCTTGGCCTGTTAATGGAAATATGTTATTTATTCTACGACACACATGTCTGTTTAGTACAAAGTTTGTACAATACAGGGTGTCAAAAACAACGTCAGGAAAGTTATGCCACCGAACAGTTTCTCCTAAGGAACCTTTATACTGAATTTTTTTTTTTTTAAATGGGACTCTCCATAATCTGTACCAACTTTACCCAAAACTATTACTCACTAATACTTATTTTTTTTCTTATACCAAACGATCAGTTCATTGGCCAGCTTTAGGTATGTGGGTAGTTCAAAAATTGGGGTGAGCTGTTTAGTTTCATTAGTAGAAGCAATATTAATTCAGGTATTTATTTTAAAAATACCCTATAATTAAAAAAAACTACCACCTGTAGTTATAATAACAAGTTATGTCAATGCTATTCTACGATAATTAAATGAGTAAGTCCACAAAAATCTTTGGCCAGCTTTAGGTATGTGGGTAGTTCAAAAATTGGGGTGAGCTGTTTAGTTTCATTAGTAGAAGCAATGTTAATTCAGGTATTTATTTTAAAAATACCCTATAATTAAAAAAAATTACCACCTGTAGTTATAATAACAAGTTATGTCAATGCTATTCTACGATAATTAAATGAGTAAGTCCACAACAATCTTTTTAAGGAATGTGTCGATAAATGAAAACCAAATACCTATCTATGACGAAATGTATTACTTTTAACACAGATAGGGTTTAAAGAATTGGTGTGGGTTGGTAGGACCCGCTTCTTAAATTGTTTTAAAAACTATATAGTCACATTTGAACCTATTTTAAATTACTTTAACCTAGAAATGCAAACATAATATTTTTAATATTGTGTTTGTACCTAGCCGACTAGCCATTATCTACGATAAAACGCGAAAAGTCACATTATTGTGCTATAGAAAGTTATAGTGCAAATTCAGACTCTGAAGTTCGGTAATAAAGCACATTGTAAAATGTCAACATCCAAGAACGATTGAGCTATTCTATACACTCACAAATATTAAAAATTTTCCTATACGAAAGAAACAATACTTGAGTAAGTTATTAAACAAAGTTTTGTGCATCGTATTAAATTCTTTGTTTATGTACTATACAGCAAAATATCAGATAAGTACCTGACTTTGAGCTTTACATTTCTTTAGTAATTTTGTGACTTGCCCGTCATTTCTTTGAGTTACTTGTACTAGGTACTTCTTTTGAGTTTTAATTTAAGTATATCCGTTTCTGTTTTAAGTTCATGCATATCTGCCCTCCTTCTCATATCGGCATACTTTCTTATGGGGCAGATACAATATTACGTTAATTACTTGTGCGTTAACATTACTCATTGTATTTCGGAGTCATTAGACATGTTAAAAAGGGGTGTGGACATTCTAAATTCATCTAAATATTTGACCTTTGTAACACGCACTACCTTCTTCAAACAACTCTTGGGTCGCAATTATTGTTAGTTTCAATACGTATTGAAATAAACGATCTACGGACAGGGAAAATCTATGTATTAGCTATAAGCATGATATAACCTTATAGGCGTTTTACGAGTATACAAAAGTGGAGAAAGGGTAAGTTTAAATTTTTTGAGTGTACTCAAGTACAAAGAATACAGGGAAAATACTAAAACAGTTCCATCTTGATTTTTTTGTTCAGTTACTCATGCAAGTTCTTGATTCACTAGTCAAATTTAGTATGGGAAGTAGATTTTTTTAGGTGGAATGTTTTAAATAAGCTTTGTATTTTATAACTGATTCTGAGCTACCTCTTAAATTTTTTAATTAAATTTGTTTGCATCCTGTATAGTATACCTATAAGTATGCCATAAGTTTCATTACATTGTCTAAGTAAAAGTTTTTGTCATTCATTACGTATTGAGCGATTAATATCACCATTCTTAGCCTGTTCTATTGAAATTTCTTCAAAGAAATAGCTTTTTAGTCAAGGAAGAGCACAATTAAGGGGAAAATTACGTACGATTCAAACTCATCTCGACGACATATGACTTATTCTTGAATTCATCTTGACGCAGACCGAAGCAAAATCTAGGATTTATAAGGTATTCAATAGTGTGAACGGTTAACACCATTTTCAGTTTCTTTTCGCTCTAGCTTTTGCTTTTACGTGGTCTATGGGGCAGTTTGCAGCCACACACGTAGACCCCTCGCCTTCTCTGCCACACTGCCGTCTGACAGGTCTTGCACTGCTGGTTCCGGCTATAGAGGAAATAGAACTGATGCAGTAAAGAGAAATAAAAGTAGTGTCTTCAAGAATCTTAAAGAAATATCAGCATCGAGTTTGGCTTGTTGCAAGAAGGCCCTGTATATATTATAGATATCTGGACTCAAGCTGTGGTTTTGACTCATAAATCGGAACGTCTGTGATAAGGTGTCGATAATTGTCGATATTGTCAAAATGGTATAATTTCCTTTAAAAAAATCCAGTATTCTCTCGAGCAAGTATTAGAACGGTAAAAAAATGTATACTACACCTACTTAGAAAGTACCTTAATACTTTATAGACTTTGAGGCAGAATGTACGTCATTACTATCGTACAAATATGCGGGAAGAAAATGCGCTGAGCGGGAGGGAAAAGTGTATGAAAATCCATTACTAACTTGTTTTTTTTTAATTTTGGTTAAGACTATGTCGGTAAGCTAAATGTAAAATGCCAAAAAGTTTTTATCTCCAAGTTCGCAAAATGATACTGGCCACTAGCTTTTTCCAAACATTATTTTGAAAAAAGAACATGTAGGTGTAGTAAAAGCACTATGTATCACTCGGAAGAAAGTGCGATTCCCAACTCGAGTGTATTAAGGCCCTTTGGCTGCGCCTCGGCCCTCAAACTACATCTCGTTGATAATCGGTCACTTTCTCACCTCAATGTACTATTGCTCAATAAGTTTTTGATATTGCGAAATTCGTTGGCAATCTGGGTCAGATTGCATCGAGACGCGACGCGGTAAGAAGACGCTTGAAGAAGCGTGCTGTTCTGACGAAAACAATGCGACAATGCGACGTCGCGTGTATGCGGCGAGTATGAACTGACCTTCAGAGAATTGTTTTAAAATACAGATACTTACAGCAGATAATGTCATTCTAGTTTGTGATGTTGTTACTGCATTGGAGCTCGATTCCGGGGACGCTGCAGCAAAAAAAGATAAATAACATTGAGTACAGTCGTCAAACTCGTAAAATCGCTATACGTGGCAGTGGGCGGGGCACATAGCGCGTAGGACAGATCGCCGATGGGGCATTAAAGTTCTCTAGTGGCGACCCATGACCTACGGCTTGAAAACTTCTGACACTGAGGTTGGCCACTAGCCCCACAATCTCCACCAATCCGGACTTGAACCCCGTATATGGAATATTGCCTAACCTTCTCGAGGTATGGTATGTTACCCGTGCCCTTACAGTGGGGACGGACGTAACGAAACTGAACCGTCACACTTAGTTCGGCGACGTACCTCGGTATACTAGGGCTCAATTTGGGCGGCGACACTTGATTTTTAATGCCTAAAAAAATGAGTAAAAACCGACTATGGGACTAAAGTGACATACCGGTCCGTGCCCGCACGTCAAGCGCCCGCCAAATGTCTCTAACGTCAGCGTGGAGAGCGCGAAGCGAACGAAGCACCGCTCCTGTCGCTTCCGCTTCCTCTTGCGCTTCGCTCTCTGATGACGCTTCGCTCGTTGTCGCTTCCTGTGAGATCGGTTCAGATTTCTTTGATAAAGTTGAAAATTACAGAAAAATAAGTACGAAATAGCACAGAACTAAAAGCCACAATGGATGAGAAGTAATTCTGTAAAGTGTGCTAAATTGCGAATCGCCGTGATACGCCGCGAATACTTTTTAGTCAATTTTATTTTTAGTACTCTATTGATAAATAGAGTTCAATATACTGTATTTTTCAAAATTCGCGTCGACACGCGGCGACTCGTCAACAGTGTGAATTGAACCTTAAAAAATAACAACAATAGAACCGAAATTTTATAACAAATTATAGAAGACGTTAGCGGGAAATACAAACAAAAAGAGTAAAGGTTTTAAGCACCTATAAATGAGAGGTTGGATCCCAAATTATAAAAGTTACACATAAATAATATAAATTAAATAACAAATGAACGACTTTCATATTAGAGATTCAAAAAGAAAAATAATCAGAAGCAATAACATCGACTACCAAATGGAAAGTAAAATGGAAGAATTACAAGCAACCAAAATAACACCAACAAAAGAACAACATCGAAGAATTAACAAAGAAACAAAAGCCAAGTGAAGTTTCTAACTCTTATATGCGACCATCGACTTCAAAAAAAAAAGTATTAACATCGAAGACGAAAGAACCAAAATCGAAGACTTAACAAAGGAACTAAGAAACCAAAGCGAAGCTTATTTAGAGTTTGAGAGGCGACCATCGAGAAACAAAAATAACAGAAGCATTGATTTAAACTGCGAAGGAACTCAAATCAAACAAAGAAAGAACCAAAGAAAATTCTAAAGACCTAATTCTAAGACCTGTATAAGAGGCGGCGGATGCTCGGCCAGTTTCCTCAAAGCGCGCTCGATGTGCCGCAGCCTTATTTCTTTCTCGCCGAGAAGAGCCCGCGCCCGGTGTAACGCCACCTCTAGTTCTGTTGTCTCACGTTCCTCCTTCAAGGGTAATGCCAACATCAGAAAGAGAACTTTTGTTTGCGAGTGGAATGATATTAGTATCACTGTATTACATACTTTTTGCGAGGTAATCAGCACACGCTTTTTCGTGGTTTTTGATTAGAAGCAATTATCGTATTTCTGCAGGGGCGACGCGATGCCGGCAAACGAAATTAAACATCCTGCCCTAACAGTGAAATTTACATACAAGTTGAATTAAAAACAGTATGTAATGTGCGTTTACCTTGTGCGAGGCCCCCTGGAGTGCGAAGTCGTAGGCGAGAGATCACTTCGCCCAAACCTTGCTACGGCACTGTATTTTAGGTATTAGATAAATCGAATCTCGTACGTATGGTGTCAGTATCAGTAGCAAAAAGTTGGTTCAACCGATCCAGTCTGAGAGGTTTGACGTTAAAGATGCACACAAATCAAAGGAAATCGCGAATGTTCATACAAAATACGAATAAACTTTTTCCTGGCCTATAAGAATGAATGAACTACTAAACTTGGACTAAGATACTAAACACTAAGACTCTAACCGACCTGTAAGGTCGACCGATAAGGTCTGCGACTTACGCTAGGAGCCCGGTGCGGCGACAGCGAAGCCCGGCTTTCCCTAAGAGCCGCCCGTCGCCGCTTCAGCACCGCTCTCGCTCGCCTCATGCCCTCTCTTTCTACCAGTGCACGATGACGCACGAACTCCAGTTCGGGTGTGTCCGCTCTGGTCACTGGACCTGCGTCGAAGAATATAAAATGTGACAGTCGCACATAAAAGAACTATTTTACAACTCATTGGGATATCGTGGAGCTGTTTATTTATTTTTATTTTATTTTATTCAGAAAACCAACAGCTTAATTACAACAAAATAACAAAAAAGGTGGACAGAAATATCTGATAGCATTAGAATTATTCCCCAGTGAGGCTACTATAAATAAATACTACACTTCTATAAATAAATAATAAATAAATATCCAGGACAAATCACACATGGTCATCTGGCCCCAAACTAGGATTCCCTGTATCTTGGGAACCAGAGACTGATATACATACACATATACATTTAAATACATACATATATAGATATTATACACCCAGACTCAGAGCAAACATTTCGGCTCATCACAGAAAAGTTTGCCCTGTGTGGGGATCGAACCCCGACTCTCGGATCAAAGGTTAGGATCGCTAACCACTTAGCCACCGAGTCAGTCAGCAATAAGATTACTTTTGTAATCTTATTGCTTCTTTAGTAACTGACTACGGTGAGAACTGTAGATTGGGGCCGAGTTAGGAACAGTTTTGTGCAACTAAAAGTATACAGCAAAGTAGTGCTAGTAGTACTAGATGCACGGCTACCATGTATACTTTCAGGTGCACGGGACTGTACTTCTATTTCCATTTCCGCAACGCTACGGTATGAGAAATCATGAGACGAAAATGTATGAAAATCTCTAAATCTGACGTGTGTTGTGGCAAGAAAAACTGTGGCGGTCAGAGAGTTAAATACCTAAAGAAATGGAGTACACTGTGTAAATGGAGTTTATAGAGGAACTCACCTAGCTCGGCGAAGGGGTATCGCAGACTGTACGCGGGCTGGCACGCAAGGTCCGGAAACTGGTCTTCCAAGTCGTCCAACTTACGCAGCTGCTGTCGAAGCGACTCCAGAGGACTGGACCAGCCCTCGCCTCGTCTAAACAATACAGGGTGTTAAAAAGGGCATTCGAAATTTTAAGGGGCACAAGGAACATTCTCCATGGAACAATGTTAAATTCTCAACACACATTACATAAAAATTTGTCTGCTAATTGGCCAACTTTGATATAATACTCGAGAACCCGAAAGGAGACGTTTCACGGGACTATGGAGCTTGGGCCTAGTCTGCGTACGAAACAGCATAGGTAGATTATTAGAAACATAGTCTTTTCTAAGTGTACATTTCCTTTGATTTACCTTCGTTGCTAGGTACATTTAGATTTTCAGATTTAACAATCGCAACACATAAATAACCAAACATGGCGAACTTAACCATTTTACGTTCAGAAACTACATACCCTTATCGAAATTAATAATTTAATTGTCCGACAAATAACTCGGAAGACCGGCTGTTATGCTTGTGAAAGAGGCAATGCATATCCGCAGATTTTAAAAATCGTACACCGATGTCAGACGGGTGTTCAGTTCAGTCATAGTCAGAGAAATATCTGAGGAATAGGTGGATGAAACCGTAATTTCTGAACGTGACCCATCATTCCAAGCCTCGGTGTTACCATTTATACTGTAAAAAGTGCTGACAAAAATTACGCTTGTACCACGCAAACCTGCTTCTAATTTTTTCCATTATTTTTTCTAGAAAGCCTTTATTTTTATATATTTTTCCTACTCCGTAAAGTGTCCAGGCCCAAAATGAAACGTGTTGTTTTATTCTACGATTTTTTGCGCCATACTATATAAGTAGTTCAGCGAGATTTAGAGTCAAATGTATGTTTATTTTTAATACAATACTTGCGATGCAAGTAAACATGGAGTCTATAGATAGTAGATGATCATGTATCGATAAGTATGGGTATGATTATGAAGTTAACTTATTAAACTTATTTACCGTGGGAGAGCCATGCTTCGGCACGAATGGGCCGGCTCGACCGGAGTAATACCATGGCCTAACAGAAAACCGGCGTGAAACAACGCTTGCGTTGTGTTTCGCCGAGTGAGTGAGGGTACCGGAGGCCCAACCTCCCCCCCCCCTCCCCAAATTCCCCCCATCCCATTTCAAAGGTCGGCAACGCACTTGTGACTCCTCTGGTGTTGCGGGTGTCTATGGGCGGCGGTAATCGCTTACCATCAGGTGATCCGTCTGCTCGTTTGCCACCTATCACATAAAAAAAACATATTACGCTGGACTTACTTAGGCGAATAGTTCAAACGCGACGTGGAAGCAGATTTTAACCTTGTAAAGCATCTTCTTCGTCCATGACCTGAAAACATTAAAATTGCTAGTATCTTCATGGTTTACTAGCTATGTATATCATCATCATCCTTTTATAGCGAAAGACACCCACTGAATACAGATCTCCCCCATATATCGTATTTTCACTCAACACAATCCTGTACTCAGTATCAATCCTTAATATCAATCCGGACTGCTAGTTCATCCAAGTTACTTTTAATTTAATGTCAAAAACAATTATGAATGATGACGTCATTATTCAATACGGTAGTTTGCATACTAATGATTTAAAAAAAAAACATACAAGGCAAATCCAAGCGAGTAAGTTCTGCAATTTCAAAACTGCAAATAAAAGAGTAAGTACTGGACAATACGAGTATTTCATAATTTATTTTTGATGCAGTCAACTCCCGTATCCAGCGGCTTCCTTTAAGCCTGACCAGATCAGCAGTCAATCTGGTCGGGGGCCCTCCAAGACTATGTCTTCCGACCCGCGACTGCCACACAAGAACCTTTAATACCTACGTGTATCAACCTAGACAGGTGTATTCGCAAAAGTTTAAAACTTACCGTTTACTGAATCTTTAGGTCTGTCGTCTGCCGTCGTTGCGTCAGAAGAGTCTTGGCAGTCCGTTGTGGCGCCTAAAATATGTAATAATTGTAATAGTATCGCAGACGGACCTAATATTTAAAATAAAAGTTGCAAGCGTGACTCAAAATTTCATCTGAGTTTAGTGAATTGAAAAAAGTACAAACATGTTCCAAGGAAGATGTAGAATTATTTCTACTTCATTATCACCCGAAAGACGCCTAATGCTGGACAAAGGCCTCCCCCAAGGATTTCCACATCAACCAGTCCTGCGCTGCCCGCATCCAACGTTTTCCCACAACCTAATCTCATCTCATCTCACTAATATTATAAATGCGAAAGTATGGATGTTTGTTTATTTGTTTGCTAGTTTGTTCCGCTTTCACGCCGAAACTACTGAACAGATTTGGATGAAATTTGGTAGGTAGATAGATAAAGCACTCGGTTAACACATAGGATACTCTTTATCCCGGAAAACTTAAGGGTTCCCAGAGGAATGCTAAAAACTCAAAATTTCCACTTCGTCACTAGATGGTGCCACCTTAACATTTTCTTTCTCTCTGGATCCAATTCTAAAGTCCACGCAGACGAAGTCGCGGGCGGAAGCTAGTCAGATATAAAAGTTGTAACGATGTAAGACCATACCTGCATCTCTGTCCCTCTCACGCGTAGGTGGCTCGCGAAAAGCGACGGCTGTCTTTCTGTGAGGTCTTTTGGACGGCTGAGACGTGTTTGAGGGAGGATTCAACTGCAAATTGTATGTTTCATAAGAGCTTTCAGAAAAGCTTCCAGTCTTAAATTCAGCTTTTATGATCAATGTCAATCTTTAACCCAGCTGCTTGGAGAATGAAATAAATCTAGGGCGAAATTGGACGTAGTTATGCCATATCAATCCAACTGACATAAAGTAAGTTAGAGATAACTTACTTTATATCACTGACATAAAGTCAATAATCTCTAACTTACTTTATGTCACTGACATAAAGTCAATAATCTCTAACTTCATGTCAGTTGGATCGATATGGTATAACTACGTCCAATAAAAGTAATTTAAACCGTCTCATGACGGCCGAAATTTTGTCATTTCGGAATACTCTACAACTACATATTTGATTTAGCCCCAAATATCCTGATTTTTAAAATCACTGATGACGTCTCGATCTCTTTGTCGTTGTTGCTATCTTAAATATCTTAATTTGTCTATGACCGATGCGGTCGTTTTGCTAGACGGTAGTTCTGCTAGACGGTACCTTCTTGGTCCCCCAGGTCTGGTTATTATTGTCAGACCGCAGAGCGTGGCTGTCGGACACGGAGGTCTCGTCGTTGTTGTTCGTCCGCCGACGGCCCGGCTCGGCTGGCGCGCTCACTGATGACGTCTCGTTCGCTTCCTTACATCTATACAATTAAAAGGGCGAAAGTTTAGTTTTGTTTACTGTACAGCTTACGAAGGCGTCCAAAAAATTTGGAAATAAAAGGAATTAAAATAATATTTACGAAACATATTAATGAAAAATAAAACCAAGAACTAAATAAAAACACAAGAATATAACACAAAAGCAAACCAGCGGGGCTATTAAAAAGGCAAAACACTGATATTCTGCTATGATAGTTTTAGGTTTACTTAATGATAAAAGCTCTTTCAATACCGGGGGACCGCCCAAATTAATAATAGTTTACGACAGTATTAATGTATATGTCGTAGGCAGATCGTAGAAACTCTAGGTTAGGTTACAATATGTTACGGCAAGCCGCGGATTCTTTTCCCATCCAGGCAATATATTTTTTTAAGTATGT
This sequence comes from Coleophora deauratella, assembly GCA_958295455.1. Classification (NCBI taxonomy): domain Eukaryota; kingdom Metazoa; phylum Arthropoda; class Insecta; order Lepidoptera; family Coleophoridae; genus Coleophora; species Coleophora deauratella. The sequence continues at coordinate 3,401,271 of OY282403.1, read as the reverse complement.
ATATTGGTTTCAGGGTCCCATCAATCAGAGGCCCGAATTCAACTTGTGGCCCAAATGAATGCGTGATTTTACAGATATTTACAATAACAGCGGCAAATTACTAGTTGATATATTGCGCGGCTATTTCTAACCCAAAAGGAGCCTGGTAATGAACAAAAAAACAGGAAAATATAAACAATATACATGAAAAAAAAGTAATGTAGTTGTTCTTACTTTTCCAATGACTGGTTGGCTTTGTGCGAGTTAGACTTCTCCGTCTCGGATCCAGTGGTCATGCTCATCTCACGACGTTTGTTCCTGCGTTCTATCGACATCTGTTGACAAAACATAATCAATTAAAAATTTAATACCAAATTGTTGCCAATTTAAGAGAGATCACTCAAAAACATTTAACGTTATTACAAGCAAAGCTTCTGCTCGTTTATTTAAAATGTTAACGCTACATAAAAGTAAATATGGATCATCTGTGCTAACTGGTCAAACATAACAGATTTCCTAGAAAGATAAATCTTTCTTTTTACACTCATCCGGCTTCCTCATTTCCGATTCTCGTAGCAGATATTTGAGCCCTCGTGATTTTTACTTTCACCTAAAGTATGAGATTTATTAGGAAGTTAATTCTTTTACTTTTTATACCTATGGAAAAACATAAATCTTGTACTTTTTACACTTACAGGAGTAAGTTTATTGAAATTACGAATCATAACGTTATGCTTGGGACGATAAAAAAAATATGGATCATCTATGCTAACTGGTCAAACTATCGATACTTGTAGCACGCATTTGAATACTCGTGCATACGTATCTTGACATCGTGCGTGAGACTATTAAAAAAATATGGAATCTCTTTGCTAACTAGTCAAACCATCTCTGATAGATTTCTTAGAATTATTTTTTACATCTATAGCCGTATCTGTTCTACGACATATGTGCCCCGCCCACTGCCACTTTAGCGATTCTGTGAGTTATGTAGGTTGCGGGAAGCCACTGGATGCGGGCAGCGCAAGACCGGGTGATGCGGAAATCCTCGACGGAGGTCTTGGTCCAGAAGCGGACGTTTTTCGGCTGATGATGATGATAGGAGTATACTGTACACTTCATTCATTTTCGAAGTTTATAACTTTAGTACAAGTATAACACATTTAATAAGGCTTACCGATGTACGTGCGCAGCAGACAAAATTTCACTTACACGGGAAACTGATGGACCAATCAAGTAGCTTAATTTTAACCCGCCATTACACGTTGAACACGTGTCTAAAAATCTCGGCCGCTATTGGTTGATTGATTTCGCGCCGTCAGCTGTCAGAAAGCTGTCATCGTGCTGTCTGTTCTGTCAGTTCTTGTCTGCCCGAGCGAAGATTTACCACTCACATTAACCACTCAGCCAGAGGAGCCTCAGTATGTGCGCACCTTGACGTCGTGCTTGAGGCGCGCGTGCTTCTCCTTGAGCGCGCGGTACTTGTCGGCCAGCGCGCGCTCGGGCCGCGCCAGCTTCGACACTCATACATACGTCACAGCACAGCACAGGGTGGAGCCTCAGTATGTGCGCACCTTGACGTCGTGCTTGAGGCGCGCGTGCTTCTCCTTGAGCGCGCGGTACTTGTCGGCCAGCGCGCGCTCGGGCCGCGCCAGCTTCGACACTCATACATACGTCACAGCACAGCACAGGGTGGAGCCTCAGTATGTGCGCACCTTGACGTCGTGCTTGAGGCGCGCGTGCTTCTCCTTGAGCGCGCGGTACTTGTCGGCCAGCGCGCGCTCGGGCCGCGCCAGCTTCGACACTCATACATACGTCACAGCACAGCACAGGGTGGAGCCTCAGTATGTGCGCACCTTGACGTCGTGCTTGAGGCGCGCGTGCTTCTCCTTGAGCGCGCGGTACTTGTCGGCCAGCGCGCGCTCGGGCCGCGCCAGCTTCGACACTCATACATACGTCACAGCACAGCACAGGGTGGAGCCTCAGTATGTGCGCACCTTGACGTCGTGCTTGAGGCGCGCGTGCTTCTCCTTGAGCGCGCGGTACTTGTCGGCCAGCGCGCGCTCGGGCCGCGCCAGCTTCGACACTCATACATACGTCACAGCACAGCACAGGGTGGAGCCTCAGTATGTGCGCACCTTGACGTCGTGCTTGAGGCGCGCGTGCTTCTCCTTGAGCGCGCGGTACTTGTCGGCCAGCGCGCGCTCGGGCCGCGCCAGCTTCGACACTCATACATACGTCACAGCACAGCACAGGGTGGAGCCTCAGTATGTGCGCACCTTGACGTCGTGCTTGAGGCGCGCGTGCTTCTCCTTGAGCGCGCGGTACTTGTCGGCCAGCGCGCGCTCGGGCCGCGCCAGCTTCGACACTCATACATACGTCACAGCACAGCACAGGGTGGAGCCTCAGTATGTGCGCACCTTGACGTCGTGCTTGAGGCGCGCGTGCTTCTCCTTGAGCGCGCGGTACTTGTCGGCCAGCGCGCGCTCGGGCCGCGCCAGCTTCGACACTCATACATACGTCACAGCACAGCACAGGGTGGAGCCTCAGGATGTGCGCACCTTGACGTCGTGCTTGAGGCGCGCGTGCTTCTCCTTGAGCGCGCGGTACTTGTCGGCCAGCGCGCGCTCGGGCCGCGCCAGCTTCGACACTCATACATACGTCACAGCACAGCACAGGGTGGAGCCTCAGTATGTGCGCACCTTGACGTCGTGCTTGAGGCGCGCGTGCTTCTCCTTGAGCGCGCGGTACTTGTCGGCCAGCGCGCGCTCGGGCCGCGCCAGCTTCGACACTCATACATACGTCACAGCACAGCACAGGGTGGAGCCTCAGTATGTGCGCACCTTGACGTCGTGCTTGAGGCGCGCGTGCTTCTCCTTGAGCGCGCGGTACTTGTCGGCCAGCGCGCGCTCGGGCCGCGCCAGCTTCGACACTCATACATACGTCACAGCACAGCACAGGGTGGAGCCTCAGTATGTGCGCACCTTGACGTCGTGCTTGAGGCGCGCGTGCTTCTCCTTGAGCGCGCGGTACTTGTCGGCCAGCGCGCGCTCGGGCCGCGCCAGCTTCGACACTCATACATACGTCACAGCACAGCACAGGGTGGAGCCTCAGTATGTGCGCACCTTGACGTCGTGCTTGAGGCGCGCGTGCTTCTCCTTGAGCGCGCGGTACTTGTCGGCCAGCGCGCGCTCGGGCCGCGCCAGCTTCGACACTCATACATACGTCACAGCACAGCACAGGGTGGAGCCTCAGTATGTGCGCACCTTGACGTCGTGCTTGAGGCGCGCGTGCTTCTCCTTGAGCGCGCGGTACTTGTCGGCCAGCGCGCGCTCGGGCCGCGCCAGCTTCGACACTCATACATACGTCACAGCACAGCACAGGGTGGAGCCTCAGTATGTGCGCACCTTGACGTCGTGCTTGAGGCGCGCGTGCTTCTCCTTGAGCGCGCGGTACTTGTCGGCCAGCGCGCGCTCGGGCCGCGCCAGCTTCGACACTCATACATACGTCACAGCACAGCACAGGGTGGAGCCTCAGTATGTGCGCACCTTGACGTCGTGCTTGAGGCGCGCGTGCTTCTCCTTGAGCGCGCGGTACTTGTCGGCCAGCGCGCGCTCGGGCCGCGCCAGCTTCGACACTCATACATACGTCACAGCACAGCACAGGGTGGAGCCTCAGTATGTGCGCACCTTGACGTCGTGCTTGAGGCGCGCGTGCTTCTCCTTGAGCGCGCGGTACTTGTCGGCCAGCGCGCGCTCGGGCCGCGCCAGCTTCGACACTCATACATACGTCACAGCACAGCACAGGGTGGAGCCTCAGTATGTGCGCACCTTGACGTCGTGCTTGAGGCGCGCGTGCTTCTCCTTGAGCGCGCGGTACTTGTCGGCCAGCGCGCGCTCGGGCCGCGCCAGCTTCGACACTCATACATACGTCACAGCACAGCACAGGGTGGAGCCTCAGTATGTGCGCACCTTGACGTCGTGCTTGAGGCGCGCGTGCTTCTCCTTGAGCGCGCGGTACTTGTCGGCCAGCGCGCGCTCGGGCCGCGCCAGCTTCGACACTCATACATACGTCACAGCACAGCACAGGGTGGAGCCTCAGTATGTGCGCACCTTGACGTCGTGCTTGAGGCGCGCGTGCTTCTCCTTGAGCGCGCGGTACTTGTCGGCCAGCGCGCGCTCGGGCCGCGCCAGCTTCGACACTCATACATACGTCACAGCACAGCACAGGGTGGAGCCTCAGTATGTGCGCACCTTGACGTCGTGCTTGAGGCGCGCGTGCTTCTCCTTGAGCGCGCGGTACTTGTCGGCCAGCGCGCGCTCGGGCCGCGCCAGCTTCGACACTCATACATACGTCACAGCACAGCACAGGGTGGAGCCTCAGTATGTGCGCACCTTGACGTCGTGCTTGAGGCGCGCGTGCTTCTCCTTGAGCGCGCGGTACTTGTCGGCCAGCGCGCGCTCGGGCCGCGCCAGCTTCGACACTCATACATACGTCACAGCACAGCACAGGGTGGAGCCTCAGTATGTGCGCACCTTGACGTCGTGCTTGAGGCGCGCGTGCTTCTCCTTGAGCGCGCGGTACTTGTCGGCCAGCGCGCGCTCGGGCCGCGCCAGCTTCGACACTCATACATACGTCACAGCACAGCACAGGGTGGAGCCTCAGTATGTGCGCACCTTGACGTCGTGCTTGAGGCGCGCGTGCTTCTCCTTGAGCGCGCGGTACTTGTCGGCCAGCGCGCGCTCGGGCCGCGCCAGCTTCGACACTCATACATACGTCACAGCACAGCACAGGGTGGAGCCTCAGTATGTGCGCACCTTGACGTCGTGCTTGAGGCGCGCGTGCTTCTCCTTGAGCGCGCGGTACTTGTCGGCCAGCGCGCGCTCGGGCCGCGCCAGCTTCGACACTCATACATACGTCACAGCACAGCACAGGGTGGAGCCTCAGTATGTGCGCACCTTGACGTCGTGCTTGAGGCGCGCGTGCTTCTCCTTGAGCGCGCGGTACTTGTCGGCCAGCGCGCGCTCGGGCCGCGCCAGCTTCGACACTCATACATACGTCACAGCACAGCACAGGGTGGAGCCTCAGTATGTGCGCACCTTGACGTCGTGCTTGAGGCGCGCGTGCTTCTCCTTGAGCGCGCGGTACTTGTCGGCCAGCGCGCGCTCGGGCCGCGCCAGCTTCGACACTCATACATACGTCACAGCACAGCACAGGGTGGAGCCTCAGTATGTGCGCACCTTGACGTCGTGCTTGAGGCGCGCGTGCTTCTCCTTGAGCGCGCGGTACTTGTCGGCCAGCGCGCGCTCGGGCCGCGCCAGCTTCGACACTCATACATACGTCACAGCACAGCACAGGGTGGAGCCTCAGTATGTGCGCACCTTGACGTCGTGCTTGAGGCGCGCGTGCTTCTCCTTGAGCGCGCGGTACTTGTCGGCCAGCGCGCGCTCGGGCCGCGCCAGCTTCGACACTCATACATACGTCACAGCACAGCACAGGGTGGAGCCTCAGTATGTGCGCACCTTGACGTCGTGCTTGAGGCGCGCGTGCTTCTCCTTGAGCGCGCGGTACTTGTCGGCCAGCGCGCGCTCGGGCCGCGCCAGCTTCGACACTCATACATACGTCACAGCACAGCACAGGGTGGAGCCTCAGTATGTGCGCACCTTGACGTCGTGCTTGAGGCGCGCGTGCTTCTCCTTGAGCGCGCGGTACTTGTCGGCCAGCGCGCGCTCGGGCCGCGCCAGCTTCGACACTCATACATACGTCACAGCACAGCACAGGGTGGAGCCTCAGTATGTGCGCACCTTGACGTCGTGCTTGAGGCGCGCGTGCTTCTCCTTGAGCGCGCGGTACTTGTCGGCCAGCGCGCGCTCGGGCCGCGCCAGCTTCGACACTCATACATACGTCACAGCACAGCACAGGGTGGAGCCTCAGTATGTGCGCACCTTGACGTCGTGCTTGAGGCGCGCGTGCTTCTCCTTGAGCGCGCGGTACTTGTCGGCCAGCGCGCGCTCGGGCCGCGCCAGCTTCGACACTCATACATACGTCACAGCACAGCACAGGGTGGAGCCTCAGTATGTGCGCACCTTGACGTCGTGCTTGAGGCGCGCGTGCTTCTCCTTGAGCGCGCGGTACTTGTCGGCCAGCGCGCGCTCGGGCCGCGCCAGCTTCGACACTCATACATACGTCACAGCACAGCACAGGGTGGAGCCTCAGTATGTGCGCACCTTGACGTCGTGCTTGAGGCGCGCGTGCTTCTCCTTGAGCGCGCGGTACTTGTCGGCCAGCGCGCGCTCGGGCCGCGCCAGCTTCGACACTCATACATACGTCACAGCACAGCACAGGGTGGAGCCTCAGTATGTGCGCACCTTGACGTCGTGCTTGAGGCGCGCGTGCTTCTCCTTGAGCGCGCGGTACTTGTCGGCCAGCGCGCGCTCGGGCCGCGCCAGCTTCGACACTCATACATACGTCACAGCACAGCACAGGGTGGAGCCTCAGTATGTGCGCACCTTGACGTCGTGCTTGAGGCGCGCGTGCTTCTCCTTGAGCGCGCGGTACTTGTCGGCCAGCGCGCGCTCGGGCCGCGCCAGCTTCGACACTCATACATACGTCACAGCACAGCACAGGGTGGAGCCTCAGTATGTGCGCACCTTGACGTCGTGCTTGAGGCGCGCGTGCTTCTCCTTGAGCGCGCGGTACTTGTCGGCCAGCGCGCGCTCGGGCCGCGCCAGCTTCGACACTCATACATACGTCACAGCACAGCACAGGGTGGAGCCTCAGTATGTGCGCACCTTGACGTCGTGCTTGAGGCGCGCGTGCTTCTCCTTGAGCGCGCGGTACTTGTCGGCCAGCGCGCGCTCGGGCCGCGCCAGCTTCGACACTCATACATACGTCACAGCACAGCACAGGGTGGAGCCTCAGTATGTGCGCACCTTGACGTCGTGCTTGAGGCGCGCGTGCTTCTCCTTGAGCGCGCGGTACTTGTCGGCCAGCGCGCGCTCGGGCCGCGCCAGCTTCGACACTCATACATACGTCACAGCACAGCACAGGGTGGAGCCTCAGTATGTGCGCACCTTGACGTCGTGCTTGAGGCGCGCGTGCTTCTCCTTGAGCGCGCGGTACTTGTCGGCCAGCGCGCGCTCGGGCCGCGCCAGCTTCGACACTCATACATACGTCACAGCACAGCACAGGGTGGAGCCTCAGTATGTGCGCACCTTGACGTCGTGCTTGAGGCGCGCGTGCTTCTCCTTGAGCGCGCGGTACTTGTCGGCCAGCGCGCGCTCGGGCCGCGCCAGCTTCGACACTCATACATACGTCACAGCACAGCACAGGGTGGAGCCTCAGTATGTGCGCACCTTGACGTCGTGCTTGAGGCGCGCGTGCTTCTCCTTGAGCGCGCGGTACTTGTCGGCCAGCGCGCGCTCGGGCCGCGCCAGCTTCGACACTCATACATACGTCACAGCACAGCACAGGGTGGAGCCTCAGTATGTGCGCACCTTGACGTCGTGCTTGAGGCGCGCGTGCTTCTCCTTGAGCGCGCGGTACTTGTCGGCCAGCGCGCGCTCGGGCCGCGCCAGCTTCGACACTCATACATACGTCACAGCACAGCACAGGGTGGAGCCTCAGTATGTGCGCACCTTGACGTCGTGCTTGAGGCGCGCGTGCTTCTCCTTGAGCGCGCGGTACTTGTCGGCCAGCGCGCGCTCGGGCCGCGCCAGCTTCGACACTCATACATACGTCACAGCACAGCACAGGGTGGAGCCTCAGTATGTGCGCACCTTGACGTCGTGCTTGAGGCGCGCGTGCTTCTCCTTGAGCGCGCGGTACTTGTCGGCCAGCGCGCGCTCGGGCCGCGCCAGCTTCGACACTCATACATACGTCACAGCACAGCACAGGGTGGAGCCTCAGTATGTGCGCACCTTGACGTCGTGCTTGAGGCGCGCGTGCTTCTCCTTGAGCGCGCGGTACTTGTCGGCCAGCGCGCGCTCGGGCCGCGCCAGCTTCGACACTCATACATACGTCACAGCACAGCACAGGGTGGAGCCTCAGTATGTGCGCACCTTGACGTCGTGCTTGAGGCGCGCGTGCTTCTCCTTGAGCGCGCGGTACTTGTCGGCCAGCGCGCGCTCGGGCCGCGCCAGCTTCGACACTCATACATACGTCACAGCACAGCACAGGGTGGAGCCTCAGTATGTGCGCACCTTGACGTCGTGCTTGAGGCGCGCGTGCTTCTCCTTGAGCGCGCGGTACTTGTCGGCCAGCGCGCGCTCGGGCCGCGCCAGCTTCGACACTCATACATACGTCACAGCACAGCACAGGGTGGAGCCTCAGTATGTGCGCACCTTGACGTCGTGCTTGAGGCGCGCGTGCTTCTCCTTGAGCGCGCGGTACTTGTCGGCCAGCGCGCGCTCGGGCCGCGCCAGCTTCGACACTCATACATACGTCACAGCACAGCACAGGGTGGAGCCTCAGTATGTGCGCACCTTGACGTCGTGCTTGAGGCGCGCGTGCTTCTCCTTGAGCGCGCGGTACTTGTCGGCCAGCGCGCGCTCGGGCCGCGCCAGCTTCGACACTCATACATACGTCACAGCACAGCACAGGGTGGAGCCTCAGTATGTGCGCACCTTGACGTCGTGCTTGAGGCGCGCGTGCTTCTCCTTGAGCGCGCGGTACTTGTCGGCCAGCGCGCGCTCGGGCCGCGCCAGCTTCGACACTCATACATACGTCACAGCACAGCACAGGGTGGAGCCTCAGTATGTGCGCACCTTGACGTCGTGCTTGAGGCGCGCGTGCTTCTCCTTGAGCGCGCGGTACTTGTCGGCCAGCGCGCGCTCGGGCCGCGCCAGCTTCGACACTCATACATACGTCACAGCACAGCACAGGGTGGAGCCTCAGTATGTGCGCACCTTGACGTCGTGCTTGAGGCGCGCGTGCTTCTCCTTGAGCGCGCGGTACTTGTCGGCCAGCGCGCGCTCGGGCCGCGCCAGCTTCGACACTCATACATACGTCACAGCACAGCACAGGGTGGAGCCTCAGTATGTGCGCACCTTGACGTCGTGCTTGAGGCGCGCGTGCTTCTCCTTGAGCGCGCGGTACTTGTCGGCCAGCGCGCGCTCGGGCCGCGCCAGCTTCGACACTCATACATACGTCACAGCACAGCACAGGGTGGAGCCTCAGTATGTGCGCACCTTGACGTCGTGCTTGAGGCGCGCGTGCTTCTCCTTGAGCGCGCGGTACTTGTCGGCCAGCGCGCGCTCGGGCCGCGCCAGCTTCGACACTCATACATACGTCACAGCACAGCACAGGGTGGAGCCTCAGTATGTGCGCACCTTGACGTCGTGCTTGAGGCGCGCGTGCTTCTCCTTGAGCGCGCGGTACTTGTCGGCCAGCGCGCGCTCGGGCCGCGCCAGCTTCGACACTCATACATACGTCACAGCACAGCACAGGGTGGAGCCTCAGTATGTGCGCACCTTGACGTCGTGCTTGAGGCGCGCGTGCTTCTCCTTGAGCGCGCGGTACTTGTCGGCCAGCGCGCGCTCGGGCCGCGCCAGCTTCGACACTCATACATACGTCACAGCACAGCACAGGGTGGAGCCTCAGTATGTGCGCACCTTGACGTCGTGCTTGAGGCGCGCGTGCTTCTCCTTGAGCGCGCGGTACTTGTCGGCCAGCGCGCGCTCGGGCCGCGCCAGCTTCGACACTCATACATACGTCACAGCACAGCACAGGGTGGAGCCTCAGTATGTGCGCACCTTGACGTCGTGCTTGAGGCGCGCGTGCTTCTCCTTGAGCGCGCGGTACTTGTCGGCCAGCGCGCGCTCGGGCCGCGCCAGCTTCGACACTCATACATACGTCACAGCACAGCACAGGGTGGAGCCTCAGTATGTGCGCACCTTGACGTCGTGCTTGAGGCGCGCGTGCTTCTCCTTGAGCGCGCGGTACTTGTCGGCCAGCGCGCGCTCGGGCCGCGCCAGCTTCGACACTCATACATACGTCACAGCACAGCACAGGGTGGAGCCTCAGTATGTGCGCACCTTGACGTCGTGCTTGAGGCGCGCGTGCTTCTCCTTGAGCGCGCGGTACTTGTCGGCCAGCGCGCGCTCGGGCCGCGCCAGCTTCGACACTCATACATACGTCACAGCACAGCACAGGGTGGAGCCTCAGTATGTGCGCACCTTGACGTCGTGCTTGAGGCGCGCGTGCTTCTCCTTGAGCGCGCGGTACTTGTCGGCCAGCGCGCGCTCGGGCCGCGCCAGCTTCGACACTCATACATACGTCACAGCACAGCACAGGGTGGAGCCTCAGTATGTGCGCACCTTGACGTCGTGCTTGAGGCGCGCGTGCTTCTCCTTGAGCGCGCGGTACTTGTCGGCCAGCGCGCGCTCGGGCCGCGCCAGCTTCGACACTCATACATACGTCACAGCACAGCACAGGGTGGAGCCTCAGTATGTGCGCACCTTGACGTCGTGCTTGAGGCGCGCGTGCTTCTCCTTGAGCGCGCGGTACTTGTCGGCCAGCGCGCGCTCGGGCCGCGCCAGCTTCGACACTCATACATACGTCACAGCACAGCACAGGGTGGAGCCTCAGTATGTGCGCACCTTGACGTCGTGCTTGAGGCGCGCGTGCTTCTCCTTGAGCGCGCGGTACTTGTCGGCCAGCGCGCGCTCGGGCCGCGCCAGCTTCGACACTCATACATACGTCACAGCACAGCACAGGGTGGAGCCTCAGTATGTGCGCACCTTGACGTCGTGCTTGAGGCGCGCGTGCTTCTCCTTGAGCGCGCGGTACTTGTCGGCCAGCGCGCGCTCGGGCCGCGCCAGCTTCGACACTCATACATACGTCACAGCACAGCACAGGGTGGAGCCTCAGTATGTGCGCACCTTGACGTCGTGCTTGAGGCGCGCGTGCTTCTCCTTGAGCGCGCGGTACTTGTCGGCCAGCGCGCGCTCGGGCCGCGCCAGCTTCGACACTCATACATACGTCACAGCACAGCACAGGGTGGAGCCTCAGTATGTGCGCACCTTGACGTCGTGCTTGAGGCGCGCGTGCTTCTCCTTGAGCGCGCGGTACTTGTCGGCCAGCGCGCGCTCGGGCCGCGCCAGCTTCGACACTCATACATACGTCACAGCACAGCACAGGGTGGAGCCTCAGTATGTGCGCACCTTGACGTCGTGCTTGAGGCGCGCGTGCTTCTCCTTGAGCGCGCGGTACTTGTCGGCCAGCGCGCGCTCGGGCCGCGCCAGCTTCGACACTCATACATACGTCACAGCACAGCACAGGGTGGAGCCTCAGTATGTGCGCACCTTGACGTCGTGCTTGAGGCGCGCGTGCTTCTCCTTGAGCGCGCGGTACTTGTCGGCCAGCGCGCGCTCGGGCCGCGCCAGCTTCGACACTCATACATACGTCACAGCACAGCACAGGGTGGAGCCTCAGTATGTGCGCACCTTGACGTCGTGCTTGAGGCGCGCGTGCTTCTCCTTGAGCGCGCGGTACTTGTCGGCCAGCGCGCGCTCGGGCCGCGCCAGCTTCGACACTCATACATACGTCACAGCACAGCACAGGGTGGAGCCTCAGTATGTGCGCACCTTGACGTCGTGCTTGAGGCGCGCGTGCTTCTCCTTGAGCGCGCGGTACTTGTCGGCCAGCGCGCGCTCGGGCCGCGCCAGCTTCGACACTCATACATACGTCACAGCACAGCACAGGGTGGAGCCTCAGTATGTGCGCACCTTGACGTCGTGCTTGAGGCGCGCGTGCTTCTCCTTGAGCGCGCGGTACTTGTCGGCCAGCGCGCGCTCGGGCCGCGCCAGCTTCGACACTCATACATACGTCACAGCACAGCACAGGGTGGAGCCTCAGTATGTGCGCACCTTGACGTCGTGCTTGAGGCGCGCGTGCTTCTCCTTGAGCGCGCGGTACTTGTCGGCCAGCGCGCGCTCGGGCCGCGCCAGCTTCGACACTCATACATACGTCACAGCACAGCACAGGGTGGAGCCTCAGTATGTGCGCACCTTGACGTCGTGCTTGAGGCGCGCGTGCTTCTCCTTGAGCGCGCGGTACTTGTCGGCCAGCGCGCGCTCGGGCCGCGCCAGCTTCGACACTCATACATACGTCACAGCACAGCACAGGGTGGAGCCTCAGTATGTGCGCACCTTGACGTCGTGCTTGAGGCGCGCGTGCTTCTCCTTGAGCGCGCGGTACTTGTCGGCCAGCGCGCGCTCGGGCCGCGCCAGCTTCGACACTCATACATACGTCACAGCACAGCACAGGGTGGAGCCTCAGTATGTGCGCACCTTGACGTCGTGCTTGAGGCGCGCGTGCTTCTCCTTGAGCGCGCGGTACTTGTCGGCCAGCGCGCGCTCGGGCCGCGCCAGCTTCGACACTCATACATACGTCACAGCACAGCACAGGGTGGAGCCTCAGTATGTGCGCACCTTGACGTCGTGCTTGAGGCGCGCGTGCTTCTCCTTGAGCGCGCGGTACTTGTCGGCCAGCGCGCGCTCGGGCCGCGCCAGCTTCGCGCGCACCTCCTGCAGGTGGCACGCGTGCTGCGACCGCACCCGCTCCACCTGGCCGAGCCACGCCAACCATTATTACTACAGAATAAGAGTAATTGGCGCTAGTTGTGCCATAACGATCCAATTGAATTAAAGTAAGCGAGTGAATTATCACTAGTAGATTAGTACACTAGTACTTTATGTCAGTGAAATAAAGTGCATTAGCCCTTACTTTAAATCGATTGGATCGTTGTGGCATAACTATGGCCAATTTATTGCGATAAATGTGGTACAATACAGAATACAGATACAGTTGAATACAGTTCGTTCGTTCGTTTTGTGGTAATGCAGGTGGATGGAAATAGAGGCAGGAGGAGATCTAAGAAGCTATGGCTGGATCGAGTGAGAAAGGATATGGAGGAGTCTGGAGTGACTCTAGAACTAACTTGTATGAGGCCAGAATGGCGACTTAAAACACAAAAAGCCGACCCCAAATAAATGGGAATAAAAAGGCGAGCTAGATGATGACCGTCCAAAATCCCGCAGATTTTAATAATATGTATCGATTATAAAAATCTATGGTTATGGATTTATGGTACGGTGGTTATGGATTTATGGTACGATTATGTATATAGGGTTATATAAATAATAATGATGTAGCGATGGTGGCTCAGTGCGACTTGCGTGGTCACACAGATTGTCTGACTACAGACACGCTCATGACCTGGATGGGTTTGACTGTTAGTGACATTTATGTCGACCGTTTCCGTGCTTCGCGAGTGACGTTAATCTTTTAGTCCGACTACTATCACTAGATGGAAGTTGTTAAGCCATGTCCGAAACCCTTATACGCGACTTGAAAACTTCTGACAATGGCGTTGGCTACTAGCTCCCATACCTCCACCAATCCGGACGTCAAACCACCGGTAGGGTATGGCGTATCCTTTCCGAAATATGGGAAGACTATCAGTCCACTACAGATGCCCAAGACACAAATAGGTATTATATCAATCGTGTCGTCAGCGCGGTCAAGTACGGACGTTCTGTAGACTGTCATAAAATTTTTCGCAAAGCGCGGCATTCGCCATCGCTCGTGTTAAATAAAATTCACTATGGATAAGCAAACTATCATAGTGAACGAACTCCTCGCGTTCCTACAACAAAAGTTGGACGTGATGGATGAAGTGAGCGCTATCCAGATCTGCAAGTCCGGCTTCCCTACGAGTCCCTCGGGAAGAGCGACCACATGGTGTCCCGCAGACGCGATGGCACACCGAAGAGCCTGCAGGTCATCATCACGCTGTTTAAGGAGACCGACCCAGATGACGTGCCGACATTTGTGGCGAGGGACCTGCACAAGCTCCCTCCTGTGACGTTGGACCACGTCGATGTGACCTGCTGATGTCAAGGACATCGTGTCACTGAAGGCGAGTTTGGCCGAGGTGCTGAAAAAGTTGGAGGCATCCCAAGATTCGGTCGCTGAACTACAGAGAGAAGTTGTAACTCTACGTGGTTCATTGGCCGAATCTAGGTCAAATGCAGACAACACGAGGCGCGGGGCCGACACCAACGTGTCGGCGTCAAGTTCCAAGTCAGCTGTTTTGTCGCCGTCGCGCACCGTGACTTCAGCCGAGAGTGCGGGGCGAGCGCCGCGCGACGCGTGCCCCGCCCCGCCCGCAGCCCCGCTAGCGTCCACGAAGGAGGACACCTCTGTTGCTGCCTACTCCTCCGCCGTCAAGAGAGCACCGGCACGGCGGCGGCCTGTCTCCTTTACCAAACCACCTACCAAGGAGACCGAACGTGCCTCTACTGCCAAAACAGTGGACGAAGACGGGTTCGTTACTGTCCAGAACAGGAAGAAGAAACGAACTCGTTCGAATAACAACAAATGTGGTACTGCGCCGTCAGGGCCCAATTGCCTGTTGCGCGCCGCTGTCCCTACTACTCTGGTGTACGTATCCCGGCTCCATTACTCCACCACTCCTGCAGACCTGATGGAGTATATCAGGATGAAGACCAAGTTCTGCTTGAGGGTGACGCCGTTGGAGTCGCGTCACGTCGTAAACTTTAAATCTTTTGTGGTGCGGGTTGCGACTGAACACCTGGAGTCCTTGACAAAGGAGGACTTTTGGCCGAAGGGTGTAGTGTTCCGGAGATTCCGAGGGAGTTTACCGACCACTGCCACCGAAATCTTACCGATACCTAGTTATAAATAAATAATATTAATTTATATTAATTATTTGTGTATAGTATTTTAAGTATAAAATGTATATTATTGTATTTGTTATATGGGCCTCGTTGCCTGAAATAAATGAATAAATAAATAAATATATAATAGTCTGGCACTCACCTCAGCCCTATAATCCTGCGTCAACTCAGCCACCCTTTCGCGATGTTGCTCATTGATTTTTTCAATAGCAGCCTTGTTCTGTTCCAGGAGGCGAGCCCTTTGCCTGTTGAAGTTAGCTTGTAACTGTTCACGGAGCTCGGATAGGGCGCGTTCGTTCTCTGAAATGTACAGAGTAATTAGTTGATCAACAAACTAAGAAAGCGTGTAAGGAGATGAATAAGAAAGAAGACGAAACTAATCAATTTTCTCTAATGATGAGTGAATTAGTTATGATAATGATGAACTGTAGAATCTGGACGTCTAGTCCGAGAGGCACAGAAGAGGACATTGAAAACAGACTTCAATGATACTTGGGCCAATTCGCAAAAATAGCACGTTTCATTGATGTTTCTTGTTAACTTGTTAGTACGTCCACACAAACGGGGTAAGGAGGCGAATAAGATGAAACTGATTGATGATAGCACGGTTCATGCTTGTACCATTCTCTTGGTAAGACATCAATGCGGAAACCTGTAGTAATAATTTAAAAAAAAATTACCAAAAACATAAATGTTAAAATGTCAAGAAGTACTAAATCTTTGAGCCAACAAAAGTTTTAAATGTAAAGCCACAGACTTGCATCCCGCTCCCCCCGCGACGATATAAAACTTCTTTGTTTAAGCTATGCTAATTTTAAAAGAGCAATACATATAAATATTGCCCTTTGTGCAAGTCGCTACCAAAAAAAAATCTAAAATCTTACCTATCTCCAATCGCTCTCTGCTTTCAGCTAATTTCCTCTGATACTCCTCTCTGAGTCGAGCCATATTATCATTGTGTTGCTTCTCCGCAGCTTCCGTATCCCGTCTATGCCTTTCTTCCATCTCTTTGGTCAAAGTGAGCATAGCTTCTTGGTGAGATCGCTCCGCTGATGATATTGCCTGTAAAAAAAAGTTTTGTGACATGTACATTTAAATTGCCACTAGACATGCCCTTACACACATTTCGGTACCAGAAAATAATATTGTACTACACTATCAAATTCGTAGAACAGATGGCCGTTGGGGCATTAAAGTTCTCGAGTGGCGACCGCGCACCGGAAGACGCAATTTAGGCGGTCCTCCCATTCGGTGCACCGATGACCTGGTGAAGGTTGCGGGTTGCCGCTAGATCCCGGCAGCGCAGGACCGGTCGGTGTGGGATTCCTTGGGGGAGGAGGCCTTTAGCAGTAGACGTCTTTCGGCTGATGATGACTATAAAATCAGTAGTAGAAAAACAAACTGACTGCTTACAACTGTATTCTTTGTCACAGTGGGGATCAATACGAATCTAAAGACACCTTGCACTCCAAATTCTTCAAGCCATTTTTACTACAGGCCATAACAATAAAACTGAGATACATACACACGAAAAACATAACCCTCCGTTGAGACAGTCGGATAAAATGTTGTTCAGGCTTTAATGTAATGCATGGAATTAGAATATTGCAACTCTTTCCCTAGCGTCTATGTTTCCCTAATCTAGTATAGTAATTAAATATATAGCATTATGCTAGCTTACATTACGGATATATCGTTAATAAAAAAAACCTTATAAAAATATAGACTACAAAAACACTTTATAATATTTCAGTATGTTTACTATTTATATTTCTTTCCTTACCTCTTCCATCTCTTTCCGATGTCTCTCCGCCTGTTCAGTCAGTCTTACTCTCTTCTCCGCTATAAACTTCTCCTCAATCTCCTTCAACTCATATTGTAACTCCGCCCTCATTCTCCTCTCTTTAGTTGCGATCTCCACTTTTATTCCTTCTAACTCCTTCTGTAAAGCCAACTCCAGTCTTTTTCTCTCATCTACTTTACTCCTCTCAATCATTTCTCTTCCCACATCTGGTATGGGACTCCTTGGTTTTGCTATAGAATCTTCTTGCGTCTCAAACTGATATACAATAACTACGTTATCAGAACTAGATTTCCCTTGAGATAATATTACTCCATCTAATCTAGGACTGGTTAGGCCTTTGCCAAGACTAGAAGAAGATTCTGACGCTTTCAATGGTGCTATTATAGCCTTATTCATAGGTTTGAAAGTCGATAGACTAGACCACGGCTTATTGAAATCGTATCGCGGTGATTTTGCGTCTGAACCGTCACTTGTTAATGGAGAAACTTTAGCTTGAGGAGATTTTATATCAATGCTATCGGATTTTGAAACTTTTTTAGCGTCTTCAACTTTTTTGGAATCATCTGCATCAGATACAATGACTTTCGGTGACAAATTTAGTTTAGGAACTTTTATTTCTGGTATTGGAATGTTATCTATCAGTCTCGGCGTTTTATTTTGTGTGGAATTTGATGTTTTCGATACTGATGTTCTTTCGGAGTTATCATCAGTTTTCGGACTGTCTTTTTCGTGTTCTCTCTCTGAATTCGTAGTTTTAGATTCGTTGAGAACATTAGAATCGTCTAAATCGTTGAGATCTAAATTAGCGAACTCTTTGTCTGGGGAATCTGTTGAAGTTTCCGACTCAATACTTTCCATGAGGTTGATTGATATTTTGTTTTTCTGTTGTGGTATCATTGGCGATCTGAAATGAAATTGTATTGTATGAAACTGGACGGCACTGACACTTAACTTGTGGCGACTTGTGGACCTCCGACTAGAATGGTGGCCGGAACACAATATATAACTATGCGGTAAATGGCCGGAACTTATGCGATAAAAATGACAGGAAAAAAATTGAAGGCATGTTACTTAAAATATCTATGATAGAGACACTTTTAATTGTAAGGGTTGTAAAGAATAGGTGACAGAAAAAATATCCACATCAAGAGAATATTGACGAGAATACTGAAGTTTGTAAACTAGTTTGACTTTTTAATCCAAATAGTCCTACCCTACCCGTAGAACTAAGAGTAAGGACTAGATGAACGAAAAGAAGATATTTATACTTCATTCCAATCAAAAAAAAGCAAAAGGTAAACAAACATAGTATGCAGATGACATTGACATGTGTCAGATCCATAGTAAGTTTGTTTACGTTTTGCTTTTTTTGATTGGAATGAACCATAGTGTTTGTGTTCTTTTGCGGTTGCAGCAACAAATCTAGAAAAAAGAATAAGGAAAAAGGGCATACCTCGGCCTAATGTCTTTATCAACGGGTTCCTCCAAATTCACCATATTAGTCTCGATATCCCCTGGACGGACAATGTCGGCTATCTTCTGGAAACTCTTCTGGAACAAGTCAGGTTTGATGTAGTCGCCCGCTGGAGGTCGCAGCACCCGCCGTCGTGGGGATGAAACGCGATCGCTTTCTGAGAAGAATAAGAATAGTTTTGACATTTAAATTGGAATTTTATCCGCCTCCGCTCCGTGATCTTATGGCTAGGCTGCTCTGGAAAGAATAAGAATAATTATATTTTAAATTACATTTTAACCGCCTCACATAAGTCATTTTGCCTAATATCGCGAGTAATAAATAGTGTCGTTATTAAAAAATTATTAACTTTTCTACCATTGAAAAAACCTATGATATATTTATATATTATTGAAGGGTAGGGCTAAGACTATGATTGAACATTGTTATCTAAAACCAGAATTCAAATATGATAGCGATAATGACTTAGAATAAATGCAGTACAAAACTTGCAGTTTTAGTAAGGAATATCGGTACTGATTAAGGGGAGAACTCAACATATTCCAACTCAATTTATTTTGAAATTATGTATTTATTCAATGTATTGATTTTTTAATAACTACAAGACCAAATTTGATTACAAATACAAATTGAAGGCTAGGCTCTTTTAAAAGTTGAAGAACATCTTTACTCAGCGGTTCCTTATGTGCTCTACCACCAATACACTTTGACAGGGAAGATATTAAAGGATCCGAAGATACTAAAAGAGCATTAAATAGGTCCTCCATGGTTTTTTCCCTACAAAACTTTCGAGTGTGTGATTCTCTATACTTTCTAAATTCTTTATTTCGTGATTCAAGTGCCTCCTCTGACAACATTCCTATTGGAAGGGTAGCAGCCTTGATAATATCAGATCCATGTATCAAAATCCGATGTAAGCTAGAAGGCATGTTATACCATGTATACAGAGTTACATATAGTTCGGCAGTTGATTTAGTATAATCCGCAAATTTGTCAGTATCAATAGTATAACCACATGAATAAGGTCACTAATATGGTGTAGATTCTTTTTAGTAAAGTTTCATCGAGTCCAGTTATAAAAGATGATAAAACATGTTGACGGAAAAACCTCCTACCTGTATTTCCATCATTCGTTGTGCCATATCCTTGTTTTGGCATGTCTACAAGTAAACTCATTTCGGATTTCAAGCGTTTTATTATGAGCCCTTTTCTTTCTTTTACTTGTCTCTTCTCGTCTTCTTCTCTTAATTGCCATTTTTTTACATCAAGACGATACATGTAAACAGCATTCTAAACACCTGATCCATGCGTGCAGGTTAGAAATACCGTAAACATATAACTTGGAATTAGGTTTCATTTTATAAATTTTATCTAATTGATTCATAAGTTTCGGTGTTGCACCACATATGCCACAACTTTGATTTGATGATTCACTTAAAACACCGAAAGTTTTACCGTCAATTATTGTTAAATGGAATTCATGTTTGACAATTATATCTGTACCATCTAAAGTATAATGGGTGGGTTGTATTTCATTTACTTGAGTTTCAATGTTTCCAATTTCTTCTGTGACTAATTGCTGAGTTTCTTTTTTAAAAATCAACTTAATTGGCCGACAGTAACGAGTTGACGAAGGTCTTGGGTTCTGCCATATGACTTGTTTGGTTGAAGAACAAAGCTGTAGTGAAACAAGGCACATTGCAAATAAATTTGAGTCACTCTTATCTTCGTTAGTCGTTTCAATTTCACTGAAACTCTGTTTGTAAGAAGAATGAGAAGCACTGCCATCTGCTCCCCATTTATACACAAGAGTGAACTCGTTGGATTGCCCTCTATTTTGTACATCTAATAATCTTTTTCCTGTATGGTTTACTAACTGCTGCAGGTTCACTTCTGCCGATATATCCTTAATTGTTATGGAGTCGCTGTGAGGATAACATTTCTTTTTTTCGTCCAGTATTTTGTTGTAATTAGGGTATATGTTAGCGTTTCTTGATTTTGCTCCTTGTTGCATCATAATATAAGATTTTTTTGTATAATCACCATCAATATGTATAGTGCAAGAGCTTCTTCAGTAGTATACTTGATAGGCACTAGAGGCAATGCAGAGGTGATTTTCTGAACATCATCAGCTCTTGATGACGACGCAACGTCCAGGGCTTTTGAGACATTTCTCTTACCCGAGGCCTCAAAACTTTTACGTGTGGCAAGAAGAAGTTCATCTGATGAATATTTTTCCGACAAGGGCAACACTTTTTTTCTCTCGGTTTGTTCACTTACTTCATCGAAATTTTTCATCGGTCGACCTCTTTTACTAGGTGTTTGTAGAGCATGAGTGTCATCGCCATAGAATTCAGCAAGAGAAATATCATGATTCAACCAATTCTGGTGACGTTTTTTAAATGTCTTTGATGTTCTATTATAGTCTTTCCACATTTTTGCCAATGTACTATTAAAATTTTCCATATAATTTTTAACATTATTATATCTAGCATCATCAGTACACTCATCTAAACCTAGTTTAAAAGACACGTAAACAAAAACAGCAGAATTCTTTTTTCCAGCATGAGTTCTTTTCGCCAAATGTCATATAATTCTTGTCTATGGAGTGATATGTTCCCTAAAAATATATCTTAGTCTGCGGCAGATCTTGGCACAAGAAGTTAATGTAATTCAAAAAGGTATATGTTCTAATATTTTAAGAAAAATAAATGAGGAGGAATACGTGCGAATATAGTTTGTGGAAACTATATTTGGAAAAATTAACACGGTTAATTAACTAACCTCAGTATTAATTGTCATTGCTCTAAGAAGACACACAATATTTCACATATCTAATAATGCAGAAATATGTTACATACCTTCCATAATAAACTCACAACAAACCAAGCTTCTTCTTTAAAAGTAACTACAATATTATAACTGACAAACGTATAGTATTTTTTTACCTTAAAAAGTTAAATAGCAAAATATTGTTGCGAAAACGACGGAACACAAACGAACGCGATCGAGTTGTACAAAGATCTTTTGTTTTTAACCTACCTACATAACAAGTGATTTATTGATTAAGTACCGTCAGTATCGGTGACATACAAATAAATACATTTATTAATTGCTAAATAAATGAAAATGACCTATGCGCCTCCGTGATTTAGTGACAAAAAAATTCCGAGTCCTAACTCGGTTTGGTTGGTGGTAAGCTATTCGAAGCTGGCTATGTTGTCTGTCAGTCAGTCAGCTATTACATCAGTAAATCACAAAGTACCGTTAAGTTTTCGTATCATCATTCATCTATACTATAATGTTGATGATGGTTTCATTAGCTACTTACCAAGAGATTCCTTATCTGATAGCTTCGGACTGTCAACGTTTGGAAGCGGCGGTCGAACGGCCAAAGGCGACAACACCAACGGTCTCAAAACATTAGTTGTTGAGCTGGGTGATGAGACCCGCACGGATGATAAGGCAGGTGATGAGCCTCTTACAGGTGATGAAACCACAGGCGATGGAGCTATAGGCGCACTGATGATTGAGTGGTTGTCGTTTTGCTCTGATGACGAATTCGAGCTGGGACTCAGTGACGGGTCTGGCAAGTTTTCTAGTTTAAATCTGTAATCAAAATTAAATTGTCACCGGTAAAGTAATGGTGACTCTAAACAACCGCTAAGGGCGCTTTATTTATTGTCATGCGGATTTCTGCCCGCATGCGTGCGGCGTTTCCAAAGCGACCCGCGTGCATGTTCCACACATTACAATAAAAGGGCCCTAAAGACATGTAGTTAAACGATAGGTTGCGGGCGGCACGCATGCGGGCACGCAGAAATCCGTATGACAATAAAATCGCCCTAAAAGCAACGGCTAATAAAGAAGAACAAACTGTGGACAAAGTCATAGAGGTTGACATTTTAGTTTTTACTCACTGATATGTAATTACTTTTAAAATTTATTAACCTTTCCAAAGGAACCTGCACTTTATTTTTTACGTTCCGTCCAAATTAATATCGACTTAAATATCATGGAATAAAAATAATATATGATAAAACAACGAAATACTTGTAAATGAGAAAAACTTACCTAACACTCTTCCTATCCTCATCCAAGCTCGCAGCCTGTCTCTGTTTCCCAATCACTACACTTTCTGTCTTCCTCTGGAATGTGTCTGTCACTTTCTCTCTCAATATGCCTTTTGGAGGATCACTCTTTGTCAGAGAGTCTAACGGTAAAGACTTTTCAGTGTCTGGCGAATTGAGGTCCTTAGATGACTTGAGGAACATACTGCCTTTTCCTGGAAATTATAGGTACAATCAATAAAGTTAACTACTTCATTATGTGCATCAGATCAACCATCACTTTACTACAGATATTATTATCTATTCATCTTCATCACCCAAGATCTTCTGGTTTATAAAATTCAAAACAATCATGTCACAATTCTGAAACATGGACTACTAATTTTACAAATCATAATCTTACCAGTCAATGGCAAACCCTTGTCCACTTTAGTACCACCTAATAAAGGCCTAAAGTTCTCTTCCTCGGGACTAGTTAACACATGCATCTTCAAATCTATAATCTCTGACTGTTGTTTAAAAAGTGTCTTCGGTCTTTCATATTGACGACTAAATATGTCTCTATCTGAAGTATTTCGCATCAACATTGGTTTGAAGGTGCCATCTGCAGTTCTTCTCAAGGGAGATATCTTTAGCTCGCTTAGTTTCTTGTCTAACTTTGACAGTGGGGCTAAGGGTGGTCTGCCTAATGGAACCGGTCTCTTTGGTTGAGCCTCTTTGACTTCTGATGCATGGTTCTCGCTGTCTATGGTGAAGTCTTCATCATCGCTCTCCACCTTGGTTTCTACGCGTTCAAGCAGTTTGGTGTTTTCTTCCGATGTTAGAAGCTCCTAAGAAAAAAACAACATTTTTATTGGATATTTTAGTGGCTATGAGGATGGGGCTATGGGGCTGAATCCTGTTACCCTTAATTCACAATCAGTCTTGGATAAAAAAGAGTACTTACTTGAACAGAAGCACAAGTATCGTCGTGTGTGGACGCGTCGCGAGCTTTCTTCACAATTTCCCTATAAACATCATCTAGTGGATGATCCCATTGAGTCTTCTTTGTCTCCTCATTGTAGTAGTAGTGTGTCTGGAGCTTCTCGTCATAACTGTTGGGAGGCAGATTATATTCAAATTATCTGTTGTCTTCAACAAACAGAACAGATGAGACAGTACTTGCTGACTTTTAACGCATTATTAGATTAGACCTATATTTGCCAAGGCCTTGTCCATCACAGCTAACTTAGCTAGTCTGTTGTCATACATGAGCCAAGCGACTTTCAAAGCAATTTTCAGTAATAAAAAAAATATATTTTTTACACTAGATATGTCTACACCTACAAATATTTGTCGCAGGTATGGCTAGAAGCAAAGCCTAACTTCATGATACAATAGATACAAAAGTTTTAAGCAACCATTGTCAAGACGACCAACTGATGGCAGTGCAGTGA
This sequence comes from Coleophora deauratella, assembly GCA_958295455.1. Lineage (NCBI taxonomy): Eukaryota > Metazoa > Arthropoda > Insecta > Lepidoptera > Coleophoridae > Coleophora > Coleophora deauratella. The sequence goes on along the minus strand of OY282403.1, from coordinate 3,377,806 downwards.
AACTAGACCAATAATATTACAGTAACAACCCATATCATCCCTAATATTCGGTACATGGGTCCCTTCCCAAACACAGATGGGTTCAAATCAGGTTTGGTGAGATTATGAGGCTAGTGACCTACACCAATTTCCTCTGACACTGCTTAGCTACCATCTAGTGATAGCAACCAGCACCAATGGCTTAACAATTTAACATGCTCCAAACAGGGTTCAAAATTATCAACATTTTCTGATGTCTTTGATAAATTATCATGATCATAATTATTTGAATTATCAGTGATGTTTCATAACTTGATGATATTAATTTCTGACTTACAAATGACACTTTCATTACATTATAATAGTAATAAAACAAATTCAAATTGTAATAAGTATTTTGTGTGTTGAATAAAATATTTAAGACTGTTTTTAAAAGATTTTATTGCTATTTGACGCGTTTGTATATGTGCGGAAGCAGCAAAACGCATTTAGATACACAATAGCATAAGAATTTTAAAAATTTTTGAATTTTTGAATTTTTATTATCATTAAGGAAATTATCAAGGTTTAATAATAAAGATAATTATCACTACTAAACATAACACAAAACTAAATTAACAATGTAACACAACATACTAAGCCTTCCACGGCATAGGCAAGGCTTGCATGAGCCCATCACGAGCCAGCGGCAGCAGGTGACTCTCGCTTTCCGGATCGATGCCCAGTTGCTGAGCATACTCAGAGATTTCTGTGAAATTGTACAGAATGTTTGCTTTTTTATTACTTGACATAAAAAAACAACATTTACTTAACTTTAATAAAACACACATTTATTTTGTTATGGCAGTGATATTCAAGGTAATGAAATGAGAGGCTTTGAGAAAATAAATTTTACATATTTTTTCAATGATTTCCAAATCATGAACTTATATCACTGAACTAAACAAAACAAAACAAACAAACAAATATTTCCAAAGAAAATCATATCAGAATAAAGATAACTAAAAGTTAACACCTACTGGAATATTATATTTTAGTAAAACAAACAGATAAATGTAATGTTTTTCAGGTGGAAACAAACAAAACTGAAAAATTGATCAGCAACTGCCTCTAAAAGTCAATAACTTAAAAACCACTGAAGCAATTTTCAACAAACAGTCAAGAACCACAACAATGTTGACCATACCAATAAAAATGCATTTATATAAATCCATCTGTGTGAGGGAACTTTAATGTCACGGGCACATATAAACTTTTCTTAAAAATATTATAAATGCAAAATTATTGATGTATGTTTGTTCCACTTTCATGCCAAAACTACTGAACGGATTTGAATGAAATTTGGTAGGTAGATATATAAAGCACTCGGCTAACACATAGGATACTTTTATCCCGGAAAACTTAAGGGTTTCTGGAGGAATGCTTAAAAACAACTTCATCACTAGATAGCATCCCCTTAACATTTTCTTTCTCTCTGGACCCAGTTCTGAAGTCGAAGTGATGATGAAGTCGCCGGTCGAAGATGTTAACTAATAAAACCCATCCTTTGCATCAGAAGTGGAAAATAACAGAATATAAAGTTGTTAAACATTTATCTCAGTGTTAATTAAGCTTAGCTAAGTCCAAAGGTGGTCAGAGAGTATCCTTAGGTTGATTCAGCTAGGAATTAAGGAATTCTCATATACATTTTGTTAATAAAGAATAATAAAGCAGAATAGCATAAAAAAACATAATAATTGTTGGTCTCTAACCATTTCATAGTCTAGTCATTTGGAAATCATAAGAAGCCTAATGCTAGGTTATTATTACTAAAAAAGTTCGGGGTTTTTGAAATGTCTATTATATTTATTGCATTTCGTACCCTCGGCAGAAGGCTGGCTGTTCTCATCGAAGACTTCTCGGCAGGGTATAGCTGATGGACTACTCATAGCGATATCTTCGTTTCTACTTCACTGTGAATACGCACTGTTGGTCATAACTTTCAGGTGAGGGATTTCCTATTACCACTAACATTATTATGACTAAATATTAGTTTGAGAAATAGGAAAATAGCCGAAAACTCACAATACTATTTCGCGACATTCGTTTTTTTTTTTTTTTTTTTTTTTTTTTTTTTATTTTTTTTTTACCCCGTGATGGGGAAGGCAAAGGATCAGAGCCATACAGCCTGGTCTGTTGTAAATATGCTGTTGTATTTAAAGGCCAAAAGCCATTTCTTCCGTATCTCTTCGTCTTTATAGGAAAATTCAATTGAGGCCAAAGCCATTTCTTTTGTATTTAAATTTTCCTATTCTTCAGCAAAATGATAGCACTTTTGATGAAGATTTCATGGACTTCTTGAGAGCACTCGAAACACAGTCTACACACTTTTATTTCATTATCCTACATATTAGACACTTAAATGGCACTTTATTGAACAATACACTATCAATATTATGCATTAAAAACCACGATATCTATTTTTTCGGATAATAAAACAAAAATGACAAACTCTTGCCGCGAGTTCCCGCCAAAAAGTCGCGACATTCGTTTGACACTGTGGTTTGACATTGACAGTTTGGTTTTTTTTTTGTTCTTTCCTGCTTTTGCAAGGAAAAGGCAAAGGCTTCTCTGGCCATACAGCCTATTCTTACGTAGTTTGCTCTTCTCTAAATATTTTTCTATTTCATTTGATTTTTTTTTTTTTTTTTGTTTGGTTCTTTCCTGCTTTTGCAAGGAAAAGGCAAAGGCTTCTCTGGCCATACAGCCTATTCTTACGTAGTTTGCTCTTCTCTAAATATTTTTCTATTTCATTTGAGTTCTCATTTATTATCAATTTCTGTCGTCTTTAACTTTTTTTCTATTCTTCAACAAAATGATAGCACTTTTGATGAAGATTTCATGGACTTCTTGAGAGCACTCGAAACACAGTCTACACACTTTTATTTCATTATCCTACATATTAGACACTTAAATGGCACTTTATTGAACAATACACTATCAATATTATGCATTAAAAACCACGATATCTATTTTTTCGGATAATAAAACAAAAATGACAAACTCTTGCCGCGAGTTCCCGCCAAAAAGTCCTATTTCATTTGAGTTCTCATTTATCAATTTCTGTCGTCTTTAACTTTTTTTCTATTCTTCAACAGCACTTTTGATGAAGATTTCATGGACTTCTTGAGAGCACTCGAAAAACAGTCTACACACTTTTATTTCATTATCCTACATATTAGACACTTAAATGGCACTTTATTGAACAATACATTATCAATATTATGCATTAAAAACCACGATATCTATTTTTTCAGATAATAAAACAAAAATGACAAACTCTTGCCGCGAGTTCCCGCCAAAAAGTCCTTCCTGACAGTTTGTTTTGCTTGACACATTTTTTGCACTTTTCGGGCAGGCAGGCTTAGGCTCTACGGCTATACCGCCTTGTCTTGTAGCCAGCTTGTAGCTATTTACACTGTCACATATCCCTGAGCAGTGTTTTATATTTTTTTGTATAACAGATCGCTGGCCCTGAACCCTGAAACCAATATTTTATTTAAAAAGACATAACCGTTACCCGTCTGCATAAGGGAAGGACGCGTACCGACGTGTGAATTACAGATTTACAGCTGCTCAGAGTGGCTGCGCGTACGCGATGCACAGTGTGCCAAAAACCCTTCGGACCGGACATTTTAAGCTTAGAGATTGATGCGTTTCGATATTCTAAATACCAGACAAAAACTCGCGAGTGGCTTAATTTAATCTTCATAGCAAAAAGTTTTTTTTTTTTAAATTGCTAGTCAATTTTTTTTTAATCGGAGCGTTTATAAACTAATTCAATTAATACAAAAAAAACTGGAGACGACATATCCAGATGAACCACGCCAGAAATGGCACAAAAATATTCGAACATATCAGTACATGTACTCATTCCTACAAGAACTGCACGCCAACTGTTGTCGAGTAGCGCGGACCGTGCTTTAAAAGTCAATGTTAGCAACAAAGGGCTCCAAGTAATGTAATTCACTGGAAATTCACCTACTCGACAAAAGATGGCGCCATTAGTGAAATATATTTACAAAACAAAATACCTACTATCAAAATAAATTCCTTTTTTTTAGGATAAGTTTAGGTTTAGACCCTCACAGATCCACTGTAGATCCGAAAAAAATAAACATAGATTGATAGAATTATTATTGTTAGAATCGTTTTCGACAAATACAACACAGACACAATAAATTCGAAACATAAACATTGTAGCACTCATTGATGTCTTTTAAGAATACCTACTTCGATAAAATAGGTAAAAAAAAGTAGATACCTACGTCATTCACACTGCAGCACCCAATTTAAAATGTTCCAAAACGCTCACAAGTAAATACAAGATATTGCAAATTCATAGTAAATAACTAAATTACATTAATTGTCTCGTCTGACAAAAAGTAAGTTGTGGAAAATTGCTGAATAAAACGAAGTTACACTATTTTCGACTAAGATACGAATCCGGACCTAAAAGCAGCATGACGTAAACGACTCGCACCACAACCGCTAGGCCAAGACGCACTTGTGGCGAAGTGTAAAAATAAGCATCATACATATATAACGGTCAAACTCATCCAAGTTATGACCGTCTCTATAGTCAGTTAACCTGCATTATCGACACGAACATGCATGACCACTGAGTCACGACCAACGGCTTAGGGGCTTACCTTGCGAAGCACGGAAATGGTCGCGATAAATGCTACTAACAGTCGAACCCATCCTGGTCATTAACGTGTCTATAGTCAATTAACCTGCATGATCGATGCGACCACGCAAACACACAGAAAGTAGAGACCTTTCTTACATTTACAGCAAATACACAGTCAAGATATGATGATATTTAGATCCCTAACTTGAGAAATTATTGGTACCTCATACAAACTTTCATCCCCTATTTCACCCCCTTCAAGTTTAATTTTTGCAACGAACGTACCCTATATCCTTCTCCAAGGTCCCATCTATTTATTTACCTAAATTCATCAAAATCGGTTCAGCGGTTTAGGCGTGAAAACGTAACAGACAGACAGAGTTACTTTCGCATAATTGGTTGTGCCGTGGGTAAAAATATTACCATACATTTGCTACACTAGAAAACCATTTGTGCCGTGGGGTTTTTTTTTTTTGGTAAGGCTCAACCAGTTGAGCCTCGCAGTTGAGCCTCGGGTAATAAACGAGTAAGACGTATGAGAAGTAGAAGCCTCTGTCAGTTTCTGGGAGAGGTAAGTATTTATTATATTTCGTGACAGTTTTACAAGATATAACAATAAAAAAATAATTTAAATTAATGAACTAATTGAGAATTTAAACGAACTGCCAATATGAACAAATTAAAATTAAATCTATTATTTTATGACAGTAACATACCATATTGCTACATCATTGTTTCATATCCTCCAAGAACAGTCAAGAGTGAACGGTGGGACCACGAGTAAATAGTCAATTATTATTACTCGTCGACCCACTAGTGGGTCAACGCGGTGGACGCGGTGGGACTACGAGTCGGGAGCGAAATGAACTACTGAAACATGACTGAAACCAAACCACCGAGCGACTCGCTTTCAAAGATAGTAACCGGTCATCATTCTTGAAACTTCAGATGTCATACAACATTTCCCATACATACAGTCGGAGCAAAAACAATTTGGACGTTCCATTCTTGACCAGCCAATTTGTGAATTTTGTATGAAATGTATTCTGTTTCGATTGTATAGGTTCCTTGAGAAAAATATAGGTAGGTAACAAATATTAAATACAAACATAGATAGATGCCTATCTATGAGAAACTTTATTTCCAAAATATCGCAAATAACGTTAAGTACTTACTTCTGTAAACATTTTACACATTAGAAACACATTCCCTACATATTTTATAACTTATAGGAACCAACTGTGAACTAAGAACCAAATGTGCGGTTTGTTTGCGACTTACTCACCATGAAATAGTTGCCAAGGCTCCTACAATCAAAGCCAACCCACAGAACATAATAAAAATATTCTTCAATAAAGTCCACCTGATTCTACCATGGTACTCTTTCCATGTGACTAATGTCTCAATAATTGGCGGAAATATAAACGCAACCGTCGAAACTATAACATCGCCCAAAATCGCCATCATTTTGTTCATGTCAGGAAAACCTACAGATATTAAAGTTATAATTATTAAGTTGAGTATTCGAAATAAATTCTCCCAATGGCCTCGCTTCGTTTTGAACCGTTTTCCTATATACCTCCAAACTATCCTGAACGGCACCCAGAATTGTACAGCAAAGCTGACCAGCATCATACCTATAAGCAACGACTCCATGATTGTGGTGACAGTATTTTCTTTTATATGCAGTGTGATAGGAGTCTTGCAGTCTTCTCCCCAGCCCCAGTAGCCGAAGAAGCCAACGAAGGCCACGCTCAGAACCGTCACACCCATCGCAATTTGTAATATAAATGGGAAAAGCCGAGGATACCTCATGTTGTTCTCAACAGGAAGGACCATTGTAATCCCATCTACGCTATAGAGACAAACCCCGCAAAAATTGAAGAAGCCTCGGACGTCTTTCCAAGCTGGACGCTCCATTAGATCACCGCCAGCTTTCACACTGTAGTACAGGGCAGTAATAATGCACATACCCATAACAATATCTGCGATCATAGAAATAAGCGACAGATATCGGAATCTTTTGATAAGGCATAAAAATATAAGCGGGGCTGTTATAAAGACTACGTAAATTCTGACAGATAAAGCAGTTTCTTTTGCATCGGAACTGATGCCTTCAACAATTTTTTTAAGTGTATTAGCGCATGCGAGTTGATATAGGGAACAGGAGCAGCACTGCATAGCGACGACGAAGATGTCAACTACATATCTAAACAATTTGCTATGTCTCCTGAACCTCTTGGAGGGTCCTGTCGCTATACTGGCCTCTGCTAGGTCGGCAAATGACAGTTTAGGAACTCGCATTCTTAAGTACAGTTTTTGTGCTGATACCGCCAGCAAGTTCATTGTGTAAGGGGCTAAAAACCCAATGAAGATCATAGCAGCTAACGAAACCCACATGCCGCCGCGCATCCACGCCTCATGTATGCTCAGCACACCAACTCCGAGGCAGCCTTTAGTCAGATGCGCAATAGATTCAATTATGTTTGTCGTAAACATATTTTGCCTTTCGGAGGTGAAATCGTATTCAATTTGTTCTGTGCCGGGATATATCTTGAAAGAGCTGTCAGAGAAACTAAACTGACTAATCAAATCGGACATTTCTGTATTTAAAGTGCAAGTAGACAAACTTTGACGAGCTTTTGATTGAAGCGGTCTATTTAATCTATTAATAACTTGCTCTTCGATTTGTGCACTGACTAGACTCTGCCTTCGTAGTCTTTGCCCAGTGTCAGTGTTAGTTTCGTCTATCTGAGATCCACTCAAATTGAGCCTTCTATTTAATGAGGGAGAGTGAAGTTTTCTTTGACTCTCTGCTCTTCCGATACGTCGTTCACTCTGTGATTCGCCTAAACGCCTTTCATTAGTTGATTGGTCAACAAAAGCCTCATAATTAAGCCTTCTTTGTAAAGAATCTACACGTTGTCTTCTAGGGTTATCCGTTAACGTTTCAGTTGTTGCCCTACTTTCATTTTTTGTTAGAAGAGTATCATCGCTGGTTTTTCCTTCGACCATAGGTTTCTTATAGTGAACTAAACCTTCATCTACCTGACCACGCCTGGTACTAGTAGATGGCTCATGAGACGGTATTCTTGTGGTTTTAGAGTCGTTCTCTCTGGGCACTTCCTCGAGTGAAACTTTCAGCTTTTCGTGACCAGATTCTGATTTTTTGGTTTCTTTCTCTTCTTCTTTCTTTCTTTCATTATTCGGTCCTGGTTTAGAGTCATCTTTCGCAGACTTTTTATCTTTGTCCTTATTTTCTTCAGCCATTGGCGTCACATCTGAAACATAAATCTTATTCTTATTCAATAACAAATGACAGTCCATATTCATATTTTGTTAAATATTACAAATTGAACTCACCTATTAATACAGTTTTATTAAACGCATTCAGTTAAAGTATAATTCATTTTGTAAAAAAAAAACCGCAAAGAATAAAAATAAAATTGACAGTTACCTATATGATGACTAATGAAGACTGATAGTTTAGTCAGAGCATAGCGATACAAAGAGCTTTTTGTTCAATACTTATACCTATTTTCTTACACTAAAAAGTCTTTATTCCTCAGACTAAAAAGGATTTATTCCCTAACTTTTATTAGGTACCTCAAAGCTTTGCTCAAAGGTATCACGATTTTGTAATATACAGACGTCCCAAAACTAATGCAACAAATTTTGGCTGGTGATAGCTTTAATCAAGACCTATCAAAAAAAAAGCGGCCAAGTACGAGTCGGACTCGCCCATGAAGGGTTCCGTAGCAGCAAGTAACATAATATAAAAGTTCTTGTAGTTCGTTTTAGGTAAATTGCGGTTTACGATTTATGACGTATTAAAAAAAACTACTTACTAGATCTCGTTCAAACCAATTTTCGGTGGAAGTTTGCATGGTAATGTACATCATATATATATATATATGATGATATAAATTGGTTTGAACGAGATATATATATATATATCTCCACTCGGCAAAGGTTGATCAGATGTCATGTAGCGTCAGTTAATTGTTGATCCGTTAGCCGTTGTTGATCCGAACAGTTTTTGTTGATCTAAGGTATGGTTCTGCATACAAATGTGGCTCCAAAATGATCAACAATTGCTGGCCCTCTGGTGAGACAGTTACGAACTATTCATAGCATTTTTTATACAAATCCGCTCCATCAATTGTTGATCTGATTCAAATGGACCAATCAGAGGCCACCTTCGCCACGATTGGTTTTCTTCTGTTGTACGACGTTGCCACTTCGTTTCGCTACGCTTAGATAAAGGGAAATAGTTTTCCCCAAGAAACCCATAGTCAAATCGAAAAAAAAATTTTGGACTCTTCATACAAATCGATCAGCCGAGCGGCCAAATTAGTATGAAGAGCCCAAAAATTTTTTTGCGATTTGACTATGGGTTCCTTGAGGAAAGTTGATCAGAATCAGGAGTAGGAGCACTAACTAAAATATCGAGCACTAATAAAGTAGCACCTTATAAATATATATATATATATATATATATATATATATATATATATATATATATTTACCCTCAATTGGTAAGCCCTTGGCATCATCTCACACATTTTACCACTTTGGAAGTGTCTCTCGCGCAAACTATTCGGTTTAGAAAAAAATGATATTAGAAACCTCAATATAATTTTTGAAGACCTATTCATAGATACCCCACACGTATAGGTTTGATGAAAAAGAAATTTTTAAGTTGGTTTCAGTTCTAAGTATGGGGAACCCCCAAAATTTATTGTTTTTAGGGTTCCATAGCCAAATGGCAAAAAACGGCACCCTTATGGATTCGTCATGTCTGTCTGTCTGTCTGTCTGTCTGTCCGTATGTCACAGCCACTTTTTTCCGAAACTATAAGAACTTTACTGTTGAAACTTGGTAAGTAGATGTATTCTGTGAACCGCATTAAGATTTTCACACAAAAATAGAAAAAAAAAAACAATAAATTATGGGGGTTCCCCATACTTAGAACTGAAACACAAAAATATTTTTTAACAAATCTTTACGTGTGGGGTATCTATGGATAGGTCTTCAAAAATGATATTGAGGTTTCTAATATATTTTTTTTCTAAACCGAATAGTTTGTGTGAGAAACACTTCCAAAGTGGTAAAATGTTCCCCCCCCCCCCCTGTAATGTCTAAAATAAGAGAATGATAAAACTAGAAAAAATATATGATGTACATTACCATGCAAACTTCCACCGAAAATTGGTTTGAACGAGATCTAGTAAGTAGTTTTTTTTTAATACGTCATAAATTGTAAACCGCAAATTACCTTTCATTCAATCAACTCAAATATAAAAAATATAGAGTTCAAGACATGTGTGATTATGAATTTATACGGAACCCTCGGTGCGCGAGTCCGACTTGCACTTGGCCGGTTTTTTTTTTCTATTTTTGTGTGAAAATCTTAATGTGAAGATGTAGTCACAGAATACATCTACTTACTTACCAAGTTTCAACAGTATAAGTTCTTATAGTTTCAGAAAAAAGTGGCTGTGACATACGGACGGACAGACAGACGGACAGACAGACATGACGAATCCATAAGGGTTCCGTTTTTTTCTATTTGGCTACGGAACCCTATAAAATGCCTATAAACTAAACATATGTTCAGCAAAAGTTTATGGTTTTCGAGTAATACCAGATAAAAAAAAAAAAAAACTATTTTGCGGTGATCTTTTGAGTAAAAAATTATACCCGAATCTTCTATTTATTTTTAAAAAAAATTAAGATGCCATCAGAAATACATCACCAATGGAAGAAAATCTTACAAAAAATCCGTTAATGAAATTTTAAACACAGCCCACGAAAAAAAAAATTACTGAATGGTTTTGTCTCATATGCCGCTTTACTTATTTCATGTGTAGAAGTCCCCCATTAAAATGTATTTTTACAAATACAGTTGCTTCTTATTCTTCTTTTATCCCCAGAATCGCATTCGCCCCGGCCACTTCAGCGGCTGTCTTAAGGTTAAACGTTAGTGCTCCCTGGTTGAAAAAATCCGTTAGATGGCGTTAATCTGACTATAACTTGGTTTCTCGATTTAAAAATAGTATAAATAACCCTAAACCATACTACGTAAAACAGCGAGCAGTTACAAGATCAATGTACGCTAATAAACCATAATAATGTTAATTAAATAAGGATTTTGATATATTTGTCCCCTTACAATTATAGTTTTGCGTTTATCTCGTATGAATAAGGGCTCAAATTACTCACACATACATAAAATTTTTATGTATATGATGCTTATTTTTGACTTACCTCTATAAGTAGTCCATAACCCAGAGGTGCAAGCGGCAAATTTTGTACGAACTTTTTACGTTATTGCTTTTAGGTCCGGGTTCGTATCCTACGAGATTTTATTGTTTTTGTCTTTTTATTTAGAATGAACATAAGTAAATATAACAAGACCCAAGAGCGATAAAAGAAAAGATTTTTTAAAAGAAAAAAATCATTTATTGAATAACAATGTCGCATAGCAATCATTCATAGCATTGGCCTGCAAGGAGATATGTATCACGCCTCCCCCGCGAATCAGGACACCAGGGGAGACAGCAGCAGCTGGTCGTGGTGACGGATCCACAGGAGTCCCTCATCGATTCTGACTTCATAATGTACTCCACCCAGACGTCGGATTATTTTGCCGAATTCACACTTCCGGGCAAGAGAGGAGTAACTCCTGGCCACCTCGTCTCCAGGAGAGAAATGCCTCCTTGTCCTCTGACTACGTGGCTCCGGTCTAGGTTTGGGACTAACATGGCATGTAGCTTGGTTCTGAACTCTTTTCCAAACATCCAAACAGGATAGGGAGTCCCTCTTGGAGTTTCTGTCTGCCTCAAGCGGACTGAGGTCTCTCTTTGAGTGGTGAAGTATTACTTAGTTTTCGTAATGTAGTTTTCAGTGCTATACACAACTCCTCAAACTCGAATCTGTACAAGGTTACATCTTCAAGATTCATCTTCGGTTTCTAATTCTATATTGTTCTGTATTTCGTGAAATTTCTTTATTATTTTGTCGAGTGACTCCAAGCGGGTCTATATACTTACTTGGGTCTTGAGTGTCGAGCACATTTTCTGTGCGCGTTAATAAACTGTACTGAGCTTCTTGTACGTTTTAATTTCTTTAAATCCATTGAATTGGCCTCCTCACCAATATTAAAAATATAAAATATCTGTTCAGTCACATAACATTTATTAAATAACAACGTTGCCTAGCAATAGCTTGCAAGGAGATACGTATCACAGAGTACTTTATATATACGGATACGTATCAAGCAAGGAGATACGAAGTGATGTCGAAAATATCTGGAGGTACGGCGCAGCGGTGCCTTTGCAAGCCAAGTTTTATGCGATTTGGAGTCACGGTAGCGCCGCCACAAGCTAAGGAGAGTATCAAACTTTGGAATCACAGATTAGCATAATTTTTATGTACAGGTGATTGGTAATTCAACGTGATCCTTCAAAGGGGTTATACTAGAATTGCAACAAATTAAGTCCAGTTAACCAGGGGTCAAAAATATATGGTTACTGAGATATTAAACCGCGGCGGCGGCGGTGCTGTACGGAGCTTATGAAACAAGGAACTTTTGTCATCAATTTGTACGCCAAGTTCACTTCATTTTTTTCTAGTAATACTCAATTACTTATTTATTTTATTCGTATGGCATGGAAAATTTATACAAAATAATATTTTTATGCAACTTAAGACCATATATTTTTGAGAATGTGTGAGTTTTGGGCAAGGATTTTTTTTTAAAGCGAGCGCTCATTTCTCAGCTTTTAAAAAAGTATCAATTTAATGTAAACAGTGTTATGTTTTTTTCATAAATAATTGTGTTTTTAATAACAAGGTAGAAAATTTAAAAAAATCTTAAAACAGTAATATCTCAGTAACCATACATTTTTGACCCCTGTTGAACTGGACTGAATTTGTTGCAAATGACCTCTAGTATAACCCCTTTGAAGGATCACGTCGAAATACCAATCACCCTGTATATATCATAGGGAATGGCCCCCTTATTACTTCCGTGAAGCGGTAGCATGAAACTCGTTTTCGCTGTTGAGAAAAATAGATTAATTTTTAAATTTTATTATTTTTTTAAATTTATTTTCAATTTATTTATCCATACAGATAAAAGCTTTTCAATTAATGTTCAAGCACATGAAATGATACAATGACAATAGACACAGTTATCAGAAAAGTTGATGTTTTCAAGAACATAAAAAGCAACATTGCTGCCTATACTTCATGTGCTGACAGGGAGTGATACTGTTTTTTAGCCTTTAATTGAAGTGAAAAGAAAACTGCGTTCGAAACCTGGAATGCCGTCTTGTGGAGACATTGAAAGCGCCAAAATACTTTGGAAAAATTTAACATAACCATGTTTGACAAGTAAGTTTGAATAAAACGACAAAAAATATTGTGTAAGTGAATAACTGTTTATCCTTTTTTGAGAAATAAATTATTCTATAACCTGATTATAGAACTAGCGATTCAGTGTTTAAAAAAAACTTGGCGCTACGTGGTGGGAATTCATAACTTTTTATAGTCGAGTCTATAAAGATTGACATGTAAAGACTTTTTACTTGATATATTATGTGAATGTTTTTGTCGGGATTTTACTTACCGCGTATGAAAATCTACACATCTAAGGTTCGGGTTGTATCACGTGGTTGCTGGTAACTACTTACTTTTTGTAAAACGAGACAATAATAATATTCCCGGAAAACCGCCTCCGTTGTCTAGTCGCTGGCTTCACATCAGGAGGTTGCGGGTTCGATTCCCGGCGGAGTCTAACTATAATATGTAAGATTCCTGCCTGGTTAGATATCGTCTTTTTTTACCCTCAATTGGTAAGCCCTTGGCATCATCTCACCTGATGGTAAGTGACGATAATGCCGAATACGCAGTGGGGAACTGGCTACCTTATCTTCATGCCGAAACACATCAATGCCGTTAACGTTGCTGTTTAGCGCCAAGACTTAGATAAGATGGAGGCATATGCCAGGCGGACTCAGAAAATGCCCTACCACCAATCAAACCGAATCCACAAAGTTACACCCCGCTGGGAATCGAACCCGCGACCTCCTGATGTGAAGCGAGCGGACAAGCCACTACGCTACGGAGGCAGTTAAAATTTTAAATAGGGCATGGTATGAGTCTAAAAATTTTTGGATGCACCTTATACAGGGTGTAACTTCCGGAAACTTTAACAGGCTGTTCTATTTATGAAACTGTAAAGCTAATCTGAAGGAACCCATACAAAATTCGCATAAAAATGAAGTTTTCATATAATATGGTCAGCTAACCAGACAATTTTGTATTGTGTGTCCAAAAATTGTCTTAAGTATTCAGCATTCTTAAGGTTCATTCGGAAAAGTTGTTCAGTTTCATGAGTAGATCCCATAATTAAAATTTCCAGGAGTGATCTTTTTACATCCTGTATAGGTAAAAATATCAGCCTGTGTATCACTAATATCGAGCTGAAACTCACAACTAGACCTTGCTGGGTAAACAATATTTTCGTCTTTCAGATGTCCCTGACGTGAGAATGACAGCGTCTTTTTTTCTGAATATAAAAAAGTTTGCCAGCATAAATTACTCAGACTAAAAAGTATTTATAATAAATTTGCTACTTTGGTAATGCTCAAGCGAAATGCAAGATGGCGCTAAAAACGAAATCCTGGGCTAAACAAAGCTTATCAGACTAGTTGAGATTGTAGTTACTGTAATATCAGAAAGGTGGTGCTGAATTATACACCACTACATGCGTAAAATTTATGATATTTTACTGCAGTTTTTAATGATATTACAGAAATAAATAATATAATTATATACATTTGGCGAAAATAAAAGGTTGTAAAGTTTACGTTGGACAGATAAAATCAAAAATATTGTGTGTATTTGTATAGTTTTGACCGAGGTACTACTACTACTATTAAAAAAAAAAAAAAAAAATGGCGGTTTCTATAAATTTGTATGAAATAGGGTGACTGACGTTTAACCTTCACACACTACAGCGATACTGCGCTATAAAATCCGCCACACTCATGGATGGAGTGGGGTGACCGTGAAGTTATAAGCTAGAACAGTGTTTTTCAAACTTTTTTAATACCCGACCCCTTTACAGGTACAAAAATTCTTGCGACCCCCCTAGGGCTATATACATACAAAATTTTAGTGTATTACGATTTTTTTTCTTTAATTAGAAAATTAATTACTTATTAACGTCTCCAAAATAGAACCACGTTTTGACGAATTATTGAAAAAGAAACAGGCCCAGCCTTTCCACTGAAATAGTATTTTTTCATTGCAGCGTAAAACCTATCACTGAAATCGTATTTTTTCATTGCAGCGTAAAACCTATAACATTATTTTTACTTTTACCCGCGACCCCTTGAGAAAGGCTTCACGACCCCCCGGGGGGTCGCGACCCACAGGTTGAAAAACACTGAGCTAGAATATCCGACGGATATTATCCGTCTATGAGTGTGGCGGATTTTATAGCACAGTATCGCTCTAATGTGTGACGCCCTTTACCGTTATTATTATTTTGTAAACTATTGTAAAGTAATTGTGTATACGGGTTTAACGGCTTTCTACATAACAATTACCAATGTTTACTAGGGTACAATTAAAAAACGTATATTACTCTTAGTACATAATTTTATTTATTGGATATGTACAAAGACAAAACCTTTTTTGAACAAAAAATTTGGCGATAAATATTTAACAATATTAGCGTTTACACTTAAATAATCAAAAGATAGGTGTCGATAGAAGGCTAATAAAAATAACAATCAACAACAATAATTTCGCTTAAATATAAATCAGACAAATATTTAGGGAAAAAACACATCAATAGCGTTCGGCGTACAAGTTTCTTCTAGTACATGGAATCACGTTTGGAGTAAATGAGAATCAGGAAGGCCATCGCTTGTCATCAACTTTATTATAACAAATTTTGACAGTAAAGCTAGGCGTTATGTTTGAACATATACGCTGACAAGTTAATACAGACCGTTGGTGTCTTAGGTGTGTCTTGTTTCGACATTTAGCAAATAATCGTAATAACATTGGGGTTGTCGACTGATCATATCAACTGGCCAACTTCCGTCTCAAAGATTTATACAATAGTAAAAAATATAGCATAGTCCAAATGTGGTTTCTACTCAAATAACTCTCCCTAAAAAAACTATTCGATTCACAAAAAAATGAGACTTCCCGTAACGTTAGCGAATATCTGCATCTTATTTAGGTATGACAAGCACATTTTATTTGTGAATCGTTTATTTAATGAAGGTTGCTCAGTTTCATAACTTAATTTTCATAATTGATAAGGGTAAAATAAACATGATTCGAAGCTGTAAATTTTAAGTCATATGAAATCGTTTGACGAACATTTTGAAAACAAAAAATAAAAATAATAACAGGTAAAATAAAAACTAAGCAATAAATTAATTTACATTTAAGTTTTCTATCCATTTTTAGGGTAAGCCGTAACAATTTTAATATCATATCGATATAACTTTTTGTGTTCTTAAATAACTGTTCAAACTATTTTTCACGATATTTACGAGAAAAAAAATACAATACACGGTGTAAAAGACCACTGCAAGGAACGTGAACTGAGGTTCTCCGCAACTCTTCAGCTTGGATTTCCTAAAGAAAATTGTTCATTTTCATGATGGGCGAAGAACATTTTATCCAAGAACTGACAGTTACGTTTTCGATATCGGATTTAAGTTCTTATAAATTCGCCAATGGTGCCGATTCGGTTTTCATGATTAAATATATTTGGCAGGTATAAATTTAAGTGTTCTATCTTTTTCTTCCTATATCGAATAGACAAGGACAGGACGCTTAAATTTAGTTTAGTCCTATCAAACAAGTTTAATTGTAAACACCGAATCGACACCAATTAATTATCCTCAACCCATCATTAGTAGAGAAGTCATTTCCGGGAGCGGTCTTTACATCTTGTACAATTAGAACTTAAGTAAATAAACTGCATGTTATCACACATAATTATATATGTAGCTTCTACCAGCAACTTACTACAATTAGGTACTAATTATTGCTTTAAAATTTCATCTACTTAGATTAATACCACCCACCAAAAGAAAGGCTAGTTGTACACACGGGCAAAAAAGTCTGTTTCAGTATTTGACTCAATTTCCTTGCAACATCGGCCACGCTAGCTTCAGTTATTATGATATAATAGACATGTCTAGGCCGTAGAAAATAGCGGTCATATATTATTTTAGAATCTTCTCGAAAAATGCTTGCAGTTCTCAAATATCGCTTAAATAAATCTGTTTTTGACGCAATTGATATGACATTTTAAGTGCCAGATTGGATGCAAAATTCAGTAGAAAATAGATCACTTTCACAATATTCTGTGACCGTAAACTGAACAACTGTACCTACAGCGGGCTCAAGTTTTAAGACGTTGGACCATTAACAATTTTGTCCACGTTTGGTCAGTACTGAAACAGATTGTGCCGCCGACAGTACCTAAGTATCTAAGACAAAAAAATACGAGTAAGATGGAAGACGCTCCTAAATACAGCAAAAATGTATGAATTCCATTTTTAGCATTTAAATTATTATTACTATAATATCACTTACGATCTAATCTATGCGTAATATATTAATAGTAATATTTTATTATTCGTAAATACATCAATAATATTATAATTATAATATTAAAATTTGCTAGTGTAGTTTTTGAACATTTGGCACACAGCTGGTAGCGGTTCCTTGCTTTGAAGCAAAGATAATACACTAAAATTAAATAACTTTATTTTAATTGCAAGTAAGCTTTTCGCTTGTTAGTTTACAGCTTGAGAGTGAGCAAACAAAATATTAGACCGATATTGTTATTTTTCCAGATAAAAAAAGAATTACTGACAATTACTAATAAATAATATTGCTTCATATCTGATCAGTCGTTGCATCAGTCTGCACACATGGTTTTATCAAAAATTCCTCGCTCGCAAAAACAAAAAATGGTAACTGCAAATTACCTGAAATCCAGTTTATAACACAAGTTTGGCGTACATTTTCGTGTAGTTATCGGCTAGATATTTTTTTTAACATTTTCTTTTGTTTTCCACACAACAACGATATATTCAAGAGACAGTTTCGAAGCATACAAGTAGGCACTTGAGAGAAAACAATCAGCACCCAAAGTCTACTTAAATGGATGTTTTTGTTTATTATTACTCCAATACAACATCAAAGTTTGCTGATTTTTACAAGTTATTAAGCGCCTCTACAAGAAAGCCTCTCCGATAAAAACTTATAATTTTCAAATTAACGTTAATTATCGTCTTTACGTTTTGTTTTCGTGTAGAATAGAATAGACCTAATTATTTTCAAGTAATTAAATTTAGTATGGGCGACTGATGACTTCTAGTAGGCGCTTGAAAATGAAATAATTCTAGCTTGACATTGTAATTTTGCATTCAATATTTCTTTACCGATATATATATATTAAAACTTAAAGAGTAGACTCAGTAGACCAAGGGAAAGTGATTAATACATACCTCACAAGGAAAAACAAGCTTATTTAAATAAGGCGAATGCCGGAATTGCTATACGTCTACACACTTCTAACAACTATGAGATGGTAATGGTAATATCGCATTTTGCAGGATAGATTTTCTTTTTAAAATTATAAGTATTTACTATTTATTTGTATGGTAAGCTGTGTTAAGCAACATTTACTTAATATCACTGATTCATGAACACAAAATTAGTTAGCTTAATATTTTACTTTAAAGTATAAATTATACGGTTATAAGCTTTAATCATACTATTTATCCATAGTATGAAATAGATAAAGTGTATATGTATATTATATACCTCTGTACAATGAACAATTGTTGTATGAATAATTATGCTCAGATCACATTGAGTAAGCATAAATATTGCATTGTATTTAACATTATTGCTCAGAATAAAATGTGTTACCTTAAAGATATATCTGTTACATAAAATAATTAATAAATTAAGACCACACATAATATCGCTTACAATAAATTAAGCTAAACTCATTACAACCATAGAGGAAGCGAAATAAATACACATCTTAACATAATTTTATAACTTAATTATACAATTTTCCTTTAACCTTACACCCGCCACTATTCCGTCGCTTCTCTCTACTTATTTCTTAATAAAAAAGAAAAAAAAAACAATAAAAAACACAGTTAAGCTGGCAATACTTGGCATTAACGCGAAAATAATAAAAAGATCGCAGACGGAAAAATGGCTCAATAAATTACTTCATAATTTACATTATAGAATAATTATATCTCTTAACAATATTATGAATCCTTGACTAAATAGTAACCGGAAATATCTAAATGCCATCAGGGAGTAACTATTTTGTTTTTCCATTCACATTTTAAATAAAATTTCATACTAAGTAGTATCACATCTATCACTATATCATAAGGTATTTCACTACTACGCGAGAGATCATTTCCAAAAGTAATTTTCTAAACTCATCTTTTAAGACATAAACCGGAGCTATTTCCTCACAATCCTGAAAAACTTTCTTAACAATTGGCCACTCACTTTTCATACGAATTGTTCAAAAAACGGTTGAGGCCTTGCTTCTGTGAGGCTTTCACAAAATACGCAAATAATTATTTCTTGCTGAAAATTTTGAACGTTCGTTCCAATTAAGATTTCAAGATTGCAATGAGCATTACGAAAGAGCGGCTGTAATATACTTTGCACTCTGAATCGGTGTATTTAAGTTTTAAAGATACGTTTTTTTTCTTAAGAACAAGTAGTGCAGTATACTGAATTTATGAATAACCTTTGATTGGATCTTTCTCGCATTTTTCGTCATCTATTCTATGCAAAACTGAATTCAGTGGATAGGGGACTATGAGATGTGATGCGTTTATATTACAGGTGAAAATATCGGATTATATTTTATTTTTACCTAAAATTACCATGATGTTATTTGATCATGAATAAAAATAGAATAAAAGATGTGTACTTAAATGTAACGTATTTAAATGTTTGTCTTTCATCGGACTAGAGTGTGGTAAACTTTTTTGTCTATTAATGTTATTTTAGACAGTTCTAAGAACATTTTTTTTTTATAGAGCTTGGCCCTAGTTAATCAAATATTTCTCTTTTAACAAGATAACACGACTAAGTCAAAAGTCAAAACTAAAAGGACTTTTTTATCTTGACTTTACCTGGACAAGCGCTGGTTTTTTATACATAATATTTCTATGACATTAGGAAAAAGGTACGTAAAATCGAATTTCATTGAATGGTGCATAAATAGGTGATCAATCTCTGCCTATATAGTTATAAAATAATTTCAGGCTCAGCCATCCGTTATCCTTTCTGTTCACTACTGTTCCACAAAACATTATAAAGCAAACATTTAAAATAAAAATACACCAAACACACGCCTAACACATAAAAAAGCGGAACAGATATTGAACACCTATTTTTTATTTTTGTCTAACATCAGTATTAATCCCATCTTCACTTCTCAGTCACTAAAAATCACAAACAAAACAATTTAAAAAGTCAACAAATAGATACAATATAGAACATCCATTATCCGTCCTCCTTATATACTAACTATGGGCTCGTGTCACAGGATTAAGGGCTCCCGTACCAAAGAAGGCGATGCGATTCGAATCGACGTCCCACGACGGCATACTAAGAGCACGTACTGCACCGCAAACTTCTTTGATACATCGCCACATCGTCTGGGAACCCTAGCCCCGCCCGCAATGGGAACCTACCTACCTATCTCCCTCTCCCTCTAACACACCACCCGTCTCTCTCTAACACGCCACCCGTCTCCCTCTGACTTACTGTGTCCGCAAGTTGTGGCTAAGCTATCGAGCAGCACACCAGCCAGGTTGAGAAGCACCTTTGCGAATCGCATCGCAAACTTCTTTGATACAAAACCCTAGCCCCGCCCGTGTTGAGAACCTACCTATCTATCTCCCTCTCCCTCTAACACACCACCCCGACCAGTCTCCTGTCTCACTCTTACTGTGTCCGCTAGCTGGTGGCCAAGGTGTCTGGCCGGACGCCGGCCAAGTTGAGTAAAGCTTCTGCGGTGCGTCGCTCCTCGCAGCCGCCGCTGTACGAGTGCTCGTCGCGGGCGCATCGAGATATAACGAGATGCGCCGCTGGCGGCAACTGTCGGCAACACAGAGTTATTATTTTGACAACTGATTTATCTAATAATAAATATAAATAAATACTGCTTATGTTTTACTGATTTATGTTGTGCAATAAAATGTTTTCATTCATTCATTAGGAGGCACGGTAACCTTAAGGCGGACGGAGGCACCCGTACTATCCTTTTCTCGAATCATAATAATAATGTTAATAAAAAAAAACACTGGAAAACATTTAATAACTCTATTTAGGGTTACGCTAATACTGAACAAGTTTCTGTAAGCAACAAAAAAAATTGTTTTTTTGGACTTCTCAAAGTTAGCGAATTAGTTGATGATTCAGTAAAAGGACTCTTTAGCGGCTTGTAAGCTTAGGCTTTTTTAAGTTTCAAAATATTTCGCGAAAGTGACATTCTCCACAGAAACCACAAGTTTCTAAACCTGGGTGTCTTCTTTACCTGGTCAAGCACAGCAGGGCCATACTTCATGGCCAGAACGGTCGCTGCGGCCAGATACTCATCAGCCCCGGGCTGAGGTTTGGGAGTCTCTCCAGCCAATCTTCGCGCGAGGAAAGGAAACAGCTGAGGGTCAGGGGCGTTGCGGGCCGGCGGGGGGGTATCTGGGGGAGCGGGGGGGATGGGCTGTCGTCCGAAGGCCTGGGAAGATAATAGAAGGTTAATTTTAGACATGTATTACTTAAATGTAAAAGAGTGAGTACGCGCGAAAAATTTCAAATCCGATCGTAATTTTTACAAGACATCGCTTGGATGACCAGATGACAAAGCGTCACTGGACAGATGGACAGTTCGAGACAAATGGCATGAAGAAAAAGTAACTTTTATCCAGAAATGGGCTAATATGGGCAGACTAGATAGAGAGATCTCTTGGTAAGCACAGCTGTGCACATTTTTGACTATAGGTATGTATATCGGAAAGAAAGAAGAAACTTCTTTATTATAAACACCAGAAAAATAGTTAATAATTATATTTACAATAAAAACATTAATAACTTATTAAGAGTACATCTGTTCCTATTTTGAACTATGGCTATTATGGAGCAAAACGGGTATTATTTTTTCTTATATTTGATGGTCCCTTCGTAAGAGAGAGATAGGACGAGAAGAAATTCTGAAGCCGAACCTAGAAGAATTTTTTCGTGACAGTTATATAATAATGAGTAACCAACCTGCAGCAACGTGGGACGATGTTGAGGATCGACGGTCCATAACGAGCCCTTGCCGAGACCAGGAGCCGCCGCCACCTACAGAGACACATAACGATGCATTACAAGGAATGCGATTTCGAGAAAGGAGATTTCTGAAGATTATTTCAGGCTTTGAATGCATTACAGTTCATGACTGTACCCAGTGTAAAAGGAAAGCAGCCTATAGGTATTTCTGAATACATACATATAAAAATATTTAGTGCGGCTCCCACTAATGTATCTGAACAACTTTCCCCATCGTAACATCTTTTAACATGGTAACTGTGGTCAACGCATGAAAAAAAAACTTTCCATACAAACGTATAGGTTTCTCAGATGTATTATACAAATGTACAGGTGTTCAGGAATATTTTTAGTTTTTTGTGCCACAGTAACGATATTCTTTCGGGTATTTCAGAACACCCTTACATGTAGCAAATCAAATGGCTGTCTGACTAAATTGTTCCACTAATTATAACTTTAAAAAAAAACACCAACCTTATGGAAACACTTGTTCAACGACAAATTATGTCGGACACTATTCTTCCAGCCCTGCGGAGCGTGTTTGAAGTACGGGAAGTGTTTTATAATCCAGGCGTATATCTCTTTCACTGGTAGTGCTCTGGCCGGCGCCGCTTCTATTGCCATGAAGATGAGGCAAGAGAAGGAATAGGGGGGCTTAGTGTGGGTGGTGGAAGGGGGAGAGGGAGGGGAGGGGGGCGCCTTGCATGGCGTGCGAGGGGGGGACGGCGCGCGGGGGTGCGGCGGCGGAGTTATCGACTCGGACTGTTGGCGATAAAATAATACATTGACAACTGTAAAAATAAACTAAACAAATTAAGGATAAAACAGCTTAAAAAGTATCATATCTATCTGGGAATTAAGAAGAATCAAATTACACCTAATCGATATGTTTTGGTTACAGGCGGTTACAATGAAACGGAAATACATAAACACGAAAAAATTACCCTCTGTTTGGGCAGTCGGATAAAAAAATGACTAAATGTGACTGACAAAAATATGGTATGGAAAATCTTTTTTATTTCAAAACACCTACACTCATTAACCAACTTCAAAAAAAGGAGGTTTCTTGTATGTATGTATGTATGTATGTTTCTCCGCGATAATCTCGCGTTTAGCTGAACCGATTTTAATGCGGTTTTCAAAAAAGTATTTGTTACATTTAGGAGAAGGTTTTAGTATTTTAACCGACTTCAAAAAAAAGGAGGTTCTCAGTTTGACCCGTATGTTACGCGATTGAAGTCGGTTTTTTGACGCTTTCAGCGTTGTCGATTATTGTATCTATAATAAGTTCTGAATCTTACAGAAACGTGAATGAATTTTTAAATAAGTTTTACGTTGACTACGGGACACTTATTGGATAAGTAAACGCTGAATAACTAAATTCTTCACATCAGCATTTTGTAGGCAAACTAGTGAAGGTCGATTGTCTAACATTTGTTTACTGTCTCGACTCTCGACATAACCCTTAAAAGGAATTCATCCACGATGTCCATTGTAACTACATTTGTAAACAAGTTTTAAATAACCAGTGTTTCTCTCCTATCTATACTTCATTCCAATCAAAAAAAAAGCAAAAGGTAAACAAACATAGTATGCAGATGACATTGACATGTGTCAAATCCATAGCAAGTTTGTTTACGTTTTGCTTTTTTTTGATTGGAATGAACCATATAAAATATACTGTTAAAAAATTGGAAAAAAAAGCTCGAAAGTTTGTTATATACTCAATCATTCCGAAACAGACAAAAACGAAGAATAACTTCGTTTACAATTTATCTTTTTATGGAAATCGAGGTCAAAAGTTATTGAAAATTAATGGATTTTCATTATTTATATTACTTAATAACTCAACATTGAGTCGAAACGAATCGGAGCAGTTGTTAAAACAAACTGAATTACTGTGACGTTTTCAATTTGTATGCAGTTAACGCTAATGCACTAAAATGGAACAATAGTTTAAATTACGATTTTTTCATAAGCTATCTGCAATCTTGTTGTTTTCAGATTTTTATTGGGTTTTGGTTTTACAGATTTGTAAAGTATTGTCTAAATAAAAATAAAATAAATAAAAGAGTAGCTTTTTAAGAATTCATAATAATCATACTTACATTGATCACAACTTGACTTCCAATATTCCTCGAGTCTTCCATGTCTGCTTTACTTAGGTTTATACCTGTAAAAGTAGTCTGGGTTGCAGGTTTTACTGGCAATTTTGCAGTTTCATATCTGTTTTAACCACAGTTGGTTAGCCCTTGGCATTATATCACCTGGTGGTAAATGATGATGATGCCGAATATGGAAGCGGGCTTACTGAGATTCCACAATATTTTCTATTTTACGCACCTCGCAGTAGATTTCTGTCTTGTAGCCAACTGAGGCTGGTCAAATCGTCATCGTTGTCAGCTGGAGGTAGGTTGCCGGCGTTGCCACCGCATGCCACCCTGTTTCAACAAAAAAACCTCAAAAACTGGTTCCAATGTTATTTATTGGACGAATTAATTGGCGATTTGGCTCGCGTGAAAGCCAAAGGGTGTAAGTTAACATCTTTAGGATGAAATGGTTTCGACGTTGATCTAAAACAGTATACGGAAATTATCAACAGGGCAGTTATTTAGCAGGATGAGTTAGCTTGGAATGGAATGCTTTAAACAGATAAATCTGTAAAAGACCTTTAATAATCACTGCTACGTCAATAAACTTCACATTTGTTCCAGTTTAGACACACTCTTGAACGTCTCACTAATAATAATGTGAGTGCATCGCTATCTCACCACTGCATGTATAAAGTTGACTGCTTGAAATTCGTATTGTTCTGGTGTAACATCTCACTCAAAATCTTACCTATAAAACAGACATTAAAAACCCGTATCGTCCCCACTACTGGGGTTCGGTTCTCTTTCCAAATCTTCTACATGCCAATTCCGGATTGGTGGAGCAGACAACAGGGTAAACTTCTCTTTTTAGCGCTAAACTAAAGAAAGAGATACCAACACTGTTTTACGTCAGTTGATGCGACAGACCGCACCTGTGTAGGTACTGGTGCAGAGATGATGTGTACCCAGTTGCGTGCGTCCAAACATTCGTGATAAATCATTTATCAAAGCGCCACCTTACCTAGTAACCTACCTATCTGATAACACGTTCAGCGTTCAAAACTTGGCAATGATTGATGGTAGCACAGTTAACTGATAAGACTGTCTCAGTAAGCATTAAGATAAAAGCAGCCAATTATCGCTTGTGATAATATTTGCAGTTGGAATAAAATGCCAAGAAATAATCTTGATTTCGTGTATAAACCAATTTTGCGAATTTACGGAATACCTATTTACTTAAGAGAGACAAACCTAGATAGATAGACCTAAGCAGTTGAGACGTCTTTACATTAGCCCGCACAAATTTCTACTGTGATCGTATCAAACTAGGAACAAACGTTTATTACATTTCAGAGACAGCTGCTGTCGAATCTTCGTACCAAATTCGTCATTTAAGTACTGAAAAGTTATCTAATAAACATTTGAAATATGTACTACTCCATGATATGGTGATCCTATTCCACAAAGAGACAACTTACGCTGGCTGTGGCGTCTCCATATCAGATTCGTCTGATGCGTCGTCCAAATCATCAAAGTTGTCTATGACTCGTCCGGAGACTTCGAGACGACGCAAGGATCGTCCGCTGGACGCCACGTGTCGCGCGATCTGTCTGATCAGACGCCGAGGCAGGGGTAAGGCAGGCCGGGCGCCTCTAGCGGGCGACCCACCACGTTCTCCACGCATCGGAGCCATCTGGTGGAAGGAAAAAGGCAACTGAAGCACAAAATGTATTAAACAGGTGTGTGGGTAGTCTCTCGTCCGTGAAATTGAACAATTTTCTTTATCTAAATAAATCAGCTGAAACTATTCAACTGGGATCTCCTTGGTTGTTCAGATTCATGGGTATTAGAAGGTCCAGTTAAAATACTGTAATTCAGGTGATTTTGTTAGACCATCAATGTATATGAACTCGCAAAAATTCCATACAATTTTATGCACCTGATCGATTTGTTTTCGTAAAAAAGTTTATTAGTCTTATGTTTCTTCAAGAGGAGCAGGGAATGGCTTTAATCTAGTGAAAAAAATCGCATCCAAAGCTTTCGACTCCAACCAAGCAACGTAACAGGGGATGACGCAACAACATAAAACCCGGCTATTTTTACAACATTTTCACACTGAAATTAAATTCCGAAAAGAATAACTCCAATAGGTTCGTAGATTAGCGGTACAATCACACAATATTTCGTGACCTTGGCATAGTAACAACTGAATTTTACGCTCAGTAGCTAAGTTTGTCAGTTCTTATCGATTCCAACAGGCAAAAATCGTCTGTACTACTATAAAGATAGCGAGAATACTCGCGTGTCGTGAAGTGGGTAACTAAAAACTTGTGCGGCTGGTTGTTCATTCGTGGCGTCTTCGTGATGTCGTGGTATATTGACTGATACTAATGTGATTATAAGGCGGACTTTATAGGCTGTTAAATGAAAGTCGCAGCAATAAAATTAGGGTAGGGTGTTACTGTGCTGATAAGAGGGCTGGACGTTATTATTTACTCATCTCGTCAGTCGTCATAGAAGATTGGACTAGAGCTCGTAGGAAGAAAACTGATTGTTCGTTACCCATGATACTACCAGTCCTACTAGTTATTATTGAACTTAGCGCGCTCAACACAAAACACTGATTCGTACTAATTGTAAATTTTCTTTATTTTATAGAAAATAGAGTAAACTATAACCGATGTCGGCACCGCAAAGATATTTTCGAAGCGAGCTTTATATCTCATGAAATGAAACGAACTCTGTGAACATGACTCGCTTTAGCATAAATTACTGTTTTTTTTTTCTAGCGGCTATTGATTTATTGAAATTTAAAAAAATACGATTACAGGTATAAAATGTTTTTTATTTTTAATAAATTGAGTGAAAACCTCAGTGTTTTTTACAAGCTTTTATTTATTTTGCTATGTTTTTACTCAGTAAAAAAAAAACGCGTAGGTTTTCACGAATTTTAAGGGCAGCTGGAGGAATTGCAAATATAATTTTAGTGTAGTACAACTCAAACACCCGTCGATTTCCTACAGTTTCTCGATTTGTAATCAAAGGCCAATTCAGAGATCTTCTCTAGATTAATTAACTAATAAACTCAATAGATTATATGATTTTCACATTAAGAACTGGGACAAGGTAGATACCTATAAAATTAATATTCATTATCGTTAGTTTTCGTGACGTAATTATAATAACTTATTTTGGTCTTTGGTCTCTTGTAGTTAACTTGTTATCTTTAATTTAATTCGTACAACGCAGAATGTATACACGCTGTATACAGGTGTAACAAAATTGGTGTAGGACCCGTTAACTGGGGATTCTACTCATCGTACTGAACAACTTTTGTTCTACGACTTTGCTCAAATCACAAAAAAAATATTGGACATTTCATACAAGTTTTGTCATTTTTGTATGGAGTTCAAAAATTTTTTTTGCGATTTGAGTAAAGTCGTAGAACAAAAGTTGTTCAGTACGATGAGTAGAATCCCCAGTTAACGGGTCCTACAATAATTTTTTTATAAGAAAAGTTAATGTACTCAGTTTCACAACACAACAGAGTAGTAAGCAAAACATTTAATTCTTTTGTTTGCAGTTTGCACTTTCCTTAGCTCGATTGTCTTTGACAACTGATCAACAGATAAAAAAATAGATAGTTAAAAGTTTTTTATAATAGATGTCCAGATAATTTGAATTGAAATAGAATATCATTTTTTTGGAATAAAAAACATACAGACATACACAGTGTATTTAAAAATTAAAGTTACAGAACTTAAAATATCTTAGCAGATATGTAGTTCTTGTTCATCATAGAATGTTACAGCCAAAGAAGTTTTACATCGTCACTCCGGGGAGGGGGGGGGGGGGAAGCGGGGTGCTTGTCTGTGGTTACAGCCTTAGTAGAATACACAGACTTACACCCCTCAGCGACGATATAAAACTTCTTTGGTAGAATAGATAGTACAGTAGCACAAAAGGGTATTTTTGGCGTAAAGGTGGGCCTTTTTTACGTCACAAAGATTTTTTGTACAGTGTGTATGTCTGTTTGTCTGACTTGTTTACTCACAAAGTGCGGCATGATGACGACGCGACGCCGACGCCAGTGATATAATGTTATAGGAACTTCCTTATAAACATACTTCATTGCATTTTATTATTGAACTATTTTTTCCTAAACTTTAGGTCATTTAAAACAAATCATTTTACATCACAATTTGAAACTGAGGTGTTTATTGAGAAATAAACAGAATTTATGTTGCAACCTGTTTGTTAGTTGGAAACAATCCAAAATATTTAATTTGTCAAATGACTTGTTTTGGCCTAATTCACTATGAGGACAAAAGGTTCTTTTAACGTTTTAACATAATCTGTATTGAAGACTGTATACTTCTGATTGATAAGTTCAATTGCTAAATTGATGCTCTAGCAAGCAAGAAACCTGAAAAAACAAGTGACGCCAGGAGTTATGTTTTTTATTTATATCTGAAACATATTATATCCTATAGGTGGTTTGACTTTCGAACATTGTATTCGTAAATTTTTTTTATACCTATTAGAGAAAATTGCTCAAAAATAATGAAAATTTTTTTTTCTTTTGTCAATGAGTTTTACAAGTAAAAAGTATAAGCATGAAATTTTTTTAAAAACATTTCCTCTTACAAAGGTTACCATCCTTTTCCACCTTATTGGTATTGAAATTTAAAAAAATCAAAAACATCATTAATAAAGTCCACAAATCTTTAGTTCTGCAGGTTTAGACTGTGTTGTCTGTTAGTTATACTAGTTATAGCACTGTTTTATGCATGTATTAAAATGTAGAGAAAGATTACGAAAAATGAGCATGTTTCAAAATTGTTTCTTATCTGTTCACAATAGCATAAACCAGATTGTAAGAAGGCACAGTAGTCTTATAGGTATCTACGCACCATTTTATATCACACCAATTGGGTGACCTTGCCACGGCAGATAGTTATAATCAAACACAAAATGAGTTGTGTAACTTAAAAGATTTGTTTAAAAAATATTTTGTAACAGGTTTCTCAGTCAATAGTAATATTGTCTAATGGAGTAGGAAAATATAATTATGCGCATAAATTTCCTGGTATTCAAAATAAACAGAAGCTTTTATCAGGAGACATTCAAAACAAAACAAGAACTCTTAGGTGTAACCTACTAAAGGTTAAAACAAATGCAGTAAACAGCAGGTAGACTTTCATTCCTTGGAAGTAGGCCACTATTTGTGGGTGACAATTAAATTTAGAATTCCTTTAGGAAGTGTTAACAGAAATCTAGGTCATGCAAAGGTCTGGACACTATTTTTAGACTGAACTAAGTGTTGTAAAAACACATTGGCATATCATTATGTAGTAAAATGCCTTTGCTAAGCTTGCAATATGTTGCATTAAATGTATGAGACGTGTATGACTATCAGGAACCTAACAAAACAGGAAAATAAGTATAAAATACTCACAATAGGACCAAAGTCCAGTGCAGCAAAAACACAATCCACAATCAAATTAGAGTCTAACTGAATGTTATGCTTTCGACCCCTAGCAACGCAATAACACGGAATACGCTAAATTGGTGTGATGTAACGTTTGCGCCATGTGTTTTCGTGTTCATTGGGTCAGTGGTATCAACAGCCAGTTGCTAGGGAACCGGTGGTTCCCGCAGGGGTGGACTGACGAAGGCGCGGCGCAAGACCGCGTGCGCGATTGCGTCGTGCGTCGCACGTCCTACGTGGAACCATCTCGCCGCGTGCATCGATGCACGTGCCAGCGGTAACCCACGCGGGCCACCCAAGGGCCCTTACGTAACCAGGGGCTGCTCAGACACGACGCGGAGGACACAGAAAAAGACCACCACCCGTTCCATATTTAGAAAAGCATGCGACCGAACCCAAGATGCTTCTCACGTCACATTTTTAGCACCGCATGTAAGCGATACTTTGGACGCTATCATAATAGCAGATAGATAAATATTTGCTGGTTGCTGGCATTAATAAAGCGTTGTTGGTATTTATTCACGAACCAGCGTTGAAACCATGAAACTGCGTACCTACAATTCTAATGAAGGGATGAAGACGTAGCTAGAAAAAGTACTAAAATTGTTACTATAGAAACGGGAGACAGGATCAGGTTTCTACGAGCGGAAGACTGGTTGCTTACCTTTTTACTGAAATGATTGTAGATATCTGGCACGCACTAATTAATAGCAAAAACAACAAACGGCATTACGTAGCTACCGCAGCTACGCGAAATCAAATCAACACTCAACAAACAGAAACACCTCTCGACATATTCACACCAAAAACTAAAGAGGCAACTGCATAAATATAAACATATGATTTTTGTTTGTTTATGGTAGATATCCGAAAATCGGCCGACTTTTAAGCCTGATTGACTGTCGTGTCGTGTCGTGTCGTGTCGGTTGTTTTCTCTACCACCGCACTACGACATCTGTTTTCGTTCTTAAGTTGGTAGCTTTGACAGTTAAGGCGGAAATATACAAACGAAACATCCACCACCCGACGTGAAGACACCTGACACGACAACACGCATATAAAATCCATACAAATTCTATGCGTAGAAACATACTGACCGACTGACTCGATGGCTCAGTGGTTAGCGATCCTGCCTGACTACTAACCGAGAGTCGTGGGTTCGATCCCCACCCAGGGTAAACGTTTCTGTGATGAGCAGATTTGTTTGCTCTGTGTCTGGGTGTACCTATTATATCTACAGGGTGTAACAGAAGTGTGTGACAATACTTCAAGGTTGGCTTTTACCCATCAAACTGAACAACTTTTGTTCTATAACTTTGTTGAAATCGCAAATTTTTTTTTGGACTTTTCATACAAATCGATCAGCTGGCGAACCAAGTTTGTATGAAAAGTTCAAAAAAATTTTTGCGATTTCAACAAAGTTGTAGAACAAAAGTTGTTCAGTTTGATGGGTAAAAGCCAACCTTGAAGTATTGTCACACACTTCTGTTACACCCTGTATACATTATGTATGTATTTAAATGTATCTGTGTATGTATATCAGTCTGTGGTTCCCATAGTACAGGGAAACCTAGTTTGGGGTCAGATGACCGTGTGTGGCCACAGAACACATAACCTAAAAGAAATGCCATACAAGAGCATAGGAGTCTGCCACGCATTGTGCTAATTTTGGCTTATAAGTAGCCGCGGCATCTCGATGCAGTGGCGTAGTAAGGTGTAATCTAGGCGTGGGCGAAATCGCACAGCGAGGCCCCCTATCTTTCAGAATTTTTTACATAGGTATGATAAGATGGTCAGTCATTTCACGGTTTTATTTCCAGTGCAAAAAAACTTAAATGTGTGTCGAATAATTTTATGGGTATCATTTAAACGGTTAGCAAAATATTCGTAATTTTGTTTAGCAAAAAAATATATTCGGTCAGACAAAATAACTAGTTCGTCAGCAACTTATGGCCAGCATATATTTCAGATTCGATTAGCAGTTAATGTCATACTGGACTACTCGAATTTTTTTTGGACAACCAATTACATATTTTGGCTGCATTGGGTGAACCACATTTAATCAAATGGTAAGCACTCAGACTGTTAGCAGAAATTATTTAATTAAATAAACTTTACTTGTCAAGTACAAAATGGGCGCCACTATATTTTTTTTTCAGTACCTAAGAGTTGCACCCGAAGCAGTGATTATTACTACCTTTGTAAGGTTATAATGCGTGGCTTGCGTGGTGCGACGATCATGTAGGTTGACTGACTACAGACACAGTTATAACCTGAATGGGTTTGACTGTTAGTGGCATTTATCTCGAACCTTTCCGTGCTTCGCAAGCCACCTACCGCTCGTGTCACGGGTCAGCATTTTGCTCCGCCCACTTCAACGAAAAATCCTGTTTTTTTTTTTTTTTCAATACAAACGCAACCTAAATATTCATATAAGTTACCGTTTGTTAAATATGCGTACCTATCAGATAAACTGCCTATATACGATATATATTATTATTTTATGGTCATGTTTTATCTGCTAACCAATTATAAAATCTTGCTAACCGAGTAATTATTTAACATCGCGAGTGTTTATTGAGCAGACACATAATATTACAAGCTGACTGCATACTACTTAAATTGCTGACAATTTAACTTTTTTTTTGCAGACCAAGGGTTGCAGCAAGATTTTTATTTGTTGCAAACAAAATATTTGTTTGCTGTCTCAATGATTAATTAGCAGATTTTTGTTGCTAACCAAATTAAATAACGGCATACCATTTAATTACTTCTATAATTTATTACGCAAAAAAATATTTTTTCACTTCGTACCTAATTCATCAAGCCCGATACTGAAAATTACACAAAACAAACGGAATAAAAAACGCACAACAAATTAACTGAGAATAAACAGCAGCTCGGGAAGGAATCTGTGGGAATGTATTGGAAAATATTAATCATTTTACAAAAATAATGACTCAGTCCACAAATTTCTATTCTAATTCTTTCACTATCCGTTCTATCCGACTGTGGAACTCTCTTCCTGAATCTATAAGACCGCCTACATGTATAACGTTCTCCTTCTCTCAATATCTTCAAGTCGCAAGTGAAAGCGCACTTTTTAACTCTCTAGTTATTTACGCTGTCAATTAAAGCTGGTTGTCTTTGGTTGTAGTACATATTTGGTTATCAAGTACAGTAGTACACATTTAATAAGGCTTGCCGATGTACCTGCGCAGTAGACAATATTTTAATTACGCGGGAAACTGATGGACCAATCAAGTAGCTTCATTGTCACCCGTCATTAAACGTTCCTAAAATCTCTGCCGCTATTGGTTGATTGATTTCGCGTCTGATTCAATGAAATTGTCAGCTGTCAGAAAGCTGTCACCGTGCGTTGATTGTTTCGGGTGTTTCCGTCGATAGTTTGTTCTTGTCTGCGCGAACGAAGATAACCGACGCGCCTTATTTTTTGTGTACGTGTCCATTATTCCAGCGGAATGTTGTAGCTAAGAAGAATGTGAGTATAATAGGGAATTAGAGTATCATTAGGACTAATTGTGCGCCAGCAGCGGAATTTGTGCGTCTTATAATTTCGGAGATATTCATTAAAAACCGATTCCGCCAGGGTCACGTTCCCCCAGCGGCATGATTTGGAAAAAGACGGTCTAGCTCATAACAAAGTACATGACTGAGTAGCTTTCGTCGTGTTATAAATGTGCGCAAATAGCGGAATTTGTGCATCTTACGGTTTTCGAATTATTCAAGATTCCGCTGCAGTAACGTTTTTGGGTTTTCTATATCTCGAAAACGGCTGATAGAAGAAATTTCGAAAAAAAACCACTAGTAGACCTTAATTTGTGCGTAATTTGAGCAATGTTAGTTTTTTGAAAATTATGATATTTTTTTAGTAATTAATTTGTTTAGAAAATCAGGAAATTCTGATTTACAAGGAAACGAGTGAAGTTGCAATCGAATAAAGAGCACTCAAATATTCCTCTAGTAGACCCTAACAATATCTGCAATTGTGAATTGTATTATCCAGTCAATAAGTGAGATATACCATTTAATTACGAAATAAAGTTAGCGAAATTTTAAAGATTGAATTTAGTGCTCCCATAAGACTATAAAACATGAAATTCTACATAAAATTAGAGCGTCCTGCTAGCAAGCTTTCCTGTAAGTTTCAGCTTTGAATAACGTTGATTTAAAAAGATTTACCCAAAAGAAGAAAGAACGAACATTTTCCCTATAACCCGACCAAATTAGAATGTATACGAGAAAGCGGCCGCGCCATACAAAAGGATAACCTTCCTAAATTGGTAGCATACAACCAGAACTAATTGGACAATTAAGCAGAAAAATATTTGATATGATGTTAATATATGTTTTATTATTTGGCGTCGTATTTAAATTTACTAAAATCGGGTAATATCGACAATTTGAACAACAAACTTTTTGATGTATCGGCATAAAACTCAAAATGTTTAAGTAGATGCTTTGCACATGCTTTTAAATCGTCAATTTTTTTTTTCTACCTAGTACCATAGAAATTTGTTCTACCTACATACCATAGAATAGCATAGAAGTAATTAGTACTTTATTACCTCTATGTGTTGAGGTATATTTCTCGCAAAGCAGATATAATCAAATCAATGCTTTGTTAATTTCTGATCAAAGTGTTTATCTTATCGCTTTGAACTGAGCTGCGCTTCTCACACAGGTAGCCCCCGGGGCACGGGTACAGGTGATGAGCTCCCCCCGTCGCGCGAGTTCCCGTGTTTTTGAAACCCGTCCAGATGTGGTCCATGTGGCAGATTTCTGCCATTTGGGCAGATTTGGCTACTAAATTTTAACTCAGGCAGAATAAGCTGACGATTCAAAAAAGTTTTTGGCAGTTTTCAAGGAAATACTTTTTTAAATAGCTATAGAAAAGTTATATATTTTTTTTATGACTTGCTAACTAGAAAATAATTTTAATTAGGTTCTGAGCTAGCAACTTTTGTTTCATGCAAAGTAGTACGGGAATTTCCCGTTTATTAATTTAATGTAGGTGAACCATATACATAATTATCCATAATATCAGGGTTCCACATAGTGTGGCAGATTTTAGCAGATCTCTTCTTTCTTCTCTCAGAACTCTTCATTGTTTCATTCTTCTTTTTAATTTTTATTTTAACCTTCTCGAACTATTAATCAGTATGCTACAAATTAAACACTACTTAATGTTGATTTTTTTTAATCCTCTGTTTTTAGCCCTTGGCATCATCTCACCTGAGTAATGATGACGCCGATGATGGAAGCGGGCTTACCAAAGAATCCCCAACGCAATGGGGAACTGGCTATCTTCATGCCGGAACACATCCGTGCTGTTAACATTTATGTTTGGCGGCAAGACTTAGATAAGATACTTACTATCTAGAAATCTTATTACAAGTATCTTTTATAATAACTTCGTCCCGGCCGCTATACGAGCACGTAGGTAATAAGAAAACAATCGTCAATAAAACATTTGCACGCAACTGTACTTACAAAGCTTCCTTCAATATACCTTTCATTTAAGAAGGTTATCCTTTTATATGGCGCGGCCGCTTTCGCGTATACATTCTAATTTGGTCGGGTTATAGGGAAAATGTTCGTTCTTTCTTCTTTTGGGTAAATATTTTTAAATCAACGCTATTCAAAGCTGAAACTTACAGGAAAGCTTGCTAGCAGGACGCTCTAATTTTATGTAAAATTTCATGTTTCATAGTCTTATAGAAGCACTGAATTCAATCTTTAAAATTTCGCTAAATTAATTTCGTAATTAAATGGTATATCTCACTAATTGACTGGATAATACAATCCACAATTGCAGATATTATTAGGGTCTACTAGAGGAATATTTGAGTGCTCTTTATTCGATTGCAACTTCACTCGTTTCCTTGTAAATTAGAATTTCCTGATTTTTATAAACAAATTAATTACTAAAAAAGTATCATCATTTTCAAAAAACGAACATTGCTCAAATTACGCACAAATTAAGGTCTACTAGTGGTTTTTTTTTGAATTTTCTTCTATCAGCCGTTTTCGAGATACAGAAAACCCAAAAACGTTACTGCAGCGGAATCTTGAATAATTCGAAAACCGTAAGATGCACAAATTCCGCTATTTGCGCACATTTATAACACGACGAAAGCTACTCAGTCATGTACTTTGTTATGAGCTAGACCGTCTTTTTCCAAATCATGCCGCTGGGGGAACGTGACCCTGGCGGAATCGGTTTTTAATGAATATCTCCGAAATTATAAGACGCACAAATTCCGCTGCTGGCGCACAATTAGTCCTAATGATGCTCTAATTCCCTATTATACTCACATTCTTATTAGCTACAACATTCCGCTGGAGTAATGGACACTTTGTGTACTACTGTATCACATTGTAGATTGTAGTATATGTTATATACATATAATGTATGTATGTAAGTATTTATGTATTTATGTAGTAATAAGTATATATTAGTAGTTTCTTAAGTTTAGTATATAGTTTTCATTGTTATAAAATAACATTTATTTTTTTCATTGTTTTCTTTTTTTTTATCGCGCACCACCCCTCAAATATGTTATTACGCGATTTACTCCACCCAAAGGTTGTCTATAAGACCGCCTACATTTATAACTGTCTTATCATGTATATTGTTAATATTTTCCTCTTAATGTTGTGCAATAAAGTGTTTTCATTCATTCATTCATTCAATGGCTTTCGGGTCTTCGCTTTGCTAAAGTCCTGTATTATATCCTTATAGACATGTAGTAGATTTTTGAAGCCAACTCTGCTTTGATTGACAATACAGTAAAAAATTATGAGCGGATTTTTTCAATATTTTTCCTGTATTCTATACTTGATTCTGAGTAACCTCTAAAAATTTAAAACACACTTTTGTTAACATCCTGTATTGCTAAAGCAGAGAGATGCTATTCCTCAAATAGTTTTTAATTTTTTTAAATACTCAGGTCAGTACAAGAGCGGCCTCGCGCGGAGCCAATTTTACTTTAAAAACATTCCCACTTATTAGCTCGCAGTCGAAGAAACAACTGGATTTCCGCGGTTTATCGGTAGTTTTGGTTGAATATATTTTATTTTGTTACAGTATTTTTTTAGCTATGCTTACTTAACTATATTTACACTCAAGGGGGCCTTGCGCGTGATCTAATTTAATGTAAAAATATTACACCTTAAGGTTAAACGTCTATCACCCTATTTCATACAAAACCTGGCTCAAAACTACACAAATACACACAATTAAAGTTATAGTTAAATTAACGCCATCTAACAGATTTTTCAACCAGGGAGCACTGACGTTTAACCTTAAGGTAAGTCAGCAGTCAGCACCCTAGTAGTGGGCCTCGAGCGAGACCCCGCTATGATAGCCATCGCGGTTTTATTCATAGAGTATAGGTTATCACAGTTACTTTTTAGCTATACTTAATACTCACAGGGGCCTCGCGCGACGCTATTTGTAATGTAAAAATAGTATCCCTTTATAAATAAAATGGAACGATTGGATTTCAAATGTTTTTATGGTTATTACTTGATTGTATACAGTTTTGCTATTTTTATTTTTAGCCGTACTCACATAAAGCACTGAAAGGGCCTCGCGCACGACCTCTTTAATTACATGATTTTATGTAATAATGTGACCCCCTTACGTTAGCATTTTATGTAGGGGGCCTCGCGCGAGGCCCCCTTGAGCGCGAGGCCGTGGGCGAGGGCCCAATTCGCCCACGCCTTGCTACGCTACTGTCTCGATGCCAGCTAGTCGTGACCAAATCTTCGACCTGTGAATAACGTTGAGCCGGAACGAAGAAAAAAAAAGGAAAATGCCTAACTGCGCAGTTAAACTTTGTGGATGTAATAGTTCCCAATTTTTTTAAAAAAGATAACATAAGTTTTCATTCAGTGTTAAATTACACACTAAATAAAAATATACTTATAAGCTTAAAGTTTTTAAAGGCAGAGTTCAATTTATACTGGTCGTCAGTTGCTTCTTGTGTACATCTCGTTGATGTCTTTCAAATGGTATCTCTTTCTTTCGCGCGCTTTTTACTATACATATGTCTCTTTCTGTTTTGTTCCAATTGTACCTAGAGACGGAAAATTTTCTATCGATAAGTCGATAAAATTATTTTTTATATTACGATTTAATTTGTACTACGACTTATAAAATAAAACGCATATTCTGTAATTTGGCTAAGATATACAAATATTGTAAAAAAAGGAAATTAGACAGTAAACTTCAACAGGAAGTTTATGTTTTAAATATTACAATGTCTTTATTGCATTTATATGGTTTTATGCGAGT
The DNA here is from genome assembly GCA_958295455.1 of Coleophora deauratella. Lineage (NCBI taxonomy): Eukaryota > Metazoa > Arthropoda > Insecta > Lepidoptera > Coleophoridae > Coleophora > Coleophora deauratella. Next base: position 3,339,836 of record OY282403.1, on the reverse strand, counting down.
AAACCCTGAGCGAACTAAAAGACTATAGATAGATGCGGTGTGTTTTTAACCGACTTCAAAAAAGGAGGAATTTCTCAATGGGGAAGAAAACTGACAAAGCTCGCCGATAGAGGCGCTGATATCGCTTGACTCATACTAAATGTCAAAACGTATATTTTTTTTTTACGTGAACTAAACATAAGATTATTAAAAAAATGCCGCGTTGTGTGGCGAATGGTTGCAACAATAATTTAAATCATTAATTTTCTAAAGATTCTCGGATGAAGAAGACGTGGGAAAAGTTACGTTTTCAATTATGTACTTTTCAACTTCGCCTTTAATTGAGGAACAGTCCAAGTCGCATACATTTTCCATTTAACAATTTTACAGAAAAAAAACTAATTTATAACACCTCGATAATAAAAAACGCGGAACTAATTGAAAGTTGTTATGAGTCAAACGTCCGTAGCGCCATCTGCAAATAGCTTTGCGTTTTCTTCCCCATTCGACTTTATGTTGTTTTTTTTTTGTGTTTGTTACGCGATTACTCCGCCAATTAGGAATCAATTTTGATGATTCTTTTTTTGTTTGGTAGGTAATACTTTAGAGATGGTCCCATATAAATTTTATCTAAATTGATTCAGCGGTTTTTAAAAAACTTGGGCGCAGAAGGAAAATGAATTTTTCGAACGCATTCGATAAAAATTATGTCAAAATGCAGGTAGTATTATGATTCACTTAAAAATAAACATCATGTCGAATTTTTTTTAAAGAATTGAATAACCCAGTATTTGAGTATTTTTTATTACAAAATATGTTCAAAAAAATACAAAATAAATCTTTTACACAAAAGCTCTGGTAGCCTGTTATTTGTTACTGTTTCTGCTAATTCAGAAATTTGGTAACGATTACATACAAGAACATAAAATCATTTAATTTTGGTACTTCGCTCCAACCGAGAAGGTAGGTCGTGTTTTTTCAACTGAACATTATTTTTTTATTAAATAATTACCGCAAATATCTCGGAATCGGTAACAGATATCGAAAATCTGACTGCATGTTTGAAATCTTAACTAAAAAAGTTCATGATAGTTCTGACACATACACACCATAAAATGGCCATTTTACTTACTCGATGTTTTTTTTTCACTTATAAACTCAAACTTAAAACCCACCTGGGAAAATACCCAGGATGTGAGTATTACCTACTCAATATTTTTTTAAGACACCAAACATCGATGATACTGAGGAAAATTGAAGAAATACGTTTGTACCATTTAATTTCACTTTTAAAATAAGCCTTTTATATAAGTAAGCTAAATTTACTTCGTTTGTATAAAATTAAAATTCTTTTGTCGTACATTGTTAAAATTTTCCTGTTTATGTTGTGCAATAAAGTATATTCTCACTCATGAACAAATGGAAACTCATTTGGTTTACTCCCGCCATAACGTATTGCTTCTGAATGAATACATAACTAGCTGAAACAGACTCTTGCTATAGACGAAACTTAATAGAGAGTTTTCATGACGTATGTCACACCGTTCATAAGTGTCTCAATAGATGGAATTTCTAAGCTTTGGCAATGTATTTTTAAAAACAGCGTAGAATTTACAGTAGCAAAATAGATTTAGTATTGTTAAAAATATATGAAACGCCACCTGAACACAGATTCTTATTAATTGAATTAACAGAAACGATAAATTTCCAACTTGGCCAAGTATGGATAACCTAGGTGCGTTCTGGTTTCTCTGTTATATATAATTTCTTCTTCCAAACCAAATATAAATTGATTTTAATACATTCTTATGATTAAAATGCAATTTATAACTCGGCATCATGTTAGAATTCTTTGAAGAAATACAAAAACAATACTGATAAGCTTTGTGCTATCAAAATGCAAAAAAATATTCAATGAAAAGTAATCTTCGAAAACTTTTCATCATTATTATGATATTAGTCGGTAATATCAGTCAGTTTTGACGATTTTTAAGAGATTTTCTTATTTCCAATGTTGATCAGCGCCATCTAGTTGAGTTTAGAGAAACCCGTCCCTATTGTCCTTTAGAATAGCGCTAGTGTGTGACGCCCTTTATAGATGGCAGTGCAGTGTAAACCAGGTTCAGATAAATACTTATTAATTTGTATAAAATAAGTATTTTAATTGATGATATTTGTTTAATATAGGTAGAATATCAAGAACCTAATTATCATAAAGTTGTACGTTATTTTATTTAACAAAACAACAAAAAATTATGTGAATTTTTTGTTGCGCTGGCAACAACGTCATTAGCCAAAAAGAAGAAAACACGTTAAACTTGACGTGGACTACAATCGCTGGCCCACTTCGAAATCGAATTTACAAAAGATTTCGAAGATATTAATCCAGTGAAAGAAGTATTTTGTGAAACAAGAAGCTGGATGTTGTGTTTTCTAAAGTAAAATGACCGTGTGTATAGTAAGTGCATACTTTCTATCGAAACCGGAGTTGATCGTTTGACAACCTCATCCCCGGGATGGCGAAGTGTGGTTTTCCTCAGAATAAAATGTGATTTTCTTTCTTTTCCTTACAGAAAATGCACGCTGTATTGTGTGTGGTGCTGTTACCATTATTGCTAAGTCAACAAACAGATGCTGCGGCGGTGATATCCATAGATTTCGGGTCGGAATGGATGAAGATCGGTATAGTGTCTCCTGGCGTTCCTATGGAGATTGTCTTGAATAAAGAGTCTAAACGGAAGACACCAGCGGTGGTGGCTTTCAGAGACGGCGTCAGAACATTCGGGGAAGACGCTGTGACAGTTGGCGTGAGATTCCCCAAGAATTCCTATAAATACTTATTGGATCTCCTTGGGAAGACCTATGATCATCCTCTGGTGAAACTTTACAAGTAAGTAATGTCACTTATTGTTTTCTTTTATCTTTATCTCTCAGAATACCAGAACAAACATTACAGATGCACTGAATATTTAAGCTTGCTTGCAAGAGATTTTTATCTTGTTCTGCACAGCAATCAATTTTTGCAATAAAACTTTAAATTGCGTTAAAACCATGTGTTTCAGTCTGACATAAAACTTTGCCTAATTATGTGTATGTGTCTAGATAACTAATATACTTTGAATTGTTTAATGGCTCTTACTTATATATTTTTAATTTAATAGATTGTGTAGACATTGGTCGTTGATCAACCAAGAAGAGCCTAGTTTTAAGATAGAGATTCTTCTTAGGAATAGGATAGGAATCTTACTTTTGTGGTACCTATCCAAAAATATGTTAATAGATTACTTCATGGATTCTCTAGAAAACTTAGAAAAAATATTTTTTTATAACATTGCATCATCTTACACAATACTTTATGCATAGTGAGTTTATAATAATGGTTATAAGAACGGAACACACGACCCTAAATGATGCCTATTCACTATTGCTTTTCTTTTTAAGACATTCCATACTTTAATTAAGTATATTTTAATTTTTTTACAGGCAGCACTTCCCATACTATAACTTAGTGGAGTCTGAACGTGGGACTCCAGAGTTTATACATGATGAGAACACCAGGTTTACTCCTGAGGAGCTGGTAGCACAGCTTTTGGCAAAGGCTAAGGAGTTTGCTGAAGTGAGCCATGGTAAGAAAGAATTTAAGATATAAACCTACTTGGATAAGGGATAAGTTGTAAGGATTGTTGAGAGATAGGAATATTTCTAAATCGTCCTGGCAGACCATACATTACTAAAGAACAAATAAGGCAGAAGTTTAGCTCTCATTGCTAAATCTGAATAATTTCGTGTTGTGCTTAAATAAAACTGCATAGATGACTCAAACAATATAAATTATATTGTTTAATCCAAAGAAGTTTTATATTGTCGCTCTGCTGGGGGGTGCGGGGTGCAAGTCTGTGGTTTAATCATTGTTTCATGCAGCTTTGCCTGTAAAAATATTGACTTTGTTTTTGGAGTGTTGATATGCTAGTAACTTTAGATTTTCTGGCATTAACTTTATAATTGATGCGTTGCCTTGTGCCCTTTATTCTGCTCTATGCCTCAACAAAGTTGACTCAGTAGTTTCTTCATGTAAGTTAATTTACATTGATCCATTGCAACTTAAAAGTAAGGTACGATAGAATGTAATCTTTTAAATTTACACTTAGGATTCACCCCCCTTACATTTTACAGGTCAACCAATAAGCGAGTGCGTGATCACAGTGCCTGGTTACTTCAACCAGGCCGAGCGCCGTGCTATGAAGGAGGCCGCAGCACTCGCCGGGTTAAACGTGCTACAGTTGATCAATGACTACACAGCCATTGCTATCAACTACGGCATATTCAGGCGGAAGGTAGGCTGAACTTCTGTAATGTTACCATCTATGTATACATGAATGCAGTTGGTATCGGTAGATTCAGTGAAGAAGAAATATGTAAATTAAACACTCCTTGATGTTTAGGTTAGGTTATAGGTTGGGGCGGGCTGTTTTTCGCAAACAGGCGACCATTGCGCCGATTTTGCGTGAATTTTCCTTGAAGTTTATTATGTATTTTAAATAAATGACTTCAGAATTAATGCTATTGTAATATAAACTTTTTGTTTGCCGTTTGGCAAAGGCCTCTCCCATCTGTCTCCACCTGTGTATTAGGTTAAGTGAAAAAAACAAAAACAAAATTCTGAATAAAGGCTATTAATTATAATATAAACTTTACTTTTGACCTTATGATGCTGGCCGTCTGGATCAAGGATTTCTTATAGTGTAGTATTGCGACGTTGCTAGTGTACTACAAGAAGATAAAGCAACCAACCGTCATCTAACCATCTAGTTCTAACACCAAACTTGTGAAAGAGACAGCAATCACAAACCAATCATGGCTTATGCTTTTGAGACTATGAAAAACAAATTATTACCAAGTTGTCTTTCAACAGGAAATCAATGAAACCGCCTGGTATACCCTGTTCTTTGATATGGGAGCCCAGTCTACCAAAGCTGCACTGGTCGAGTACAAAAATATCAAGATTAAGGACAAAGGTTATGTTGAGACTGTTCCACAACTACAGGTCTTGGGCGTTGGATATGATAGGTAAGACTAAAGAAAACATATCAAGGGAGATAATTGACAATGCTGAATACGTTAAAACAACCGATTTCAATCGTAACAACTACAATTTTGCTATGCTTTTTTGTTTGAGTTGATTTTTTCAAAAAGCGCTGAATCAATTTAGACAAAGTTTATATGGGACCACCTCTGAAGTATGACCTAAAAAAAGAATCATCAAAATCAGTTCATAATTAACGGAATTCGGATTCACTGTTGAGATTTAGTATATTATTAGTAGAAGTGAAAAAAATATTGTACATTGGATTTTTTCAATATTTTTCCTATATTTTCTACATGATTCTGAGTTACCCCTCAAAATTTCAAACACATTTTTTAACATGTTGTATATTAGAATTTTTTAGAATCCTCGAGATAAATCTCTATTCTGAAACATTCTACCTTTTAACTGTGATCAACATGTTTACTCACTATCTACCTCTATATCGGATATGTACCTCAGTGCCAATGTACTGTAAGTTTACGTCACGGTTTGTTTACAAGGCAGGGAATGCGATTTTTGTTGCTAACACGAGGATTTGCGAAAACATTGCTTTTGCTGTATTTTCTAAGTTTATCTCAAGAGAGTATCTATGGCTCTTAGCAGCCTATGCATTTTTATGAATGTTTATTTTTGAGTAGCGCAGCGCACGCGACTTTGTTCTCGTAGATTTCAGATGTAATAAATTTTTCACAAACCACTTTTTTCATTGATTTCTACCTTTTCACCACTCACTAATCTCTTCCTCCTCGCTATTGAAACTGCTTGTAATCATATAGTTAATTAGGGGCTAACGCTGGTGGTTCTTTGTACAAGTCCCGCGTGTTAGGGACTTTGTACTAGGTAAAAGAAAAATTGACGATTTAAAAGCATGCATGAAGCATCTACTTAAATAAAAAACATTTTAAGTTTGAGTTTGAGCTTGCATTGCATGGGTCGCAAGAGCATTAATCTTTTAAGTACAATGAATATTTGATGATGTCGGTGTTAGATACGCGATCATTCAAACATGTGGGCAGAGATTAAATGTTTACTGGCATCTATAGGTTGTTAACAACCCATATCGTCCCCAATGCAGGGGCACGGGTCTCTTCCCATACCGCAGGACGGTTAGGCCATACTCTACACACGAGGGCCAAGTCCGGATTGGCATCTATGGGTATAAGATTGGATTTGGGCGATAATAAACGATTATTATTTCCATTTCAGAACTTTAGGAGGCCACGAGATGACACTCCGCCTCCGGGAGCACCTGATCAAAGGCTGGCTGGCCAGCGGTGGCGGTGACGTGCGCTCTTCGCCCCGCGCCATGGAGAAACTGTGGAGGGAAGCCGAAAGACTGAAGATTGTACTATCAGCTAATACTGAGTTTTATGCTCAGATTGAGAGTTTGCTCGATGATAAAGACTTCAAATTATTGGTAAGTTATTAATAGTAGGATAATAAAGAAATGCCCTTTTTGGAAATTGGCTTTCCCAAAGAATCGGAGATTTCTAGATATTGTCTGATATTATACATGAAATGAATCCTTGTTATGGTGTAGAGATTCATATGTATATTCCTAATAAACTGTAAACTGTATAATCTTAATGTACGTTTGCTTAGCTAAGGGACTGACTGACGTTTAAGTTAATAGTAATTTTAAAGCTTTATGTTAACAACCCATATCGTCTCCATTGCTCGAGCACGGGTAGAGACCCATACCAACTTCGGGAAGAATACGCCATACTCTAAACACAAGGGCCAAGTCCGGATTGGTGGAGGCTGTGGATCTAGGGTCAGTTTGAATCAGATTTTTTCCCCATTGCGTTGGGGAATCTTGGTGAGCCCGAGTCCATTTTCGGCATCATCATCACTTACCATCAGGTGAGATGATGTCAAGGGCTTAACAATTGAGGGGAAAAAAAAAGTTTAGCTCTAGCTAGGCTCTTGTCGGTGGAGAAACGCCATTCTTTCCTACTCCTCGCCAACTTCTCGCCAACTCATCGATTTTCTCACGACGACGATCAATGGGGAAGAAAACTGACAAAGCTCACCGATAGAGGCGCTGATATCGCTTCACTCATACTAACTGTCAAAACGTATAGAAAATATGTTTACGTGAACTAAACATAATATTATTAAAAAAATGCCGCGTTGTGTGGCGATAAGTTGCAATAATAATGGAAATCATTAATTTCCTTAAGATTCTCGGATGAAGAAGACGTGGGAAAAGTTGTTTTCAATTATGTACTTTTAAACTTCGCCTTTAATTGAGGAACAGTCCAAGTCGCATACATTTTCCATTTAACAATTTTACAGAAAAAAAACTAATTTATAACACCTCGATAATAAAAAACGCGGAAATAATTGAAAGTTGTTATGAGTCAAGCGTCCGTAGCGCCATCTGCAAATAGCTTTGCGTTTTCTTCCCCATTTGCCTTCACTTGATCAATGTAACTAATTCTCGGCCTCTACCCTCACAGGTTACCCGAGCAGAATTCGAGGAGCTCTGTTCGGATTTGTGGGAACGCGTGGCGGGGGTGGTTCGGCGTGCCATAGCCGCGGCGGGGGGCGCCGGCGAGGGCGCCCGCCTAGTGCTGGCCGGGGGCGCCGCTCGCGTGCCGGCTGCCTATAATGCGTTGAAGAAGGCCGTCGGACATGAACCGTCGAGGTCGATCAACGCTGACGAGGCTGCTACTATGGGCGCTGTTTATAGGTGAGATTTTTTTAAAGTAATAAAATGGCTGACGATGAGGTTATATGGGTGCTGTTTAGAGGTAAGTTTTTTAAAACGGCTAGTGCTGGCCGGGGCGCCGATCGCGTGCCGGCTGCCTATAATGCGTTGAAGAAGGCCGTCGGACATGAACCTTCGAGTTCGATCAACGCTGATGAGGCCGCTACACTATGTGCGCTGTTGTTTTTTTACTTTCAATGCAATACAATGGCTGATGATGAGCCTGCTACTGTGGTTCATCTTTATAGGTAAGATAGTTTTTTTTTTTTAATGACACATGTGACAAAATGGTTGACGATCTAGTAAGTGAAGTCAGTGACTACCGCAGTATGGTTCTGCACAGGAAAATGTACAGAAACATTTGCATCATTAGTGCTCCTCCAAGTATCAAAATTTTACATTTCAATCATAGGGTGTCTTTGCTTGGTGTCAAGCTTAGCATGATAATGTATCGAGGCTCTGCATTTGTTTTATGTCTACGGCTGATATATGGTTCCGTATTATCATTTTACGGATTCCTATTCGCACGAAGCGCTATGCTTCCTCATTTCGGACTTCCTACCTGCGTCTGTTTTTTCCGATTCCCACAATCTGGCGAGGCGTTTCAAGGCGAGAGTAAAAAAAAAGGGAAAAGAGTAAATAGGCATTATTTGAGTATGCGTGTACCATCTTTGATTAAATCATTATTTTCTATCAGGTAAGATGTAGTCAAATGTTCTCAAATTTTTAATAAAAGGATATTAAATAAATAAAAAAGATCGCCAACAAAGATGACGTAGCGCCTTTGTGAGTATCTATTGGAAAATTACCACAAGCTCGTGATTGCTATATAACGAATTTTTTTAATCATGCCCTAATTTCTAATATCGGGGGTGTTTGGGGGATTTTTCATAATTGAACATGTATGATATTTTAGCCGGTCCAAGATTTGAACTCCACTTTTGGATAGTAGGATTTAAATCGCCGATTACATATTTATTTTTTACTAGCTTCCGCCCGCGACTTCGTCCGCGTGGACTTCAGAATCTAGAAATTTTGAGTTTTTAAGCATTCCTTCGGGAACCCTTAAGTTTTCCGGGATAAAAAGTATCCTATGTGTTAGTCGAGTGCTTTATCTATCTACCTACCAAATTTCATCCAGATCCGTTCAGTAGTTTCGGCGTGAAAGCGGAACAAACAAACAAACAAATAAACAAACAAACTGACAAACAAACAAACATCCATACTTTCGCATTTATAATATTAGTGAGATAATATTAGTGAGATCAGCTACTGATAAAATTATAACATAATATTTTCTTTTCTTTCGCAGGGCGGCGTCTCTAGCGACAGGGTACAAGGTCGCTCCACTAAACGTGAGAGATGCGGTGCTACTACCGATACAGGTCATATTCACGCGACGAGTCGACGCCGGTGAGAAATTGGTGAGTTTGCTTTATCTCCTCTATTTAAAAATCATAGATATTCGCTTAATTAACAATAGCACTATAATGCAGGTAGTTTCACTCGTATTTATTTATTTTATTTTGCAACATTTTTATTAAATTTTTGTACAATGTTTCCATAGGGTTTTTTAAATAATAAGAAAAGTATGAGTTCTACTTGTGAAACCAATTTTTTCCGCAAAAAACTTATACAGTGTTTACATAATATTTACATATATCTATCATACATAAAGATGAAGCCTAACAAAATCAACTGAACTTATTTAAATATTTTTTTGACGAGCTCGATTAGATTTCATGAAAATAACTGTATTTTGCAGTTATTTTTTAAATCAGAATTTGCTCATTTTCGTCCGTGATTGGAAAATTGGAATACTCAAGTGAATCTGAAGATGATTAAAATTACAGCCGTAATAAAATAAAACTTAAGAGTTGATATTTAAAGGATGGGAAACCCTTTTAGATATAGTATTCATAAAAAAATGCAAATTAAACTGTCTTTCCCGATTTCTACAATCTGGGGATCTTTAAGGCAAGAATGAATAGGCATTATTGGAGTTTGCGTGTATACTAGAATATATCATAAATGTGAGATGTAGTCAAACGCACTCAAATTAATTATTATAAAAAATATCTTGAGTAAGATTTCGTTCCATAACCAGTCAAGATATACATGAAAAGAGCCTGTCCTTTTCACACTTCAAATATTTTCAATAGGCAGTCCCGCTGCTCTATATGCCCGCCGCTTAGTATCTTGATTGAGGTAACTAAACTGTCAATACTTATTTATGTGTTATCTGTTGCAGGAATGGGTAAGGTTTATAACATTTTTATTTTTATCATTTCCATGGCATGTCATTATGGGCATCTTAACCTCGCTACATGGCATGTTAACTATTTTTTTTTGTATGCAAGATGTTCTTCTGTTTTTTTTAAGTTCCTCTCGTCCCCCTTGTTGTATTTCACATAACACCTCCTCAATGATTAATGTGCACACGTAACTAAACAATATTCAATAAAATCTTTATAGGCTCAGGTCAAGACAAAAAAATAATGATTAACATTTTGATTTGCTGTCTGTACAGACTCGATTATGCAAGCGAGAGGCAAATAGAAGGGTCGCCACTTTCAGTTCCTTTACTTCATTTCCTGAGTTTTACCATTATAACTTAAACTATTTATTGCACCGTCTTAGTGACTCGAAGATGAAGCATATAGGGCAGCTGACGGCCACCAAGCATATGGGCGAGTCACATCACCTAATCTGCAACTTCAATATTGATCAAGCAAGAAGTAGCCCTAAAATCTAACTACGCATATTTATTTTAAATATTCTAGCAACACGGGGTTCAAATTGTAATTCGCACGTTTTCTTTAATTAGCCAAGGGGCCATCCATAAATTGGGTCACACGTTAAGGGGTGGGAGGGGGTCAACAAAGTGTGACTTTATGTGACAAGGGGTAGGGGGAAGTCATAAACGTTGTGACGACACATAATAAATAATAAAAAAATATCTAATTTTGGAATTTCTGTTTATTCAATTCTGGGCGAAAAATTGCAAAATATGTGACGTCACATAAGGGAAAGGGTGGTCCCACAAATGTTACCATCTGTGACAAGGACGGGGGGGAGGGGTCAAAAATCATGAAGTTCGTTTGACGTAATTTATGGATGGCCCCCAATCACAGAGTTGCAATTTCGCTCCACACGATTTGCGCATACCGCCATTTGGTGACTTTGATTAGAAACATATTATAAATATGCGGTATCCATATGAGGATAATCTGTGGCTATTTCTTGCCATTTGATTATTTGAATCGGGTCCATACCTTTAAGGACTTTCTCTCCCATATTCTCCGCGTGGCCGAGCCAACGCAGGGTAGCTTTGGTTTCTCGGTTGATGTGTCGGAGACGATAAGCTACTATAAGACGAACTAGGCTATAAAGCGATATTATCTTACATGTACTAGTGTTACTAGTGTTACCATTGATGTGCTCTTACAATACATTTTAATAACTAAAATATCTTCTCAGCTGATGATTCTAATCTCATACTCACTAAATTGAAGAAGTTATGAAAATAAATCGAATCACGAGCTTAAAGGTCGCCTGTCTAATTCATTTCGTGTAACATTTTGAGAATGTGGATGGAATGCACTCATATACATATTATAATAATGTTTGAATTTACAATACACGGTGGGTTTAAAAGGGAACAAATATGAATTTAAAAATAACGTTCCGTTTTGTTACAGATAAGGAGGACACTATTCGGCTCAATGAATCCCTACCCGCAAAAGAAGGTAATTACTTTCAACAAACACACTGATGATTTCAGTTTCATCGTAAATTACGCTGACTTGGACCATATCCCAGCTGTTGAGCTATCCTATATTGGACCTTTTAATCTCACTGAAGTAGTACTATCGGGTGTAAGTGAAGCTTACAACAAACACGGAGAAGAAAACGTTGAACCCAAAGGCATTAAGGCACATTTCACTATGGATGACTCAGGCATACTAACCTTAGGTAACGTAGAATTTGTAGCTGAAAAAACAGTCATAGAAGAGGAAGACGATAGCACACTGTCAAAAATAGGTAGCACTATTAGTAAATTGTTCAGTTCGGATACTGAGACTCCAGAAAAGACTGACGATAAAGCACAAGAGACGCCTGAAGCTCAAAAGAATGACACAGTAAAAGCTAATGAAACTACAACTGAACAACAAAATGCAACTGATCCTAATACTGACAAAAAACCTAAACCTAAAATAGTGACGATAAAAGAACCGATAAAATCGGAAGAACATGTTTTGTTCCTTAAACCTATGTCTCCGAACGAATTCAAAGAATCGAAGAAAAAGATTACTGAGCTTAATACTATTGATAGAAAACGCATTGAAAGGGAAACTGCTTTGAACAATTTAGAAGCGTTTGTTGTTGATGTCCAACTCAAAATTGACATGGAAGAGTACGCCGAATGTGCTACTCCAGAAGAAATTGAGGAGATTAAGAAAATAAGTAGCGAAGTATCGGAATGGCTATATGAGGACGGATACGATGCGCCTACAGAAATGTACGAAGAGAAGCTAAAACTAATAAAAGATAAGAGCAATCCAATATTCTATAAGCACTGGGAACACAGAGAGAGACCAGATGCTGTAAAAGCTATGAGAAACATGATTAACAGCTCAAAAGAGTTCCTCAAAGTTGCACAGAATTTCACCAAAGAAGTGAACGAAGACAAAGACATTTTCACAGAGGTTGAAGTGAGTGTTCTAGAAAAGAAGATTATTGAATCAGAGGATTGGTTAAACAAATCCGTCGAAGAACAAGACGCTTTAAAGAAGCATGAAGAAATCAAACTAACCATTGATGCGATAAGGGAAAAGATGGCTGCTTTGGACAGAGAGGTTAAATATTTAGTGAATAAAATGAAAATTTGGAGGCCTAAGAAGCCGATTAAGAAGGAAACTGATAACAAAACTGAGACTGTCATAGAGCCCGAAGGTGAGAAAGTGGAGACTACAGAAGAAAACCCCGAAGTTGCCGAAGAAAACGATAAAAGTAAACCTAAGAAATCGAAAAAATCTAAAGACTCTGGTGACAGTGACAAAGATTCCGGCGGTAATGCGACGGAACCACCGTTGCAGTTATCAGATGGCCATGAAGAACCACATTCCGAATTATAAATAAATAGGTTTCAAATGTAACTAATTTAATTTATTAGTCTAATTTATTTTTTATTGTTTAAACTTATCTGATGTGTTCGCTTTTGGCACTATCTATTTTTTGTGTATGCTTTTCTGTGTATTATGTATATAGAGAGAAAGGTTTTACCAATCATCCTCTTTTTATGGTGATGCATGTTGTTTTTCTGGCAACGACAATCTAAATGTTCTCGCATATTTGTGACAGCTAGCATTTTTTTTATAAAACCTTATCCTGACCCGAGCTCTCCCAGTACTCTGGCACTGCCATACAGATTTCTCTCGGCTATCTCCCTGTCTCATACATGTTAGAAAGAGAGGCACATAGTAGGTATGTACATCTTTCGGAGTATTAGAAGGTACTTGGAGTGTGTTAATGCTGAAATGATTGGAGAATGTTGTAACCTCTTGTGCAATATGCAATAGGTAGCATTTTATTTATTCCTCGACCAGAGCAATACCTTAAGATTTAAAAATATTTATTGTTGAAATTAGTTGTTGCTTTTTGTTTCGTTTTATTTATTTAAGAAATACATATACATTATGATGATTGAGATTATTTTACAGTGGTTAAAGCGAACATATCACGATTATTGAAAAATATAAATCTCATACCAAGCCATCCTGTGGCCGCCTTCCATCAATTTCTGTAATATTTGTATAGTTTTTTTATTAGACTTTTCACACAAACAATTTCTATGGAAGAGGCTTCTCTCTAAACTCAGTGACTGTTTTTGCAATGTCCCCCAATAAGAAGTGAATGTACGGATTTCATACTAATAATTAAAATGTTTATGTATTTAATGTTGAATCGATGTGATATATAATTACATGGCTATAAGTTTGTGAGGGTAAAACGAGTTTTGTGGTGCAACTGCAGGTTATTTTAATGTTTTACTCCATCGAACGTCTGTATAATATACAAATCGCCAAATGGTACTGCTAATCACGAAAATGAACAACCTTTACCCAAAGTACAGTGGCCCACAGAGATATCTGAACCCCTACTAAAGCTATTCGTGATAGATGGTATATTACGGAGAGGTTCAGATATCTTTGTGGCTGTCTGTACCTTATACAGTCGGAGCTAAAGAAATTACTTTTCTATAATAACATATCGTTATTTTTGGCACAGTAAATAACATGTTCATAAACTGTAATTACTGCCAATAAGTACTGCTAAAAGTTGTTTTTTTATCCGATTATATAGGTTCCTTGTGGAAAGTCGTTCAGTTCGACAAGTATGTAGCATCTACCATTTGCCCCATGTCGGCAAATTGTGCAGCAGTTCGGTTGTTATTTCGGGTGATTAAAAGTCACCCCCCCCTGTATAATCGAATAATAATGGAACCATTATGGAACTTTCAATCAGGACCAGTGCGTACAAATTTTAATTATACTTAGCCACAAGAAAGAATACCTCTATTCTATTACATTTGAATTGACACCACAAAATCTGTTGCGTGAAACTAATGAAACGACAGACCTAATTATAAGAGATTTGTTAAATGTCAAACCCAGTCGCAAAAAAATAAATTATACAATGAACAAATTGTGGTTTTAATGACCTAGGACCTTTTCAAATAATCTTTCCCGACGTCCCTTTCCAAAATCAAGGTAAGATGTACCTAACAAGAGTCTGCTCCTTTCACACTCGAAGATTTACAATACCTAGGTCACAGATAAGGTAATAGTACTCCTAGGTTATCATGCTATCAGTGTGAAAATGATTCTTTAGAGTGTTCTTAGGTATCTTTTGGAGATATTTTCGCATCGAAAAGTCTGGGAACCACTAAGATAGTACCTAGTTCATTTACAAAATATTTATTTAGTAGTTTCAATAACTATGTTGTTTATGGATAGTAAATAACACTGTCTGCTCCACAACAGCGCGTCGTAAAGTGATGGATGACCTATGAACACAACAGGCTTAACAAAGTTAAGAACCTTTCCCCTAGGCTTAGATCAAGATTCTGAGAAAAGATGTAGACAAAATAAAGTTCACTATAATAAAGCTGTTGATAAAAGTGCGTTTCAAATTTTAAGGGGTTACTTAGAATCTAGTGAGTATAGTATACAGAAAAAAATATTAAAAAATCCGATCTTCAATTATTTTTTCAGCTCCTCATAGGTACTAAATCTGAACAGTGAATCAAGCATTTGTATGGGGAATTGAAAAGAAAATTGTAGATCGGATTTTTTTTTAAA
The DNA here is from genome assembly GCA_958295455.1 of Coleophora deauratella. Taxonomy (NCBI): domain Eukaryota; kingdom Metazoa; phylum Arthropoda; class Insecta; order Lepidoptera; family Coleophoridae; genus Coleophora; species Coleophora deauratella. Next base: position 3,324,694 of record OY282403.1, on the reverse strand, counting down.
ATTTTTCTGTGTTCTATACTAATTGTAAGTATAGTATCAAGTCTTGATTCTAACTAAGTAACCCCTTAAAGTTTCAAACGCACTTTTTTAACACCCTGTATAAGAAAGTCGCGTTAGGAGTTTAACTATCGCAAAAGTAAGATAGTCTCATTAATATTATAAACGTGAAAGTACAATGAAAAGTGTGTGTTTGTTCCACTTTAATAACAATAATTTCTGAAAAAAGGGATTTACGTGTCTTTTAGGCATCGTTTTTACGTAAATAAAATTGTTCCAGAAAATTTTATTAACTTATACATCTAAAAAGCTATTCTACCTTACTCATTGACGAGTAATAATTTTATTATTTTGTACCATTTAGTTACTTACGAAAATTAACGTATTTCTGATTGTTCAAAAAAGCTTTCTGAAACTTGTCTGCACAGTCTGCATCAGAAGTATCGTCGTATATGAGCGTCTTAAGTAACCATTCGAATAAACTCTAGCTTCAAATCGATAAATGCGTCACCGTAATGTATAAAAGAAGGATACATTTTGTTGTTTTGCGGGTGTTAACTGAAACATTAATGCTTACAGTCATTTACCTACTTCAGTTTCTCGTCTACTTTTGTTGCTGACTGTACCAAATCGAATCAGATATTCGAAATAGGTAGCACTGTATACTTTTCGAAGATATTTTTTAATCTACCTAATACGAAGCTCCTTTCAAAGTATTTCTGCTTTAAATCTCCAAGTACCTAGCATACTCAGGTATACGAAGTCTCATCGACCGACATTATTAGAAGTTCGTGAGAAGCTGCAATGTGAGAGACTGTTAGTTGGATTCTTCTGCATCTAAAAGTACTTACTGGAACTATTCGATGTCATTGACGTCTAATATCTAGACCAGAACTTTCTCTTCTTTCGCTTTCAAAGTTCTCATAATTACACTATCAATAGAGTAAGTATATTAGGGTTCCCAGGGTCTTGACTTACTAGATAAGAGAGAAAATTGTGTAAAGAGCTTACCAATTGGGGATAAAAAAAGTCCCCAACTTCTAATGTTGTTACGCCTCTTTACAAAGTAGTTTAAGGTCTTTGTTCGACGCAGTTCCAAGTTGCGCTAAAGTCCGATTGTTAGGAACTGCCCTTAGGAAGCCGTAACTGCAGCCTTTATATCTCAGAAATATACTGCTGTTGATATCGCAGAAATAATAAATATACAAACGCGGTATTATTGCCTACTTTTGATCATGCGTAGGTATATAGGTAGTTCATTCCAATCAAAAAAAGCAAAAAGTAATTTGCTTTTCTTGACTGGAACAAGGTATAAATGTGTGTGTTGCGTAGCTTGCGTTAAGCAGCCGTCACCGGATCTTACCCACTGGGGCTGAGATCGCCTTTAGAGGCAGGTAGTGTCCATTCTGTCGGTATAAGTACGAGTATGTATTAGTTACTAAGTGCTTACGTTTTGCTTTCTTGTGGGTTGGTACATAATAGGGTATTTCACTCTATTCAAGAAAAAATCGAAAACTACTTATTTACGGTGGTATTTGTAATAAGTAATCGAATTAATATGATTTCTATATTATGAAATGAGAAAATACATTTTATTTTTGATTTACAAAAATCAAGTTTTTTAATCTGTTGTTCAAATGTCTGAAACGCCAGCCGCCATGCTGGTTGTCGATGTGACGTCACAATAGCAGTAAGCAGTGACATTTTGTTCGCAATATGTGGCAAAATTTTATATTTTTCGTCTAATTTCAAAAATATGAAAAGATAACCTGTATCCAGTAAATTCACTTGAAATTTCATGACGGAAGACGGTTTTGTGAAAGCAGAAAGCAGAAATCTGCCGAGAATAAATACCTACATTTAAGGTGGCAAAGTTTTTGCTTCTAATCCCGACTGCCGAATATGCATGTAAGTATTTGCAACTTAATTTTTTTCGCATTTTTATTTTAGAGTAAAGTCTTGAAAAAACTGCAAAATTCGTTACAAAAATAAATTAGGTAGATACGCGCGCGAAATTAATGAAACGAACGTGTCTGGCAGATAGGTACCATACTTTTACATACATATTACTATCTATGTAGGTATCTGCAATTCTGTTTCAAACAAACGTCAAAGCATCAAAATAAAAACGTATTTGGCTTGCCGTATTTCTGTGCTTTTGTTATTAGGTGTTGAAATTTGAATATGACGATAATAAAACAGCAGTGACATCAAACAAAAACTCATTCAGATACACAGTACAGTGTCTGTTGATGGTGCAGGAATCAGGATAAAAACGTTGGCTTGCTGTTGCAACGATGATGATCAGCCTCGAAAAGTCATTGGGAAAAGTAGATTACTTTTTAGGTATACTTTAACAAATACACAAGGATACTTGTCAATACTTTGCTAAATCATTTCAGGTAATGTGTAGTTTACACGTATTAAGTGGCGAAGTAATTAACTTAATTTTAACTAAATTTTAAGTAAATTTCTGTGTGTAAACAGTCACTTATCAGCTATTAAGTCATAAGTGGTAAGTTAACGATTTAGTAGACAAGTGCACAAGTAGAATAGAATCGAATCTATTTTTCGAATAAGTTGCCGCGCCCCCCGCACCGCGCGCTCTCCCCGGTGGGCGTGGCCTGCTACTAAATGGCAAGCAAGTGTAGACTTTTAACGTGAAAACGCTACACACAAGTTAAAATTAAGTTACTACTTATCTACTTACTACTTGTTACGTATAAACGCTTGACCACTTAAAATTAACTTACTTTTAAGTTAAAATTAACTTGATTACTTCGCTACTTAATACGTATAAACTACCCATAACAAACATTTCTTACCTATACATATAAGATGCCTACTGCTTCAAAATAGAGGCTACTTTGAAATCCTTTTGGAATGCAAATGATCAAATAAAGCAGCTGGCCAAGATGCAACTGTATCATTCAACAGGTAAATAAATTTTTATGCCTAATCATCATCACCATCAACTGAAAGACGTCTGCTGGACAAAGGCCTCCCCCAAGGATTTCCACACCGATCGGTCCTAGGTTGCTCGTGTCCAGCGGCTTCCTGTAACCTTCATCAGGTCGTCGGTCCACCAAGTCAGAGGAATCCCTATGCTGCATATGCATGAAGTGTTACGCCTAAAGTATTTTTAAGGGTTATTTATTCCTCTTCCATATTAAACATTAAATGCTGATTGTTCTTATTATTTTTTTGTGATGTTACAGATATTGAATGACAAACATGCATAAAGATTGGAAGATAACCACCCACAGGCTGCATCGTTGCGAGGTGGCAATCCATAGGACTGCATAACTTCAGTGACCTTCGATAGCTACTTTACTATAGAGGAAATTATTAATTTGTTGACTATGAGACAAAAACCCGAAGAAAGAAAAATATGTATTTGTATTTAATAAAAAATCTGTCCGGTACTGTTGCATTTTATTTTTTCTTATTTCTAAGAATAAGTAAAAAACATTGGATTTTTTAAACTAAACAAATAGTACCTACTTATAGTAGGTAATCTATGCTTTTCCCGCAGTTTGTTTTTATAAACCTATGTAATACACAATTTGAGTTTTTTGGGATAAGACTATCCTATTTTCCCACTCTCTGATATATGCCAATTAGTTGTTTAATTAATTATATTATCGCTTTATCAAGTTGCATTATTTTAGGGTTTTAGGAAAGTTAACTTAGCTAATGTTACTAAAAATAAAAATCTTACACTTCTTATCATATCACTCCAAAATATATCAGCCGCTTTAACTACAGGTGGTAACAGTGTAGTAATGAAACAGATGTATACCTATATAGGTATAATTTGTACTAGGCTATTCTACTAAACAGCACTATATGAGTATGATGGTTTTTGAGGAATCTCATAATTTCGGAGTATATATAAATATGTACCTCGAAAACCACCACACTTTCATATTTTTAAATAGTTTAGTACAAATCATTTTTAAAGCCTCTTTTAGAATGTGACTTATAAAATTGTATAGGTACTTACTTAGTTTTATAGCCTACACACATAACTGAAAGGGTAATGAATCTTATTGTCTCCTATTGCCTCGGGAACAATATGACCATTGAAAGAAGGAATAAAAATTTAATTACAAAATAATTTATTTACAGGTAAACCAATATATGTATTCCACCCAAAACACTTATCTACATATTAATTCACAAATATACACATTATATTATTCACAATTTTATAAATTCACTTCTATATGGTAGCCTGCTTAATGATCTTGGGACTGAACTGCTAGGTTAGCTATTCAGACTTTCTGTCATGACAAGAAACATCTTCTGCACTTGGTAAATCTTTGTTACAAGGTGAGGATGGTTCAACTTCATCTTCCAGGCTCGCTTTAATCTACTTAGTTATAGACAACCTTTGCCTTTTAATGAATACAAGTCAAGTTTCACTAAGCGTTCCTTATTCTGTGCAATGAAATCTGGACGATATGTAGCCTGATTTAACTTGCATTTTTTATACCCATTGTCTTGTAGGTATTGCATATAATTTTCATGCCGGATTCCATCTGCAATGTGAAAAAAGGTAGGTAGGTATGTATTAACAATTTCACAAATTCATTTATGTACCTAATGGGTAGTTTACACGTATTAAGTAGCGAAGTAGTTAACTTAATTTTAACTAAATTTTAAGTAATTTTCTGTGTGTAAACAGTCACTTATCAGCTATTAAGTCATAAGTGGTAAGTTAACGATTTAGTAGACAAGTGCACAAGTAGAATAGAATCGAATCTATTTTTCGAATAAGTTGCCGCGCCCCCCGCACCGCGCGCTCTCCCCGGTGGGCGTGGCCTGCTACTAAATGGCAAGCAAGTGTAGACTTTTAACGTGAAAACGCTACACACAAGTTAAAATTAAGTTACTACTTATCTACTTACTACTTATTACGTGTAAACGCTTGACCACTTAAAATGAACTTACTTTTAAGTTAAAATTAACTTGATTACTTCGCTACTTAATACGTGTAAACTACCCATAACATAACCTATAAACATTGTATGAGATTACAAAACAACAGTAAGACAGAATACAAATAACAGAACAGAAGAAGACAAATAACTATTTAGTTTTGTCTAATAGGCATTGGCGCCGAGTCCATAGGGCCTGGGGATGCCCAAGCCCCACCAATGCCATTATCAGCAGCGGGGGTTTTCCGCCCTAGACCTACCTTTATTTTTATGAAATTAATATGTACTTATTTACTTATTGGCAATAAATTATAGATACTTACATTGAAATGATCTTCACAAAAGTATATTTTATTTCCAATAACTGGTCAGAGTGTATCCTTAGGGGCTGTTGGAGTATACTCTTAGGGGTAACTTTGGATCTCTTCTTGCAAGTTTTATCCAAGTGTTTTTCATAGGTATTTGTATCTGTTGGCACTTGAATCCATAACTTGCCTAGTGTTTAACATTTGTATTTTTAAACTGTACACCACCGGTAGCGATAAGGGATTGTAACTCACTATTAATTTCGTAAATTTTCACTAAATGTAGCTAAATTGTACGTAGAACTGTCATGTTTACCGCTGTAATGACGTCACAACCTAAAACATCATGGCGGCTAGCGTTTTCGCGCGGTCATCGGGAATGGTAATTTAAAATGTATTTTTGGGGTACTTGTAGGTTTCAAAAAATTATAAAAAAAATATTTTTGACTTTTTCCCACCTAATGATCAATTTGAGATACTTTTCAAAAAATGGTGAAAAACCCTATTGGATATGCTAAAAAAAATCAATGTATTTTTTTTAATTTTTTTTCTGATAGTTTAGACCATTTTGAAAAACTAATTTGATTATTTCATTTTTTAAGACTGTGGATATTTTTAAATACATTTTTTTATATTTGAGCCGTGATGACGTCACATGTTCACAAACTATGAAACGAACAGCCCAAATGTCTGACGATGAAATGAACAGGCCTTAATCTCGACTAACGCCCGTTCCAGAACAAGGCAAAATATACCTGAGATAGTCTATCCCTTTTACACTTAAAAGATTTATAATAGTTTGTCCGGCTGTAAGGTTAAAAATATACTCTCATGAAAGTGTTCCAGAACGCTCTCTAAAACGTCACCTGTCAAGTCAATTGTCATCTCGTTTGTTTATAATAAGGCCCGTTCCAGGACAAGGCAAAATATACCTGAGATAGTCTGTCCCTTTTACACTTGAAATATTTATAATAGTTTATCCTGCTGTCAGGGTAAAAAAATACTGTCATGAAAGGGTTCTGGAACGCTTTCTTAAACTTTAACTGTCAGGTCAATTGTCATTTCGTTTGTTTATAAACAACTCAAGGTAACACCAAAAAGTGTGTGAGCATGTGACGTCACAGGGATACAAATGAAGGTTATTGTCTTTTTTCGATTTTTATACTCAATCTTTTACTTTTTCGAGTGGGAAATATAAAAATATGGCTTTGAATCAAAATATCTCGAAATGGTTTTTTTATTTTCATACCTTACAAAAAATTTTGCATACCCAATTTTGTACTTGTGGCCGTATGAAGCATAGTAGCAGACTGCAATCCTATTCCCACCGAGCTCCAAATGTTACAACTTTTTTTGGAGACCACTTAACATCCACTTAACCTTGTATACTTCATTTCTTTAGGTATTGAAATAAATGCAAACAATCTTGATATGTCTTTTTATTGATATCTCCATTTTAAAATTCTCAAACCAGTAGATACAATTTATTGTGTGTTTAATAGAAATGCAAAAGAAACTTAGTACCTGCGTTTGCAAGAAATATCAGAATTTTAACATGCATATTTTAAAAAAAAAATCAAGTTTGTTTAGGTTTTGATTAAAACCTAAAGAAATTGAGTATAGCCCAAATGTCGCATTATATGCTTACTTCTATAAAAAAAATGCGCTCATGTGAGTGAGTGTATTGTATGGTTTGCGTTAAATAGTTCGCATCGGATGTTACAGCATCCCGCAGGAGTGATGACTTGATGAGCTCGTCTTTATAGGGAGGCAGGGAGTGGCCGAACATATACTGTTAAGTTTTAGCTGTGATGAGGATACTTTGATGGGACAGGTTGAAGAGTGACAAGAATGGATAAGGAGTGAATGAGTACTTAGGTATATTATTAGAAAAATCTGAAAGCGACCCAGAGTGGCAGAACGAAAAGGAGAATGCATGAAATGTCTTTCGACAATGTTTTCGACACATCTCGGAGCTGTTACGATATGCTTTTATTGTAAAAAGAGGGAAAGGGGTGAAGGAAAGCAATCTACACGACTGAGATGTCGGTTAGAAGAGTCACTTATTTACTTATCAATGTTCGTAAAAATAAAAAATATATCCGTTCAAATTAAGTAAGTCATAATATTCACAATTTTGGTGAGTCGACTGCCCGACTTTGGAGGAAAGAATTATCGAGAAAAGTTTATCAAAACGTGTTTCTGTTTGTGTTTTAGATCCCGAATAAACTGCGATCGTTTGTTTTCAGCTTTTGCAATTAATGAGAAATCTTCATCTCAGACAAAAATCTGAAAAAAATGCCTCTTAAGAACAATAAGCCACAAACTAAAAGAGAGAGATAGAGAACCCTTAAACTACGTAAAGCCCTTGTTTGGAGACAAGCTTACAGAAAGAAGCTACTTAAATAATTTCAAGTAGCTAACTACTTAACTTTTAGTAGGCCCGCCAGAAACGAGTCTTGTTGGTTGCACTGCAAATGTGAGGTACAGTCAACATATAAATCATCCTTTATTTTGCAATATTAAGTGGTAGTGGTAATCCTGGAGTTGCGAAAATGTGAAAAAGGCGGAAGAACACAATAAAGTTTTTATTTCTTAGTAAAATCGTTATTCACTTAATCCCGTGCATATGCTAGTACAGTCTGTCAAAAAAAGTCTTGAAAGCGGATTTTGTTGGAACTAAATTTATTTCTGATGGCAACCTTAAAATTCTGATTCTTCATTCGTTGAATATGCTCGAGTGTTGCCATGTTCAAACGAACAGCGCCCTCATTTTTTTTTCAAGACTTTCTTAACCTCTAATTTTTAACAGACTGTACTATGTACATGTTTTTAAGCAGTTACGTGCCTAAGTTATATCGTAATTTTAAATGTCGGCTTGTCGAAATCCGTGCTATTTGTTATAGTATTATATATATGGTTTATACTTATAGACCTTTTACAAAACTTTCTCCGTCGACTGTACAGTTCTCGGCGGCCATTCTGCAAGGAATGCATCTCCCCTCCCCCATTACTCTTGCACTTTTAGTCCCTCAACTTGGTCTTCCGTCTACAAATCAAGCTGAATATCCTTTCCCAAGTTTTTTAAACCAAATACCTAATTAGTAAAACCCTGGGCATCATTATATTACCTATATCTGTTGAATCAGTAAAATCTCTAAACCTCACTTTCATTCACATTATAATATTTAAGCGACTTCTAAAAATGTGTTTTAGGGTTCCGTAGCCAAATGGCAAAAAACGGAACCCTAATGGATTCGTCATGTCTGTCTGTCTGTCTGTCTGTCCGTCATTATGTCACAGCCGCTTTTTTCCGAAACTATAAGAACTATACTGTTGAAACTTGGTAAGTAGATGTATTCTGTAAACCGACCGCATTAAGATTTTCACACAAAAATAGAATAAAGACGCTTGATATTTTTACCATGACATCAGCTTCTCAAGAGGAACATTTCGCTAAGCTACCAAACCTCTCCTCGCGCTAGTTTTTGAAATAAAAAAATTTAATCGATTTTTGAAAAAAATATTTTTTTCTCTTACAACAATTTTTTTTTATGAAACTTTTTTGCAAACGCTAGATACACCAAAGATGTATTATACAAGATACTTTAAAGTCTTCGACGTCTTCTATATATCGAAATATCACAAATTAAAAATTTTGAAAAATAGAAATGTCTCGAATTTTAAAGAACACCCTCACGATTTTTTTATATAAATGACCCTTACTATGTTCTATAATATATATTTTTTTCAAAATTTTCGGTAGAGTAGAACAGTATCAGAAAAAATATTATTACTATCCATAAATGAACGTTAGAGCAGCGAAGCAAGTAATACTGCTCTGATTTTTAACCTATTCGTAACCTTTACAGTCCACTTAATTAATTGGCGCAACCACTACGTATATTCAATTTCCCCATATAACATTACTTTGTGTTTGCCTATAAATTTTTGTTATAAATAAATAATTTATTATTTGTTTAAAGTTATATTTATTCAAAATAATTGTATAAATATCTATATGAGAATCATTAGGACTGAATTGTATAAAAGTCAACTTCATAATAACATAGTTAGACTTAAAAGTATCTTGTATAATACATCTTTGGTGTGTCTAGCGTTTGCAAAAAGGTTTCATAAAAAAAATTGTTGTAAGAGAAAAAAATATGTATTTTTTTCAAAAATCGATTAAATTGTTTTATTTCAAAAACTAGCGCGAGCAGAGGTTTGGTAGCTTAGGGAAATATTTCTCTTGAGAAGCTGATGTCATGGTAAAAATATCAACCTAACTTTCCCGAGGGGCATCTGGCCCATGCTTATTCCGCTATACTCTTTTTTTTTCATCAAACCTATACGTGTGGGGTATCTATGGATAGGTCTTCAAAAATGATATTGAGGTTTCTAATATAATTTTTTTCTAAACCGAATAGTTTGCGTGAGAGACACTTCCAAAGTGGTAAAATGTGTGTCCCCCCCGTAACTTCTAAAATAAGAGAATGATAAAACTAGAAAAAATATATGATGTACATTACCATGCAAACTTCCACCGAAAATTAGTTTGAACGAGATCTAGTAAGTAGTTTTTTTTAATACGTCATAAATCGTAAACCGCAAATTACCTTTCATTCAATGAACTCAAATATAAAAAATATAGAGTTCAAGACATGTGTGATTATGATTATGAATTTATACGAAACCCTCGGTGCGCGAGTCCGACTCGCACTTGGCCGGTTTTTTTAAAAATATCTTTGTGTATATTGGCCGAATCAGGAGTTTTGCGAGAACTGAAGTGAAACTGTTGTTTTTGATATTTTATAATGGAGGTATTTTGTAACCAGAGGAAAATTGAGCTATGTAGGTTTGATATAGCTAGGACTTCCAAAGCTGCTTTAGATGGTGGATATTAATGTTTTCCGGAATTTACCAAAGGACAAAACAAGTTGATTGATGTATTTTGTTTATTTGATCTTCGCTAATTAATAAATATGACCAAAACTAAATGTAAATATAAGTCAAAACAACTTTTAAAAAATTAAGTGACTTTTACACAAAAAAGAAATATCAAGAGAACATTACCCGGAGAAGTTTTGCCAGGGTCTGTGACCTGCTTTTTATTCCACGCCCGCCGCGCCATTGAATTGGAGCGCCATTGAATTCAGGTGATGGTAATGCGTCAAGTTTTTCATCATCAGACAATGGCAGGATCAGATCTATGCAGAATAATGAAGTTTGATTGATACAATAGGCACATTTAAAGTGGACTGTATACCTACCGTGCTGCAGCGCCACTGTAGGTATATTAGTAGTTAGTAGCTTAGGTACTTTGCGGCGTTCTTTCTTAAGGGAAGTATAAAAGACACTCCCTGAAGTTCTCTGAAAGCGACCTCACCTCACCTCACCTCACCTGCGGGTTAGATCCGGTGACAGTCCATGGAACTGGTCACTCAGATATCTCTCTCCTACGTGTTAGAAAGGGAAGACGTAGTAGGTCCTAACTAGGTAAATAACTTAAATGATTTTCATCAGATTTTTATGCAATATCCGGGGTGTAATTGAACTTAGGCCCTCCCCTACATATTTGCACTTAGCACAATTTTGAGCCATATGCATTTTTTTGTTTTACTTATACAAAACACATAAACGAGATATGCAAGTCGAAGCTTCATACGAAAGACATCAACGAGGTATGCAAGTCAAAGCTTCATATGAAAGACATCAACGAGAAATGCAAGTCGAAGCTTCATATGAAATACATCAACGAGAAATACAAGTCGAAGCTCCGTACAAAAGATATAAACGAGGACTGCAAGTCGCAGCTCGAATAGCTCGATACAAACGATATCAACGAGGTATGCAAGTCGAAGCTTCATACAAAAAATATCAACGAGGAATGTAAGTCAAAGCTCCATACAAAAGATATCAACGAGATATGCAAGTCAAAGCTTCGTTTCAACGAGGACTGCAAGCTGCACCTTCCTGTGGGGTATGTTTCAAAAGGTGAAATAAACTTATGGTTAAGTAGATTATTCATAGAAGAATATGAAAACCAGCACCGATAAAGTTACAGCATTCCTACCTACTTATGCATAGTTTTAAGTTTTGTTTATTCATTTGTTTGTATTGTACCATTCACCGTTTTGTACCGTGTTATATATAACTTACACTGCAGAGTAATCAGACGCGGAAAAGAGCTGGATACAAAAAAAAACGCAGAATCTTGTCATAAATGGCACTAATCACAGCATATAATGATAATGAGTCAAGCCCTATTTTCTGGTACCACAGCAAACAGCAAAAATAGAACTTGGCCTCTGACAAGTTTACTAAGTAAAACTATTTTATACTTTCATCCTCTACCAATCAGAACTTGGACTGCGACTATGGAGTATGACTTAGCCTTCCCGAGGTTCGGGAAGAGATCCATGCACCAGCACTGGGGACGATAGGTAGGTACCTACATACTTAATTTTATTATTTAGTATGAGAAGTTTAAAAGAACTTTCGCTCCAATCACCTATGGGTTCATTTGAGAAAGTAGTTCAGTTTTCTGAGTATAAGCCTCAGTGAAGAGGAACGAAATAAATAATATTGCACACTACTCATACAGGTGTTAAAAAGTGTGTTTGTAATTTTTAAAGGGTTACTCAGAATCAAGTATACAGTACAGGAAAAATTGTGAAAAAATCCGATATGCAATTACTTTTTCAGGTCACAAATTCTTAATTGAAAAAAAATAATTATAGACCGGATTTTTTCAATATGTTTCCTGTATTCTATACATGATGCTGAGTAGCCCCATACAGTTTAAAACGCACTTTTTTAACACCGGTGCACAGGATGATTTTTATGCGCTGACAAGCGGTATATGCTACATAATTTTTTTGAGTTCCTACTTCCTATACTACTGTCAATAATAGTAATCTATTTTTTGCGAGAACTGAAGTGAAACTGTTGTTTTTGATATTTTTGTAGGTACGAGGAAAATTGAGCTAGGTTTGATTTAGCCAGGCCTTTCAAAATTTCTTTAGACGGTGGTTTTTAATGTTAAATGTAAATATAAAGTAAAATCAACTTAAAAAATAAAAAATTAGTTTGCAATAACTAATTTCAATTTGCAAACTTTTTATGGAAACCTACTATGAAGTATTTTTTTTTTGCTTCGATTCTGTATGTCCAATGGAAAAGTTGTTTGGTTTGTTGTACAGTTTAACTAAATACTGGTATTTTATGAACATTACTTCCGAGAGTGGTCACTCGGTGCACACGCACGTAGTAATTTCCGATGTACTCAGCATCGCAACATCGATCTAAAGTGCAAGCTCAGATTCCACAAGACAAAAATTTTCGTTCTCTCCATTCAAATCGATCGTCGAATTGTATGTAGAGTCCAACATTTTTTGACATTTATTATTAAAAAAGTGCTAACAAGAGTTGTCATATTTGACTTGAATATGTTCTTATTCGCCATTAAAAAAATCACCTTGTTACTCTGCTGTAAGTACAGGCTATACAATACAGGGTGCTCCAAAGTTCTGTAAACATTCCAGTTCATTAAGTACTTATTTGTAAAAAGTAAACAATACCCGCGTACCATGTAATGTAATGTAATTATTAAGACTATTATGCAAGGCAAGACTGGATCCTTATCGCGTTTAGTAAATATTAAGTGGTATGCCTACAGCCTTCCCCACCCATCCCATGGGCACAAGCTCTCATAATCATGCACCATTTTTATCTCCCGCGTGCCAGCAGGCTCGCATCTCAAATAAATTTTAAATCATACAATATCTTGACAGGCAACTAAAGGCCATTACAGCAACTTGTTTCCGATGCTTTTGTTTTTTCCGAAGCCCCTCAGCTCCGTCCCGAAGGAATCGGCGCCCGCGCCTGTGTATTGGCGCCTTTCTTCGAGCGAGCGAGATGGGAGAGCGGTCACGTGGAAGCAAGACAAGGACAAAAAATTACATTCCGCGTCAGACATCCAAATGAATTCAGTTCGCTGGCCATAAACCGGGTAGTCGCTGGTGTCCGACTATTTTAAGGCGTTTCGGTAGTGATGTAAACAAAAAACGGATTATTTGATGTTGTTTTTATATATTTTTTGACTGGGTTATGTGATAAAAATGTGCTGTTAATGTGCCTGGATAGTTAGGTGGTTGGATTCGTGCAGGTTTTGGATGTGAAGCGGTAAGAATGACTAAGAATGCACCTCGTTCCCTCCCGTCCCTCTCGATGAATGCAATGCACCTTAGCGGCACAACGCACCTTGCGATCCAGTCTTTCATACAACGAATTGTTGGATAGTTAAATAGCAAACAACTGCAATTTTGTCTATTGCCGGATGTCATTGACCAGGCTATAAACTTTGTAAAGTTCAAGATCAAATCGCTTAATTGCCGGATTTGAGACCACTCCTTGTTATGTATGCTCAAGTAGGTACTAAGTTAATAGCTAATATAATATTCTGTTCGAAATACATACTTAAATTGTGTTTATTAGGTCAGAAAGATTGCTCAGTCTCAGGTTAGGATATTGAGAAACTTTTAAAATGTTGGTCCTTCGAGCAGGATGTTTAATTTCTTTCAACCAAAGTTTGATAGATAATCGCCATTTTCACCAGTGGCTATACAGATTTCGTTCTGCCATTATCTTTGCAAGAACCTAGCATTCGTTATTCGTACAAACAAAGACAACACCACCCACAGTGCGGGAATCTTTCGTCGCATACGCATAGTCCGACAATCGGCAGCGGCAAAATTCCAAGCTGTGTCAGTTTTTCTTACATAATGTTGAAAAAATTATTGTCATGACATGTGCTGTCTGTCTGTATGATAAACAAACATTCACACAGCACAATACCTACAAAGAGTTTAACTACCCATTGAAGATCGCGTAATCAAAACAATGATAAGAGACGCGTACGTGATTTAAGACATCGCGTCATTTCCGGTACCAATATCATTGAGAAACATGTTCATTATTGTCATTTTTTTGTTTTTATCTTGAAGAAAATCAACAGCTGTTTCTGAAAAGTAAATAATAAATAATTGTATAGGTATCAATAACATTTCCGAATAATTTGACTCCATATCCATGGTTACAAAGGAAAATGGGTAGGTAGGTTACATATGTAAGTATTTTGTCACTTGAGTAGGTATATAATTAGACATTAAAAAATACCTAGAGGTCTCAGGACCAAGAGAGAACAAGTATCTCTCTGTTATAATATCGGTTAAGACCCGTAATTCAACTCTTTCAAGACTAATAACAAATAAAATAATAATAAATTAATAATAATTAAAAAAGCAAAAAAAATACAATATCTACCTTTTTCTCCGATTGTACGAATACCTACATCATATTGACTGTATACATTAAACTTTTGCCGTTGTCCATTATCGATTAAATGACAACCTGTACGTGATAAAATATAACAATACATAAAACTTTCACATAAACTACGAGAACTATTAGTAAAAATTTCTCAAATCACTCTATGATCAAAAACCTTCTATGGACAAAGAGCTTTACTATTTTAACTTTACGGGCAATGCACTGAAATAGCGAGAGCAAAGCAAACAGTTAAAAAAAGAAAGGTAAGCAGAAGGCTGTGCGAAGCATGGGTTCGATGAACAAGGTGAAATTTTAAGGGTCTAGTTAAGGACTGGTTCTCAGCGATACAGAACCGTACAATGCAGACTGTCTGTTTTATAGTTTGAGGACCAAAATTGAGTTAATAAGCAAAATTGAGTTAATATGTGTAAGACTGCTAAACTAACAATAAGATGATGATGCTAAGTGCAAAACTATTAGGCAAACGCCGTCTCTATACGTTGTGGATAGGACGGTCAAATGTGCCACACGATAAGAAGAAGAATAATAAGATAACGTAGTAGAACTAGTAGATAACGTAGAAGAGAAATTGTGGGGAAGTTTAGAATGCAGATAGGTGTTAAGTGAATCAGGATACTTATAGTTTTGGACGGTTTATCGCCATATGGAGTAATGATCTAAATCTAATGATGCAATGAATGCAAGCCACGCAACACATACATTTACAGAGTGTACAAACGTCATTTATTTATGTAAATATAGTAAGTAGTAGTATGTAATAATCACGGGTAATACTAATGCGATATTTGTATACTAAGCGTCCTGTGTGAGACACAGACTAAACAAGAAAATTGAAACATACGTCCCTTAAAACGTTCACTGTCCATGACTCCAAAAAGAGTCACAAAGGACACGTTTCATTTTGTGCCTGGACATGTACGTAGTACGAAAAATATAGGCTTTCTAGGAAAAATAATGAAAAAAATATTAGAAGCAGGGTTGCGTGGTTCAAGCATAATGTTTTGTCAGCACTTTTTACAATATAAATGGTAACACTGAAGCTTGCAATAGTAGGTCACGT
Organism: Coleophora deauratella; assembly: GCA_958295455.1. Taxonomy (NCBI): domain Eukaryota; kingdom Metazoa; phylum Arthropoda; class Insecta; order Lepidoptera; family Coleophoridae; genus Coleophora; species Coleophora deauratella. Next base: position 3,309,035 of record OY282403.1, on the reverse strand, counting down.
TCAGAAATTACGGCTTCATCCACATATTCCTCAGATGCTTTCTCTGACTCTGATTGACTGAACACCCTTCTGTTCTGACTTCTGACATTGGTGTACGATTTTTAAAATCTGCGGATATGCCTTGCCTCTTTTACAGGCATAACAGCTGGTTTTCGAGTTACTTGTCGGACAACTAAATTATTAATTTCAATGGTATGTACAAAATCTAGTTTCTGAACGTAAAATGCTCAAAATTGCGCTCGCTTCGCCATGTTGGGTGATTTATGTGTTGCGATTGTTAAATCGGAGAAACTAGATGAACCTCGCAACGAAGGTAAATCGAAGGAAATGTACAATTAGAAAAGACTATGTTTCTAATGACTTATTTATGATGTTTAGTACACAGACCAGGTCCAAGCTCCATAGTCCCGTGAAACATCTCCTTTGACGGCCCCAGAAGTCTATGACTCCGTATGGAGTCACAAGATATTTACGTAATTTACGGGCAATATAGAGCTTGAATAAAATAAAATGTATTCTTGCAAATAAAAAAATATATTTTTGTTTATGTATTTATTTAATGAACTCCTCGGCGGTAATTCAAATTTATATAGGTGGACAGTGAACGAGTTAAAGGGATTTTTCAAATATCGGTCATTTAGTGCGTGAATTGATGAATTAAAGTTTGCATGTAAAGTTTTAATTTCTAACGGATTCGATGTAAAATCTATGTCCAACTTCTGGAAGTTTTCCAATTGACATGAGCCATTATGCTGATGATGATGTTGTGGTGATCATGTCAAAATACCAAATGGTTGTTACATATACATAACACTCATAAAAGAGGCTGCATTCTAAAGACACCAAACAAAAACAGTAAGCAATTAAATTAAGGTGTCATCTTAAAGCAATTTTAATTAAAATAACGTAGAGTTATAATACCATCGCCGGCCAGGCTTATCGTCAAAACGAGTTTAGTTACACGAAACCTGTTGCGTTCCACAAGGTGTCAGATATTAATGCAGTGATTACAGACCCAGAGATCTGGTAGATAAGGGAAACAACAAGCACGAGACGAGGTTACAGCACTGGAGTGTAGAAAATATCGTGACTAGGCACCTAAAGTTTAAACTATACAAAAATATAAAAAGTTGAAATGGACAAATTCAGCAACAACATTTTTTTTTGTGAATTGGAGCATTCTGTACTTTTAAAATGGAAAACAATTTCAAATTCAAGAGAATTTTATTGAAAGTAGACGATATTGAAGCGACATTGGTACCCATACGGTTTTATGTTATATTGTATGATCGGAACACCTATGACTAGATGTAGCGTCAAATAGGTATTGATTATTTCTTCCCAGGTCCTATTACCCAATAAGATTTTGTTATTTTTCAAAGAAAATAATATGTTATTATCAACACAGATTTTTAAATGGATTATAGGCAAAAACTTTTATCAAATGTGACGATGAGTTTTTAAAAACATAAGATTCATTTAGTTAGATACACGTACCTACGTAAAAGTATTTTGTATAACTATTTTTAGGGGTGGAAAAAATATAGAAATCGTACATAGTTTTTAAGTAAATTAACATGATTTCTTGGTGGAAGTTGAAAATATAAACAAAACCCCTGAGGAATATTTTGTTTCCATCGGGTAAGTACAGATATAACTAACTAACGTTTATTAGATACTAGATTCCGAAAGCAACTTCCTGTTCTTAAATACAGCTGTAATATTATGTGTTAATGCAGGCTATAAACTATCGGTACATCAAAACACAAAAAAAACTTTCACATTTATAAATACGAGTAGGAATTTTTAGAATCTTACTAATAAAATGCAATTTTTGTCCAAAAATTAATATTTCTTTAAAGCTGAACGAATATGTCGATCTCAAAGTATACTAAATCTCATTTGCGCAGGTATATTCAGAATTACGTGGGACTTTAGTCTGAATTGACGGCCTTAGCGAGCACTTCCCAAAGATTTACCAGAAATAAGCCCATAAACCGGTGACCTTAATGCTACAGAGAAACAGCGAAGTTAGATAAATCTTAGGATATACACAGTCCAGGATTTTTATATGATTAAATAAAATAAAATAAACTTAAATTAGAAATCGAAAAACGGTCAGATTTATATCAATTCGTTAGTCGACTAATACAGGATGTATTTTTTTTTTTACAGTTTCCCATACCAAATTCTTGATTCAGTAGTCAGATTTAGTATGGGAAACTGAAAAAAAAAACATGTAGATCGAATTTTTTCAATATTTTTCCTGTGTTCTGTTCTTCATTCTGAGTAACTCCTAAAAAATATTTTAACCACTTAAGTGAATAAGGAGTACCTAAGTAAAAAAAATACCTTACCAATTCATCAAAAAACCCCTAAAGATATAATGTGTCCTATATAACTATATGGATCAACACGAATTCTACAACATCTCGTAGATACTACAAAAGCAAAAAGGGTAAAGGGAAGTACTTACCTACACCCTCTTCTAAACACTTTTTTAACAAGTTGCTTATTAGCACGAGCTCATACATAAATGATAATAATCTAGATAAAATGAGGACATGCGGAAGCTAAAATTTGTGAGTCTTTTTCACTCGAAGGGTTGAATTTTCTGAAGGGTTATACACAATATACTTCAGCGTCTCTTGAACAAAGTGCCTACTAAAATTGGGGTGGTCCCTATTATGTAAATGGCAAATGTGAAAAGTGGCACGTGGATTAAGTGAGCTCACGGGACAGAAGGCTTTTCAATTCGGGAGCTTCACAATCAATAGGGATTACTCGTGGTGGTCTAATGTCGGATCATGGTTCGTTACGCAACGAACGGATTAAATGTTACTTGTGTTACTAGGTGGTCAATGGGAATTCGTAACAGGTAACATTGGGTAGAAACAAAAATCGCATTGGGGATCGCATAGTACCTAATCTGTAACTAAAGCTGCAGCTGGTTATGAAATATATTATAAATTAAGATAAAAGCAAGTGGTTTTTTGCACAAAGAGATTGTGAATGACCGAAAACTATCTTCTGCTTAGTCTTCTCATTGGGTCGTAGGATTAATTCGTCGTGCCATTGTTTGGTTTGGTGTGCATCATCTGCAGTCAAGATTTGCATCTACGGGCATGCGCGACTTCCGACATTACACTTGTTTATGTGTATATTCTAGTCTAGACGACTCGCTCACGAAGGATAACGCCAATTTTTTTTTATTACATATTTTAGAATTTCGAAATAATCCTCGGTACAACATGTTTTTCATAAAGTCATAGAAAAAAGGAGATAAAAAGTATATCCTTGTCTCGTGTAGAGCCGAGTCTCTACTGAGGAGCCTATTTTATACCTACTGTAGCAAAACATCGTTTCTTCAGTAGTAACAGATCCTTTTTACGGATTATTTTTTCAACAAATGAGATCGTTCTCTACTCAAACTTGAGAGGCAACCAAATTGAAACTCGTCTAGACTGCCAGCGCTGAGGTTTAACAATAATATTGACTTTATTCCGAAAAAGTAAATTCGTTTATTGCATACTCGGTTACTTCCAAAAAGATTTAGATTTATCGGTTTGAACAGTTTGGCGTAGAAACGTCTCCTCACTATGACTTATGCTAAAGTACCGTATGCACTCTCGAGATTTACGACGGCCCACAAAACAGTACGTTTGCGGCTTCCTCTATCACTATCACGCTCATAGCGTTAACTAGGGCTGTCTACGAGTAGTTTTCATTTATACGATCATATTTTAAAAGTGGTCAACAATATATTTTTTAACGCCCGCCAAAACTGCACAGTGGTTTATGAAACTGCATAACTTTCTCCGATGACTATATGTTCAAATCAAGAAAGTTTATGGACCTCCCGTAAAAGTTGGCCGATTATTTGAGATGTTAATGTCTTATCGATTAGCTGTGTAACTATTTAAACTAAGTAAGAGAGCACTTATTTTTTTTTAGTCTTACAACTAGATAAGGATTCATGTCGTATCGATAATTATCCTGAACACATTACTTAGTATTTTAATGAAACTGATCTGCGCTGCACATGAAAATGTATGAGCTTCACATACATAAAAGGTAGCAGCAGATCAATCGATAAATTGAAATGAAAAGTTCAAATCTTTTGTGCGATTAGAGCAAAAATTAGAGCAAAACACGCACTCATACGGTATCCAACACAGTCATAGTTACGAGTAATTACTTCATTTACTAAGACCTACTCGTAGGATCTTACTTTAGAGTCTAATTCGTATCTAAGTACCTAGATAATTTTAAATAACCACTATTTTAGAGACCTCTAACCTAGATTTAGAGGTCATTATATTTGAAGCTTTTCATTAAATTTAATGAAACTTTAATGGATGATTTTCCTAGGAAAGTCTAGACTTTAATCCGCTAGGCACAGATGATGTAATCGTCACATTAAGTGTAACAAGGTGCTTATTTTTGAAGTACGTAGAACTAAGCCTTCATATGGGGTCGTCTATTTATTTTAGTTAGATCGACAAGTATGGATTCCTTTAGCATCACATTTAATAGACTCGTCGCTTTTAATTTTTAATTGGTACTTAGTTAAAAGTCGAAAATGTGTTTCCTCGGTTCTCGTTGTACAGAAAATTGTAGTTTGTAGCTTGATAACGAGTTGCCTGTTTTCTACTTATAGACCTACTGGCTTCTGCCCGTTACTTCGTCTGCGTGAATTTTCAAATTATCATTTACTGGCAAAAAAAGTAGCCTGTTTGTGCCAAACATCCTAATCCATTTAGCCGTTTTTTGCGTGTAAGAAAAATCAAAACTTTCATATTTAGGTATAATATTAGTAACATTTATCACAGTTACCTGCTGGTGCTCAAGCAATAAGTTACCCGGCGGTCGCCAATAGATTTGCTTTGGCAACTCAACTGGATACTTAGCTTCTGTGGATTTAAGCCCTTATTATGGGTATTTGTGTAACAGGAACCGCTTACTACCCGGAAGTGCAGTGTGTGGTCGCAGTGACAGCTTGGGTTTCAAAATAAACATGGTGGCAATCGATTCGTGGGGACGAAATCAGTTCGAGTGATTGAGTCATAGCTATAGTGGTCACGATCCATTTAGTATTTAGTCAAAGGACCTTTATAGTTACTACTTACCTATACGATATATGTATGAGTTCATTGCAGTGAGTAGATACATTTCGTTTGACGTTTCAAAAGCAATGCAGTTGGTCTGTTAAGCATAATGTCATGAGAAATTAAATGTCGTACAACCCGAAAAATACGCGAATCTAAAATTAATGTTAAATTGTAAATCTAAATACCACATAAACAGAATAAACAAACGATATTTTTGAATCTGCCCTTGGCTTTCTCACCTGATTGTAAATGAAAATAAATTATTATTTAAAAAGGATTCGTTCCAAAACACCCTTGAATATACCTGATATCCTATTATAAATATTTTAAGTATGAAAGAAGAGAATCTTGCCAAGTAAAAATAAGTTGGTTGCAGAACGAAATCTGTATAATCAAGAGAATATTTGTCAGCTAACGTAACGTTAAATGGGGGTCAGATATTGAAAGGTTGAAACTATTGAGACCAGCAGCAATAACTTCTCTTTTCTTTCTTTAATTATCTACAGGGCGCTTTTTATTAAATAGTGAGCCATACTGAAAGGGTAGGTTCTGCTAATAAAACTAACATACTTTAATTATCAAAAACTTTGAAAGTTCTCTGTTTGATTTATTTAAGTACATACCTATATGAAAAGTACTTTTTTCATACTAGAAAGATTAATATAATAGAAAAACTTTATTCATGGTATGATGTATATTATCAAGAAAACATAACTTATATCATATATAACTGATGTTAACTGGTGCTGCGTCAAACACTACCTACCAAGAAGGGCCTCAGCATACTACTGGTGTTGCTTTACTGATGTGGATGTTAAACCATGCATATATTCTGATTTTGTAATTTTTTTTCAAACTGGTGATTAATGTCATTAGTAGAACTATAACTTACCCTTTGACATGCATACATAATTAACATGTATAGTGAAGTAATAATAATTAAATAATTAGTGTGCATCGCCGCGCCGTTGATAAAAAGTCATAAGCATAACAATGATGTGTCGACCAGATGTTTCGATGAAGTGTCACAATAATAAATAGAATTCAGGTTTCATCAGGTGGGTGACCAAATCAGGTTTCAATTGTCAGATTATCGCTGTGTATGCGTCGATGCATCTGCAATGCATATTTCGTATTAAGACGTTATCAAATATCATGCCGATTGCAATAATTAATAAACTGTACGGTCGCGTCACGCAGCCGCAGGTTAACTGACTACAGACACGGTCATAGCCTGGTTGGGTTTGACCGAACTTGTGTACATGTACCAATTTTGTATGGCGATGGGCCTTTCCAAATTTTCAGTGCCTTGAAAAAAAATAGTTTCTCCCCATGAAACAATTTTTTTCAGCTCTCAGCTTTTAATTTTCTTTTTGCCGGTCCGAATAAGATAAACTTTCCTTGTGGGGGAGTAGGGTAAAGAGAAGGTCCCACTTCCTACATCCGCACTGAATAAAATGCCTCCTGCAAAGAATATGATACAAGAATACAGAATTTTTGACAAAACAATTCTTGGTGGGAAGAAATTCTCAGAATTTATGTTATAGACACATTTGCGCGAGCATGAGGCTTTTCTTCTCTGTATTATTGCCGTCTCTTCCCATTTGTCCATAAACTGGTGGCAACTGTGTTGGAAATTTAAAAAAACTAGGAAAAATAAAATTCTTTTTTTATAAATGTTCGAAGTGATTTACTTACCAAAATCTCAGAACAAAAAAAGAATAATTAAATATAATACTCATGGGATTTTAAAATACATTTGCAAGGGACATCATCTTTAGCTCCTTCACTTTTTCATAATAAGGCTGATATTTTATTGTATTTTTAAATGGGAACGTACACCCTACACTATTATTATATCGTAATAATATTCTGGGACCAACCCACCGTACACGTTGTTAAGTTGCACTGCTCCAAACGAGAGTTTTATGCGTTATCTTTATGAATGTTCTCACGATTATTAAACACGAGATGTAGAGCAAACAAATCAGGTTATCACACAAATGGGGATCAAACCCCAAACCCTCTGAATAGAAGTGAGGAGCGCTAACCACTACGCAATCGTGTCTGGCGATGTTTGATATTAATTTTCCCATTTACCTACACCACGGTGTAAGTAGATATAAACAAGTGGGAATTGACGATTATTACTGCGTTGCGTTCCTTGCAGCATCATGTTAGTGTGCTGTGTACTCAGTTTTATGTACACTTTTGAATAAAACACAGTTTTTGTCTCCCATCCTTTTACTGTCTTCCGAGAGACGTAATTTACTCGACTGCGCTAATGCTTATTGCATTCTTTTCAGTCTCCTCGTAGATAACGTTAACTGCTTTCTTCCTCTGTTTGGTCTAATATGAAAACAAAAGTTTTATCTTGACAGTTACTGGGAGCATATTTTCCGATTTTGTGAATTTTGTATTGGTTATTATTATTGTTGTTCAAATAATTTTAATTTTATGGATTTTTTATTAAAATTGGAAAGAAGGGTAAACATAATGCATTTAACTTAGAAACACATAAATAAAAAAAATTGGTTATTTAGGTATTTCTCAAAGATCGGTTCTCTGAATTTATTTTGGGTTTTTGGTGAAATTATTTATTTTTATGAGCAAACGAATCAGCTTCTAAGTTCTAATCTTGTCTTTCATATACTAAGTATTTGTATATCTTTTTTCAAGTCATATGCGTTTTGTATACAAACCGACTTTAAAAAAAGGAGAAGGTTCTCAATTCGTCGGAATCTTTGTTTTTATGTATGATCACCGATTACTCGAAGACGCCTGAACCGATTTGGAAAATTCTTTTTTTGTTTAAAAGGGTATATTTCCCAGATGGCCCCATATAATTTTTTTTTAAAATCGATTCAGCAGTTTTTGAGAAAATCAACAAAAACATAGCAAGATTGGAGTTGTTGCGATTGAAGACGGTTGTTTTTAACGTATTCAGCGTGGTCAATTATTTTATTCACAGCTGGTAAGCCCTTGGCATCATTTCACGTGGTGGTTAGTGATGCATGATGATGTGATGGATGATGAGATCGAAAGATGGAAGCGGGCTTACAAAGATTCCCTCTCCTTCCCTATCTCTATACAGGAAGACATCAATGCTATTGACATTGATGTTTAGCGGCAAGACTAGATAAGATGGTGGTAGCTACAGCCACGCGGGCTAAGAAAATGCTTTACAACCAACCAAACCGACTCCTACAATGTTGGAACTCGCCGGGAATTGCCGCAATTGTAAAATTAATACAACATAAATTATGTAATGTATGTGTTAAGTAAATAAAACAACGAGTAAGACTACACATAACATGATAATAAGTGTATCTATTTATCCTACAGTATTGTAATCGAATTCGGGTCAACATACATTCAGAGATATTATGAATTGTAATAATATTGTTAATGAATGACCTATTATAATCTTACTTATTAATTACGAATCAACAACATAGCTCATAAAATATGCAAGTTAAAGTAGGAATGGGCAAGCCTTACAGCTTGCAGAACTGATAACCGACTGTGAATTCTGTTGCGGGCTGGAAGAAGAATTCTTGGGTGGACCCTCTTGAAATGCGCTGATGATCTGGTCAGCCTTGCAAGATGTCGCTGAATACATGTAAATAGTTCAGAACCGATCGGTAATAAATGAAAGTCTATGCATAGAACTCTCCAATAGTCGACGTTTTCCGACTGATAAGATGATGATGAATTGAAGGTATTCAGATGCACAGAAGTACAAACAAAGGTATTATGATTAAATCATCAATGTTAGGGCAATGCGCAATCACACGCTGCCATAATTATGGCAAAAACAATGATAGTATAGTCTCTTTGGTGTATCTATGTTGTGGCCAGATCATAGAATTGATCATTTCATGATGTGGCCGATCATTTCATGAAATGGTCGTATTTCATGGAATGGCCAGCTAAAACTGACCGTTTGGCCATATCATTAATGTAGAGTTTCCATGATATCAAATTTTTAATAAAAATTAAAAATACGTTGAAAAGTTACTGGCATTCGTTAAATCTGAGTTGAGTAATCTTGGTTAACAGATAAATTATAAATTTTTTGTACTTAGCTTTGAAGATTGATAGGTATCTACTAACCTATTGAATACTTTCCGAACTTCAAGGTTTTTACGTTGCGCTCGTTTTTTGATTGACATTCGAAAAAAATATAGTTTAGTGTCGTAACGATATTTAACTTCTATTTTATCTTCAATTTTTTTTTATTAATAGTTGTACGCCGCCGTGATGTATCACAAAAACAAAAAGATATGATATGGGTAACGTAGGTACGCAAACTTTTTAGTATGCTATTTTTATAGGGCTGTGCGATAATTTTTCGATCCTTCTCTAATTTCTCTTATTCATTCTCCCAGTTAAAACATCGCACCGCCAACAAGCAATCCTCCATAAAAATCTCTCAAAAGGGTTATAAAAACATCAAAGAAATACAAGAAAAAAAGATATAGCATTTTCACTTATGAGCCCGTGTTGGAGTTTATGCGGGCCCTTTCGTCCGTACCAAGCCATACCATACAATTTATTTTATGTTGGGTCGCAATGAAAGGAATCTTTTTATCGCTTTTATTGGGGCTTTCTTGAAGGTGGTGACAGCTTGACGTGTCTCGTTAGAAAATGTTCCTGACATAGATATAACCGATAAGTAACATAGAGGCAATAGGCTAGAGTAGCTATTGCCAATAGTCACTGCGACCTGCGTAAGGACTAGGCGCATTGAATATTGGCAACGACTTTTCGTAATTGTATGCCTAGTAAAATAGGAAGGTAGCTGATTTAAGTTGATGAAGAAAGTACTAGAATGGGATAGGAATGAAATTAATCCTGGTTGGAACATCAGTATCTCTAATATTTCTCTTTGTCGTGACAATAGTACGAGCAAGCAGGCTGACCGAAAGGTCCCGAAAGCATTCATTTTAAAACTGTTTAAATTTCAATGTTTTATTCTGAATGTACTGGTATTTGACAGTACGGATCGAAATGTTAATAAAGGCTTATAGAGAAGCGAAAGCCTTTCAGGGAATCTGCAAATGATGCAAAACCAAGTTGTCCATTTTAATCAAGTATTGACTGATTCGTTTCAACCGTTTGGTAGATAATATTTTGTATAAGTATACAGAATGATATTTATTAAAATATTTTAAATTCCAACTCAAAATGGTAAATGAGGACACATTATTGAAGTACTCGTAGATGCTTTACACGCTCTTTTAAATTGTTTTTTTTACCTATAATCAAGTGCCACCACGCAGAACTTGTACACTCAACGTTACGTACGGGGTGTTTATGATAAATGGTTGAACAAAATTATTTTTAGGTCAATTGTAAATGCTACTCCAAATTGAACGACGATCCCCAACGAACCTATATAATAAAAAAAAGTTGACTTAACAATTGTCAATAATTAATTAGATAATTCATTAACCTAAAGGAGAATGCCACGGAAGTATGAAACGCTCGTACCATATTGCGTCTTGAAAAAACCTTCTGAATTGGATAGGGGATAACATATTTAATTATTATACGAAAAATTACTCTCATAGCTACTGTAACTCCAGAGCTTTTTCACTTTCATTTTATGTTTTGAGGTTATTTTTAAGTACTTTATCTACGCTCAGGCGTACACGAAATTCTTAGTTTTAACCAATCATTTGATAGCTAGTTTTAGTTAATTATGGTATGGTTCAGTGTTGCTAACGAGTAATATAAAGGAGCACCACAAACCGAACGCGGCACTGTACCTATGTATATTGTAATGATGAAGTGCAGTCGACAAATAAAACGAAGTGCTTTAATATAGAAGAACGCTCATGCAAAAGCATCACTCACGCCTCGCACTCGTGCATGCAATTCCTAACGCATGCTTGGGCCTCCACACGTACCCCTCAAGCACACACGTAGGCGCCTGTATCCAGCAGTGGACAGAGCAGGGCTAGCAACCACTGGCATATTTCAGTAGAAGACTTAAGCCCAGCCAAACCACCTGGCCCGCCTACTACAGGGAGTTGTTGGCCGTGTACATTTTCGGCATATATTGGAGGCGCAACACTTCATCATATATACCGACCACAAACCACTACTGTACGCGTTCTCACAACGTCGCTAAAAGTTGCCTCCCGCACAGCTGAACCAACTGACGATCATCTCGCAGTTTACTACGGAGATCGAGTACGTCAAAGGCGAAGACAACATCGTCGCGGACGCGATTTCCCACGTCGAGTCGATTTCGGTTCTTCTCTCAAATTGGAACCGACGCTAATTCCAGGCACCAATATTACCATCGCGTGCAACATGTCGACGGGGCGGCCGCGGCCGAACCTGCCGGCGGCGCTGCTGCGCGCCGCGCACGCGCGCCTGCACGCGCTGAGCGACCCCGGCGGCCGCGCCTCCGCGCACTTCGTTGCTGACCGTTATGTGCGCTCCGGCGTGGCGCGCGACTGTCGAACCTGGGCTGGCACTGCCTCCACTGCCAGCGACGCAAGGTGATGCGCCACGTGACCGTACCGCTCGGTGAATTTTCCCTCCCATCTGGGAGATTCAGCCATGTCCACCACGAAATTGTCAGCCCCCTGCCGCACTCTGAGGGCTACACCTATTGTCCCCCGGCAATAGACCGGTTCTCGAGATGGCCCGAAGCGTGGCTCACGTCATCCATCACCACCGAGGATGTTGGCGATACCTTCGTACGCGGCTGGATCGCGCGATTCGTCGTGCCCATCACGGTCACCGTCGATCAAGGCCGCCAGTTTGAGTCAGCGCTATTCAACTGATTCGTCGACCTAGGCGCTACCAAATGCGTACGAACTACCAGCTACCACCCGCAAGCGAATGGCATGGTGGAGCGCTTCGACCGCCATCTGAAGGCTGCACTCATGTGCCACCGAGAAACCTGCCACAGAGCCCTACCTCTTGTGCTTCTTGGTATCAGATTGGCTCTCAAGGAGGACCTCAAATGCTCTGCTGCAGACCTCCCGTATGCGTACAGGGGAGCTCCTGGTACTTAGTGCTTTCACACAAAATGTAAGTGAGGACTTCGTGGCACACCTGGCCATGACCGACATGCGTCCCGAAGTCGTTCGCTTTTAAGGACCTGGCAGACGCATCTCACATTTTCCTTCGCGACGAACACTGTACACCGGCCCCTATAAAGTCCTCAGTCATTCTCTGAAGACACTTACCTTAGATGTTACACATAATAAGGTACAGGTGAGCGTCGATTGGATCGAATGGAAGCCTGCACACATCGCTGCAGACCCAAGCGAGGCGCGGTCTCACCGAGCGCACAGGCGTCCGCGACGCCCCCGGCCTCGCAATGCAACCACATGTCCAGGTCCTAAGTCTGCCCCACCAACAGCTCACTCTGCACCAAATCCTCCCACCGTCACATGATCAGGTCAGGGTTAGATTTAAGGATATTTTAGATTTGTGACCTAGTTTTAATATATTTTTTAAAATTATTATTTCGTGTTCTCTAGTTTATAGTGTCTTGTATTTTATTCTATCATACATCTACACTGTATTCCTTTCCGTGAGGGTGGGGAGGAGGGGGGATGTGGCGGCATACACTATTTGTATGAAAAAAATTACAGATTTGCGACAAAAGCTGTCCTGTCAATGTCATCCACCTGCCAAAAGATCGTAGTCAGACTGTAATTTGTGATTAACACTGCTTGAAACTTGACAAAACAATGAAACTATACTATACTAGGTATACTTTTTTAAATATCGTAAAGTGCAGCGGCGTAACATGACGTAACGGGGCGTGTGTGCGATGCCGATTTGCAACGTACTGTGTGGCATATGTGGATTTTAAAAAATGCCGCTTCGCAACGTGACTATGGCCCTACGTTACGTCCAAACAAAAATTCTTGTACGTCTGGCAACCCTGGGACGCACCAATGTGATCAAGAATCAAATCTATAAAACATCGTCTGATAGTCAATCTTACCAGGAATTGAAGAAGAGGGCGCGGGTATAGGAAAATGGTGGTGTAATGCGAAGACATCTCTTAGATTAAGAAGAAGAAATATGTGGATGAAGCATAAAAATCTCGATACAACCATAGTGTAGTTTCGGAACACATTTTATGAATCCAGGGCCGCGTTCCGAATGTGCACTTGACAGCAACCGCTTTGTACCCTCTCTTTCACACTTAGGCAATTTATATTATGCTATCCTGTTGTCAGAGTGAACGTTTGCTGTCAGAGTGTACAAAATGTATGGGATATATCAAATTAAAATCTTTTTTCATACATTTCTTTCCTGCAGTTCGAATAGGTCTAGAAAAAATTAAGTGTGCTTAATAAATTTAATTACGATTTTTGACAAATGTCTGGTTAAGACGCAACATGGTACGAAATCTGGCAATCTCCTTTGGCGTGGAAAGTTCGTTTATTCTTTTTGATCATTCTTTAGGAAAGTTGTTCAGTAGGAAGAGTATCGTCTCGTCCACCATTTGCTGCTTGTCAGCGAATGATATATCACTCTGTATAATATGATATAATACTTATAATTTGAACTCGAAAATGTATCCAAACAGGTACACAAATCTAGCTTAAATTAGAATTCTATACATAGATCGCTAATTACCGGACAACTTGGGCCTACTTTATAATTATATTCTAAGTGACTTATTGCTAGATGATATCGTGATGCTTTAAGTGAAGAACCAATATGGAATTTTAAATTTAAGGTCCAGAAATTTTATGTCATAATATTTGTTACCACATACCTACTTAAAAACTGCATTTGTTTTAGTAACAATTGATCTAGGCTTCATACTTTTAAACCCGTACAACTTTTTGATCTCGTTTTTTCTTGAAAAGAAAAGAATTCTTGAATTTAAATATGAATAATGAGCGAATATGTTACCAAAGATATTTCCCTTATATGTAATTTAGCACAAATATTGATGAACAGTGAATATATGGATCACAAACTAGCGGACAACTTAGGACAGGGTTAATAATGAGTGAATACGTTACCAAAGAGTTTTGCCTTATATGTGATTTAGAACAAATATTGACGACTAATGAATATATGGATCGCAAACTAGCGGACAACCTACGACAGGGCTAATTTATGCTTTCGCTCGACGCTCGGCCATAGATTAAATAATAATTAGGCTTCCATTTCCAAACTAGGGAATGACGGCCCTGTCGAACGTCATGGAGCGTGAATTCACATTTCCAAGCCAAACTGAGTGCGAAGAGCCAAATATGACCAAATTAACATATCCTAGCATCTAGGATGCGTCACTCAATTATTGGCACATGGGAAATAATTAATGAATATTTAAATAAACAGTTACATGTATTATGGGACACGATGCTAATAGGAGCGTTGAATATGGATGCCCACATTCATAGGTGGTAGAATTCGTAATTTCTGACCTGTCCACACTTGTGATGTGAAGTCCACATAATGTACTAAGCAGATAAATTCAGACAGTACCTAATTAATCTACGCATAGATAGTAGGTATTTCTGTATAGGGTTCAAACTTAACTTCTCTACATTGCGTTTGAAATTGCCAGTATTTTATTCTTCTTGTATATTAAAATAACACGGAGGATCACCGGTATCCACCAGGCTTCATATTTCTGGATTCAATTTTACAGTCGTATTTTTTGTTATTTCTTTCTGTTCTCAGAAACTTCAGATACTTACGTAAAAGTTTTTTGCGAATTCTGTTCTATAGATTTGAAAATAAATTTAAAACCCTTCCACACACGTAGAAACTTTTTCGTTCTCCTCTAATGCACCGAGCGCCCTCTAGTTTCTAAATCTAAGGTGGAACGGAAAACTTACAGCTCATCGGTAGCCAAGTCTAATGCTAATAGAAGCACAGCAGGCAAAGGAACAGTTTTGCAGTTGCTAATGAAGTAACTGATGTCGGGTAGTCACAAGCTATCCTTTGTCAGCCTAGTGATGTATACTAACTGGTTTACGGAGCTTCTACATATATCGCTTCTAGAGTCTGACCAATGAAAGCGTAACCTGAGAAAGCTTCTTTTTGTTGCCATGTAAAAACTTAAAATAAAATTCCAGGTTACGCTTTCATTTGTCAGACTCTATTTAGTATTTTTTTTCTAGTCGTTCAAATAGATACGTGCATTGACTTTCCATAATTAACGGGCGTTGCAGCTTCTCGTACTGTTTGAGAAGACTACTTTTTGCAGTTTTTATCAAGGCTTCTTGGAGATTTAAAGTTTTATGAGTAGCAGTCCTTTATATACGAGTGTCAGTATATAATAAATAAGTGAATAAATAAATATAACTTGGCTCCAGATTATTTCTAAGAAACAAAACATTGGTCCCTCATTTATCATAATGTTTTTCCTCAGGAGTTCGGCTCTATGTTCGTTAGTTATTAATTAAAATTTCTGACTTTACTGCAACTTTAACCCCAGTGTTTCCTATGTATTTTTTAGATTAGCACTATGATGATACTCCTCTTAATATGCTTGTATCTACTAACAAACAGATATGGCCCCACGAATGTGCTCCCATTTTTCAACCCGTAAAGGCTTCTCCTTACGAAAATAGGTCTTCATATGTATACAGCTGTGCTACTTATAGCGTGTCTAATTATGTGTGTCATGTCATGTTATCCATGCTAAGGGACAAGCTTCCAACGATTAAAGGACAATGCAGGCATAAAGTTTCCTTTATGTATTACTAGCTTCCGCCCGCGACTTCGTCCGCGTAGACTTAAGAATTGTGTCCAGAAAGAAAATGTTAAGATAGCGCCATCTAGTGACGAAGTGGAAATTTTGAGTTTTTAGGCATTCCTACCTAACCCTTAAGTTTTCCGGGATAAAAAGTATCCTATGTATTAGCCGAGTGCTTTATCTATCTACCTACCAAATTTCATCCAAATCCGCTCAGTAGTTTCGGCGTGAAAGCGGAACAAACAAACAAACAAACTGACAAACAAACAAACATCCATACTTTCGCATTTCGGCGTGAAAGCGGAACAAACAAACAAACTGACAAACAAACAAACATCCATACTTTCGCATTTATAATATTAGTGAGATGATAGTTCGTCTCATCATAGATTTACTATTTTAAAATGACAACTCTTTCACTAGTTTATTATCCTTTTTTATTAATTATGAAATGTACGTCTTTCATTGAACTATATTTGTCCTAGAAAACGTGGTGTGATAACAATTTTCTACCCGACTAAAACAAAGCAAACAAAAACTAAGGGACATGAATATCACAATGTCTGTAAGTTTGGATCCTCGCTAGGACCAAAAAATTTTAATGTGTTCAAAATTTTTTCAATTTTACCTAACAAAACCGGTGGAATCTAGGTCTAAGCTACCTAGATACTAATAAAGAAAGATGTACAGTTTTGCACAGAAGGCCTTGAAAGTTGATTTGCAAATAGGCCAGGAAATAACAGTTGGCAGTAAATTACACTGCCCAAGCCCGTGTACGGAATACTAAATTGAGATTATTAGGTATGTAGCCGCGTCTCTAATCTTAAACAGTCGATGAATAAATTAATTGTGTTCATGATATAACTATGTAGAATACCTAGACGTATCTGACATGTCTTGTCCTTCCTATACTTTGAAAATATTTCGTGTTTTGCCAAAGAACTTATAGAAAAACAAATCGTTCCTACAATTATTGATAATAGCGTCTTTTATGGTTTACAAGAAAAAAAACTAATTTACGGTAGAAGGTACTTGCTATAAGTATTCGGAAATAAATTATTTATATTTACATACTTACATAGATGTAAAATAATATTAAAATTTAGATTTTTAAGAATTAACTTTATTTAAATCTGTTCTTCAAATATATGAGACGTCTGTCACCAGGATTCGGCCCATCTCATCATTCAATTCACCATTCATCAGGGTTCTTTTTAGCCAAGCGAGCGTTCCGCTTCATTCTTCTAAAAACTTATTTGAAATATTTATCGGTCAAATTCCTGCTAATTTGAATTTAAACAGCTCCCAACGCATATCAACTCGATCTTCCATGTTGGACAGACTATTATCGTCATCAAGTATGCAAACTGCTTTGCGATCTCTGACATCTTGGACATAGCATCTATACGTTTGTTTTTCTAATTTATTAAAAGAGGAAACCGTGGGAACATTCTTTCGAAAATAATTTGAAATAATACAGTCATTTTCTATCTTGTTAGTGCTCTGCCTCTGTGTACCGTTAGGCAATACAAGGTGGAAACGGAAATAAGAAGGAAATAATATAGTAGACGATAAGTTTATTTTTCTGCAGTAACAATTAAAAAATACTTAATTATTATTTAATTATGAAGGGTATTCGATGGATCGATTGATTAATATTGTGGGAGAAGATCAGTTGTTGGTTAAATATCCGATGGATGGTGGAGGGAACTCATGTTTCTTAAATGGGGTCTTAAACTAAATGTATCTTTTCAGTACCTACGAATTTTGTTTGCCCATGGAAAGAAACATTTTGCAGAAGTAATTCGCTTTGTTTATGGATCAACAAGTAGTTGCGGATTAAGCTTTACTTGTAACTCTAAGACTAAAGAATTACTAACATCACTTTGCCAGTTGTCAACACAATTTTAGCAAGACCCGTTGACAAAACCTCAAACCTCAAACTAAAAAGTCTTTGTTTAAAACATAATTGACCACGCTGAATACGTTAAAAACAACCGACTTCAATCGCAACAACTCCAATTTTGCTAGGTTTTTGTTGATTTTCTCAAAAACCGCTGAATCGATTTCGACAATATTTATATGGGACCACCTGTGAAGTATACCCTTTTAAACAAAAAAAAGAATTTTCCAAATCGGTTCAGGCGTCTTCGAGTAATCGGTGAATATACATAAAAAAAGATTCCGACGAATTGAGAACCTCCTCCTTTTTTTGAAGTCGGTTAAAAAAATGTTAAAAAAGTAGAATTTGGTGACATTTTGTAACAACAAAATTTGAATCTGCTAACAGCTTACAGTATATTTAATATTGTATCTAATGTCTATTGATGTCATTCTATTTTTGAAAAATATGTCCACGCGTGTGACCGATTTGAAATGGGGTGACAGTGACGAAATCGAAGACAGACAAGTGTTTTTGCATGTGATACTTATATTTGCATTTAGAAAATAAATACAGAGAGTGTTTTTGTTGGGCATTATAATTTACAATCCAATAGTTACTAAATCGATATGAAATAGAGATGCCTCGGAGTAAAAAATCTTCAAAAAGACACGGAATATTTTTAAGGTTGCACTAAAAAGTTTTAGTAACAGAATGCTTCAAAAATAAGTTTAATTTTATCGTTCAGTGTAACAAAGGAGTTTCAATAGAAAACTATATATATGGTCTCAGAAAAATTATTTATGGTTTCAAAAATATTATCAAAGGCCTAAAACGAAATTTATACCTATCTTATAAAAATGATGCTTCATCGATTAATTAATTGTTTCATTAATTATTTATTTTCTTTGTTACAGGATACAAAATGGCGATCTTCTTATTACTTCACGTGCTCTTCACAATATTCGCTTCAGCGATTGCAGGTAATTAAAGATGAGAAGTCGCTTTACCGTGGGGAATATATTTTATTTTTAATACCTATAGAAACCTCCTGTTTTCAGCCGACTTCAAAAAAAGGAGGAGGTTCACAATTCGTTGGAATCTTTTTTTTATTTTTTTTATGTATGTTCACCGATTACTCGTAGACGCCTGAACCGATTTCGAAAATTCTTTTTTTGTTTAAAAGGGTATACTTTACAGGTGGTCCCATATAAATTTTATCGAAATCGATTCAGCGGTTTTTGAGAAAATCAACAAAAACATAGCAAAATTGGAGTTGCTGCGATTGAAGTCGGTTGTTTTTAACGTATTCAGCGTGGTCAATTATAATTTTCCGAAAGCGATCTTTAAAGACCCTGTTTATCAGGTCAAGGTACAAGGTGTCAGGTATATGTGTAGGTAGGTAGGTATAACCCATCGGGAATTTTATTAACCGTTGTGTAACAGTGTGACTGAAAATGGTGTGACACAACGGGAATATAGGGGTATATGTAGGTTGGTGGTAGGGACTTTGTACTAGGTAGGAAAAAAAATATTGACGATTTAAAAGCATGTGTTGTAAAGCATCTACTTAAATAAAAAAAACATTTTGAGTTTGAGTTAAGTTTGAGTTTATAACTGGAAAATCTGAAAGAAATTAAGCTGTTACTTCTACTCTTAAAACTGAACAACTTTCCCCATGTAACTAATACTCAAATCGTAAATACGTTTTGGACACCTATTCATAGGTTCACCTATTCATGCGGACCAGTTGGTTAGTTAGTTGATAGAGTAGTAGCCACTAGCCACCTTCGTGTTTTGTACTTACTTCAAAACTATTCTGTATACCAATTTAAACTCATGTCGTGTAATTTTTACCTCTTCTTATATCTACACACAAGCCAACATTCATCGAAATTCGGAGCTAACCAAAAAGGTGATTCTTCTGTGAAGGAATCACTTAGAATCACACAGCTACAGGTCCGAAACGGAACGAGATTTGTTTACTCATTAAAATTAATTGCTTGCACGATTATCTACTTTTGATCCCCACAAATTGATGGGACTGTCCAGTCCATTGGTCACGGTATCGCCTATTTTCGCCCTCAATTCTAATCTTTATTCTCCCATCACTATGGCATCCATTGCCGTGTTTACATCGTCCATTTTGAAACATGTTGAAATAGACATGTAATGAATGGGGTGTGAAGTGATAAATACGTCGGGACGTTCATTTTTTTGAGTGTTTCGAAGTAGTAGCGCTCCCGGAGCCCGGAGCCCGGATGCCCCAGGTAGCTGCGCACACATCGGAACTGGATTTTATGGGTGTAAATAAGAAATCTTCTGCCTGTTAGCGTGGCCGCTGTTGTGTTATAATAACACGCAAGTAACGAATTGACGGTGCCTCTGTTTACTGACAATTCTTGAGTAAGTTATGATTATCGACGAGCTGAGTTTGGGGCGTTCGAAAAGCAAGTTTGGGTTCGAGATTTCGTGGTCTTTTATTATTTGTTGTTTGGTGGATAAGTAGCTTGTTGTGAAATCAATTTAACGAATTGTTTATACAATTTAAATAATTGGATTGAGTAATGAGGAGTTTTTTAAAAGTCGCGATATTTCATATTTCATTTGTTCGGAATTTTTTCAAAATATAGCATGTACTCGTGTTGGGGTTTTGGTACAGTGTTGTAGTTCACCTACAGCATATGTGTGAAGGGTACTTGTATGTAACATCACATGATTTTAATTTCAGAGGTTCTAAAATCCTCTTTCTTTGTCGTCATTTACTTTCATCCCAATTTTAGTCACAAAGGAACGGATGCTCTTCGAATTCGATTTCTGCGAATCACTCCCCTGTATTTTATTAAAATTATAATAACGCACAGTTAATGGAAATACTTAATATGTAATTAAACTCCACGGACGCAAATAATGGGTGAACATTTCCTACGCAGAATGTCTGCATAACAAAATGCACAAACAAAAAGAAAGGTTATGTACCTTTTTCAACCGACTTCAAAAAAAGGAGGAGGTTCTCAATTCGTTGGAATCTTTTTTTTTTTTTTTTATTTTTTTTTTTATGTATGTTCACCGATTACTCGAAGACGCCTGAACCGATTTCGAAAAATTCTTTTTTTGTTTAAAAGGGTATACTTCACAGGTGGTTCCATATAAATTTTATCGAAATCGATACAGCGGTTTTTGAAAAAATCAACAAAAATATATCAAAATTGGAGTTGTTGCGATTGAAGTCGGTTGTTTTTAACGTATTCAGCGTGGTCATAAAAAAAAGAAAGTTCGGTCAAATTACATTACATGCACCCCTTTTTGTTTGTGCACTCTATCGATAGACACACATTATACATTTAGTACCTTATACATTAAGTGTTTGGCGGCATTAATTGTGTCTTATTTAGTTGATTTTGTGTGTATAAAAATTGCGGCTTATTTTTCCAAAAAATTTCATGTATAGAAGAAGCCCAACCTCCATCAAAACTTGATAGTATAGTTTACGAAAATATCTCTTTTTGATTTTCGACCATTTGAGTGAGACCACAAATTGCGGATCGGTGATTTTGCGACAGCTCCGACAAGCAAAAAGCTGAGGTTACTCTGTTATTTCGACACTCAGCTAAGTGGGTTTTATTTTAGTTGAACTGATATTGAATTCAGTGACTGGTATTTTAGTTCATTACGTTAATTGCTTTTGGATAGCAATATTTCCTTTTGCTATTTTATTTAATAACCGGTAGTATTTCTGTTTATGAAAGTAGATTAATTTTTTTTTCTACAGGATGTAAAACAGGTTTAGGTTTCGTTGACTGAGATATATTACGCATTTATATTGGAATTATTTATATTGGAAAACCCTTACTTTTCTGGCGTCTGAAATTCTGTTTCGAAAAGTAACCTTCGAGAGGATTTACCTAGTAAGACCGGTCCTCGTGTAAATCCTTGAAGGAGGTCTTTGTTCATCAGTGGACATCTTTCGGATGATGATGATGATGATAGGTTCATTGGAAAAGTCATTCAGTATAAAAAGTTCAACCCTAGTTCAAGTTTTCGGCTGAGGAATCACTATGTAGACTATTTAAGACATTATTCCAGGTAAAAATATACCCAGGTACGCGATTCCCAACTATTCTAAGATAGAGAAACATGTCAGTCAGGATTGCGATAGAGGATGATGACGATCTTAAATATATCGTAAGTCGAATTTTTTCTTAAAAGCTTTTATTGCTTTTATTATAAAATTTCTTTAGAAATTTGTTATTTTGAAATGACTCATCATGTTATTACAGCTTTTGTATTAGTGACAGATCTGTTTTTGTGCGTTAGGTTATCCGAAAACCTTTGTGAAGTAGCAGCATAAAGGCATATGATTACACGTCGCTGTAAAAAAAGCTTTAAAAGTTGTAAATCTTTGAAACACAATTTTAAATGATAAATTAAGAATTTTACTTATATAGTAGTCCTTTTTGGAGTACCTAAAAAATTAACAAATGAAACAACAACTTTTCTAAAGGATCCTAACTCGATTCGCAACAAAAATGTTGAACTACTCATAATTTACACGATTTTAAGATCTCTATAAAATTAATAGAAACATAAGTACTATAATAAGCGAAACTTTATAATAATCAAAAGTATATAAAAGTAGAAATAGTAGCAAAGGTTGTATAGGAAAGCGTCATAAAAAACGGTAAAACTCAAAATATGTATCTATAGTAAAAAAGAAGCTCACTAATTAATCATCTGATTCGCTAATTTTGTATCGGAAGTCAGTTATTTTTATCGAATTTACTACAAATATCTTGGATACAGTTGTTCAATTTTTTGAGTAAAAACCATATTTTTGAACGATTATAATAATATATTTCGATGGGTAGGGCACGGATTCCATTTACCAGATGGCTACTCTCATTTTATTAACAGACAAATAAAATTAATCCATTAATTCAACATTTTTGGAATAAAAAGCCGGCAAAGACGAGCCGTGCAATTTTATGGTGCCATAAAATGCGGAATCCAACTACCTATCTACATTCAGAGATTTACTTTTGGATGATTTTAGTTTTTTACAACTGTCCAAATCGAATTCTTATGCGGATCTCTGCTACAATTTATCTATAAGGTTGTATTCAAATGAGGGCAAATGGAATCGATTTGAGTTCACAATTTTAGAAATGAGGAAATAAAGTTTTCATGAGCTTCGATGCAAACTAAATATAACTATTGAATTGAAATTTTCACACAAAGCTGTTTGGTCATCTTCATATGGAGAGTTTAATTATAATAAAAATAAAGAATCTGTCGGTTTTCTTTGTGAAAGTTGTCAGTTTGGCAAAAAGTCTTAGTTAACAGGTCTTACAAGAATTTAGTTGTACATTTGAATTTGTATTTATTTATAACGACAAGCGCTAACTTTTGAGGTTACTTGGTAGCTCCATCCACTACTGTTAGAAAGAAAGAAAAGCTTTATTCCGCAATAGAGTAAATATGTAGCCTTTACAGTTTAAATAATTAAATATTAGAATCATAAAATTCAGAAGATATTAGACTTATACAAAGCTAAAGCTATATGCCGCGGCAGTAAAAAGAAACATGAGTCAGCATTTGCTACACTTAAAATAAGCGCAGCAGTATTCTGTTGTACCCTGTTTTTAGCGCGATTCCCTCATTATGTGACATTGAAAGGATATAATTGGACCATTAAACAGATTAAGTGAAACTATCTCTAATCGGGTTTTATCCTGCTATTACTCTATTCCCCACAGTGCCAGACGCCTCGGCAATCCTATACCTAACACAATGCTTCAAAAAGTTTACATCCGGCCAATGTACCAATGATATACATATAAGGTCCTTTTGAAATACTCGAAAAAACTTAACAGTGGCTACTCATAAAACTGAACTTTACTAAAGGAACCTATACTCACTTTACAAAATTACCATACAAAATTGGCGGATCAGTTAATTAATTAGTATGAGGAGTCGAAATTTTTTTTGCGAATTGAGTGTAAGTTCCTTGGGGAAAGTTGTTCAGTTTCATGGGTAGAAGCCGTGGTAATTTTTTTTTCTGAAATTTCATAAGGACCAATTATATACCGATCCAATATTAAGTTTTCCTGTAATACCACAATAATACCGTCATCTTTAACAGTAAAGGAGTACATCGCGAGAAAACCTGCACATTTGCCTTCTAGATGTGTATGAAGATCACGTTGCATAAATCTAAATGCTCTTATCCATAATCGATATTTATTGGTAATTTGGAAATTCCAATTACGTGTCTATTACGGTACTCTACATGTGACCCGGTGATGCTAAGTGCTACACCAGGAAATAGCTTTCTATCTCTTGGGATGGTATTTTCAAAACCCATTTGCTGAGCTCTTTCATTTTGTACCTCGCTTGACGCGTTTCACTTGTTTTAGCCCTATAAAATGTTAATGCAAGTTTCCAGTCCATATCGTCGCGCTCAATACCTTT
This sequence comes from Coleophora deauratella, assembly GCA_958295455.1. NCBI lineage: Eukaryota > Metazoa > Arthropoda > Insecta > Lepidoptera > Coleophoridae > Coleophora > Coleophora deauratella. Next base: position 3,284,866 of record OY282403.1, on the reverse strand, counting down.
TAAACTTAATTCTCGCTCTCAAATTCTTCACAGGATTAAGCCACAAGTTACAACGCGGCGGTGTTGAGATGAAATTGTTTAAATTCTTTATTACGGCCATCGACTCGACAGAAATATGAGTATCAATAAACACCGACGGACATATGTTTATCGATATTTTTAGCGCGATCCGAATTGAGCAATAATAAATTGGCAATAAAGTTGTATTTAAAGATACACCTTTGATGCGTATACAGCATTTTTAGTCACGAAAAGATGCGTCACCCAATGTGCCGGTACAACCTATCAAGGACATCAGGATTTTTACTTTTTTCATATTTTTTTCGCTTGCTAACATGACTTTGGTTTTGTTTGCTTTTCTTTAATGCTTCGGTCGCTTAGTTTTTAAATCCGACCCAAATCAAAGGATGTTATACGTTTGATTAAAGCCTTTGTGTATGTATGAAGCATCATAGCTAGCTCTCAAACCGGTGGATCGATTTGAATGCAGTTTATTTCACTTGAAGGAAGATTTTGTTGCAGTGATTCTTAGCTGTGTTTGGTTGTAATAGCTTTAGTGGTTTTCTGTCGGGGTGGTAAAGTTTTTGATCTTGACAATAGTTATAGAGTAGGTCAGATACATATTACATTGGAGTCTTGAAGGAAAGTTTTAGGATTTTGGCAAGCCACATTTATATAGGTATTTCATTTAGTTCAACTTATTCCATTACTGATTAGTTTTCTATGAACTTGTTTAATGTCATTTTAATAATTTTCCATTTACCTTTAATAGAGTTTCCAAAACTAGACTCAGCTGTCAGATTATAATCGGAAACTTTATTTGTAAAATGTCAAATTATGGAATTCAGTATTAGTTTAACGTATTTACGAATAAAAATACGTACGTAACTTTGTACAAAGTTCTTTTTTATTTTCATAATTATAATAGGTATAATAAATATGTATATAAAAGTCGGCCCCGGCGACAAATCACACTCAATTATCTGGCCTCGACTAGGATATCTTGTGCTATAGACACCAGACACTGCTACTAACTACCGTAGGTCACCATAAAAATGGTTGAAGCTTTTGACTTTCTCCATAGCGACTCTAACCACAGACTTTAACTAAACCATAAAGAGTTTATTATCTGTAATTTTAGATTAACTAAATTGTTATAACTATCTTCTCCAACAGAAATTGAGATGGAATTCACCAAGTACCCAGAATCGGTCACGGCACCACCAGGCGATGAGGTTACCTTCGAGTGTGCAGTCAGGGTGCCTGGTGGCAGGCTGGCCTGGCGATGGCGCCCGGTGGACAAGCCTGGTGAGGACTGGAAGGAGATGGCTGGAACTAGCGATAAGGAAGCCATGTCAACGAGATTGGTTGTGGAGGTTAAGGAAGATACCCTGAATTCTTATTACCAGGTGGGTGTTTTTGTGACTAGAAAAGTAATAATGATGACTGAATGAACTGAAGTGGCCGATAACCTAAAAATTTTTTATACCCATAACATACTACAACTTTGTACTAGGTAGAAAAAATATGACGATTTAAAAGTATGTGTAAAGCATTTACTTAAATAAAAAAGATTTTTGATTTTTGATTTTGATATTTTACACCTATAAAAGAGTGCAGCAACTGACAGACAACACTCAGCCTAAACAAAAGACTTTTAAAGATAGATACTTAAAAAATGGAACATACGTTCCTTAAAGGGTGAAGGGGAGAATTATGAAAGCATTTTTTAAGTATCGATCAGGAAGTTGGTTGAAATGAGATGTTAAAGTTTGTTTGTTTGACTTTCCAATGTAGTTTGATTAACTGTTCTTCTTCTTATCGTGTGGCATAATTAACCATCTATCCCGCTGTCACGTGTAGGGCATTAAGATTTTCATCTACGATCTTGTGTAAATGTTTACGTATAGGTAAAGTAACACAGAGTTTGTTAATTTTGTATTTTTAGTTAGTCATACTTAATATTTTTTTTGTATTCGTGTCGTGTTACTATAACCAATAAACGTGTTTTCTTTGTTTATTTTCTTTATTACAATATTTTATACTTCTTACATTAAGAGTACAAAAAAAATTCGCTAAAAATTGACTATGGGTTGCTTGGGTGTTCAGTTCAGTTCAGTTGTTCAGTTTCATGAAGCACCAGTTTAAATAGTTTCAGCTGATTCACTTGATAGAATTTATTAAGAATAACTTTTATATCTATCACCAAACATAATAAACTGATTTAATCTAATACGATACGGTTACTCCTTAGAAAATGACATACTTTATCTCAAGCTTTTTAATGGATAGTTAACATAAACTTTGATGTTGAATACTGGTACTATAGCAATGTTTATGCTGATTAAACTGTAGTTTAAGCTTTGTGCTTTTCAAATCTATCTTGGTAATAACCGTGGTCATAGTCACTTAAACTGCGGGGTCACAACAGCTTTTTTATTGTGATTGAAACGCGACAAAAGCTGTCTGCCCACCTGATGGAGAGTTACCGTCGCGTATGAGCATCTGTGACTCCAGGAGGGTTATCATGCCTTGCTTATCCTAGAGCAGTGTTTTTCAACCTTTTTCATTACCCGACCCCCTTACAAGTTAAAAAAATATTGCGACCCCCCTAGGCTTATAAACATACAAAATGTCAGTGATTTGAAAGACTACGTTTATAATTTTCTTCAAGTAGAAAATTATTAAGTTATTATCGTCTCCAAAATAGAACCGCGTTTTGACAAATTGTTCAAAAATAAACAGGCTCAGCCTTTTCACTAAAATCGTATTTTTTTATTGCAGTGTTAAGACCTACAAACACTACTTTTTCTTTTACCCGCGACCCACAGGTTGAAAAACACTGTCCTAGAGGGTTAAGAATGCCTCTTATAAATGTCGGCAATTGCGGTGATTATCTCTTCCTACCCGTCGGAATACAGTCATACTATTTGTAGTCAGGTACAGTACGAGCATGGTATCCACCCAGTCACACCTTGCACAATAAGATCCTACCACTACGAAAGATAAGCGAGCTTACCAAGATTCCCCTAATCAATTAAAAATTGGCTACCTTTTCTCCATGCTAGAACACATTAACATTAATGGCTTAGTTGAGATCGTGGTAGCCAAACAGGCGGGCTCAGAAAATGCCTTACATAAAGAATACCTTTGAAATTCAAGTACACCGTAATAGTATAAGCATACTTACGTTTATTATTCTTCTTCTTATCGTGTGGCACATTTAACCGTTCTATCCACAAGGTATAGACGGGTTATATTTAAACATACCTTTATAATTCAAACATACCTTTATAATTTAAACATACCTTTTTCAGTGTGTAGTTTGGTACGGCGCTGTAAGCCTGGCCTCCATCCCAGCCCGCCTGACTGTAGCTAAGATGGACCTGAGCAAAAACACTCCGGCTAAGAGAGTGCTGCTAGCTCCGGTTCATAACACTGTGGTACTGCATTGCAAGGAGCCGCTGTCTGACCCCCCAGCTTCTTTGAGTTGGTGGAAAGAGACCACTAAGGTAAGAATTGATTTCATGTACATTTCTCTGTCTTCTAAGAAAACTTGCCAGTTTTACCTTACACACACACACACAAATTTAATGATAACTCGCATTAATTTAAATCTATGTGTTATGGCTGCAGAATTGCAGATGGCAGCAATAAAACGGACACACAAACACACATTTTTTATTCTTTATTGCTGAAATCGAGAAAATCACATACCTACACCATTCGTCCATAATTCATTTTATTTTCCCAGTCGTTAACGTATCTGGTACGCTGTAAGCGATGATAGCTTAACATCCACAAAAATAGCTACTCTACACCCCTTAAATGCTTCTGTTTAAGAGGTATATTCACGAGCATTGTTATTTGCATTGCTTATTTAATACAAAACGTGTTTCCATTGTTTTTTTGCCTCAAATGTCCCTTTTGTCTTCTTTAGAAATATTCATAAAAATTTTCAAGTTTTTTTTTACATTCAGAGCAGCCGAATAACCTTTAAAATAAACTTCAAAGGGAAATTAAACCAGAAATTGGAAAATAAATATTCCGTATTATTTAGACTTGGGTTCCTATTAAAGAAACCTGACCTTTTTTATATTACTTCCTTGTCATTGCTCCTTTCATATTGTAAATTCAATCTGAAATATAGCAAATTATGATAAAATAAGGAAAATGGTGCTGCTTTTTGACAGAATTAACCATTAGATTTATAGGTGATTGACCTTTTTTATTTGTTTAATTTACTTAATAAAATAAAATAAAATTTTTATTTCGTTAGTTAGAAAATAAGAATTAGGAAGCTATCCATAAATAAATTCTACTTTGACTGACTCTCAGTCTTATACATATCGAGGGTTCACGGGCGACTTGTATCAAGCGACATTTTTGGAAACACAGGTAACCTCTACTTTAAAAAATTATTTCTTACAAAATACCTCACAAAAAATAACTTCTGAATAATATTTAAAATATTAAGAATATCTAGAATCTCTATAATACTAAGAAGTTAAGTTTTAATGATTATTTTTCTAAGAAATATTTTTTTAAATCAGTCTCCTGAACATTTCTAAAAATGTCGCTTAATACAAGTCGCCCGTGAACCCTCGATATGTATTTTGCCGTCTATTTTAGGAACTCATTTTTTGATCTATTGGAGACCCTGGGTATTTTAAAATAATGGGGCCTCTATGTTTATTAGATACATAAGACTTAAAAATACATAATACAGGGGCATCACCTTGTAGTTCTCAGTCAGACAGAGTTGTCAGTGTTTGTTAAGGCCCCTTTATCATTATAATACCAAAACAAGCTGATAAGTAAGAGTTAGAGTCAGTAATTATACGTTTGATTTTCAAGAAAGAGATATTCGTACCTTGAGAACTATAACCATGCCCGCCTTTGTGCATCCATGTATTTTTTCACTAATTTTTGTTGTGTTATTTTGTCGTACAATAAAGAGTATACAAACAAACAAACGTCATTATACGAAATTTGGCTAAATCACAAATTTGAACTTTATAAAAAGCGATAAAAGCTCAATTTTGCGATTTTACCAAATTTTGTATAATGACGTTATGGTTCTCAAGGTGCATAAGTATTTTATTTATCGGTAATATCGATTACCAGCAAATATACCAATAATCATTCAAGATTATGATTATGAATTCCATGGACCGCGGCGCCCTGGGCCCTGGGCATCTGCCCAGATTGGCCAATGAAAAAGAGGAGTTTGAACTGGATGGTCTTTACATTACAATATTTATACATAATCGCAGCAAGTATTTTTTTACTTCTCATACAATTTTTTCAATAACTGATTAGTCGATTTGCTTTGTATGGGAACTCAAAATTTACTTTTTTGTTCCAATAGTTTCCTTGAGAAACTTCCTTTACATTTCCTGAGTCATATCTACCATTTTTTGCTTATCATTATCAGCGAATAAAGAAAGACTATAAAGAGTCATAGTTTATGTACCTACCTATATCCCATCCAAATCAATTAGGGATGTAACGGAGGTGGGTTTACCGGAACCGAAGCCGGAATCGGAGATTTGAAATTTGACTTATCGGAATCGGAACCGGAATCGGAACCAAAATCGGAACCGAAACCAGAACCGGAATCGAAGTCCGCGGTGGAACTTGAGGCAGAAGAGAGATATTTTTAGGACAATTTAATTAAAAAAAAAACAAAAGCAGCAACCTGCTACCGCGGGGCGGCCGCGGCCCCTTCCCGCGCCTCTTCCCCACCGCCCGTGAGCTTCGACCTCCGTTTTAACCTCCGATTTAAAACTGTCGGAACCGGAATCGAAATCGGATGTCAAATTTCAGTCGGAAGTTCCGACTTATCGGAATCGGAATCGAACCTCCGTAATATCCCTAAAATCAATGGGCCAGAAAGTTTCGTAACATCGAAATGTTCATCGGAACATTTCGGTAGGTAACTCACTCTAACTGCGAAATATTCGAACTTTGAAAGCAAAGCTCGGTAGTTAAGCGTATCGTAATAATATTTCATTTCACACAAAGATTATTATGTGCGAAACTGCTCGAACTAACGACTTTTGATATAGAGTTTGTACATGTAAGCGATAATCTTCTTTGGACACTAATAACATACATTATGGATAACACCGTATTAATATAGATTGTACGTGTTTATCCAAAAAATGAGAAAATCTAACGTCTGAAATCTCTCATAATTGGATCCTAGTACATGACATGACATTAACTCTTATGACCTCATTAGTGCTAATAAAATGCTTCTGAATAATTACGAAGATTTCTTATAAGTACGATATTAAGTTTCTATAGCTGAGTATAAGAAGCCCGACAAATACAGCAAACTTTTTGACTCTGCATACATTTGATATTTTTGACTCCTTTTAAAATTATTGTTTTTGCATAAATGTACTAAAAAGTGGAAACAAAGAGGCCATTTCTTGACCCACAGTGGCTTCTACTTATGAAACTAAAAAACTTTCCCAAAAAACAAGATAAATTTATTATTATAATAATAATAAATATTACAAATATATATTTACATCATATATGTCATTTATGTCATTTTAATTGTATAAGTTTTTATGTTACTAAGTTGCCTGAAAATAAATGATTAATAATAATAATAATATATCTATCAAATATCAAAATTATATGTATAGCAAACATGTCGCGAAAAAAATCCAAAATATATAGAAATTAGGTATCGATTTATCAATATAATAGAGTAAGCCTTACATCAAACATCGTGGACTAACTTTGAACTACAGATGTGATCTTTATTTGTAGGGTCATAGAGAACAACTAGAGACACCTCACGGAGTACTGGTTATCCACAACGTGACGACAGCAGACAGTGGCATCTACGGCTGTACAGCCACCAATGAACTGACCGACCAGAGACTAGACCTTCCAGAGACAACGCATTTGAAGGTGGAGACCCAGTGGAGTAAAGGAATCCGGTAAGCAGTTGTGCTCTATAGGGTCATAGATCTGTGTTCATAGAAAGTTACGTAAGGATCTCATCAGCCACTATTTAAGTCAAATCAAATCAAAATATGTTTAATTGAAGTAGGTATTGTACTCTTTTCGAAGGGAATTTTTGAATCTACCTAATATGTACGAAGTTCCAACCACTTGGAACTCGTATACCTTTAATTTGTATAATTGACCAGGGACTACCTTAAGGCCAGAGCTACTGCGCATCCATCTCAGTACTAAATGCAAGTCCCACCCGCACGCGCCATGCGAATTATTTACGTTTTTGGTTATTTTGTTTTTTTCTTCGAATGGAAAACCAATGGCGTAGTTTCCTTTATATCGTTGAAACCAATATTGTCATATAATTTTCATTTTTTTTCTTTTGATATACAGGGAATTGTTATAAGTTTTAAGTAACGGTAGACCTATCTTTGGATTTATTTCTATCGAGCCGAAATTGTTGAATCGTGTTTCGGATGGCGTATGATCTGAAGAAATATAGTCCAAAATAAGTATTACTTTTTCAGACTTGAAATTTCTACAGTTTTTTGTCAGAACTGTTCAAAAAAACCTCATTTTGGTATAAGAGCGCCTCGTATCTTAAGATGGAGTCTCGACAACGAAAATTGGCATTTGAACAAATCACTTTTCTTATTAATCGACTGTCCTACGTAATGCTTTTCATGTGTATGTATGTATGTTAGTTTCATTGTCTGTAGCTAAGGCGATTTGATGGTTTTGGTAGTACGGGTGCGGTTGTATCTTAAGTTCTAGCAGTAGGGTTTTTAATTTTTAGGTAATATTGGTAAGATTATTAACCTACACCACAATTAGTAAGCCCTTGGTATCATCATGTTAAGTGGTGTTGACGAACCTGGAAGCGGGCTTACCAAGATACCCCAATGCAATGATAAATTGTCAATATTCTTATTTCTTTGCCTATTTAATTTAAAGACAAGTAAGGCTCGAACTATTTACTTATAACCGTTTTCCTCAACAGGTTTCTTGAAACGAAAGAATACGTCGGTACCATCGACAACGAAGGTGACTTGACAGTATCCGTGAAGACCAACGATCCCCTTCGTCTATGGTGTGGCGCCGTGGACGTGACTCCTCCTCGTGTCTCCTGGATCAACCCTCAGGGGAAGCCCATGCCACAGCATCGAGACCATCTCGTGGTGGAGGCTTTTACTTCTGCTGATGAGGTATGCTCCTAAAATGTTGTTGTGAAAAACAATAATTCTGTTGAGGTCTTTGGTAATAGTTGAGTGCATTTAAAGAGGGGTGGGAAAAATAATATGTTGCCTTGTCAAAAAGCTGTAGGTCAAACATATTATGTGGTAAATTTAAATTAAGGTAATTTCAGTGACTGCAAGATGGAGGTAGTCCCAAAATTCTTTCACATATTTTGATTATCCACATGGTTATACTTTATACGATACATTCTACATGATTATACGATAAATTATAAAACGAGTCCACATGTTCGTTTTTGAGCAGTGGTCTTCGCTAGAAGCGCTCACTTAAACGCTAGATTAACAAGTAAAGTATTAGAGGTAGGTTTTAACTCTAAATATATCATAAATAATATCATATAATATCATAAATCTCCCGGAAGATATTTAAGTCTACCAATAACGTGTGTTTATTAACTGAAATGTCCATACTTCTGGTATATTACATGCATGTGGAGGTTTTAGAGTCACTTTTCCAGGATGGTCTTATAGACTCCCCAGAATTTATAAACGTTTGTCTGGGAAATACTTTCTTATTATTGCATTTAACTTCCTTAAATGCTTATAATTTGTTGCTCTAAAGCTTATAGTCTAGTTTAGTACTGGTGAAAACGTTTATAATTAACATACCAGGTTCGTAATAAATACATAGCTTTGACGGCAGTTGTTTCTTTATAGTATTTCGATAAAAATGAAGTTACTGATTAGTCAGCCGATTAGTCGCAAAGTCGTGAACGATAGTCGTTAGATCGGCTTTACATCGATTTCTAAGTAGATCTTCTTTCTAGGGCGTATACACCTGCACGGCGGGTTCTCTGCACCCGATCCGCCGTTCCTGGAAGGTCGTAGCCCTGGAACCACCAGGCTGGGAGGATGCCGCAGCCAACGTCAACGCAAGCGAAGGCAGCAGCGCTCATATCTCTTGTGGAACTTCAATTGGGAGACCCGCTCCAGCTATAACATGGCTTTTAAACGCTGAGCCGATTAAAACTGGAAAAGGAGTTAGGACTGTTGGTAAGATATTGATCTATAAACGTAACATAAGGGACAAAGTAGTACTTTTTCCTTACGCCAGTTGTTTCCGTCATCGATATACTTAATCACTGAAGATGGAAACCTGAAACCTATGTTCCTTAGAGACTAAAGAGAAACACGAAAGGTTATCGACCTTATTATCGAAATTATTTCACTAGAAATAAGATGTAGAAATAGGAGATTATATAAACCTGGCTGTTTCCATTCGAAATCTATAATACGCGGATGAATTTAATGGCGCTCCTGATATAAGTATTTTATATTTTTAAATATAAATTTTTAAAATTTCCTACAAATTCTTTTATCTATTTAATGTCGATTTGTTGACATTGATCGTAAATTTGTTATTGGCCGCATTTCGATGTATCTTTCGTCAACAGACCGTCACAAAAGGTTATTATCGTTTCTTTCGCTTTTATAAACAACGCATTACTTTACTGCCAGTCAAATTTTACTGAAATATTCATTCAATTGAAATAAATTGTATTAGTCACTTGGGCGATTTCAGTACTCGCGTCACGAAAAAAAATTTTGTGCGTTAAGAATAACCAGGGGAATAATTAAATCCACTAAAATCAATGTTTTAATTCGGAAGCAGCTTTACAATAAAGATTTTAACACTATACAAGAAAATATATAAAAATGTTTATTAACTGTCGTAGGTATTTGCTACAGTATAAGTCATCGAAAAAATATGGTGTCTGTTTGTATAATATTTTTATTTTCATTTATAAAAATCCAGTTTTTCTTCAAATAGGTATCCGTAACGCCAACTCCCATGACGGTTTTGGATGTGACGTCACTAGGATGGCATACAATAAAATTAAATGCAAAAGTAGTTTCGTCGTATGCGATAAACTTATGGTTATAAAAACAATGACGATTAAAAAAAGGCTGTCATTTTGAATTTTTGTGTTTGAACTCTGGTTTGAGCTACAGGTACCAGAGACATGAAATCTGTTTTATTTTGTTCTTCAATTCCTTACCTAGATGTTTCATATTCTTACCAGGTGCAGACTTGCACATAGACAAAGTAGAGAAGAAACACGCAGGCATAGTGCAATGTTTTGCGTGCAACAAGCTCGGGTGCGCGTACGATGCTGCTCTGCTCACTGTTGTGCCCATGCAGATATCCGATCAGGTAAGTGAGTTATTCTTCTTCTTATCGTGTGTCACAAGTAAACCGTACTATCACAGAGGATAGACTGTAATGTATCACAATAATACAGAGTTTAACCGCCTCTGTAGCTGTAGCGTAGCGTAGTGGCTAGACCACTTGCTTCACATCAGGATGTCGTGAGTTCGATTCCTGGTCGGTGTAATAAAGATTTAGATATTCGATCTTACGTTAATTTTATATTTCTATATTCAAAACGCATCCTGTCTTGTCTTCATTCTTTTGTCTTTGAAGTAGTCTGATACTAGAACGTATAAGGGACCAAACAGGAGTCGAAGTGCGGAAACAGGATTCCAATAAAATACCAAAAATACTAGAAGCTCTAAGGGAACCCACACATAACTGAGAATTCGCATCGCATACCAGAAATCTGCGAACTTGTTCATACAAAGTCTATGTTATTAGTAAGGGCAAGTTCGCGATGCGACGTCGCATCGCAGTTTTATGTACAAGCCCTAAGTCCGAAATTGAAACCTTCTCTCGTCCTTTTTAGTATTTTTTGGTAATCGATAGCACCATGGCAACATTATGAAACCATCTATAACTACATCGCACTATGCCTAACTCTTCAGAAAATAATGAAGAATATTTTTTATTTATTGACATACTATATATGTTTGGTAGCAATAAAATTATCTTACGATGTATGTACGTACAGTACATGTTTTTGAACCAAACTATTCCACTATGTTCCGCTACACATCGCGTAACTAATTTTTCCAGTTATTCAACAGCAAAGAGATATATTGCTACGTATATTCCAGACTGTTTTGTGAAACTCTATTTCTGTACGTTTATAGTTTCTAAAGAATATACTGATACTGATAGTCTTTTTACTTAAATAAGTAGGTAGACTTCTATTAATATACGTTTCCTGTACATTTTCATCCGAAATTAAATGTATTTTTATGTATCTATCTACTTACATGTTCTTTGAGCCAAAAATAAATATCTACTTACTTAAATAGAGAGATTGCCTCCAATTATCCTTTTGAACGGAATGGAACTCGCTCACCTAACTTTATTTATAGTTGCCGCCCTTATTTATTTGGTAGTTCAGCAAAAATGTTTTTGACAGCAATCCCAATTTGAAACTTTGATGAAATTGTTTGTTTTACTGAACTTTGATTTGTTCCAGGAATACCCAGTCGAACCTTCGACGTTGCATTTTCCACAGCATCAGACGAAAAAACATAACAGAAAGAATAATAGAAAACACAAAGGCAATTACATTTATTTACTAATTTAAAAAAAAAACCGGTAAAAATCAACACATAGACGGCAACACTAAAACTAGGTTTCAACTGGTTTTCAAACTTAACGGCCTTTTTGCAAGAATTATGAGAAGAGATTTTTCTAACAGGTTTTTTTTAAATAATCCGGACTTGGCCCCTGTGTGTGGAGTATGGCCTAACCTTCCCGAGTTATGGGAGGAGACCCGTGCGCCTGCAGTGGGGACAAAATGGGTTGTTAACTGTAACTAATATTTTTTGCGGAATTCGTTTTGTATAACATTCGTCTTCATTATTATTTTTGTACAAGGTAATAGAAGGCCTCACCTGATGGAAAGTGGCAGAACTCACTTATGGTCCTATGTAATCTAAGAATGGTTATCAGTATCACTTATCATATCAGTGTCTTGCTGATCCAAGACACAAAATAGGCACAGAAGGTCCGCTCAATACAAACCACTAAAATCGTAAGCATATACATGCTTATAGAAATATACGGTCGTTCGAGGCAAGGTCACAATCGCACAGTACGTGATCTTTCCTACAACGACTGTATACGTCTATAAGCATGTATATGCTTAGGATTTTTGTGAGCGTATTGAGCGGACCTTCTGTATCTATGTGTTTGTGTCCAAGAGGTCTAAGATGAAACGCCCCTTATGCCGGTAATTGCGCTAGCTATCTCGCCCCGAATCATTAGAACACTGCACATGCTACTTGGCAGCAGTTATAGAGCTACCTTGTATGATAAGATCATACCACATTTGACCTGAAGTGACTTTAACTCAAAGTAAAATCAAAAATTAAGTACTCATTCATTCATTCATTCATTGATTCATTTGGTAAAAATCAACACATAGACGGGAACACTGAAACTAGGTTTCAACTGGTTTTCAAACTCAACGCCCTTTTTGTAAGAATTATGAGGGATTTTCCTAACAGGTTTTTATTTTGTGCAGCTTTGATGATACCTCCATCCAAACCGAATGTGACTCGCATGTCTGATGAGAGTGTTATGGTGACTTGGTCTCATCCCAATCACGGTCTCCCTATAACATTTTTCAAGGTAAGTCCTGACCTATCTCAAGCAATGACCCTCCATGTAAGCGGTTAACTGATTACAGAGACGGTTATAATCTGGATGGATTAGAATATGAATGGCATTTATCGGCATAGTTTTCATGCTTTGCATGGCATGTTAAGCCGTTGGTCCCGTTAAGCCATTTCAGAGGCTATATAGGCGGCTTGAAAAGTTCCGATACTGGGGTTTGCCAATAGCCCAAAAATCTCCAGCAATCCGGACTTGGCCCCCGTGTGTGAACTAAGGCATATTTCCTATAGGAAGAGATGCGTGCGCCGGTAGTGTGGACGATATGATTTTGTTAACGATATCAGCAAAAATAAAGACCTCCTCTTTGATGTCGATAATATCACTAATGTTGATTCCAAGAACGTAATTTTGACGCTGTATTTCTATGTATTTATATATGTATTATAAAAGTAAAACAAAATACCTACATATAGGTAATAACCTAGGTTCCTTGGGGAAAGTGGTTCAGTATTTTCTTATTATTCTGCTCGAAAAATTGTCCGTCGTCGTTCAAAGCGCCACCCTGTATGAAACTTTAGTGTAAGTAAGCAGCATCGATATGAGAAACATTAGATGAGGTTAATACTGCCCGACTGCGTAGTCGCTAATAGTGGTTTGCTCCCCTATGTTGAGTAGCGCCGCCTTTTTGCGCACCATTCGCAATCTGACAAGCGACGAGTAAACATCCCGTATTTAAATGAAAATATGTCTTACAGTGCAGTGAAATGTGCTAAAACAATAAAAAAAATAAAGAACAAAACTAACAGCAACATTTCTTATCACTTTTTTCTTGTTATTTTATGAATATTTTGTCATTTTATAGTGATGCTACGCTACTCGTCGCTAGATGTCGCTTGTAGATAACATTAATTAAATACATGCCTCCCTACTCGTCGCTAGATGTCGCTAATAGATAACATTAAATACATAAACCTTAAGCTTATCACACAACGGCGATATTTCTTTAAATACATGCCTCCCTCTTCACCCCGCTTCAGCGCCCGCAAGACGAACACGCTGGTTCAGAAACAAACAGAGCGAGTAACCTTATCTAATGTTTCCCATATCGATGGTAAGCAGTGACCGTCCACGATCTTGTTCATTGGTCTTTTGAAGTGTGTTTGTTTGTTTGTAACTCAAATAACTGCGGTGAATTTGTTTGAAATTAATTTTATTTAATGCATTAAATTGCATAGCTACTCCGCCTACTTGGCGCTAGGCGAAGTGGCAGGAGTTACTCCAGCAGAAACACAACTCACTGGAGGTCAGTGCGACGCGAGGAGAGAAAACGTCGGAATATCCGGGCATCATTATTATTATCATATTTCTCCAATTAATTAAGGCCGGACCTTATAAATTTTCGGATGCTAAGACGCTCTTAGCCTGGAATTACGTCTGAGATTTTATTTCCAGATTCAATACAGAGAAGCAAATGATTCATCCAACGCACAGTGGTCCACATCGAACTACGACATTCCACCTTACATCAATTCTTTCGAAGTTGACCAGTTAAAGCCCGACAGATATTACAAGTAAGTCTATTTTAACCATTTAAGTACGTATACCGTGTACCGTGGGAGAGCCATGTTTCGGCACGAATGGGCCGGGTCGACCGGAGTGGTACCACGGCCTCACAGAAAACCGGCGTGAAGCAACGCTTGCGTTGTGTTTAGCCGAGTGAGTGAGGGTACCGGAGGCCCAACCTAACCCCCTTTTTCGCCAATTCCCTCAATCCCATTTCAAAGGCCGGCAACGCACTTGTGACTCCTCCGGTGTTGCGGGTGTCTATGGGCGGCGGTAATCGCTTACCATCAGGTGATCCGTCTGCTCGTTTGCCACCTATCACATAAAAAAAAATATGGTATGACTTATTTTTTTGCGAGATAACCTAACTATAGTAAAGCCACAGCGTGCTAAGAACATCAAAAAGTGACTCGTAGTCTTACAATATTTTTTAAATCGAAAGCATTTTGTTTCTTTTGTTCTATTAAAATATATTTATCATCACGAGCTATCTGAACACGACCTTCAGTTTAACCACTTTTAAAGTACTGTTTTTTTTTGTTTGAAGTGATCCTAGCTGCTCGTCCTAGTGTCAACATTTATGTGATAAACAGCTCTGTTTGCTTTGTGTCTGGGTTTTTTTATGTCTTTGTAAAATAAATAAATGTAGGACTCGATAAATATTGGATTTTCAAGAAAGTCCAAAAAAAAGTTTGCGGATCTAGCTTTTGCGAACCTACCTTTATGTATTTATTGCATCTCTCTTTTACATTCTGAAGGTATTTATCTACATTGTTCACTCGTGTGATGCTCATTTCCTCTACCCCTTGTTCAATCAATAGTATCTTCTATAATACCTTGTTCAGCTCTCAAACGCTAGTATTGTTCTATACAGCTATACAAAGCGTTATTATTGGGAACGATCTATTATTTCTATAGCAAATTCTCGGAATGTAAACAATGCGGATTAGCTGAAATTATGATGTGGGTAAACTGAAACCTATTATTAATTATTCCAATTTTAGTACAAAACATTGCTCAATTTAAGTGGTACTTACCTATATTTTATTGATAAATATGGTAATGCTAATGATATTGGGATTAGAGTATTTTATATATTGTCTCTGATTTTAAACAAGAGTGGGTATTATCGCACGACTCACGCTCTTTACCTGCCGCCGAGTAGCATCTATGCCGTAGACGCTACTCGTAACTCCAGAAGGGTCACCAGTGCTTTGCCGATCATTAAGGATTGAAATGAAATTTTAATTTTAATATACTGTGACATTACTAAATGTTTTTCTTATATTTTGAATGACTTGACATACCTATAAATATATTTCTGACCATATATTTT
Organism: Coleophora deauratella; assembly: GCA_958295455.1. NCBI lineage: Eukaryota > Metazoa > Arthropoda > Insecta > Lepidoptera > Coleophoridae > Coleophora > Coleophora deauratella. The sequence continues at coordinate 3,269,256 of OY282403.1, read as the reverse complement.
TTTGATAATATTTAGTTATTTTTTATTATTTCTTCTACTATTTTATTTTAAATTATTTTACTTGTAATTAAATTAAAAGTGACATATTTAAATTGTAATTATATTGTTAATATTTTACATGCCATAATATGGTTGACTGTACTGATTCTGTATTATATTTTTTAAGACCTGTAAAACGTACTTTCATGCAAATAAAGAACTGAAATTGAAATGGAAATGCCTTGAACCTATGCAAGTAATGGCACTGGTTCTCTCGCTATACCCGCTGCACCACAACCATGCAGATACAGATGGTTGAGATATTGGCAAAAGACTGACAGACTACCTGTGGAAAGTGCCTACCATCGCTTCTGGGCATCTGTAACCCCAGAAAGGTCATCAGACTCATAGACTCTATGGTTATAGCGAGAGAGCCAGTGCAATCACTTGCATAGGTACAAGGCATTTCATCTTTACCCTCAATGATCAGAAAAGCACTGATGACTCTTTTGGGGTCACAGATGCCCGGATGCGGTGGTGGGCACTTCCCACGGGTTTGTGAGTTTTTGCCAGTATCTCAAACAAATACGTACAAATAAAAATCCCTAAGAATAAGATTTTCAAAGGCCGGCAACGCACTTGTAACTCCTCTGGTATTGCGGGTGTCTATGGGCGGCGGTAATCGCTTACTATCAGGTGATCCGTCTGCTCGTTTGCCAGCTATGCCATAAAAAATAATAATAAAGATTTTTGGAGATTTCTTAGCTAGCTGTCATTAAGAAAACGATTTCTTATTATAGATTATACAGGTGACACTTAGAAACTCGTACGGTAGGTTCCTTACGGAAAATAGTTCTGTTTCATAAATAAGTAGAGTCTACTTCTCAAGAGAAGTTCGATTTTGTAGTTACACTCTGTATTGTATAGAATAACACTGAAAGTAGTGATGTAACCGTGAATAATACTGATACGTCTACACATGCCGTTCTTATTATACAAGGTCACTTTTAATGTCGGATATAATATAATTCAGGTCAATCGGATTGGCCATTTTTGTATGGAGAGTCAAAGATTTTTGTCGTTTATTTAAAAAGTCACAGAATATGTCATATTTGACACAAATAATAATCTCGATAAGTATTTATGTTCACATTCGCCATTAAAACACGTGTATAAGAGGTTATAAAGTACATTTACTTACTTCTTTGGCTGCAAATAAAGAACTTGTACATATTTAGGTACATAGGGTGAGTGTAAGAGGTAAGAAAGCAATTCTATGTACCCGGAGGTACATAGAATTGCTTTCTTACCTCTTACATTTTGTTTCAACAGAAGTCAATTACATTCTGTTTTACAAAGCTTTAAACACAACACTGCTCATCTCACTAAAAACCATTCGATCTTCCCCCCCACTCACTCTACGTTAATTGGCTGAAACTGTGCCCAACTACGCCAATAGCTATATCACACATGCGTTCAGATATTTGAATCAGAAATATTTTGAGAATATCACGATCAGCCAGAATCTTGGATTATAATCACTTTCAACATTTTCTTCTTTATTGTCAGGTTTCGCATAGCAGCAGTCTACACGAACCAAGACAACAAGATGGGAAAGAGCAGTGGGAGGTTCTTCCTGCAGCGCGGAGGCTTTCAAGGCCCAAGGGCACCAGTACTCACCAAGGCTGTTCCAGTTTCCCCTAACAGCATACAGCTTAATTGGACAGTGAGTACATAACATAGTTTACAGGTAGGTTAGTTTTTTAAAAAATGGTAGCAAACCTTTATGGTTCTATTAATTTTAACAGCATTTTTTCTTTATTAGGTGCGTGATACATACTTCATCTTTGTGCCTAATGATTGGATTGGCACCTAAAACCCTGGATAGTAGGTGCCAATACTCATGTTAGACAATATTTTTTATAGAATACCTTAACTGGTCAAATTGCCATTGAACACTATAAGTGATAAGTGTTTGCAGTTGCTAAACTGAAGTAGCAGTGGGCGGGGAACATAGCTCGTAGGATAGATGGCCGTTGGGGCATTAAAGTTCTCGAGTGGCGACCGCGCACTGGACGGAATACGTAGAGTAGGCACGCCTCTGAGTCAGTGGAACTATGACCTGGTAAAGGTTGCGGGAAGCCACTGGATGCATGCAGCTCAAGACTGGTCGTCGTCGTGGAAGTCCTTTGTCAAGCAGTGGACGTCTTCTGGTTGATGACGATTAAGATGAATGTGTGACACAGCTTACTGACTATTTCAATATCATTATAAGGTAACTTTATTCCCCAGTGGTCAAGCGACGGAGGTGTCCAAGCGGTAGGCTTCTACATCTACTACCGAGTATCGACTACAGCGGGTACTTACGAGAAAATGACAGTGCCAGGCGGTGCGAATGCGAGGTCCGTCGTTCTGTCTCATCTGATGCCCGATACGTCATACGAGCTGAAGCTACAGGCGTATGCTGCGCAAGCACCGTCAGATTTCAGTACCATCTTGGTAAGAAATTCTCTCGTGTCCTTATTTCCCTATAACATGGTAACTCTGTGGCATTGAAACGTAAAGGTACCACTCTTATCGATGTTACATTGAATCGGAAATGAGGATATCCTCATTCGTAAGAGAACTAAATTAGAACTAAAGTAATCGAACCGACGACGTAGATCGAAGAATCGCTAAACTGTAGCAGTAGATTGGACACATAGCTCATAGAACACAGATGGCTTTTGGGGCAAGGAAGTTCTCCAGTGGTAACTGCGTATCGGAAGATGTAGCGTTGGCAGATATCCCACTCGGTAGATAGACTGATAATCTCGTGATGGTCGCGGGAAGTCGCTGGATGCAGGTATCGTAAGACCGATCGTCGTGGAAATCTTTGGGGGAGAGATTTGAAAGATTTGTTCAGCAATGGACGTTTAACGGCTGATGATGAATTTATTAATTATCCAGCATGTTGAAGAATAGGGAGTTCATGTGAGTCCCTATTCTACACCCCTACCGATAACATAACATTTTCATAACCTCTTCTATCTTAATAGGTGGCCAGAACACACAAGTCTAGTAATGCACCTGGTACCACAACGGAATCTCCCGTGGAAGACGTGAAGAGTGATGGAAGAGCGCCAGGGGCGCTGGTCACAGCTGGCGGGGCACTAGGGGCGGCTGCCTTGCTGGTCATCTTGGGAGTCACTCTGCTTCTGTGCAGAAGGGCGAAACGACCACCTGCCAATAGTAAGTCTTCTCATTTATTCTGTGAAGGTTGTATATCTGATGATATCTGCGAAATATGAAGCAATTTTCGCTATGTTGCAGTAAAACTCTAGTAATAAAAAATCGGTATAGGATCTGTTAACTCTGTGACTAATATGCATATAAACAACTTTTGTGCGACTTTGAAAAAAATGTGGACACTTCATACAAATTGATCAATTGTTTGATATTGTTTGATCAAAGTATGCACACTGAAGTATTTTTTTTCCAGAGTTGTCTATGGATCTTCTAGGGAAAGTTGACAGATCCTATATCTAATGTATAATTATAATTTTCCAAACTACGATTTAATAAGTGATCAATTTCCAGAGGAGAAAGGCTCGGTGCCAGAGACCGGCGGTGCCAACGGTTACATCCCAGCAAAGGTGCCAATCACTATCACTGCCAACCCCATGCATGCAGAGGTCAGTGACACTGTAGTGTTTGTATTCACATTCTTCTTCTTATCGTGTGGCACAATTTAGCCGTACTATCACAAAAGCACTTCATATACTTAATGCATTTAATGTTTTTAAGTAGGTAACTCGCCTCCGTCTATAATTGAAATATCCTGTATATTTGTGAAGAAACTTTTCTTGGAAAATTGAATGGGGACTTCTACTCAAAATACTGTACCTACAGTTTCCCCAAGATATTCTATTTTTTTTTTGTTTTTTGTAACGTTTCATACAAATCAACAACTTTGTCTGAGAGCTCGAATTGTTTTTGAGAATTCAGTAGGGGTTCGTTGGAAAAAGATCTACAGTATGATGAGTAGATAGGTACAGTGTTTGTTTCTGGGAGAAGCCCTGAACACTCTGTATTGCACGGGCAATGCCTACCTAATACTCTGATTCCCAAAAATCTTTTCACATATCTTTTAAAGAATTTTACAATTCACAGTCGTACAAAATACGTTTTTTTTAGTAACACATTTTATTTCAGGGCGGTGATGGAGGCGTAGAGATGTCATTTTTACACAATAACAACTGTGGCAACACTGGCAGCAACGACGACACATTGCCACATTCAAGGAAAAGCGGACCGCCTTCCAGACAGTACGTGTGAAAAGACTTTGCGACAGTGCTCGGCTATAAAATCTAAATTTGAAATATTTGGTGTTGCCGCATCAAAAAAGAAAAGATAATTGGAAGAATTGCAAAATGTGATAAAAATGAAATTCGCCAGTTGTAACGGAAAGCGTTTAGGAACTTTAGTACAAAATTATGTAACTAAATGTATTTATGAAGAACGTGTTTTGTAATTATGAGTGCAATTTTAGCTCACTTAATGGACTGAAAAGGACTGAGTGTTATTTGTTGTTGGATATTAGATACTTATTGTAGGTTTTAAGTAGGTAGTTATAGTTGCTTATAACATTTAATTTATTAATTTAGTGATGATTAGGTAAATACAGATTTTTAGATTTAATGACAAAATGTCTATCCGCAGTTAGTCTTAACAGATCTGAATTTAATTTGAGATCTAAGTAGGTATATAATTAATTGGATTTTATCCATGATAGATAAGTGACAAATAATGTGTAAATATAAATAAGATTTTGTATTTGTTGCCATTTAAAATATGCAGGTTGTAACAAAATTGGTATAGGACCCGTTAACTGGGGATTCTACTTATCGTACTGAACAACTTTTGACCTACGACTTTGTTCAAATCGCAAATTATTCAGTACGATAATCAAAATCCCTACACTAATTTTGTTACACCCTGTATAAAGAGTGTAAAAAGACCACACCCGGAAACTTATACGGAAAATTTCAGTCATGAAACTGAACAACTGTTTCCAGAGAACCGATACTAAATTATCAGAAAAGAATTTGAACTCTTACAAATTTGCTGATTTTAGCCAAAGTGAAAAGTCCACTTTTTTGCAAATTCACTTCACTATAGGTTCCATGTTAAAAGTTGTTCAGTCTAAAGTTTCCGGGAGTGTTCTTTTAACACCCTGTATATAAGTATTTTTATTCTAACAGACTGATTCATTCACGGCAAAGTACTTAAATGCTGATGATATAAGACATTAAAAAATTTATACATCATACATAAAGAACACACATAACCTTACTAATGACTTTTTTACAATATAACAAAATATTTTTTAATATTCTTCAATGGTTGTGAAACCTCATATTTTAATTAAGTTTATGCTTTTTGAAAGTTTCGTCGAATTATGTTATGTTATTGTAAATCAATTACAGGGTGGTCAAACTTCTCAGTTTTTCCGAATTTATAGTAAATATGATTTTTCAATATTAGGCAAAGCTCCTTTGAAAATATCGTTCGTACTGGTAAGAAGAAATAACCCTTTTATTCTAATACAAAATAATGAGTTATACATGTAACTAGGTATGGTTGCTCAAATACATATAAAAGAAAATATATTTCTGAACAATTACTATTACGTAATTAAATTAATACGATGGTATTTTTTTTGTAAAAGTTATAAAAAGAATAAAAATTCTTTGTTAACTTGTAATCACTATAAATGTTTAAAGATATACAGCGAATATAACAAAATTTGTATTGGATCCGAAAAAAGCTGTTCAGAATCCCCAGTTAACGGCGCCTGCACCAATTTTGTAAACTCTGTATAAAAAATTAAAAAAGTATAAAATGTTAATGCATTAAGCTCATCACTCGCTTATAAGACTGATACGCTTTTTTTTAGAATAAATTCACTTTTTTATAATACTTATTTGCGTAAGTGTAGAAACGAACATGTTTAAATGAAAAAAGGTTGAAATACAAAAAAAAATAATATTGGTATTCTATGAAAGAACTAGTTGGGATCGGAAAACAAATCACACTAAAAATGATGAAAATTAAAACTTTACAGGTCTTATTTTAAATAAGTAATTTTTCGTCGAAAAATCGCTATCTGTATGTACGCATTTATAAAATAAAATAATTCTCAAAAAATGAAGAATCTTTTTCATTTTTTTATGGTAATTATATGTTTATCGTGTGGCAGACACAACTAACCGCCTATTTCCAAGTAAAAACAGCGATTGCCTGGTGTTGCACTTTCAAGCACCACTCGCAGATACGTGTAGGGCATTAAGATTTACACCTACGGACGTGTGAAACACGACTTATACATTACTTCTGTCTGATATTTAAGAGACTTGCTCTTGTCGGTGAAGCAAACTCCATCGTGCTCTGTCTTCGGCCAACGTTTTTATATCCTGGTAGGACACGACCTCAACCTTTTCCTTCAACTGTTTGGAGTAGCTTCGTCTTGGTCTTCCCCTTCCTCTCACTCCATTAATTTTTCCCTCCATTATGTTCCTAAAGAAGGAGTCGTGTCTTAACAAGTGTCCAATCATTCGGCCTCGTCTATTCTCTATGGTCCTCAACAAGCATCTCTTCTCATTCACCATCCTTAACACTTCTTCATTCGTTTTCTTCTCTGTCCAGCTTATGCGTTCCATCCTTCTCCAGCACCACATTTCAAAGGCTTCCAATCTCTCTCTATCTCTTTGTGTCATCACCCAAGTTTCACTACCATACAACGCGATACTCCAAATATACACTTTTATCAGGCGCTTCTTGATTTTTTTTGATATGTTAGCACTTAGCAGGTTTCTCTTGTTATTGAACGCCGTCTTCGCCATTCCAATCCTGGTTATTATATCAGGTGTACATCTGGAGTCTTCTGTCACTATGCTACCCAAGTATCGGAATTTAGTAACCTGTTCAATATTGATACCACAAACCTGAATAGGTTGTTTTTGATGGTTAGTTTTTGTGGTTATTAAAGATTTAGTTTTATTGTAATTAATTTTAAGTCCGAATTCTTTGAAGGTTACATCCATTAAATTAACAAGTTGTTCTAGTTGTCTTGAGTTTTCCGCCAGTGCTGCTATGTCGTCTGCAAATCTGATGAAGTGAATTTTGCATTCATAAACATCTATTAAAGTTATGGTTCATAATAACTCAAATTAAATTTACAAAATTACAAAACGCATTCAAAACCTTCACTTTCACTCGTTGAAGTATCTCAAAATTTAAAATGTTTACTAAATAGCCATTTAATAAAAAAAAAACAGCCTGTACGTATCAATCTGTCGAAAGGAAAACTGTAAAAGAGTAATGTAATATTGGGAATTTGAACGATGTTTTTAACCTTTAGCATTTTGTTGGATTGATTACGTATATATATGAACTTAAAAAGTCTACACATAACGATCTATACCTATGTATAATACAGGTTACGTTATTGACTGAAAATAATCAATGTTCAGCCTGATTTGAAGATAGAAATGTGAAAATCGAAACATAATTGGTAGAGGAAAACGATGAAATAATATTTCAAATACTTCATAGATATACGTTGTTGAATCGAGATGTTAACTGTAATGTATATAGGTACGTATATGTTATGTGCTTGCAATAAAAGATTTTATTGAGTGATTTGATCTGAAATAGCCGAAAAATAAACATGAAATCGAAAAATATTCTCCAGTGTACTATGATATTATGACAAATAGGTATATTATAATCAAATCACTCAATCAGCAGTGATTTGTTTGGAATTCTCATACAAAGTTCACCACTTGATCAAGTGTGGGACGTAAATTGCTAATGGCTGTAAATACTTCTTTCAGATGGCTCTTTCCACCTAACATAGCATTATTTGAAAGAATACTTAATAAGACTCATTTTGGTATGGTATTTTTACTAATTCCACAGTCTAATTCCAATAGTGAAAAAACCCTACCAAAAAAAAAACCCCTACCAAAATGAGTGATATAATGTTCCACCAAGAACCTACAATCAAATCAAAAATCAAATCAAATCAAAATCAAAAATCTTTTTTATTTAAGTAGATGCTTTACACATACTTTTAAATCGTCATATTTTTAGTAAAAGTATCAACTACTTATAATAAGACTGCATTCAAAAGACATGGTCGCTTACTATGGACCTCATAAGAAGCCTCAAGGTTACCTATCCAAAGGGCGAAGGATAAATGAGGAGATAGGTACGTAGGAGAACTAAAGTAACCGAGATAGCTCACGAAAATCGCTAAATTGAAATGGCAGTGGTCGGAGCACATAGCTCGTAGAACAGATGGCCGCTGGGGCACGAAAGTTTTCGAGTGGCGATCGTGCATAGAAAGACGTAGCGTAGACATGCCTTGATGCCTCCCACTCCGTGGACTGATGTCCTGCTGAAGGTTGTAAAAACCCGAGCCGTAGGCAAGGGTCTTAAAAGAGCCAAGGACGGTAATCATCAATACACACGAGTATCATACGACGTTTTTCAATACACTTGTGAATAAAATAACAATAAAAACTCATTTCAACAGTGAAAACGAGTTGTGAAAAATGTTTCGCTATGGCGGGAAAAATTAATCAGTTTTCCTATGCGCGCGCATTGCGATCGGCCACAGACTAAAGGGATGAGATTTTTATTTTATTTTCGGCGCATAGGATTTGCGCCTATTCTGCCACGTACAAAATGGGGAATTTAAAGTTTTCTTTTATTACAGAGAAAACAAAAGTTATATTTGAGTGAAAGTTTTATTTATTAAACACGTACGAGTTAAAATTATCTATTTAAATAAGAAGTTGCATGAAATGAGCAAGCAATAGGAACATTAATTTATTTGTTCTATTGAACACGATCTTTTTTTTTTGAATAAAAACTTTTTTAAGAACAAAGCAACTCAACCAATAAAATTTAAAAAAAATCTATAACTCACTAGTGAGTTATAGCAATGAAAAAGACTTTTTGGCGGGAACTCGCGGCAAGAGTTTGTCATTTTTGTTTTATTATCCGAAAAAAATAGATATCGTGGTTTTTAATGCATAATATTGAGTGCCATTTAAGTGTCTAATATGTAGGATAATGAAATAAAAGTGTGTAAACTGTGTTTCGAGTGCTCTCAAGAAGTCCATGAAATCTTCATCAAAAGTGCTATCATTTTGTTGAAGAATAGAGAAAAAGTTAAAGACGACAGAAATTGATAAATGAGAACTCAAATGAAATAGAAAAATATTTAGATAAGAGCAAACTACGTAAGAATAGGCTGTATGGCCAGAGAAGTCTTTGCCTTTTCCTTGCAAAAGCAGGAAAGAACCAAACAAAAAAAAAAAAAAAAAAAGCATAATATTGATAGTGTATTGTTCAATAAAGTGCCATTTAAGTGTCTAATATGTAGGATAATGAAATAAAAGTGTGTAGACTGTGTTTCGAGTGCTCTCAAGAAGTCCATGAAATCTTCATCAAAAGTGCTATCATTTTGTTGAAGAATAGAGAAAAAGTTAAAGACGACAGAAATTGATAAATGAGAACTCAAATGAACTAGAAAAATATTTAGAGAAGAGCAAACTACGTAAGAATAGGCTGTATGGCCAGAGAAGCCTTTGCCTTTTCCTTGCAAAAGCAGGAAAGAACCAAAAAAAAAAAAGCAATGAAAAAGTCACAGTTTGATTATGGGTGTCATTCTGTGCCTAATTGCATGACCATAGAGCCACTTTATGAGCAAGTGTGTTGAAAAAAACATTATTTGCCAATCATAATTACTCAGTTATCATTGTCAGCCATAGCATTAACCCACTGCATGATGCATGCATGGCTGTGTCTATCTATATAGATGCCCACTAACCAGTCTCAAGCAGACACTGTTTGTGCAGCTGATGTATGATAAGTGTATTCATAGCAATTAGGCCGGGAGCTAATTTCCATTAACCCAGCTCTTGTAGCCTCGTAATGGAATTCTTAGTGCGCTCCCGGTCAATTACTCTGGACTGCGACGGACTTGTAGGTACTAGTGTTAATTAAAATGAAAATGCATGATATGACGTTGCTTTTATTAGGTACTGGGAAAGAGTAAGTTTTACTAGCAATAAAAGTAACTATTGAAATTTATTTAATTTTTGTTAGACATACATAGTAAGCGTGTAAGTAGAAGTTGGTAGGTCTGACTGTCACATATTATTCCTCTAGAACTGGACACCTCGTCACCGAGTCATCAAAATTTGAATATTTTGTGATGATTCCTATGTTTTAGAAATTTTATACATCTTAAAACCTTTACTGCCATCTCATCATAGGTACCTATATATGTAGTTGAATACGACAAACATACTTAAACTAGTGGAACTTAAACGTGTGAAATGAATTGTCGCCTGCGGTATTTCCGGACCGATACAACATTCAAACCTTCAAGAAAAGAGCGTACTCCCATATCAAAGGCCGGCAACGCACTTGTGACTCCTCTGGTGTTGCGGGTGTCTATGGGCGGCGGTAATCGCTTAGCGTCAGGTGATCTGTCTGCTCGTTTGCCACCGCTGCCATAAAAAAAAATAGTATCTTTAATTCTACGTGGCCGTAAATGCTGATAATTAGTACGTAAATAATTAATGAATTTATATTTAATAATGATGTTCTTATTAAAGGTATATTGATGTGAAAGAAAAGAGAGAAAACTAGTTCCACGCTTCAAAATGTTATGTTTTATGGGTTATTGCAAAGTCATATATCTAAGACTTGAAGTCTGTATGATTGCCGATTAATAACTATAAAAAATGTAAGTAAAACAATTTAACAGAAACCAGATTGCATAAAAGTAATTATATGTCGGTCTGGGTATCAAGATGAAGCGGTCGTGGCTCAGTGCGGCTTGCGTGGTCGCGTCGATCACGCAACTTAACCGACTACAGACACGGTCATAACCTGGATGGGTTTGACTGTTAGTGGCATTTATCTCAACTGTTTCCGTGCTTCGCAATACACGTTAAACCGTTGGTGCAGACTGCTATCACTAGATGGCAGTCGTTAAGCCATGTCAGATGCCTTAAAGGCGGCTTGAAAACATCTGACACGGGGGTTGGCCACTACCCCACAACCTCCACCAATCCGGACTTGGCCCCGTATGTGGAGTATGGTCTATCCTTCCCGAGGTATGGGAAGAGACCCGTGCCCCTGCAGTGGGGACGATATGGGTTGTTAACGGGGGATCAAGTCAAGATCAAGATTAAGGGAATCTAAAGAAACTTCGCAATCCTATATTTTTGGCTACCGCCGGTTAGAACAATAAAACTGATATATAAGTGAAATTGAAACGCGGACAAAATTGTAACTATGGAAAATGAAAATGAAAATATTTTTATTCGAAGTAGGTAGCAGTGTACACTTTTCGAACGTCATTCTTTTATCTACCTAATACGAGGTTCCGAACAACTCGGAACTCGTATACCCACCGTTTCGGGAAGTGTTTGCGGAGTGAGAAGAAAGGGCGGGCCCCATGCGGGCCCTAAAGAAACTCCCTCCAACACATTTTTTGTGCCTTTTTTAGTCATGTCACTGAACATCTTTCTCTAAGGAACCAATTACAATAAATGGGATTATCATCATCATCTATTTCTATGAAGAGTCAATTTTTTTGCTAATTTAGAACTGATTCTTTAGGTTTAGAGCAGTGTTTTTCAACCTTTTTTAAAACCCGACCCCTTTACAAGTAAAAAAAATCTCGCGTCCCCCTAGGGCCATAAACATACAAAATGTTAGTGATTTGGAAGATTGTGTTTATAATTTTCTTCAATTAGTAAATGATTGACTTATTAACGTCTCCCAAATAGAACCGCGTTTGAATTATTTTTTAAAAAAATAAACAGGCACAACCTTCTCACTAAAATTGTATTTTTTCATGGCTGTGTACGACCTATAAACACTTACTTTTTCTTTTACCCGCGACCCCTTGAGAACCACCCGCGACCCACAGGTTGATAAACACTGCTTTAGAGAAAGTTGTTCAGTTTCATGAGCAGAAACCCCATTTAATAATTGGTCTGCGATTACAATTTCAACCTGTATAGGGCAGGGAATTTATTTTTATTGGACTTTATATTATTGAATAAGTTTCCTCGCGCGTATTCAAAGATACCAAAAGTTTTCTGTACCGGGATAAAATAATACCATGGCTAAGTTACTGACTGACTGATAGATAATGTACTACACGTACAGTTGAGGAAAAACCTAGAAAACTGTAACATTTAGAGGATCTCAAAAACAGTTTTTTTTGTACGGAGTGTTAAAAAAAGCGCGTTTGAGATTTTAAAGGGTTACTTAGAATCAAGTACAGAATACAGGAAAAATATTGATAAAATTCGATCGAAAAATTTTTTTTAATTTTCCATACAAATCCTTGATTCAATATTCAGATTTAGTATGGGAATCTGAAAAATAATTTGAAGAGCGGATTTTTACACAATATTTTTCCTGTATTCTATGCTTGATTCTGAGTAACCCTTTAAAATTTCAAACGCACTTTTTTAAACACAATGTATAGACCTTTAAGTGAATGAAATATGGCGTAAAATTTGGCATGGAAAATTGGATTTCCAATGGGGCTGATAGGCTGTTCAAGACGACTCAGATCCAGTTGCGGGCACTTCACTAGCATAAGATACATAAGTGGTTAACTTCTTGGCACCATATTTCCATCAGGAAGAGCTTCATGCACCTAAGTCTTCTAAGAACAGCTTTGATACTGCAGCATCTACTAAGGCTGGTATCCAACAATGGTCACGGACCTTTCGGTATTGAGTATTTCAAAGAATTCTCCTATTATTAAGGGTGAATAGATACAATCTTATTTACCAATCTACATAGAAAATAATGTTTATAAAATAAATATCAAAGTTAAAAGTAACATATACCTAATTCATGCGAAATCATTCAGAACAATTTAATAAACACTTGATTAGTTTTACCAACAATGTCAGAAAGTTGAAAGTTACAAGTTCCCCGTGGTAGGAAATTTACACTAGGAAGAAAAAAAATCGATTTAAAAGAATGTCCAAAGCACCAACTTAAATATAGGGTGTTTCAGAGTCTTTCAATATTTTTCCTGTATTCTATACTTGAAATCTCAAATGTACTTTTTAACATCAATAAAAAAAAAATGATTTTAATTTGTTTGAAAGAATTATTTTTAGGACTTTGTAGGTCTAGTAACACAGTATTTTTTTTTACCCTGACAGCAGAATAGCCTATTGTAAATCTTTTAAGTGTACAAGGGAGAGATTTTTGTCAAATACTTGTTACCGTAGTTCTGGAAATGGGAACAAAGTATATGAAAGTGTTGAAAGTTGTCTCCTCATTAAAAAAAAAATATCAAGGTACTAAATAGAATTCAGATCTTTCATTACGTATATTATCTGTAGTCGATCTAACATTAAGTTCCTTGAAACCCAAACGGTCCAAAATACGGCCATTGCAGCAAGACTTTAATAACCCCTGAACACTTGGGAACACATTACTTCGAGCTGCAGTGGCCTGCATTATTTGAGCGGAAATTGTTTACTGATAGCATAGGTATAGTACCAGAACAGTATATTAAATAGTATTACATATTTTACACTCCCTCCATCTGAAGGCGAACCCCTGCAGCTTAGACAAAAAAAGTCTTCCCTGCAGTGCAAAATTTTCGAGCTCACTACGCTCGCTTCTTGTATATACTTAAGTAAATTGTCCAATAAATTTTACCGCTTCGCAAACGCTGGGGTAAAATTAACATAAAACTTAAGAATACAAGTAATATAAATTTCTTAATTTGATATTTCAATCTAAAAGACTCCAAATTTGTCTACCCCTAAACGAAATCCTGTATCCGCGCCTGCCTCAATCCCAAGTTTGTACGGATGCCTCGTTGCGCGAGTCTGACTCGCACTTAGCCGGTTTTGTTATTTAAGTTCATTAGAAGAGTCACCAGTTAAGGTGTTTGCAGGTATTGCAACCTACCAGTCATTCTGTGTCAAAAGACATGTCTGAAATCTAAAACTGTCTTCAAACTGCGAACAGAATTCTCAACTTTTATTTTCGATATTACCTTAGGACATTTCATACTTTGTATTTGTATTGGAAGACTAATTTTTTTAGGCCCTCTCTCTTTGTGTCACCCTGTATTCATCTGCCTACCTATCCTGTAATGTAATGACGAATGAAATGGTTCGAAAGCAATCCTGCGGTGGAGCGGCTTAAACCGAACGGTTCCTGAGTAATCCGCCATTTTGTTGAATATTCAAATCACCCCCGATATTAAATTCAGCAAATCTCCTTTTAATTTGTCCCTTTGATATTTATTTTATTTTTTTATTCGAAAGGAAAATCTTATCGGTTCAGCGAAGGTTTGGGCTATTGATATTTTTTTATCATATTTCTTATGACAAGGTTTTGTTTTGTTTTCTGTCTTAGTGCCACTTTGCAGTTTTCATTTTATTATACGTAACAATATGATTCGAAATGAACTGATTCAAAATGTCTACTTAAGAGTTAAACGCAAATGAGTAAAATGAAGCGGTCATAGCTCAGTGTAACTAGCGTGGTCTCGTCGAACACGCAGGGTTATGACGTAACACGGTCATAACCTGGAGGCGTTTGACTGTTAGTGGTAATTAATGTTTGATTGTTAGTGGCAATCGTCTCGCAGTTTGCGTGCTTCGTAAGGCACGTTAAGTCGTTGGTGTCGGTTACTGTCACTAGATGAGCGTTTTTCACTGGTCGGCACGGCACCGACCCGGCTATTGGGGAAGCATAAATGTATAGCATAAATGCATAAATAATAATCGGGGACCAAATTTTCCAAAGTCCAAATTTTTTAATGCTTCGATTAAATTGGTTCCTTACATAAAGTTTTTCAGATTCATGAGCAGAAAACACGGTTGCGGGTAGCCGCTGGATGCGGGCAGCACAACAACGGTGGTCGTGGAAATTCTTAGAGGAGGCCTTTGTCCAGCAGTGGACGTCTTCCAGCTGATGATGATAATCGGTCTAAGAAAGTTAGCGCGCAGCTGCGCTACATTTATGTGCTACGCCGTAACCGCTACAACAGCGTCATGTTGTTTTTTATGTTTAAGAATTTTTCGAAAAGTCATCGTTAATTTTTTTAAATTAGATATAAGTACATACTACATTATCTTTATGTTTATTCTATGTAGTACTGTAATAAATTGTAGAAAAAGATATACAGGTGTAACAAATTAGGCGTAGGCCTTCTTACTCATCAAAGGTCTTCGCGTGCTCTTCTAGGGCTTACCAATTAAGGGTAAAATAACACCCCTCTTTTTGCGTCGGGGGTTAAAAATGCGAACTTTTAATCTATGAAATTGGTGAAATCGCAATCAAATTTTTTTGACTCTTCTTATTAACAGATTCTCTGTTTGTCCATTTTTTTAAATTCAGTATGGTTTCCTTGGGAAAAGTAAATCGCTATGACCAATAAAACTCCCAGTTTACGTTTTTTTAAATATAATCAGTTATAGACTCGAAATCTGGATATTTTGTGTAAATTTTGACATAAAACCTGTTTTTAAAATAGTTACATAATACAAAAGAAAAATCAAATGAAAACCACGAAGTATTCCTCGAAAGTGCTTAATTAATTTATTGTCCGCTTTATGATTAAATCTAATGGAAATCGGAATTCAGTTTTCTAAAGAAATCAATTAGGTATTCTAATTTACGTAATTAGGACTTCCTTCACATAAAATTCAGCTTCCTTTATTAGCTCAAAAGTTTTTCAGTAAACTCAATGCTCTCTAATTATCCAAATTAATTTGAAAACTTTTTGACTAAAAATCTAATTTTGAGAAACCTTACGACCTTTATTTCTCGAAGCACAGCTCGAAGGAAAACAAAGAGCGTGTTCCACATCGCAATGGGGAACTGGCTTGGTAAATGGAGACTTTCTTAGTTTCAGTATTTTTTAGGAAAACAGTTTCAGCATAGGAGTTTTATTCTGTAAACTGGTTTTTAATGACGATTTAATCTATAGGTATACTGGCTATATTTTTTAGGCTGAAATCTTTTTTCCATAGAATTGAAAAAATAATATCAAAAATAAATAATATTATGATTACTATGATTCAAGACGCAAATAAAGGGAATACGAGTGAGCCTAAGTGCTGTTGTTTACGCCATTATACCCGCATACGTGTTTCGTATTCCGGCAGCATATTTATGACTTAATCAAGCGCTGCAGCTGCCGCCTCACTCAGCCCCCGTCTCGGGCATTCGTCTTAGAACAAAGCCTAGATTTCATTTTGCGAGTTCCCTTCAGCTTAAAATTTAGGAGTCTTTAGCGCTAAACCGCTGAAAGTTTCAAAGTTGACGCTAAGCACGCAAACACACGTGCATAGGTAATGCAATATTTTTGTAGATGTACTCTTATCTAACCTGTAAGTATAAGACACAAATATACACAGTGGATATAATAAAATATTCCAGGCGTAGGATCTGTCGCTGAGGTTTTTTATCTTCTGAACAACTTGTCAAAAGAGATCAAAAGCGAAGTCGAAAAAGATTTGACTTAGATATTTAACTGTTCATGCAAATCAAATAAATCAAAAATCAAATGTAAGGTACGGTACACTGACATAAAGTACATTATCCCTCGCTTACTGTAAAGCAGTTGGATCGTTACGGCATAACTTTGGCTAATTGATGGTGCGGCTTGGGCGGTATCATCGCTTAAAGCGATTTCTTCCAGATAAAACGGTGATGATGATGAAGATAAATGTTACTTGCATTGAATGTCAATACCTAGCAATGCAACTACCTCTAGCTAATATAAACAAAAGAAGATGACTTCGATTAGCCTTTAAAAATACACATTTTTCAGTATACTTTTTGCCACGTAAGTTTTGCTTAAGTTGACGTTAATCCTAATGGCTTTCCTCTCAAGTTGGAGAACGAAAACTAGGCATATAGAATAAGCTAGCCAGCGGAGCAATCGGAAGCACCATAATCCCTGAAGACTCTATATGCATTTATGTCGAATTTCGCAGGCAAAAGGTGCACCGAATGATAAATCCGTGTTTGAAAACGTAAGGGAACTTCACAGTATTCGACGACGTTGGGACAACATCCGACAATTGTCGGATTTGTCATGAAAGACACGTAAATGGCTACATAATATATGTGTATCGTAGTAATCTCTAAAATACCCAAAAATAAAAAAATAAAACACGGCTTCTACTCACGAAACTGAACGTTTTCCGAAGTAACTTATACAGTTCGTAAATATTTCGATATTAATCCGGTAGTTGACTACTAGTCATTTGAGTTACTTTTTATCAAATGTCAAAAACGTAATTTTGTTCTAAAAATGTTTGAAGTTTGAACGATGACGTCATTGTTCAATATAGTAGTTTGCATACTTATTACGAATTTTTTATAAATTTAAACTGAAAATGTAATAAAAATGAAAGTGATTAAGTTGTTCAACAATTTCAATAAAAGAGCTATTTAGTGAATAATATTTCGTAATTTATTTTTAATGCAGTCAACTCCCGGATTGATCAGGTAATTTGTCAACTTTACAATATAAAAAGAGCAAAAACGTTGGCTTACCAATTG
This sequence comes from Coleophora deauratella, assembly GCA_958295455.1. Classification (NCBI taxonomy): domain Eukaryota; kingdom Metazoa; phylum Arthropoda; class Insecta; order Lepidoptera; family Coleophoridae; genus Coleophora; species Coleophora deauratella. Next base: position 3,251,640 of record OY282403.1, on the reverse strand, counting down.
AGGGTAAAAAAAAGTGGAACTGAAAGACTGCACTCTACGTCGTTACTGAATACGAAAAAATGGCCATTCTTGTTTTTCTCATAAAAAATGGCCATTCAGTAGTCGAATTGATCGATTGACAAAACGCCGTATTTTTTTTCGATTTCAGCATTGTTGTGGATCAAGATTTGTTCAGTTGCGTAAGTAGACTAAAACTAGACCTTTGCCTCGAAAAAAATATTACACCGGATATATCTATTGGCCCACCTGGCATTTTAAGTTTTAATGGCCTATAGCTAAAAATAAATATTAGGTTAAGCAAAAAGTTTTTATGCGGTTTAAAAACCGGCGCAATAGTAATCTTTTTTGTATGCCATTAATTCCTGATTCAAACTCAGGAATAGCCTTATAGCCTATAGCTAGGTTTTATCTATAGTGTATTAAAACTTGAAATCCCAGGTGGGCCGATAGATGTGTCTGGAAGTGTATTATATTTACTTTTGAAGTAACATAATGAAAGTAAATAATAGAATAAGTAGAACTAAAATATAGGTAGCAATATTTGAAAATGTCGTGCTATCTAAAATGATTTTAATTTTTAATTTTTAATTTTATTTTAATTATTACAAAAAACACATGCTGTTAACAGACTGTTGTCCAAAGGTCAGCAAGTCATATTAAAAAACTTAACTATTACACAAACTTATAACTATAGATTATATTATAATTAATAATTAACATTACAATTTAAAAACATAAAAACTTTGGTCAAAAAAGTTCCCACTGAGTCGGCGAATATGTCCAAATCATAGTGCTCAGCAGTAATGGCGCAAAGAAGGGAGATCGCGCGGGCTGTAGGCGCATTGTCCGCTCGGCGCGTGCGCGCGCTGCGGAGCGCGAATAGGCGGTGGCGGCGGCGCGGCGCAACAGCACCGTCCACGCTGCGCGTTCCTCCCGATGGCACAGTAAATCCAAGCTGTTCCATTACCGACTGGTTATCAACTTTGCTGTGGAGAATGGAATAATAGTGTACCACCAGGAGAAGTTTTCGTCTTAGTATCAACGTTTAAAAGCAACATAATGTGAGGCATACCTAACCTAGATTGTTTCTCGCCTGGCTTTTGTATAAATCTGAGAAATGTTTTCATCCTTACACAGGGGGCTACAAAATGGGTTGTAAAACAAAATAGTGTAGGAGTAATAACAGGAACCGTTAACTGGGGTTCTATTCATCCAATGATCATACTAAACGACTTTTGTTCTATAGGATTTTTAAATCATATAATATTTTGTGTTACTCCAATACAAAAATGGCCAATCAGCTGATCCATTTGTCCAAAATTATTTTTTCCAGGACGTTGAAGATCCGGCAAAGTGGAGTAGATTGAGTCGGAAAGCGGACCCTGGCTCCAGCCGGGGTAACGCTAAGTAGAAGAAGAACAAGAAGTAGCACATAAGTTGTATAGTAAGATGAATAAAAGCTGCAGTTTAGGGACCCTACAACTGTTTTTGTACAAATTGTATAAAGCATATGTACCTAAGTTTCAAGATATTTGCTGTTCAGTATTTTTCTCAGTAAACTTACTGTCAAAGGAGAGTTATTTTTTCATTCCATTATTTTATGTTATTTTTGTATCCATGTCAATTAATTATGGGCAATTTATCAAGTTTTAATGGATTAAATGTTTTATCAATATTAGCTTAACGTATATGATTTCCACCTGTATTTTCAGTAATTATTGTAATGGAGAAGGTATGGTATGGTACGTTTTTAATGAAATTCATAGTTTAACCCCATTTTAACCCTATTATTAGTTTCATATAGATCGTGTAGACGATACCTAAAAGGTATTAAAAGCAGATAGAAATCACCGATGCCACACTTTTATGAAGTTTAATTCATTTATTTTACTATAAATAAAAATAAAGGGTTATATAATGAGAAAAAAAACCTAACCACAAAACCGTGTCTGTATTTTACCTTATTACCATTATCATGTCATAAAAAGCTTGAAATACATTATGGTTGAAATAAACATATGATAGATAGAAACATATTTTATCCACAATAATAATAAACTACGCAGAACACGTTAAAAACAACAGACTTCAATAGTAATAACTAAAATTGTACTATGTTTTATTTTGTTTTTGTTAATAAAAAGCGCTGAATCAATTTCGATAAAATGTATACAAGATCACCTCTAAAGTATGACCTACCACACTAAAAAAGAATTATCAAAATCAATTCATAATTGGTGAAGTACCTAATCGCGTAACAAACAAACAAACAAAAAAATACAGTCAAATGGAAAACATCCTACTTTTTTTTGAAGTCGGATAAAAATTAATCTGGTTTAGATGATATCACAAAATACGAGTACCTGTAGTCTAAAATGTGTTGATTTCGAAAAGGTAATTAACGATAGTTTAAAACCTTCATTTGTGACTCACCTGCTGGTTGTCCAAAATCCAAAGTGGGTCATGAAGTTCGTGGAAATGTAGCATTTGAATTTTAGGTATATATGTCTGTATGCCGTTGCCGTGTTGCGTGTTACTTTTTTGATAAAATGGAACTGAAATCGATTAATAGCTAGTAGAAAGACATTTTCAGTATTTTACACTACAGCGAGACTGAGTACCGTTATCTGTATCCTTTTTTTTAAATAAAACAATGAAAATCTGAAATTGCTCGTGTATTTAAAAATATACAAGGTGTTAAAAAAAGTGCGTTTGAAATTTTAAGGGGTTATTGAAAATGAAGTATAGAATACAGGAAAAATATTGAAAAAATCCAATTCACATATTTTTTCAGTTTCCCATATACTAAATCGGAATAGTGTATTAAGAATTTGCATGGGAAACTGAAAAAACAACTAAATATCGCAAGACTACGAATCAGTTTTTGATGTTAAGCGCAGCCTTTTTAAATGTAAAATTATTTGTTTTCTTTCATTACTCGGTTATTTTAAGTGTATAATTTACGTCATCGTGGTAAAATATTTTAAAGAATTATTACGTTTCCAAGGATCTGAAATCTGAACAAGCTTTCGAAGATACAGCTAGATACGACTTCTTATGGATTTAAACTACGATATTTGAAAATTGACTATCGAAGAATAGGCACTCAACTGAAATCCTCCGTTTCCAAGTAAAACTCGCACTTTGCACTTTGGCTTTAAAACTGAGATTTTGACTATGGCAACATTCAGGCACTCAGATTGGAAAATGCAGGGTCGTCGCCAAATCCAGTTGCGAGATTAACGGTGGCAGGAACTTGTTCTCAGCCTAATTTATCGTTCGCTTTACGCGTAAAATAACTCCTGAATGTTGTTGTTCTGTTAACTTTGTTGCTGAGAACTTGTTACTTGTATGTGTATAATGGTTTTCTGTGCTGTTACGTACGTAACAATAAAACATCTCCCAACTAGGAGTTGTAAGGGGATGTTTTGGGAAACAGTTTGGTTGTCTTCGGTTTTTAGGAAATTAATGTAGCCTACTTATATCTTCTTACTTTAAAATCAAATAAAGTAATGCAGTAAAATATGTGAAGTGGTCGTGACTCGGTGCTTCTTGCGTGGTCGCGTCAATAATGCAGGATTACTGACTACAAATACGCTCATTACACGAAGGGGTTTATGTCGACCTTCCCCTTGCTTCGCAAGGTACGTTAAGCTGTTGTAGCCATTTGCTATCATTAATTAAGTTAAAGCTTTAAGACGACTGCAAACCTTGCACTCCAATCCATGCCGAACGCGCCGAATCGAAACCATAAAAGAACATAAGAAACTAGTTTCTTTCGGAGAAATCTCTTTGTTCGATTCTGACAGATCCGCGATCACCTTTACTTTTAGTAACTAAAGTAACTCAATTTAGGTATCAGCAGCATCTAGTGATAAGGGTTATATTAAATTATCAATTAGAAAGTCTTGGATATTTTAATTAAATTTTCACTAAACTTGGTCTTGATAAAAAAAGTATCTGTTACACAGTTTTGAGGTAAAATAATTTACTTAAAGCAAAAAACTGTTTCTTTTATAACGCCATCTAGTTAAAGTTAACTTGAAGCTACCTACCGCCTCTAATTTTATATTTGCCATCTTATAATAGCAGTCGGCACCAATGGCTTAAATCACGTTGTGAAAAATAAGATAATGTCTAAGATGAGTCGTGGGTTCGATCCCCACACAGGGCAAACTTTTCTGTGATGAGCAGAATTGTTTGCTCTGAGTCTGGGTGTATAATATCTATATATGTATGTATTTAAATGTATATGTGTATGTATATCAGTCTCGTATTCCCAAGATATAGGGACTCCTAGTTTGGGGCCAGATGACCGTGTGTGATTTGTCCCGATTATTATTGTTATTTATGTACAGAATGTTATCCCACAGGTAAAGTTAATACTTTAGTAATCTCGTGATTTCGGTTCGAGCATAGTTTCGAAATTGTCTCGTCAGGTGTAGCAGGGCCATGGGTCAGCTAAGGTCAGGTATTTTACATTTGAAATGAGCCTCAGAGGACCGGCTCTTACGCTTGAGTGGCTCCGAAAGGTTAAGTTTTCCAGGTTTTTGTAAGCCTGTATGTTGGAAATAAAAATAAAGTGTTCTTTATAAGGGTTTAGGTAGCCTTATATACAGGACCTGTTACTTGTAATTACTCATCATATTTAACAACCAACTTCTGTCCTTCGACTTAGCTGATATCGCAAAAAAAAATTTGGCCACCCCAAATAAAACTGGCAATCAATTTGTATGAAGAGTAAATTTTTTTTGTGGTTTCATCAAAGTCCTAGAATACAATTTCTTAAGTATGGTGAGTTAACGGATCCTTCACCTAATTAGTTACTTACTTTTATTCGTTGAATATCGGCAATGATAAATGGTACTCTTGAAACAACCATTTTCCCCAGGGAACCTATACAACAAATATTTTAGTTCCAATATTAATTGTCAAAAATCTATTTGTCTATACTTCATTCCAATCAAAAAAAAGCAAAACGTAAACAAACTTACTATGGAACTGACACATGTCAATGTCATCTGCATACTATGTTTGTTTACCTTTTGCTTTTTTTTGATTAGAATGAACCATAGACAAGTCTATTTAAAAATTATGTATGAACACGAATGTTCTTTTTGTTCCGATTTTTAAGTTATGTAGATTGAAAAGTCACCCTGTCTTATAAAAGTTACCAAAGAGGTTGCGAAAAAAGGTATATTTTTTATTTTTTGAATTATTTTTGAAATCGATCCGGAGAACTGTTATTGTTTCTGTAATATACGTTATTACAGCGAACATTTTTCTCTTTTGATTTAGCAATAAGATTGACGATAGCAAAAATAAACTGAAACTTACAAAATTACAAAGTACTTTTTACCTACTGAAAAGAGATAAATAACTTAAAAATTTAATTTAAAATCCGTCGCAGAAAACTAGACGAATAGGTCAAACCCTAAAACATTTTAGATACTAAAATACTGATTTTCTTTTTCTTCTATTTGTCAGAAATCTTTACAAAAGATATAGCAAATTGGCAAATGTTCTGCGTACTTCAATAATAAAACGAAATGAGTATTGGGCTTCGTACTTTGAGAATGTCACGATGTTCTGAAGGCTATTGAGAGGGATTGGAGAGTTGGTACTTATCGATTTCGCTAATAACTTGAGATAGTTTAATATTATATTAGGTACCTCCGAGGCTTTTCAGAAGAAATAAAAATATCTGTTGTGGTATGTTTTTGTCAATTTTACGAAATAATTCCATTTCGACTACAAATAAATACCAAAAAAGTTCACTTGAGAGTCACTGCAAAAATCAAAAATTATAATTCCATTTTGTAATTTGACTATGAGGTTCTCCCTAAAAGCGTTGAACTGCTGCTTGAACTAAGTCGTCGTCTTGAAGTAGTCGTAGTAGTCGTAGATGATGATGATACATTAGAATCACTAATAAAGAGTGGTCGTTTTGATGATAGAGTCCCTAATGAAGAGTGAAGCTGAGTGATTAATATTAAGGATGCGTCTGTGTAACGATTGCAGAGCGGACCGTTCTTTTGGACACAGGATTATTTTGTAATTAACGCCAAATATCTTCTTGCGAACGTGGCTCAATGCGGCTTGCGTGGTCCCATCAATCATCAATCACGCATGCAGGTTAACTGACTACAGACACGGTCATAGCCTGGATGGGGACACGGTCATAACCTGGATGGGTTTGACCGTGAGTGGCATTTAACTCGACCGTTTTCGTGCTTCGCAAGACACGTAAAGCCGTTGGTGCCGGCTGCTATCGCTAGATAGCAGTCGTTAAGCCATATCGAAGGCCTTATAGGCGGCTTGAAAACTTCTGACACTGACACTTCTGTTAGCCACTAGCCCCATAACCTCCACCACTCCGGACTTGGGCCCCGTGTGTGGAGTATGGCCTAAACTTCCCGATGTATGGGAAAATTGTTAACATCTTGTTATCGAAAGGCATAACGTAAGGCATAGACAGCGGTCACTTGTAGAGCATTTTAGTACAGTTGAACATCTATGGACGTGTGCACCGCGACCTACATACATATATTATCAATAGCTCTGCAATTTCACGATTCTTTCCTTCATCGTAAAAGAAATCGGTACAAAAACATACTTAAGTTCCGAAAAAATTATTGGTACAATGACATTAGTCAAGTATTTGAACCCGAGACCTCTAGTTAAAAGGGTCAAAGTCTCTAACGTGGAGCCACCGACAATTCTAGACACATCTCCGAAACATCTTAAGGGATGTACTCGTGTGGTACTAATGTATACAGGGTGTAACAAAAAAGTGTGGTGATACTTCAAGGTGGGCTTCTACTCATGAAACTGAACTTTAGTTCCACAACTTTGTAGAAATCGCAAAAAAAATTTGGACTTTTCATACAAACTTAGCACACCAGCTAATCCATTTGTATGATAAGTCAAAAAAAATTGCGATTTCAACAACGTTGTAGAACTAAAGTTGTTCAGAATGATGAGTAGAAGCCCACCTTGAAGTATTACCATACAATTTTGTTATACTTTGTATACTGTGCTACAGTTACACCATCCCACAGCAGCAATAGCATATGCAGCAAAAACAAATAAATCGTCAGATTGCCGGCTTCGCTTCGTGGCAAACAAGAGCCAGACGAGATTTCGGTCGCACACAACTCTCTTTCCTTAGTGTGTATCATGGGTATAAGGAGAACAGAATTATAACAAGGTTTATTTTAACCCAAAAGAAAAATACGTATTTAGGTGATATAAAAACTGAAGCGGTCGTGGCTCAGTGCGGCTTGCGTGGTCACTTCGATCACACAATTTAGCTGACTACGGATACGGTCATAAAGTGGATGGGTTTGGCTGTTAGTCCGGAATGTGGTTTTCTTCATTTCAAATCAAGTTTCATTTTGCGGTGATTGTAAGTTATGTTTGGTGAAAGTCGATTGAGTTGTATTCAATTTATTCGACTTTACTGTAGGGTGTGGTGAGAGATTTAATTTTGAAAGGTTTTAAAATTTTTTTTTACCAACTTGCAAGAAAGGTTAGCTTTTTTTATTGCTTTAACGACTTTTATCTATCACCAAAGACTCAAAGACTCAAAGCGGATCATAACAATGAGTATTTTAATTTCAGGACAAAGATTTTCATTATACATTCAAAAACGAGTATGTACGATACCTACTTCATTCAGTCTCTTTTTGTTTCCTATATATTTGGTTCGTTCTTTAGGGCCCGTTTAGACGACGCGATATCTTTCTTGCGGCCGCCGCGCGTTGGCCGCGTACTTGTTTTCATTCATAGAAAATTAAACTTTATTGACTAGTCCACAACGTAAAAATTCTAGCAGTTACCTACCTAACCGCGCGGCCGTCGCGCGCCTATCGCGCGGCGGCCGCAAGAAAGTTATAACGTCGTCTAAACGAGCCCTTAGCAATCGGTTTTTTGTATATATATTTTTTACCCTCAACTGATATATATGATTATATTATTTATAATAGTAGGTAATAAAATAAGTTATAGCGAGCGCTTCAGACTATAAGTACTTTGTTTCCTGTACCGTGGTGTGTAGGTGTATCTGTAACTGTGGCAGGGCTGGTACGGCCTGACTACCTCTCCGAGCTGCGAGTATGTTTGTTCGAATAATAATGATCTTGACAAATGTAGGGTAAAGGTCACTCACAAAATAAGCTTTTTAATTAAGTAGGGTATTTTGTTATTTGTTTAAGCAAATAAGTAGGCACTCTTTGCCGTCTCACGTTGGTGTTTTTCTGTAGATAAAAAAAACAGACAAGTGCGAGTCAGACTCGCGCACCGAGGGTTACAAAGAGTAATATGACAAAAGATAAAAGTGAACTCTTTAAAGTTATATATACAATCCGAGATCGTGCATAAAATGTGCATACGAATTTATAACAAAATACCACTAGAGTTTAAGATATTGAATAAGAGACAATTTAAAATTAAATTATATAGTTGGCTGAATGATAAAAATTTTTACAATGTTAAAGAACTTTTAATTAATTAAATAAGATTAAGACTATTTGCATGCTATTAAGAAATGGCTAAACATGAGTGCTATGTATTATATTTAAGACCTCTGTATACCATGTTTAAGGCAAATAAATAATTTTGAATTTTGAATTTTGAATCGTGTATAATTTCATAAAAAGATCCAATGTAGACAGTAAAGATTTTTATTTTCATGCTTAAAATGTTTACTTAATAATTTTATCACAACAATTAAATTTTCATCTCATTTCATTGCGGAACAAGTGAACCTTTCTTGAAACAAAATGCAAAAACTTTTAGTCGCTTTTTATGCTCGTTTAGATTCAAGAAACACAAAAAACGATAACAGTGAAATCGCGCATAATTTTATGACAGAAACCAGTCAGTGTAAAATAGCAAACTTTTCTGTTTTTATGCCTAAAATGTTTTGCTTAATAATTTTTCTACAACAATTAAATTTTCGTCTCATTACATTTCGGAACAAGTAAAAAGATTTTTTATTTCTCTTATCTAATACCTAACTCTAATCAAATTCGTCAGAGAGGTTACTTTTAGGAAGATATTACAAAATTACAACAAGGAGTTTAATTTCTCCCATACGTAAAACCGGTGCCGTGACCAGAAAGAAAGAAAGACACAAAGAAAGACGCGTTCATGCTTCTTATTAAAAGACAAAGAAGTAAGGTCGTCCAATCTCATAATTCATTCCACATAATGATGGCGACAATGCTTCGTAACGAAGGGGACTAACGAGAATCTACATAATCCTGTGCAAGATGCCACTATCGTCCATGATTTTTTTATTGTGATAAAAGCCCATCAGAATTCAGAAAGCATTTACTCCATCTAGTCCTGAAAACTAGATAGAATTGTTAACGTTATTGGAAGTCTAGGATTTAACTTTTTGTAGAGTTATATAATTAGATACGTAACTTGTAACTGAGTTGGTTTTGTGACTGTTCGCTTGACGATCTTTGATGATATTTTGATATTTTAACAAAATACCTACCTATGAATAGAGCCATGAAATTATTATCAATCTTTAAAATGATTTTGTTAATCTAAAATTAGCTGACCGGAGGTTTGGATCGGAGTGGAATAAGTCATGTCTACGTAATACGCTTTCAACTGAATACAGTCTAATTTTACGCGGAAGGCCGAAAAGCCTTCACCATAAGGTGCTTTACACGATATAAATACTGCTAGCTTATCTAGCTCTAGCTAGGTCGAAAATGCGCAGAGTTAAGCCGAGTTTATAAGGAAATCCTATGGATTTTAATATCAAAATGTGTTTGGTAAACAAGAGAAATTTGTAAGGTAGTATTTCTGAAATTCCGAGGTGATTTTTTTATTAATCGACTTCAAAAAGAGGTTTTCAATTCGACTGTATGTTTTATTTGTATGTTTGTTACGTGATTATTCCGCTAACTATGAATTGATTTTGATAATCCTTTTCTGTTAGTAGGCCATACTTCAGAGGTGATCCCATATAAATTTTATAGAAGTTGATTCAGCGCTTTTTGAAAAAAGCAATAAAAACAAAAACAAAGCAAAATTGTGGATGTTACGATTGAAGTCTGTTGTTTTTAACTTTTTCAGCATTGTCAATTATTTCAGTTTTTTTTTTCAAAATAATGGATTTTACAAAATTTGCAATTCAATACATTCCACAAATTCACAATCGTGTGGAATGTATAGATTTGTTTTATCGATGACTGTACAAAATTCATGATTTTAAATATAATACTATCGGGGAAGTTTTAAACTCTAAACTTTGACAGGCAATTTCCAACAATATATAGGTATTTTTGGGATTATTCAGTGTTTTATTAAGGATGCGATATTTTTTTTATTTTCTTAAACTAATCGAAATACATACCACACCCTTCATTATGAACGCAGCATGCGATACAACTAATTAACATTCGGACGGGAAACACCCGGCCCATATGGCAGCGCCGAATAATTTCTATTAAAATTAAACAATCTAACAGCAAACCGTTGTGCTTTAAAGCGTGCACCTGAATATCCTCCAAATATCATTTTGAGACTTTCATGAAAATAAATGCATAGCAAAAAGGTAATAATGATTTGAGTTTTTTCGAGTTTCAGCTGATGAAACTGTCAAACCCCTCCTATGGTAATAAAACTGTTAAATCTCAATGTCAAACATCTCAGTCACGATTTTGATACAATTTTTTTATACTTTGGACTTAGGAAACCACGGCAGTTAAACGTTGTTTTTACATACTCTTTGAATCAAGTAAAAGAGTACTTAAATGGATGTATATGTATCCTTGCTCGACCGGAGTGACCACGGCCTCACAGAAAACCCGGCGTGAAGCAACGCTTGCGTTGTGTTTCGCCGAGTGAGTGAGGGTGAGGGTACCGGAGGCCCAACCCCCCCCCCCCCCCTTCCAATTCCCCCCATCCCACATCCCATTTCAAAGGTCGGCAACGCACTTGTGACTCCTCTGGTGTTGCGGGTGTCTATGGGCGGCGGTAATCGCGGCGGTGATCCGTCTGCTCGTTTGCCACCTATAACATAAAAAAAAACTGGATTTGCGGCCGAAACAGAATTCGATCCTTAGATACTTAGACCTTATTGATACATGTTAAAATTTCTATTGAATGCTAATATCTGATGTATGTTTTACATGTTAGCATATGTTAGATAGTTAATTCGTGTTAATAAAAACCAAAAATTAAACCATGTATGAAAAATATTTATTTATGTAACTGGTGGTGGTTGGTTATGAATTGAACTGGCGACAACACCGCGAGCCACGAAATCACCCGAACGAAACGCGCCAATTCACAGTGTGTTATTTAGACAATCTAGCGGAACTTTATTTAAAAAAATTAAGTTCGAGGAAACGAAAAGATTTTATATGAATATGATACTCGAATATGATACTGGTCATCATGTTTTGGCATTAATTTGTTATGTGGTGCCAGCGGTTTTTATATATCAACTTGAGAAAGTGACGCCTGCTCGGGCCGCTATTTCAATTACAAAATTTGTATCCCAGTTTAAGTAATTTCAATCGTGTCTGTACCAGTTTTTTTCGAAGTCTGCTTCCAAAACACAATGATATTTTAATTTCACTCCTATTGCCGGGATCTTACGAGGAAAATTTGATATAAAATATCGATGTTAGTAGTTATAAAAATATTTACTTACTAATGTCAAAAATTAAATAATTTAAGAAAGTTGTGACTTTGCTTTGGTTTTAGAAAAAATATCCACCGTTATCCGGCGAGATTTTTTTTTTATTACATTCAGTGGCCATTTAAATGTTACCAGATTTGGCTGCGCATATTTGCGCCACTCATACAATGTTTTTTTTTTCTTTAGAGGTACCTACAATGTTGTGGACAGTTTAAGGTACAAGTCCGAGACTGGCTGCGAGCTGCCGACCACACGCGACAGTCGACAGACTGCATTTATCGACCGCAAGTAACGCTACTGGTTTCTATGAATCTCTATGAAAGTGATTCCGAGCGCGGCGACATGTGGCCTGCGGCCGCGGCAGGCGATATGCGGCGGCTACACGCAGCGACTGCAAGTCACAGGACCAGTAGTGCGGCCGACCGCAGAGCGGTTACGCGCATTTCTTTTCTTTTTTTGCATATAATAACAACAATTCGTCGTCATCTTTCTGCTCTAACAAATGATACAGTAAATTATTGTTAATCACGTGCGATATTCTGACTCGCGCGAAGATACGGAAACGACAGGGTATAAAAACTAACTGAAGTGCAGTCGCGTTTAGAATGACGGCGGCAGCGACATGCGGTCGACTGCAGCGCCCGCCCGCAGTGTCGCGTGCGGCTGCCGCCTGCAGCCCGTCTCGGAATTGTACCTTTAATCTTATCTTAAATTTCTCGTCAGTTATTTTAGATGTTAAGCGCCGTTGTATTTATTTACGTTCACAATAGCAAGAAACCAAACTAGTCACGCAATTATTGATACTTTTGATCTATGTTGTACTCACCTATCGTTTACACAAAATGAAGATACTTGATATATTTGAATTATAGCAATAAAGTATAAAAGAAGATCGAAGTAAATGGATTTTTTATTTTATAATGCAGACATACAATATATCGGATTTGCAAAACATGCCTAATGAACTAATACACCTCTAAAATTTATAATATATAACCTGGATGGAAAAAAGTTACGGCGAGCACGATTTATTGTAGCCAAGAACTTCGGTAACCACAAGAATATCTTTGATTCAAAATTAGTTCCGTACAGAAATAAGGCTGAAGTTGGATAGCTCGAAGATTTTTCGGAATAGTAAATAATTGACCACGCTGAATACGTTAAAAACAACCGACTTCAATCGCAAGAACTCCAATTTTGCTATGTTTTTGTTGATTTTCTCGAAAACCGCTGAATCGATTTCGATAAAATTTATATGGGACCACCTATGAAGTATATACTTATACTTTAGTGAGCTTCAAGACTAAACTCAAACGCTGGCTTATCGAGCACACTTTCTATACTCTACAAGACTTTTTTAAAGTACACTGATGTGTATTATTATAATTTTTTCGATTGTATTTTTATTTTAATCTTTATGTTTTATTTAAAGTTTTGTAATTAATTTTGTTTATTACTCTGTACTTATTTGTATTTTATTTTGATAATTTTGACATTTAATTTGTAAAATGATGACGTGTAAAAAATATTTACCAATAAAATGATTATGATTATGATTATACTCTTTTAAACAAAAAAATAATTTTCCAAATCGGTTCAGGCGTCTTCGAGTAATCGGTGAACATACATAAAAAAAAAATAAAAAAAAAAAAACCGACGAATTGAGAACCTCCTCCTTTTTTTTGAAGTCGGTTAACAAAATACAGCTATAATGGGGCTTTATATTGACACCATCAACCGCTTTCGAGTTATAATGGAGGCACTAGAATGCGACCATGAAATTGATTCCCTAAAGTTCGAAGATTACGCACAAGAAACTATAAAAATGTACATCCTGCTATGCTTTTGACACTATTTACTCGCAACTACCCACAAAATTTTATCTTACGCTAAAAATATCCTCTAGATCAGTTGGCCCTGGAAGCTTAGGAATCAAGCAATGCGAAATAATGACATTTTCGCGAACATTTCAGCCAAAAGACGTCATGATACCAGTACGATGTGCTAAACCTGTTTCTCATATATTCAGACCACGAAAAGCCTTGTTCCAATAAGTTTATTTAAAATAATACAATATCTATCGTACCTCAAGAAACTGACAGGTTTCTGAAGTTTATTTAAAATAACACAATACCTATTGTACCTCGAGAAAGTGACAGGTTTCTGAAGTTTATTTAAAATAACACAATACCTATTGTACCTCGAGAAAGTGACAGGTTTCTGAAGTTTATTTAAAATAACACAATACCTATTGTACCTCGAGAAACTGACAGGTTTCTGAAAGGTCCAGAAATTGTCGAAACTAACAAATCAGATGAAGAAGAAGAAGAACAGCCGGCAACGCACTTGTGACTCCTCTGGTGTTGCGGGTGTCTATGGGCGGCGGTAATCGCTTACCATCAATCAGGTGATCCGTTTGCTCGTTTGCCACATCTACCATAAAAAAGAACATAAAGAAGAAGGTGACAGTGACCACGGCATGTAGTTCGTTTTGTCAAAATCATTCTGAAAATATATTTTTTGTTAATTTTTATTACTACTTATTTGAACATAGTTTATGATTTTTTTAATGATATCCTAGCATATGTAAATAACATTGAACACATATATAAACAGTAGATATATACCTCAATATTTATGCAAAGTTTCATCAAAATCCATTCATCACAACTATAGTTTATTTATTATATCCTGAATAAAGTTCCGCTAGATTGTCAAAATAACACACTGTACAATTTACGAACATTGAGTTTCGGCGCAGCCAAAGTTTCGGGTAATTTTTGGCCAAAACCGAAACTCTGACCGAAACTAAATTTTTTGGCCGAAACTGGCCAAAACCGAAACCAAACCTTCGGTCGGTCACTAATAAGAATACATTTTTTCCAATCTTGTAAAGGTCGTCCAGTTCAGGCATCTATGTGGTAGTTTAATCTCTTTCTATTCGGGTATCTTTACATAATTTAAAAAGGGACACAAGCCCAGATACCGTTCTTAATTTAAATAAATTATGACCGGGTCTGATTTTCGAAGCACACTCCTTCTTTCTTTTATACAATCCATTGTGTTAAACCATTTTAGTATCTTCTCATTTTCTAGTGAAACAATAACAGTAATAAAATAAGCGAATGCAATATTCAGACACTTAGGCCCGTATTTATAAACGTTACTCAAATTCATTTCAGGTTTGTCCGGTTTTGAGATTGGGTTTTAATTTATAGACATAACGTAAGGGCTGGAGTGTAATCCGCAACTGAGTTGAAGAAGTCGCGTATTTATAAACCAAACTCAGGCCTTAAGTAGCGTCATAAGTTGGATTTGAGACTTTCAAAAGCCAAGCCAGGGTTGCTGGTGACTTAAGTAGCTGTTTTACTATCAAAATTGACATGGCTTAATAGGGTATTTCGTAAAAAATACGCGAAAATTGATGAATAATTGACGCAAATCGTGACATTTTCATGAAAAATACAAGAAATATACGTAAGTGATAAATATATGGAGAAAATATTACAATTTTGAAATTTCGTTTACATCTTATGTAAACTGAAGTATTATATTTGAAAAGAAATCGACTACCATTAGCAGTATTGTAATTATAGGTTATTCCATAATGAAACCAAAGAGAAACACAGAACAATAACCGCGTAAAAACATTTTTCATTTTGATGTTTGTTTGTATCTGTTAGAACTACGTTCCAT
Source organism: Coleophora deauratella (assembly GCA_958295455.1). Taxonomy (NCBI): domain Eukaryota; kingdom Metazoa; phylum Arthropoda; class Insecta; order Lepidoptera; family Coleophoridae; genus Coleophora; species Coleophora deauratella. The sequence goes on along the minus strand of OY282403.1, from coordinate 3,236,273 downwards.
TCCGGAGCATTGTCTTTGTCACGCAGTAAGCATTTTTATTCGTTTCAAATACAAACAATTACAATTAAATATATTTAAAATTGGTTATATTTAAGTTATTTCATATTAACTTGTTAATAAACGTATTATTTAATTAAAATAACGCATATTTAAAACGAAAAATATATAAATTCGTAAGTAAATTCTGATGGAAACGGAAATGTTTCATTTCGTTCATTCAGTCATTCACTCTTTTTGACATGGCGCTAACTCGAACTTGAAATCTGAACTAACTCAAGTTCGTCTCAAAATCGATTTATAAATCAGCAACCATCTCGAGTTCCAGATCGCGTCTCAAATTCGTCTCAACCAAGTAGCCATTTGAGTCTTACTTGAGTAACTTTTATAAATACGGGCCTTACATATTTATAATTTTGACATGGAAGTCTCTTGTGTTTTATACTTATGTTATGTTATGTCATTAATATTCTTAACTTAATTATTCTTAGTTTACTGTATAAAGGTATATCGATAAAGGTAGATCATAACACTTAGCTTACAGCATCAGTCGCTGTCAAAATAAGGACATTTTGATTTACACATGAGGACGTGTGCAATGCGACCTTAATACACAATTAATAGCCAAATGTGCAGGTTTCCTAACAATGATTTTATATAACGATAAAGCAATATATAAGTAATAATAATCATAATCAGGTGTATGTAAATAATACATTATGTAAGCACATTGGCCCGAATTTTAATCCGAAAACTTCTTGCTAGGCGGGCCGAGTCATTCCTGTGGCACCACTGTCGCTTTATTCTTACTATTATAGCTAACATAATTATTCATCGTACCACCTGCCGGAACAGACGTCAACGATTTATCAAAACTTCCATCAGTCACGGAACTTCGGATCCAAAGGAACCACGAGATAATTTTTGATCGAAAAAATTTTTACACCCATAGCGAGTCTTACCTGTCAAAGTTCAGAACTTGTTATCAGGATGAAATAGGTGTAAGGGCAGCGTTTACTGGGGTATGCGAAGTATGGATAGGTACGTAACGTAGGCCAAGATAAGGAAACTTTTTCCGTTAAATCTTTGAATTTATAACTGCCTTGTAGGTATTTTCAACCGACTTAATAAAAGGAGGAGGTTCTCAATTCGTCGGAATCTTTTTTTAATTTTATTTTTTTATGTATGTTCACCGATTACTCGAAGACGCCTGAACCGATTTCGAAAATTCTTTTTTGTTTAAAAGGGTATATACTTCACAGGTGGTCCCATATAAATTTTATCGAAATCGATTCAGCGGTTTTTGAGAAAATCAACAAAAACATAGCAAAATTGGAGTTGTTGCGATTGAAGTCGGTTGTTTTTAACGTATTCATAATAGAACGTTTGGAGCGGGGGCGATATTAAATTTTTCTTCTCTATAATCGTTGCCTAAAATTTGCATGTTAATGTCCATAAAATTTTTAAATACCGATTTCCTTAGACTAAAAAGCGGTCAAGTGCGTGTCGGGCTCATCCCTACTTCACGTGTAGGGGAGTTACCTTGAAATAAATTTTTTTAAAGCTTATTTTACCACTTTTTATTAATATGAATATCCGTGTCAAATTATAGCTCTCTAGTACTAATGAGTCTTCCCTGTTGACTACGGAACCCTAAAAGGCTTGATTGCCAACTTCACTTAGTGAGACAAATAGGCCTACATGACTGCTAGTAATCTGTTTTATTATATTTTTGTACTAAAAATTCTTGAAATAGCATTGGTCATAATAATCTAAAAGTCTGTTCCATACTTTATAATGGAACAATTTAAACAGATAACATTTATTAGCGACAAAAATATATGTACAATAATTGACCACGCTGAATACGTTAAAAACAACCGACTTCAATCGCAACAACTCCAATTTTACTATGTTTTTGTTGATTTTCTCAAAAACCGCTGAATCGATTTCGATAAAATTTATATGGGACCACCTGTGAAGTATACCCTTTCAAACAAAAAAAGAATTTTCGAAATCGGTTCAGGCGTCTTCGAGTAATCGGTGAACATACATAAAAAAAAAAAAAAAAGATTCCGACGAATTGAGAACCTCCTCCTTTTTTTGAGGTCGGTTGAAAAGCATCAGCCGCAAGCTTCGTCAAAAACTAAATGCAAGAAAAAAAATATAAAAAAATTCTGTGAACTACTCGTAACCTAACAAATTAATGTTGTTAAGAGTTTTGAACAAACAAACAAAATAATTAACTAACTATTAATCTTAATACTGCAGCAGCCATAACTCACACTAAATAGAAAAGGAGACTGTAATAAAGTTACAAAGATTTTTAGAGGTCACGTTAAGGTACAGTTAAAATACAGCCTGTATTTTTTTGGGAATATACATTAATTGCTAAGAGAAAATTAGCATATACAGGATGAAATTGAAATCGCGGAACAAACTTTAACTGTGGTTTCTGGTCATGGAACTGAACAACTTTCTCTAAGAAACCAATTCAATCGGAGCAGAAAAAAATTGGACTCTTCATACAAATCGATGACCTTGGTAGCCAACTTTGTACGGAAAGTCCAATTTTTTTACTCCAATTGAATTGGTTCCTTAGAGAAAGTTGTTCAGTGTCATGACTGGAAGCCACAGTTATTTCGTCCGCCATTTCAATTTCACCCTGTATAGTGTATACTCTTAAACTATATTTTTCCTTTTTATTGTAAGTAGTATTGGGTTGTTAGTTATAAATAGTGATCGGAAATTCGGGTGCAATTATACCTAAAATTGGGGAGCTAGCATAATATGGACATGCCGTTTTGAATAGAATTAGAAACTATTGGCCATACATATATAGTGTTAAATGTTTCACATTTTAGCCCCCCTATCACCTCCTAAAAGGATTACCGGTAACTCTGTGTATATAAAATAAGTTGTGAATATAAACACATAATAGCATGCATAAAATTTTCAATAATATCAACATTCACTACAATCAGATCATTACAATTAAGAATCCCAACACTTTTTACGATCCCGGTACCCCGAGAACTTTTTCTATGACAATCTATACATTAATTGGGAAAGGCATATCCATACTATTCTTTCTAAAAACGAAATTGCATCCGAATTTCCGATCACTAGTTATAAATCAACAGAATTTGCTTTTTTACGATTAAATATAATGTTTTTGAAAATCAATTTATGTAAATATACATTTCCAAATGATTGCACACGTTTTTTGAAGCGTGCACTTATATTTAGTCACAACATTATTACAAAGTTCATCCTCGCTCCTGATGCAATGTATTTTTTATGGTTCAATATGGGGAGGAAAATGTTTTTTTAGTATCCAAGTTGTATTTACTGTATTTATTGTACTTATGTGTGTAGGTAGGTCGTTGTTGAAGTGCTTCATAGGATGGGTCCCGTACACACAATAGACACAGATGGTCCGCTCAATACAAACCACTAAAATCGTAAGCATATACATGCTTATAGAAATATACGGTCGTTCGAGGCAAGGTCACGCGGCAAAGTATCACAGCAGTATCGTGATCTTGCCTACAACGACCGTATACGTCTATAAGCATGTATATGCTTAGGATTTTAGTGAGCGTATTGAGCGGACCTTCTGTATCTGTGTATTTTGTGGCCTGTACGTGACTAAGTAGTTGCCAGGAGTAATAACGTTTGTATATGGTGGGTTAAGTAAGTCGAATTTCTAGCTGAGGGAAGTGTGCGAAAGAAAATATAAGAAAAAAGTTTATGAAAGGAAAAAGTTAATTTTTCACGAATTCACTTCACAAACACAAGTTTCACACAATACCTTGAACTTTATGCGTAACCTACTTAAAAACAGGAAATTACTTAGCTACCAAAGATAAGTGGAATCAGAGGCAATGTGGAATCAAACCTTGAGCTGCTCGAGTAATTTAACGCGATTTTTCTACCTCAACAAATGAATAATCTCACTTCTCGCCTTACGAATGTATAATACAATAATATAAATGCGAAAGTATGGATGTTTGTTTATCTGTTTGTTTGTTTATTTCGCTTTCACGTCGAAACTATTGAACGAAATTGAATGAAATTTAGTAAGTAAATTGATCAAGTATACTGGATTAACACAAGGGCTACTTTTTATTTCGTGAAAATAAAAAAAATACGACTAAGTACATTGGGAGTTGGGATCAGACTCGGAACCTCTTGCCTATCTTCGTAATTTATCAGCTAACGATAATAAGTATCTGAAGCAAACAACACGGGAATAAGAATTTGCTTCGTTTAAGCTCAATTAAGGTTTGCACGCCAAATTGCTTTACATTCGATTAGACATCCTATTTTTGGTACCTTATTTGTAATTTGTTCCGGTACGCTTGAGAACGTATACGATACGTCCATGATGCGCACGAGTAATCTTGATTTGAAGGTTACAGGTTTGTTGTGGGTGGACATAAGATACTTAAAATACTAAATATCTCACTAATATTATAAATGCGAAAGTATAGATGTTTGTTTGTTTGTTCCACTTTCACGCCGAAACTACTGAACAGATTCGGATAAAATTTGGTAGATAGATAAAACACTCGGCTAACACATAGGATACTTTTTATCCAGGAAAACACGAGGGTTCCCAGAGGAATGGCTAAAAAAGTAACATTTTTAATTTGTCACTAGATGGCGCTGACTTAATATTTTATTTCTCTCTGGACCCAATTCTGAAGTTCACGCCAAGTCGCGGGTGGAAGCTATAGTACTTACTAATGACAATGTGTGATTTTCAGATGACGTAACAAAGATTGCAGGGAAATTGACGAGATTAGCAAGCAACCGGACAAGAACCTGTGATAAAATTTGAATTTTTACCACCCGAAACCGTAAACGTAAAATAATTTGAAAACCTCTGAACTTCTTTCATTAAACATACCTAAAAAACGCCGTATTGAATACATTTGAATAATTAAAGTGCATTTAAAATTATTTCTTTTGTAAGATGCAGCCGCAGCCTACGATAGTTTCATAGCTTCCACTAAAGTTGTTAAAAAATCTAAAGAAGCCACACAGAATTATACAGGGTGTAAGGGACAGGTTTCCGAAAACTTTAAGGGCTTGCTCAGTAGACGAAACTGAACAACTTTCCACAAGATTTTTTTTCAGGAAACGAAAAAAAAAATCGGCTTCTCCATACAAACTGTCCAATCAAATTTATAATTTTCCTGAAAAAATTTCTTGTGGAAAGTTGTTCAGTTTCGTCTACTGAGCAAGCCCTTAAAGTTTTCGGAAACCTGTCCCTTACACCCTGTATAGAATACAGAAAAAATAAAATTAAAAATCCAAATTAAGTTTTTTTAGTTTATCATACAAATTCTTGATTTACTATTTAGATTTAGTATGGGAAAAAAAATAGATCGGATTTCTTCTATATTTTTCCTCTAAGTATTCTATACTTGATTCTGAGTAACCCCTTAAAACAAACGTTCTTTTTGAACACCGTGTATAAAATACTCTTTGGACATATTATTACACACAGACACTTTGTTAGATTGGCTGTTTGTATTGAAAATACACATACAAGTCGCCCTATTTTTTTGTAAAAGATAGTGTCAAATAGAACACAAAAAATAAGAAAACGCAGACCAATTGTGAATAGACATTATTCACGAACAGAGTGATATGAAAAATTGCACCTAAATGGCCTGAAATTTATTTCAAGCCAGCACTATTTAAATAAAATATTGTCTCCAAAACCTAGATGTTTTGAGACGAATGAGATAAAAGGCCAGAATATAGGCGAAGACATACACGGCAGAATTGAAGAACAACCTTTTGTCTGGCAGAAAGTAATGGTTTCATGGCCATGATTCCCTATTGTAATACTGACCGACGACATTTTCAAATGCCTGTCTAGACACAGCTTTACATTAAAAAATAACAAGGCTTTTTTGACAATATTTTTTGCACCGTTACTTGTTTCTTATTTATTTTCCAGCGCACAAATTCAATTAGAATTTTGTTTATGGAAAACGCTCAAGTGTATGCTCTTAGTAGAGAGAAGGGAGGTCTTTAGGAATTTATTCAATAAGTTTCCTTGCCGCTCGGCTGGACATGCCACCCGAAAAGTTAATAAAAAAAAAGAATAAACGCTCTCTCTTTTGTTTTTGCAATACAAGGCTTCCAATTTAAATACAAAGTACGCAAGTGAACTGTACTTATTTTGGCAACGACCTTTTGTTCTGCGCCTTTGCAGCTGATGATTAAAAAATGTTTAATTTTGAGCTGGCAACAATCAGAATTTTTGAATAATGTTATGATTATTTCTGTCGTCATCTCTACAAAGAAACAGAATTATTTTTTCTTTGTTTTAAGAACAATGTACTTGTCTGCTAAGACTTTGTTTTCCTTAAATATAATCTATTCTTTTAGAGTTAACTGTAAAACATAATTTTATTTATTTTGTAAAAAATTGTTTAAAAAAAATGTTTTAAAATACTTTAAATACAAAAAAAGCGAAATTTTGTCTTTTGAAAACCCTAAGCAGTAAAGTATATTATAATCGTACTTTTAGCATATAAAAAACCTTCAGCAGTAAGGCGAATCGCACACTGAGGCGGTTTCTGACCGCGGCGGTAGCCGCCGCGGTTGGAAAATGTACTAGAAATGTATGTAGCCGCGGCGGCTACCGCCGCGGTTGGAAACCGCCTGCCGTGTGATAATCGCCTAAGTCTGTATTTTTTTGCATATACCTAAAACTTTAATGGAGATACTCCCTTGGTGTACCTCCAAACCACTAGGTAGGTATACCTACTCGCTTAAGCCTGCTAGCCGCCAACTGCGTACTGCATCGAGTATTTTGCTTAGCGGTTCCCAGCGGGGACGGTGTTTAGATTAGTCAAAGAAAAAATAAAATTTCAAATGTTGTAATTTCATATTTTAGTGATTCACAGAGAAAAGGCAGGTATAAAATACCGTCTTAAAAAAAATCATTTTTCTAGAGAAAGTTTTATTTTATCCGTTTGAGTTTCAACGGCTTTATAAATCTGTATGAATGTAAGATGCCTGTGTCAACTGGGTAACAATCAATTTTAAATAACAAAATCAATGGTTGTGAACTCGACCTGTTGGAAAAGCTTTATAATCATACCCTATACAGCGTAACGGAAAAAAATAATTATGTAGAGAAATATTTATTAAAAACTGAGTGTGCTTTAATTTGCATATTCGATAAAACACTCAAAAATTTTAATTGTTGTCTATTACACAGAGCAAATATTCCTGTTGTTTGCTCTGTGTCTGTATGTATAGGGGTCGTCCATTATTCACGTGATGTTTTTAGCAACTTTTTAGACCCTCCCTCCCCCCTGGTGATACGTGGTGAGGTTTTAGACTACCCCCCTACCCCTACCCAAAATCACGTGTATTTTTTGGTACAAAATATTATCTTTAAATACAGGTATAATGTAATTCAGGAAATTAAGCACGGTGATAAAAATGTCCATACAGACATTAATTAAGGTTGCAGGTTGTTTCTGACTGCCTGAAGCTGTTTCGAACCTTGGGATGAGTTAAAAACAATATAACAACAATCCGACGGATGACGTTTGGAACCTACTCTAGAAATCGCGCGTTCAACGAAAAAATAAAAACACGTGATATCTCAGTACACACTTGTGATATTTCGTGATTTTTCCGAACACCCCCCCCCCCTTTTAGCCTCACGTGGATTAATGGACGACCCCATATATGTACATATTTATGTATTCAAACATGTATCTATATGTATATCAGTATCTGGTTCTTATAATACAGGGATCCTAGTTTGAGGTCAGGTGACCGTGTGGGAAATCACACTGTAAATAGTCCCGGTTATTTATAACATATATACATATAATCACGCCTTAATCCCATTGGAGTAGGCAGATATTGGATATTTAATTATTTATTCATTTATATAATTTTATTAATACGATACGATACGATATAAATGTTTATAACTGGATAAAATTACCAGTAGTAATCATAATAGTAGTCCCCTTGTTAACAACCCATATCGTCCCCACAACAGGGGCACGGGTCTCTTCTCCATACCACGGGAAGGTAAGCCATACTCCACACACGGAAGCCAAGTCCGGATTGGTGGAGGTTGTGGGGCTACTGGCCAACCGCAGTGTCAGAAGTTTTCAAGCCGCCTATAAGATCTCCGACGTGGCTTAACGACTTAGTCCTCTTATACTACATACAATATGTGTATGTTGTTTTTCTCTCCACAAAGTGTCTACGAGACAATCCAATTTAGCTCTTAGGTATTGGTAAAGCACTAAACAAATCCTCTGGTGTGCGTTCAGCGACTACGCTCTGACAGTAGCCGCATTGTACCTTCCCTTTTACACTTGTGAGATTTACATTAGTTTATCGGATAGACTAATGTAAATCTCATAAGCTATCCTGTTGCTAAAGTAAACGGTTGCTGACGGAGCGTAGCCATGGAACGCACTACTTACCGTCTTAACGAATATAGGTTACTAACTGATGCCCGCTTCGTCTGCGTAATAAAGGAAGGTTCTCAATTCGACTGTACGTTCTTTTTGTGTATTTGTTACGCGCCAATGATTTTGATGATACTTTTTTGGTTTGGTAGGTCATACTTTAGAGGTGGTCCTATATAAAGTCCACCGAAATTGGTTCAGTGCTTTCTGAAAAAATAAAAATAAAAATAAAAAACGTAGCAAAATTGTAGTTGTTACGATTGAAGTGGGTTGTTTTAACCTGTTCAGCTCTGCTTGTTAATTATTTATAATTTATATCTATAACTTGAGAAACGATTCTCCCATACAAACTTTCATCCCCTATTTTCCTTTTTTCCCCTTTTTTATTTCCCCTTCTAGTTTTATTTTCGTGACAATAAGTAGCCTATGTCCTTCTCCAAGGTTCCATCTTCTCTTTACCAAAATTCATCAAAATTAAGACAGAGAATTGTAACAGACAAACAGAGTTACTTTCGCATTTATAATATTAAATTTGGATATAGGGTTAGGCCTCTAAGGCCACTTTCCATTTTCCGTCAGCATTTCACAATAGAGTAAATGTCACTTTCATAAAAAATGTTTCTTAAGAAATATAGGTATATACAGGGTGTAAGGGACAGGTTTCTGAAAACTTTAAGGGTTTTCTCAGTAGACGAAACTGAACAACTTTCCACAAGAATTTTTTTCAGGAAACGATAAAAAAATCGGCTTCTCCATACAAAATTATAAGCTTGATTGGACAGTTTGTATGGAGAGGCCGATTTTCTTTTTCGTTTCCTGAAAAAAATTCTTGTGGAAAGTTGTTCAGTTTCGTCTACTGAGCAAGCCTTTAAAGTTTTCGGAAACCTGTCACTTACACTCTGCATATGGTGACTTTAGTTCTTGATACGAAAGGTTATGCATGTGCCCATGATAACAAACAACGTTCCCTAAGGAACCCGTAGTCAAATCGCAAAAAAAATGTGGACTCTCCATACAAATCGATTAACTGATCAGCCAAATTAGTATGAAGAGTCCATTTTTTTGCGATTTGATCATGGATTCCTTAGGGAAAGTTGTTTGTTATCATGAACTAATTTAAAGTCAGCCTATATACCCAGTTACTCGATACCATTAATAGGCCTAAAGGCAAACCCAATGTGATCGATGTGTCAGTAACACAGCGGCGTGGGTGTGACGTATGTGACATTAGTGACGTTTTGACGTATGGGTGACGGCGAAGACGTGTCGATCATGCGGTTTGTGGGTTTCTTGATGACTGACGGCCAAACAGGCTAATAGGGCGTAGAACCATGGATTTAGAAAAACAACGGACGAAGTACTTAGAAGGAACAAATCCATCCGAATTTAGGCACACATGGTAGTTACATCCCTTTCTATCGAAGTATTGTTTACATAAATTAAAAAGGGACACAGTCCAGTAGGACTGTCCAGTAGGATAACTAGTATACTGGCCATTCTTAATTCAAATTTAGGACCGGATATGATCTTCGTAGAGCGCTCACTCTATTCTACCTTGAGATGGGTGAGTTTTAAAGTCCTTGCATATAAATAATTATGTCGATTTTATGTAAGAACGAAAATTTTATTTATTTATTTAAGCCTAAATATAATAATTTTACACTTGTTGTTTAATATACTGTTTATGACTGACTCGGTGGCTCAGTGGTTAGTGCTCCTGACTACTGATCCGAGAGTCGTGGGTTCGATCCCCACCCGGGGCAAACATTTCTCTGATGAGCAGATTTGTTTGCTCTGTGTCTGGGTGTATTATATCTATACAGGGTGTAACAGAAGTGTGTGACAATACTTCAAGGTTGGCTTTTACCCATCAAACTGAACAACTTTTGTTCTACAACTTTGTTGAAATAGCAAAATTTTTTTTGGACTTTTCATACAAATCGATCAGCTGGCGAACCAAGTTTGTATGAAAAGTCCAAAAAATTTTTTGCGATTTCAACAAAGTTGTAGAACAAAAGTTGTTCAGTTTGATGGTTAAAAGCCAACCTTGAAGTATTGTTACATCCTGTATATGTATGTATTTAAACGTATTTGTGTATGTATATTAGTCTCTGGTTCCCATAGCACAGGGAAAGTTTGGGGCCAGATGACCGTGTGTGATTTGTCCGGGATATTTATTTATTTAATACAATTCTCAATTTATGTTTATGATTATTTTTAATTTTTACTAATTATTTCATCCCACTGCTGGGCAAAGGCCTCCCCCTTTCCTTCCCAAGTTTATTTTTTTGTCACATATATGTAAACTTGTTTATTTATAGCTTGGTTAAGTTCCGTTAGTTTATCCCCACCTTCCGTGTTTAACGTAGCCATATACAGGCTGTTAAAAAAAGGCGTTTGAGAGTTCAAGGGGTTACTCAGAATCAAGAATAGAATACAGGAAAAATCTGAAAAGTGAATCAAGAACTTGTATGGAAAACTGAAAAAAAAAATTGAAGAGCGGATACTTGATTCTGAGTAACTCCCTAAAATCTCAAACGCCCTTTTTTAATAGCCTGTATATTAAAAATTCGTTTAAAAAAACGGTAAGGTTTAAGCTACAAGTTTTTAGAGCAAATGTGTCCTAAATGTCCCCACCTGTCTTCCATTTCCGTTTGTCGAAACATCCACCGAATACCCTGTATTGTATATTCTTTCATTTTCAAAAATGTGGAAAACATTGGCTTTCCTGAACTCCAAAATTTACTTACTGATTATTACTAATCCAACATGAAAATAAAGATTTTTAATTGAACTACATTACCGTATGCTATTGTATAATAAAAGAGTATTTAGAACTAGCTTACCGCCCGCGGCTTCGCCCGCGTTGACATCGTTTATGGTGGTTGTCGCACGCATCATTATATTTTTGTTATGCCCGGCCAAAGGTTAATCCACAGAAAACGTGAATAAACAGAACAATTATTTCATTTTGATTTGACCGAACGCTAATTACCGTATTCCAAAAATATTTGCAAGTTTATCGAGTGAAGAAAAAGGCGAGCTCCATACCATTTTTACCCCATTTTTTAACGCGTTGGGGGATAAATTTTCAATAACCTTTCTAAGTGATAGTGATAGCAGCCATCACCAACGGCTTAACGCACCTTGCAAAGCCCGTGCTCGAGACGGACGAAACAGTCGAGATAATTGCTACTATAAGTCAACCCCATCCAGGTAAAAACCATGTCTGTAGTCATTTAACCTGCATGAGCGACGCGACCACGCAAGCCCACTGAGTTACGACCAACGGTTTCACTACTTTGGAAAGCATGGAAACGGTCGAGATAAATGCCACTAACAGTCAAACCCATCCATGTCATGACCGTGTCTGTTTTCAGTTAATCTGCATGATCTACGCGACCACGCAAGCTCATTGAGTCACGACTAATGGCTTAACGTACCTTGCGAAGCAGCTATATAGCTATATAAACTTTCATCCCCTCTATCTCTGTACCAAAATACATCCAAATCGGTTCAGCGGTTTAGGCTTGAAAGCGTAACAGACAGACAGATTCCCCATAGAAACTTTTATCCCCTATTTCACCCCCTTCGAGTTTCATTTTCGCAACAAAAAGTAGCCTATGTCCTTCCCAATGGTCCCCTTTATCTCTGTACCAAAATTCATCAAAATCGGTTGAGCGGTTTAGGTGTGAAAGCGTAACAGACAGACAGACAGACAGAGTTACTTTCGCATTTATAATATTATAAGTAAATAAGTATAATAAGTATGGAAGTATGGATAAGTTCAGATAAATATAAATGTTTGTGCGTGTTGTTGTTGCGTGTTTTTGTGTGCGCGTGTGCGCAACTTTTTTGTCGGTCTGGTACACAGGCCCTAATATCTATATTCTATATACATATAATAAAAATGTAGAGGTCGAATGTCTGTACATAGAAAAAAAATGCTAAAAACCGAGTCAGGGGGATGTAAGAAGAGCAATAGAACAAATCCAGATTTTTTCAATTTTTTTGTTTCTTTGTCTGTTTATCTGTTTGTCTGTTTGTACGGGCTAATCTTCAAAACTACGGGACCGATTTTAATAAAATTTTGCATGGTGGTACCTTATATCCCCGGTCAATATCTTAGATACTTTTCATCCCGGAAAATTGAAGAGTTCCCGTGGGATAGTTAAAAAACTATAGTAACTTATACAGCTTAGTACACAAGAACTTATGCAACTAATTTAGTAAAATTTTGGCATGCTGATACCTTATATTGCCGGTCAAACAATGTGTATTATAAAATTTATAAATCCCATAAAAATGACGGGTTCCCGCGGGAAAGTAAAACATTACAAAAACAGTGTCTAGCATAGCATCTTTCATCATCATCATACTAATAAATAAATGGAATATTTTTTGAAAATAATAACGGCAGGGGGGCCATGTCTATCGATATAGAGACCAAAACAATTTAATTTAGAATATTTGTCTATGTGTCTGTCTGTCTGTTCGCGCATCACTCAGAAACGGCTGGGCCGATTTTGATGAAACTTTGTACGATTATACTACGTAACCCGGAGTAACATATTAGATACATTTTATCCCGAGAAGTTCAAGGGTCCCCGGAGGAATGCATGAAAACTTGAATTCTTAAAAGCCTTATTACTCAAAAACTACGAAGCTGATTTTATTGTAATTTGGCATAATGATACTTTATCATTAGTACTAAACATCCAAACTTTTTCATCTCGGTTTCATCAAGGGTTCCCCCAGGAAAACGACAACACCGTATCTCTCATTTTATTAAGATAAAACCTTAACTTTTTGAAAAGGCGTATCGATTACGGTACTTTCGTATCATTCGTACTCTTGGTCCTGAAAATTCAAAGGGATCCCGAAGAAAAAGCTGGAAACTGTATAAACTAAGTATTAAGGTGAAACCTTCACTCTTAGATTAGGCGAATCAAAGATATATTCAGTTAACATTCTTGACCCGGAATTGTCAAGGGCTGTCCCGAGGGAACTGACGGGATCCTCTTTTTAGATGAGATATGTCTATAGAGTTTTACGGTGTAGGTAGTTGTAGAATACCGAAAATATACGTATAACGTAGTGAAGCTGAAATAAGCAAAGCGAACTGCGTTTGTAAATGGTATTTTTATTTCGTGCCCAACTATTTAAGTGTAGGACAATATTTATTAAGTGGTGGTATACAGGGTGTTATAATAGCGTAGGCATTATCCTGGACCTGAACTTCAACTTTTTCTTTAAGTACCTAATATAGGCGGCTGAAAAACTTCTTAAGCTGGAGTTGGCCATTAGCCTCACATCTTACCACTATCCAAACTTGGACCCTGTGTGTGGGGATGACCTGACCTTCCTTAGCTGTAAGAGATCCATGCCCCAGTAGTGTGAGTTATGAACATAAATTCTATGCAATTATATTTTATTTTTTTCATTTTATTTCTCTTTATCTTCTTTTTTTTTTATTTTTCCTTTATCTTTTATACTTTTCTTTTTTTCTCTTTTCTTTGTCTTTTTTCTTTTTCTTTCATTCGTTTTATTGTTTACTTAATTTTGTTATTTTCTTATTTCTGAAGAATAATTTTGCACAACATATGAACTATTGTGGAAACCCCAACACTAACGCGTACGAAGTCGCGGGCACCAGCTAGTTTGTAATAATATCTTCAACCTTTCACTGCAGAAATCTACGTGAAAACCGTCACGAATCGGAATTTTAACGGTTTGGTGATTCCAGGCTCCCGGACAGCCGGCACGAATGCTCGGGCGTGTGGAAAGGACACGTAACAATTGGAGACTGACCTCTGAGATAAATCCGCAGTTTGGCTCGTGTAAAGAATTACGTGGAATTCTTTATTACAATGTTTGGTTTGGAGGAACGTAAATTATATGCTTATTCTAATATCTTTTATAATAAGGTAACTACATATAACTTCATCGTACTTATTATATTCGACAGTTGTGCAGTAAGATGTGTGCATCATCAAAGACGTCTACTGTTGAATAAAAGCCTCCTCCAAGGATTTCCACGCCAACCGGTCTTGCGATGCCTTCCCGCAACTTTCACTAGGTCATCGGTCCACCGAGTGAGAGCCTGCCCACGTTACATCTTTCGGTACGCGTTCGCCACACGAGAACTTTAATGCCCCAACGGCCATCTGTTTTACGAGTCATGTGCCCCGCCCACTGCCACTTTAGCGATTCTGTGAGCTATGTCGGTTACTTAAATTCTCCTACGTATCACCTTATATCTGGCTCGATCACGCAAGAAAACTCCGAGCATAGCATATAACTTAGTTCAAATAAAATCCCTCAAAAGATAGTAATGGAGCCCGTGCTTATATGGATGTAGAAGCTATTTACAATGAACAAGTGACTCCTTGCGATGTTTTTGGTAAGAGAAAATATATTTTTCATCGGAGACAATGTACGTTACGTTAATAATACTTTCTGTAGTGCTGGGGGCATAGGTCTCTTTCCCATACCACGGGAAGATTGCATGTTAATAACCCGTTACGTCTCCACTGCAGGGGCACGGGTCTCTTCCTATACATCGGGAAGGTAAGGCCATACTCCACATACGGGAGCCAAGTCCAGATTGGTGAAGGTTGTGGGGCTAGTGGCTAACCAACCCCAGTGTCAGAAGTTTTCAAGCTGCTTATAAGGCCTCTGACATGGCTTAACGACTGCCATCTAGCGATAGCAGCCAGCACAAACGGCCTTAATGTGCCTTGTGAAGCACGGAAACGGTCGAGATAAATGCCACTAACAGTCAAACCCATCCAGGCTATGACCATGTCTGTAGTCAGTTAACCTGCGTGGTCGACGTGACCACGCAAGCCGCACTGAACCACGACCTCTTAGTGGTCAGTCCGATGATCTATTATTATTGAAGATGCAAGTTTTTGTTGTTTATTTAAAAGTGTTAGAACACAACACGCATTTGACCCTATAATAGCTTGTATCTATTTATATCCGTCAATTTAAAAAAAGCATATATGAATGTATCTATTATACAAGATAATACATACATTCATATATGCATTCACGCCTTATTCCTATTGGGGTAGGCAGAAACCATGAATCGACAATACATGATCGACGTTATTGGAGCATATTGTTACTATTCTCAGTCTCCAAAGCATTCCCAGACGTCTCTTTTAATAATCTCTTTAAAATTAATTCTTGCTCGAACAAACAAAGAATTAATCTGCAACTAAAAACAACTTTAGAGTAAGTTGCATGTCGCTCCAACTGTGCTTGTTAATCTTCATAAACTTTATTTCTAAAAGACATGTCAACTTTGAAGCGATTAAGACGTGGTTTTGTCCTACGGTTTTCATCATCGTATTCCTTATTGCAGCTTGCCAGTTTTTGGATGTCAAAGTCAAAGTCAAAATATGTTTATTCGAAGTAGATAGCATTGTACACTTTTCTCAGGTCTTTTATAAAGTACCTCATACGAAGTTCCTACCACTCGGAACTCTTATACCCAACATTTCAAGAAGTGTTTGCGGAGAGAGAAGAAACGTCGGGCCCAAAATAAACTCCCTCCAACACATTTTTTCAAATATAAGTCTTACATGTTATTATATAATTCCGGTAAACAATCCCGGTTGTAGTTAATTTAGTTGCATACTATTATAAAAGAATGTGACAGGACTAACAAAAACATACAGGTGCAATGTGCAAACACAAAATTGATTATTATAACCATAACTAAACACCAATGACAAGAGCAATCCAGTTCACACGGACAGCTTCCGATCACGAGTATAATGCGAGAGTCAGCCATCGCTCCCCTCAACCATATTTGAGGAAAGGCAACGACCCGACTCCCTATACGCCACCATCCGCACGAACATTTAAGTCTTTTGAGGTTGCTATATGCAGTTTTTTTTGTTTCTTTTCTAATGTTATTAAGGCCGTCCTCTCAGTTGTTTGCCCTTCACTATGCTAGCTTTCTAGTTTCAGTATCAGTAGACATCCAAATAACACTAACAATAACACTCAATTTGCTCCATCATTCGTACCGAGTGGTAGTAATTAATCGGTAGACGATTGCTCTCATAAATTCATAATAGATGGTGGGCCGTTTCTATTGTTCTGATCGCCGACCATTGTTTCAATTTGTACGAAGATTAATTCAGTGGGGCACCTACAAAATTCTTCAGTCCAAATTTCTGTCGTAAACACAAATTTTCCTGGAAGTGTTTAAAGGTACAAAATTGTGGGAAAACTTGGTGCCTATATGATAAATGAAAACGAACGAAAATTATGTTCTGCTTACTAAAGAGGAAACTTACAGGCTAATGTTAAATATAAAATAAAAAATTATAAACCTTCGAAACAGTGCCGTGACTGATTTACCTGATATTCTCTTCAATTCCTCCGCCAAGTAGACTTTGGTCAACTTCTCTTCGTTGGGGTTGTTTTACCCACCCACCATCCCCCCATCCCATTTCAAAGGTCGGCAACGCACTTGTGACTCCTCTGGTGTTGCGGGTGTCCATGGGCGGCAGTAATCGCTTACCATCAGGTGATCCGTCTGCTCGTTTGCCACCTATCACATAAAAAAAAACTACCCTCATAAGAAAGAAGGCCCCGAAGTATATGAAGGTTCCGTATACCTATTCATTAAAAAATAACCGTACATTTTGAAGACGGTTAATAAACGATAGGTAGCATTTTCACTTCTATGACACGGGTCTCCTTTTCTTTTGAAATTTCGATTCGAAGGTCGATCGATCTATAAGTGATTCTACGCTTCCATAATCTTTACATCCGCATGGGAAAGCCTATCAATCTTCCCTGTCAAAGGCATGTCTCGTCGGTTCTCTAACAATTATGCTTGTTAAGTACACGCTAAGCTGCCCTTAGCAACTTGGGTGTTTGAGAAAATACTCGGCGACTTTGCTAAGTTTGTGTATTAAAGGCTGTGATGTGAAAACCTATTGGTGTTATAAATTAAGGTATTTTTTTTATATTTTTAAATCAAAGAGTTAAGTTAAAAAGTAATATAAGCGATAGTATGCACTTCTTCAGAATGAGAAGACGCGCATCTTTAGAAGTGTCAAGTTCCAAGTTTGCTAACGAAAGAAACGAAGTAAAAACAAAGTGTAAGTACACAATTTTTTCTTTATTTTTTTTTACTCATAAAACTGAACTAATTTCATAAAGAACCATACTTAATACCAAAAAAAATTTAACGTCTCATACAAAACTGATGGGGCAACTAATAGTTATATCCGGGACAAATCACACACGGTCATCTGGCCCCAAACTAGGATTTCCTCTATTATGGGAACCAGAGACTGATATACAGGATTATTTTTGGGCCCCCCACTAAAACTTCACAGTGGCTTCTACTCATGAAACTGAGCAACTTTCCCAAATAACCTATGGTCAATTCGCAAAAAAAATTTAGGCATTTCCATTAGGGAGGGAACGATTACGAAGCGGTGAATCGTTATGCATCTGTAATCGTAATTTTTTTTTTTTTTTTTTTTATGGCAGAGGTGGCAAACGAGCAGACGGATCACCTGATGGTAAGCGATTACCGCCGCCCATAGACACCAGCAACACCAGAGGAGTCACAAGTGCGTTGCCGGCCTTTGATTTGGGAGTACGCTCTTTTCTTGAAGGTTTGAATGTCGTATCGGTCCGGAAATACCGCAGGCGACAATTCATTCCACAGTTTGGTTGTGCGAGGCAGAAAGTTTCTAGTGAAACGCACAGTTGTGGACTGCCAACCATCTATGTGATGGGGATGAATATGTTGTCGCGTAGAACGATGGCGGAAAGAGGCGGCAGGGATCAATCCGAACAATTCCTCGGAGCACTCCCCATTGTACATGCGATAGAGAATGCAGAGCGAGGCTACATCTCTACGCAGCGCCAGGGAGTCAAGCCGATCTGAAATATCCTGGCAGTCGACGATTCGAGTTGCTCTTCGTTGAATGCGGTCCAGAGGGAGAAGCTGGTACTGGGGTGCCCCTGCCCAGAGATGAGAACAGTATTCCATATGAGGCCGAACCTGCGCCTTATAAAGTTGCAGGCGATGCGCCGCAGTGAAATACCGTCTCGATCTATTGAGCACACCAAGCTTCTTCGAGGCTAATTTAGCCTTACCCTCTAGATGGCCACGGAACTGGACTTCACTCGATATGTCGACACCAAGAATTCCGATACTAGCTGAGGCATTTAGGGGAGTGTTCTCAAAACGAGGTGATACGACAAATGGCATTTTCTTGGCAGTGAACGCGCAAACTTGTGTCTTAGTGGGGTTAAATTGGATCAAATTAAGTCGACCCCATTCTGAGACTTTCTTTAAAGAGGCCTCAATTTCCGACACAAGTTTGTTTCGGCTCTCGATGACGTTTTCCCGAGAAATGTTGGCACGGCCGGTATAGAAGGCATCACCTGTGCTGTCATCCGCATAACAATGAGTGCTGCTGATTTGCAGCATATCATTGATATGCAGAAGGAACAGTGTAGGCGAAAGCACACAGCCTTGAGGGACACCAGCATTCACAGACATAGAATCTGAGCATGCACCGTCGACTACGACCTTTATGCTTCTGTCTGCAAGAAAACTAGTGACCCATTTGCATAATTCCTCGGGAAGCCCATAAGAAGGAAGCTTCGCAAGAAGTGCTTTGTGCCAGACCCGATTGAAGGCCTTCGCTATCTCCAAACTAACGGCCAAAGCTTCCCCCTTAGTCTCGATCGCCTGTGCCCAACGATGTGTCAGGTAGACAAGAAGATCACCAGCGGACCGGCCCTTACGGAAACCGTACTGTCGGTCACTAAGCAGCTGGCGGTCCTCTAGGTACCGAAGGAGCTGGCTGTTGATAATAGACTCCATTATCTTTGAGAATAAGGAGGTTATGGCTATCGGCCGGTAGTTGGACGGATTCGAGCGGTCACCTTTTTTAGGGATCGGGTGCACCAAAGCTGTCTTCCATGACTTCGGGACTACGCCAGTGGAGTATGAGAGCCGAAAAAGGCGCGTTAAAACTGGAGCCAACTCTGGAGCACACACCTTCAACACGATAGGAGGGATTCCGTCGGGCCCACTCGACTTATGAATGTCGAGGGAAAAAAGTGCTTTACGCACTGAGCGTTGGTGGAACCGGATATCCGGCATACAGCTCGTGCACCGCGGTATGGTCGGCGGCTCGATTCCCCCGTCATCCAATGTTGAGTTGGACGCAAACAGTTTGCCTAGAAGATCGGCTTTCTCCTTTGCGTCGTGGGCCAATGAATCATTTCCCATGTGCAGTGGTGGAAATGATGGCGTGCAGAAATTCCCTTGGACAGCTTTGGCCAGAGACCAGAACGCACGAGTGCCCGAAGGAAGACGCTCTAGTCTCTCGCCAATTCTGCCTATGTGCGCTGACTTTGCCCTGGCAATGTCTCTTTTGAAGGACCTGGAGGCAAAGTTAAACTCCTTTTTTAATACGCTGGTCTTTTCATCCCGTACCTTCGCCGCATTTGCCCAGGGTTGGTAACATTCCTGCTTTCGGCGAGAAGCCTTTTTGCAGGACCGACCAAACCAAGGCTGGGATTTGCCGCCAATGGGGACCACTGAGGATGGGATAAAAAGCTCCATACCCTGCAGCACCACATCAGCGACAGAATCGGCAGCGAAGTTGGGATCATCCGGCGTGAAGCAAACCTGCCCCCAAGGGTAGGACGCAAAGAAAGACCGCATCCCATCCCAATCTGCTGACTTGTAATGCCACACACGACGGCGACAGGTGACTCGCGGTCGCGGCGGGCACGTGAGTGGCACCGTACTCCGGATAAGGCAGTGATCCGAAGAGCCGAGTGAGGCGTCAACGGATACTTGGTAGCCATCCGGATGAGAAGTCAGCAGAAGGTCCAACAGTGAAGGTTCATGGTTCTCCACATCTGGGATTCGCGTGGGCGTAGTAACCAGTTGTGTCAAACCATATGCCAGGGCGAAGTCGTGAACAGATCTCCCCGCATGATCGGTCTTGCTAGAACCGAGCCATTCGGCGTGGTGGGCGTTAAAATCGCCGAGTACCACGATCTCAGCGGATGGGATCTGCTGCTGCACAGTATCTGCAGCCATTTGGATGTGCTCAATGAGTCGGTCAGTTTCGCCATCGCCAGTATGGGACCTATATAGGCACGAGTAGACGCGGGGATGGTCATCGCCGTCTACACGTAGCCATATGGTGGAGAGGTCCCTACCTTCAAGGTTGCTGAGACGGCGAGAACTGATATCGTCTCTAACGTACACGCACACTCCAGCCCTAGGCACGAAGAAGTGTTCCAGTCCATACCCAGGGTAGGAGAGGTATGATGTGTCTGCTGGGGACGATATCTGTGTCTCGGTCAGGAAGAGCAAGGCCGGCTTTGCTGTCTCTAGGTGGTAGTGAACAGCATTAATGTTTGAGTGTAAGCCCCTGATGTTGCAGAAGTCCACGGCCAGCGTGGCAGGGGGTGCCAAGGTGTTTTTGCCCTTCCCTTGTGCAACTGGATGATGGAGCGCTGTTATGCCCCCCCCCAGAGTACGACGAGGGGCGGCCTGGACGTCCAGGCTCAGGCACATTGTATCCTGAGCATGGACGTCCAGAGAGGGATTCTCCAGCGCTAGCGCAGCTGGTACCCTCCTGGGGTAACATATTTGGTAACTGCGCTATCATTGGGGGGGGGGGGGGTTGGGCCTCCGGTACCCTCACTCACTCGGCGAAACACAACGCAAGCGTTGCTTCACGCCGGTTTTCTGTGAGGCCGTGGTATCACTCCGGTCGAGCCGGCCCATTCGTGCCGAAGCATGGCTCTCCCACGGAAAATTTTAACGATTAATAACGATGCAATGCACCGTAGTAGAAAATATGACGACAATTAAAAAAGACAACTGATAAAAATCTTAGGCTCGAGACCAAAAATAAAAAAGTTCGTTCCACCTTTACACAGTATGTAACAAGGCCCCGTTCCAAAACAGGTAAGATTTCACTTGGCAGTAGTCTGTCTCACTTACACTAGTTGGATTTTCAATTTTGCTTGTTGCTGTCTTGCTGTCATGTCAAACATTACACGGATTACGGAGACGTTTTGCAACGCAGCCTAAATAAGTACTTACATATTTCTGAGCATATCCTACTATAATATAATAAATGATGTATGTAATGAAAGTTGGTATGTTTGTTACATACAAAAACGCAATAATCGTAATGCATCGGCTGTAGTAATAAATAACGATTTGAATCGTAATTTTAATCGCAATCGTAATAGCTGAATCCTTGCATCCCTAATTTCCATACAAAATAGACCAATCACGTGATCAAATTAGTATGAAAGGTCCAAAAATTTTTTTTGCGAATTGACCACTGGTTACTTGGGGAAAGTTGCTCAGTTTCATGACTAGAAGCCACTGTGAAGTTTTGGTGGGGGGTCTAAAAATAACCCTGTACATACACATATACTTTGAAATACATACATACATACATAGATATAATACACCTTATACACCCACACACAGAGCAAACAAATCTGCTCATCAGAGAAATGTTTGCCCTGGGTGGGGATCGAACCCACGACTCTCGGATCAGTAGTCAGGAGCACTATTGGCTCCTCGGGAAACATCATTATTTTACATGACCTTATTATTTCCATAGCAAAAATTTAACTAGACTTCAGTTTCATACAAATATTATAGATCAGCTGTTTCGATGACTGTATAGGGGATAATATTTTCATTGACGCTTCGAGGAAAGGAGCGAAGCGAACCTGATTTCGATTAAGGAGCGTTAACTTATTACGCAGAAAAGAGATTTGGATTCGTCACATTACTGGTCGCCCTTGTGTTTAAAGGCCGTCACACATGAGTGCGATACTAAAATATTTTTATGTGATGATATCTGCAGATAAAACAGTATAGTACTATAACAAGATACCACACACGGCGGCGATACGATAATATACATATAGAATATTTCAACACTATATACCCACTATACCCCGCGCATAGTAAACAAGTACATATCGCTCATATCTTAACACCAGCTTAAGATATAATCGTACGCTATATTTTCGTCGTGCTACGACAATAAATATTATCTTCGTCTAAAATAAAATTGTATAGTAACTCTTATAGAGTTATTCATACCAATAGTACATAAAATGTGTAATCATGTGTGTGTATCTTTTTTAAGAAATAAATAAATAGTATCGCCCGCCGTGTGGGACGATCTTAGAGTACCTATTGCTACACGTTTTGTAACATTCTATATTCGGTAAAAATATATGAATGAAATCCAATAATTGTTTCAATAGATCCAATAATGTAACGTCTTTGTTATCGAGATATGTGGACTTAAAATGTAATTTTAAGGGTGAGTCTAATAAAAGAAAGAAGTCCTATTTATATTTTGTCTTTGCCTACACAAAAAATTGTACGCAGTTGATTTCATCAATAAATAAATTAAATAAATGAGGAGTCACTCCTCATTTATTTAATTTATGTGCAGTGGGTAGGGGAAAAATGCACATAGAGAGTTTTTAAACTATTTTCTGTTTGACAGTTAGTTTTCATCACATAACTTCTTCTAACTACTAACTTACAACTACTACTTTTAACTATTAACTTCAAATCACAGTATAACTTAACCTTTAGACAAATAACCTAATTACAGAATCCCAATAATTAATTACGATGCTTCTTACAAAATTAAAGTTTAACCAACTTAACACTCCTGAATTGTTTTGTAACGAGAAAACAAGATTTATTCTACAGGCTGTAAGTAAATGCAAAATCAAATATCCCTTACAAGGTAGATCTACCGTAGACCCCCAGAGTCTTGGATTTTGTCATGATCAGCCGCTCTGGTAATTTTGTATCTAGTTTTTTTTGTGGGTGAGTGCTAGGGTTTCTTTTGGAATGTCCCTTACAAGGTAGATCCATCAAAGAACCCATATTGATTTCCCATATAGATTCTTGGACTTTTCGTATAAATCTGCTCATCATAGAAATGATTGCTCTGGGTGGGGATCGAACCCACGACTCTTGGATCAGTAGTAGTCAGGAGCGCTAACCAGTGAGCTACTCGGTAGTCAGTCTAGTCAATAATTGTTCAGTTTGATCAGAAGTCTAATTTGTGTGGTAGGGTTTCTTTTTAAAAGAAAATACTTTAACGGTTTTGGGGATCTACGACTTTGCATTTACCTACATCCTATACAACAGAACCTTTAGCGAACTGAAGTCTCCAAACTTACGAGTTATGGAAATTTGTCTATGATTAAGTGGAAAGTTTGTTGGGAAGTAATTTTATTATCAGTGCGAACAGGTTGTTGCTGTTCAAATACTTATATCTTTCTTAAGTAACCGATGAGGTTGGTACTTATAAGTTCAATAAGGAACAGTCTGTCTAACAATTCAATTGTTTATACGGAGTGTAACAAAATTGGTGTAGGACCTATTAACTAGGGATTCTACTCATCGCACTGAACAACTTTTGTTCTACGACTTTGCTCAAATCACAAAAAAATTGGACTTTTGGACACACAAATTGATCATCTGTTTTGCCATTTTTGTATGGAGAGTCCAAACATTTTTTTGTGATTTCAGCAAAGTCGTAGAACAAAAGTTGTTCAGTACGATTAGTAGAATCCCCAGTTAACGGGTCCTACACCAATTCGCCGCACACGGCACACAGATTTGAAATGTATTTAAATGTACAATTACATATTTTTATTCATCTAGCTATCATTATCTTCATCTATTTATGTACCAGTTCGGGGCTAAATGTCCATGTGTGACTTGCCCCTGGATATTTATTATTATGCCGCATAAGAAAAAAAAGGCCGCAAATTATATGGAGTTTCCTTGCGGCCTTTTTAGGGTTCCGTAGCCAAATGGCAAAAAACGGAACCCTTATGAATTCGTCATTCAAACCTATACGTATGGGGTATCTATGGATAGGTCTTCAAAAATGATATTGAGGTTTCTAATATCATTTTTTTCTAAACCGAATAGCTTGTGCGAGAGACACTTCCAAAGTGGTAAAATGTGTGTCCTCCCCCCCCCCCCTGTAACTTCTAAAATAAGAGAATGATAAAACTAGAAAAAATATATGATGTACATTACCATGCAAACTTCCACCGAAAATTGGTTTTAACGAGATCTAGTAAGTAGTTTTTTTTAAATACGTCATAAATCGTAAACCGCAAATTACCTTTCATTCAATCAACTCAAATATAAAAAGTATAGAGTTCAAGACATGTGTGATTATGAATTTATACGGAACCCTCGGTACGCGAGTCCGACTCGCACTTGGCCGGTTTTTTTTCTATTTTTGTGTGAAAATCTTAATGCGGTTCACAGAATACATCTACTTACCAAGTTTCAACAGTATAGTTCTTATAGTTTCGGAAAAAAGTGGTTGTGACATACGGACCGACAGACAGACAGACAGACATGACGAATCCATAAGGGTTCCGTTTTTTGCCATTTGGCTACGGAACCCTAAAAATATAGAGTTCAAGACATGTGTGATTATGAATTTATACGGAACCCTCGGTGCGCGAGTCCGACTCGCACTTGGCCGGTTTTTTTCTTATTAAGCCAGTATTTAATTCATGAAGAGAATAGTTCGTTAGTGAGAAACAGGTGTGTGTGCACAATGCTCGGCGGATACCTGTATTATGCCAGCAACCGGAGGTAAAAACTGCGTTTGCCTTCAAAACTAGCGCAATAACAATAATTCACGGAGAAAAAACGCGACCACAACTCACGCGGACCGCCACATGCTCCGCACTTCCATCAACATTAATATCAAATGTACAGTCAAACACAACTTTACGTGTTGCCACGGACTGCAGCATTGCTGAGTCGGGGACCAATTTTTGACACATACACATTGTTATGTTTCTTTCGTTTTATTTGTATTTTTTTTCTGTTATTTTATACCAGACATGTTATTTATGATGCCGAAAATACAGAATGTCTATGTCTACTAATCACGTACAAACACAATTTATCTGTTTCATGAATTTACGCGTAGTAGTAATTAAAAAATTAAATCGAAAAATTGTGCGTATTTATTGTGCGATTTTATGGACTGCAAATTATATTTCTACGAAAATATGGTTTAAGTTCGTAAGATCGCGTTAATATTTGCTCTTCGGAAAACTTCGGAACTCGTTTCACTGACGGTGACATAATATCAACGTATGGGAAAAAAAGTAGGCTTTCTGTAACGCGAAAGATGTAAACCTAGATCATTCTGGTCACAGCAATCTTCATCTATCTAATGAATTTACAGAATATAATATAGCTTTGCTATTTTAGCTTATTTATATTTCCTTTTTTAATCATATCAACCGAAGAGTATAATCGGCCACTATGCTTGGCGTTTGTGGACTATGAGAAAGCCTTTGATTCGATCGAGACCTGGGCTGTGTTGCAGTCTCTCCAACGGTGCCAAATTGATTATCGATACATCGAAGTGTTGAAGTGCTTGTATGAAAACGCCACCATGTCGGTCCACCTCCAGGATCAGAATTCGAAACCTATCCGGCTGCAGCGTGGGGTGAGACAGGGAGACGTTATATCTCCGAAACTGTTCACCGCTGCACTGGAAGACGTTTTCAAGCTTCTGGACTGGAGAGGACTCGGCATTAACATCAATGGCGAGTACAGCACTCACCTTCGATTTGCTGACGATATCGTGATCATGGCTGAGACCTTGGAAGACCTAGGCGCAATGCTCGAAGGACTTAGTAGAGTCTCCCAACAAGTGGGTCTTAAAATGAACATGGATAAGACGAAAATCATGTCAAACGTCCGTGTTACACCCACTCCTCTGAAGGTTGGAGACTCTACACTCGAAGTTGTTGACGAATATGTATACCTGGGACAAACAGTCCAGTTAGGTAGGTCCAACTTCGAGAAAGAGATCAATCGTCGAATCCAACTCGGCTGGGCAGCGTTCGGGAAGCTTCGCAATATCTTTACGTCCAAAATACCGCAGTCCCTCAAGACTAAAGTCTTTGACCAGTGTGTGTTGCCAGTGATGACATATGGATCCGAGACATGGTCGCTTACTATGGGCCTTATAAGAAGGCTCAAAGTCACCCAAAGGGCGATGGAGCGTGCTATGCTTGGTGTTTCCCTACGTGATCGAATCAGAAATGAGGAGATACGTAGGAGAACTAAAGTTACCGACATAGCTCTCAGAATCGCTAGACTTAAGTGGCAGTGGGCAGGGCACATAGCTCGTAGAACAGATGGCCGTTGGGGCAGTAAAGTTCTCGAATGGCGACCGCGCACCGGAAGGCGCAGTGTGGGCAGGCCCCCGACTCGGTGGACCGACGACCTGGTAAAGGTTGCAGGAAGCCGCTGGATGCGAGCCGCACAGGACCGGTCGGTGTGGAAATCCTTGGGGGAGGCCTTTGTCCAGCAGTGGACGTCTTTCGGCTGATAGATAGATAGATAGAATCATATCATGGTAGCTGGGCAGGACATGTCTGTCTCATGCACTCGAGAAGATGCACACATTGTTACAAGGCCGCAGAGGTCGCGGCAGACCAAGGCGGAGATGGCGGGATGAGTTGGACAATTTTGACGACCAATGGAAAGAGGTGGCTCGGGATAGAGATGCGTGGCGAAAACGAGGGGAGGCAAAGGCCTCCCTACTACTACTATCCCACTGCTGAGCAAAGGCTCAGCAGTGGGATAGTATAGGCAAGTAAAAAAATAAAATAAAAATCATATCATAATTAATATAAAGTAAGATATATGAGCAACATTTTTGGGTGTAAAATAAAATATGTTTTTGTTTTTATAGTTTTCAATTATTAAGAAGATATTGTAATTAGATATTTTACTAAGTATCTTTTCAAAATCATGAAGTCGTTTTGGTTACAGGCGGAAACAATGAAACATAGAAACAAAATATCATCATCATAGCAGACTATAACAGACGGTTTAAACAAAATACACTCGGCTTCAAAAAAATCGCACGTCCGTAAAAATAGGCTTCAAGCACTGTTAATCCTTAAGACAAGCAGTTATTCGTAGCAATATTGGTATCATTTGAGAGCCCTATAAAAACTCTTTAAAAAAATATCCATTTCATTTGATTAAAGAAAAAGCTTGACACTTTAAGTCACTGTGAATGACAATGGAACTGATTCTCCTCTTCAAATTTTGTTTGTATTGTTTTGTTTTTTGGGTATAAAAGGGTCGATACAGCTTATCGGGGGATAAATTTGCTGCCAACAGTCGAAGAAGACACAGAAGAATATCTTTCATCAGAAAAACGTCCTTGAAGATGGACACTACTGCTGCTGAAGCCGCCCAAGTTATCGCACTACTGCAATCAGGACTACGTCAGTGTGATGTTGCTCGGCAATTGCACTTGAGTCGCTTTTCTGTTCGAAGAGTGTACCAGCGGTTCCTGCAGACCGGTGGCTTTGTCCGAAGGCGTGGGTCTGGTAGAAATCGCTGCACTTCTGCGAGAGATGACCGATTCGTCGTATCGAAGTCTTTGAGAAATCGGTTCTCTAATGCTGTTGAGTTGCAACAGCAGCTTCAAGCAGTTCGTAGAAGGGCCGTGAGTGTCTCTACAGTTAGAAGAAGACTAAAGGAGAGAAATATTGTGGCTAGAAGACCTGCCACGGGTCCAAAATTAACCGCAGCGCATCGGCGAGCACGCCTGCAATTTGCTCGCGCCCACGTCAATTGGACCCTGGACCAATGGTGAGCTGTTCTCTTCTCAGATGAAACGAGAGTGTGCCTTTTCTGCAACGATAGACGCAAAAGAGTATACAGAAGACAATGGGAACGTTTTGCCCAAGCCTGCATCCAAGAGACGGTAGAATACGGGGGCGGTTCCTGCATGTTCTGGGGCGGCATATCTGCCGACGGCAAAACTGAACTTTCTTGCGTCTCTCGGACCGGCGGTGCTCGCGGGCAAGGGTCGATGACTGCTCACCGGTACATCACAGAGATCCTGGAAGAACATGTGGTCCCCTATTGTAACTAACTCATTCGTCTAAAAGACTCTGAGCCGGGAAGCAGTCGCAGACCCTTCCCAATAAATTAAATTGTACTTGTCCAAGAAATTTTGCATAAAATAAGAGGAAGGTAGCGGAAGGCTCCCTCCTCGGACATTATTGAATTTCCCCTTATTCAATCGTTAAATCGCTTTCTCTGTTCATTTTTGAACTTGCATCTTTGTGCATTTATTAGGCCAATGATCGTTTAGTGTAGAACCCTTTGTAAAATTGTGAACCATAGCAACCTGATTCTTTTACTGTGGGTGACTCTTCATACTTCAGTCCAATTTATTTACTCTCGCAACAATATGAACTCTTTAAAACCGATTTTCGCGTCGTCCTCAATCCCTCTGGGAGAGTACGTCGCATTGCGCACCTCACACCTCTCAAACTTTCATAAGTTTTATAAGGACGAGGAGAAGGACGGCTCCGGCCTTCGCCGCCTTGATCCTGGCAGCCTAGCGTTTTACCCAGGCCCCCGCAATCGGTTGTATTAGGCATAAGCCCAGGGATAAATCCCTAATACTATTTTGATTGCGGAAACATCACCATCGTCGAAGAATATTCAGTCTTCCATAGCATCATGACTCTTATTTGAAACATGGCCGCAGGATTCTTGAAAGAGGACATTTGCATGCCCCATGGTTAAATCAACATTCGCAGGTATGAGATAATTCAGACTCTATGAAAGGAAGCCAGGTGACTTCAGGACTACGTCCCCATTCGGCGAGTGGAACTCTCAATACCGTTGAAAGAAGGCCTCAACAGAACCTCATGATAGAACCAACATTCGAAAGAATATGGCCACATCCATTGAATCGATACTTGTCAGACTGAATAAAATAAGCAGCATAATGGTCACGCAACACTCAGGACCCAAGCCCTGCTATGTCAACTCTACGTGAAAGGATTGTGAGTCCCCACTGCGAATATGACGTAAAATAGCGAGTGCGCAATGCCAAATATGCCGCAGTATAAGTATTCGTTGTATCACACAGATACGTTGATGTAGATAGAGTTGTTTCCAAATCAAAACCTCTCTGAGATTTATCCATTCGAACCAGCACTGTTCCAATGCCAATTCATCGACAGACTAAAACACATAATGCTTAGTCCCGGATACTTTTGAGCTGTTTCACAGCGCAACGATATATCCATTGCACTCGTACATCACGTTCAATGATCCAGTTTCAGCAACAGTACTTTGTCAGAGTCTCCAGCAATGAAACATATTTGGTGTAATCCACATAACCTAAGTTACATGGTCGAAATACACATAGCTCTTGGGAACCATGAAGTTATTCCTTTTACCTGCATATTTATTTATCGATGCTATAAAGTGCAATACTGTAGGCCAGGACTTTGCCCATTTGCTACACAATACCACATCTTCGAGCTGCTCCGCCTACCTTCTGATGGATTGCTCATCTAGCCCCGCAATGCATACTAGAGCCCAAGCTCGTACACAATCGGTTACAGGCTTTCGGAAGGTTAGCAGATGTCACTCGAGCCATCTAGAACCCTGCTTGCGCAGTGTTCATGCCGCATCCGTTATCCAAACACGGGGGGTCACAGTACTTAAACCGTTTCCTCTCTGGCATGCCTCCTTAGTCAGCTCTCTCCAGACGAGGTCTTTCATCTTTCAACGAGCTCCCGACTAAGACGTAGTGTTCCGAGGCAAGTGCTTGCTGCAATGGCACCAAAAATTGGTGGTGTTAACCGCGATCTCCACGAACGGTAGCGTCTGCTCTGCTGCAAATGGCGTCGAAAGTTGGTGGTGTTAGCCACGCTATCAACTGCAGTAAACAAGTACGACTACGCCATTGGCAGATAACAGTCACCGTAACAACCAGCTTATAGCGCCCTAGTGAGTTGCAAGCAACGACACCAAATGCGACTACATCACCGAATGTTAACGGCACGCCCACGTCAAGCGGCTGCAGCGCCTTAGTATGTTGTAACGAATCGAAAGTTGGTGGTGTCAGCCACGCTATCAACTCCAACAAACCAGTACGACTACACGCTGATACATGGTGTGACAATCCAAGACATCTGCTGCAGCGCCCTGACACAACAAAGCGCTTACGCCGACGTACATGGAAGGTGTTCCACGATATTGGCTGCAGCGTCGTGACACATCAAAGCGCACACAACGATGTACATGGATGGGGGGTCCACGATATTTGGCAGCAGCGCCACACTCCTCTAACACCGCGATTACTAGTTTACCGCTCGACATTAGGCACGAGGGCCGACTCAAGCAGTCAAACATAGCAGCCATCATGGCAGAGCAATACAGTCTTTCATGGACACGTCGTCTACATCTCCATAACTATGAACGCCGTCTCACCCCGGTTGGACCAAAGTCTACTGTGAAGTTGTTGACAGCTGAACCTAGATAGGATTCAGACACGCGTCCACTAGTCACCGATCCCTCTACGGAATGACTAAGTTTTAGGGTTTGATAAAGTTTAACGAATAAAAAACAAGTTAGTTCGTTTACCATTTGCATGGCCTAACAAACAGACTTGCGATGAACGTCCAAGTACCTGTTTCAAGTGAGGAGGTAGGCTTACCCCAACAACCTACACTAGACAGTGTACTTATCATTGCTCTACCTCACAGCGCGACGAGGCCTCAATCGCGCCGTTATAGTAAACCAACGATGTGTTCGTTCAATTACAACAGATGGGCAAGCCCAACATGTTGCCACGTCTCAGAATACACAATTCAGTGAGACGGTAAGGAGCGAATAGATGGTTGTGAATCATCTAGACGCGGTGATTCTGATCATTGAAGATCTCGAATCGTATGACTCCGCAGAGACGTATTGCGTTCGAATGCAACAGATGAGCAAGCCCAACATGTCGCCTCGTCTCAGAATACAAGATTCAGTGAGACGGTAAGGAGCGAATAGATGGTTGTGAATCATCTAGACGCTTGTTGCCGTCGCTCGGCTCATCGCTATTGCGACTTCTTCTTTCTTGGTCCTTGGTCCAAGTCTTCCACACTTCGCCTTCAGAATGTGCTCCACTTCACTCTTGATCGGTATTCGACGTGCCCGTCGTCCACCGTTCGCCTTCTTCTTCCTGTCAACAGATTGTAACTGTTACACTATCGCTTTGTAATCAACGTCGGCAGTTTACGTTGTTACTCATGGATTCTTGATCCATGCTATCGCATTGTTTTGCCATCAGAAGTATCTTCACATCATCGACCTGCTCCGCCTTCTTCTTTCTGCGAACAGAAGAAGCATAACATCATTACTTTGTAATCAACGTCGGCAGTTTTCGTTGTTACTCATGGATTCTTGATCCATGCTATCGCTTTGTGTTTGATTAAAACACATTCTATACCTCGATCCATGTGAGCCTCATGGTCGGGTATAGCGTAGCTTCCTTGATAAAGAACGCTTACACCTCCACTCGTCAATAACTGTATCTCGCCCATACAGATTTAGATCATCGGTACGCGGTAAACCGAATGTCCGCTGTGTCCAAGTTGAATATCATGACATTCACGCACTCCCGCCTCAAGTCGCAATGCCGAGGAAGGCTCAATGAAGCAGACAATTCCTATGAACGTTGCCATCACTCTTATTACCACCCACCGATGTCGTACTTTGTCGATTAGCCTTTTACCCAATTCAATGCTTTCTTACATCCACGGCTTCGTAGACTGCATTGTATAATTTTATCACCTAAGTGATTTGGGTCGTTTGATTTAGATGCTTCTTCCACCTGTATATTCACAGATTGCATATCAAACGAAGGCAATACGTTCTCACTCAGAGAATAAATAGTTTGGTTAACCGTGCTTCTTCCACCTGTATATTCACAGATTGCACATCAAACGGTTTATGCCCTTGGCATTATGTTCTCAATTCAGAGAATAGATAGTTTGGTTAACCGTGCTTCTTCCATCTGTATATTCACAGATTGCACATCAAACAGTTTATGCCCTTGGCATGGTGTTCTCACTTCAGAGAATAGGTTGTATGGTTTATCATGCTTCTTACACCTGTATATTCACAGATTGCATTAAACCATCGTAATGGGGACTTCATTACGTAGTGTTCCATGACTGTAACTTGTTCAAGTTCAATTAACACTTAGACTCTCTTACAGGAAGCATTGATCATTTATAGTCCTTAGACTTTGCCTAATCTTTTCAGACTAAGAGATATTGAAAATCACTTTACAATATCTTTTGAACAGAAATAAGACGACATGCAAAGGTTCTACCCCGGACATGCCCCCTTACCCTGCGATTCGCAGTCGAATCTTATCTTTTTACTCTCAAGCGAGTAATCACGCATATCATGTCGTTTAACATGTGCACAACGAATTCAATAAACTCGGAATTTGAGAGACATCCACTTAAGGCCCGAAAGCACTCATGATCATCTCGCCGTCACCCGCGAGAGTTCTGTAGCTTTAAAACATATGCAACCACAGTCCTCCCCCAGGCTACATAGCAGCAGGTGTATTAAGCTGTCTATCGCGTGCCAACGGTACGCCAGATATAAGCTTGAATACTTTCAAAATGTACGATAGCACTGCCTCACAATGTCCGCTCGGTCCTTGCTCTTTGTCAAAACAAACAACCTAGCGGCGCATTCAGCAGTCGTACAACACAACGTTTATCAGCGAACATCTACGTCATTTCCCTACGGCATTCGTGACGATCTCGCCTTTCAGCTCGATTCACTAGTGCAACTTACACCTTGCGCCGGCAATGGTGAAGTACATCAAAGACCCAAGGTCTTTTCCCTCCCCTCTCATAACATAGGCGATGACTCTATGTTATTTGCTCGCTGAGCACTGCATGCTTCGCAGCACCGTGTCAACATATTCGAGTTTATAGTCAAACGTACCCCTACGTAGACTGTCTGCATATCAATATTAACCGGCTTCGATTATTGAATGCTCAGCTATATGTGTCCCCTCAAACATCATATGCTTATGAACCATGGGCTCAATCATGGTCATATCGATCATCCATCGTTGCGCACCGCATGCCTTGCAGCATCGTGCCAACGTGATTCTGTTTATAGTCAACCACCCACACGTTGACTGTCAGCAGCTTAGTGTTAACCGGCTTCGATTACTAAGTGCTCTGGGATATGTGTCCTCTCAAACATCATATGCATATGATCCAAGGTCTGCATCTTGGTCATACTGATCATCTGCCGTTGCGCACCGCATGCCTTGCAGCACCGTGTCAACATGATCTTGTTTATAGTCAACCACCCACATGTTGACTGTCAGCATCTCAGTGTTAACCGGCTTCGATTACCGAGTGCTCTGCAATATGTGTCCGCTCAAACATCATATGCCCATGATCCAAGGCCTGCTCCTTGGTCATGTCGATCATCCACCATTATGATCTCAAAAACCTGGCTAGGGCTTTTTAGCTTCCAAGCTACATCGCCCACAGCCTCGTCTGATCCTAATTAGATCATATCATTTTGCCACCTTACGTATCACCGTTCTCCGCCTGATACCGGCGCTCCAGCAATGTCACAACATCGCTATCGACTTTCTAGTCGTCCCCCGGGGTTGTCCTAACATAGTCTATACGACGGCCCTACAATCCCCTTACAGCTGTATTTCACCCATCGCTTCTATACTGGTCCCATGTATACGCGCGACGTCTTTTGCAAGCCCGCTAGGGTGGTCGTGCGACTTTCTCCAATTTTCTTTAAACTACCCATAACTGTGCAGGGCACAATCCTAAGCATCCCTATCTAATTTAAAATCGAATATTCCCCAATTTGACCTAGTTATTAAAGAAAACATTTTAATACACGAACTGATTTACGGACCGCGACCATCCGGCGCCTGGCTGCCTGCAGCCCGCCGCGCATCGACCTGCGACTCTCAGACGACGCGCGCCCCGCAGCCTGCCGCGAACAGACCGACGACATAGGCTGCGCGTTTAATACACGAACTGAACCATGGACATAGTCGTTTTTCCATAAATTTTCCTAACTTTATCTATCTTAGAATTTTCGAACTTTGACATTTATTTTCGAAAATTTTTACAAGTTTTTATGACTTTTCCTAACTTTTATTTTTTGAAATTTTCTAACATTTTTCGAAAAAAATTTACAAGTTTTTCCAACTTTTTCCTAACTTTTATTTTCCGAAATTTTTCAACATTTTTCAAAAATTTTAACAAGTTTTTATAACTTTTCCGAACATTTAATTTTCGATCATTTGCAACATTTTTACTAAATTTTTCCAAAAGTGTTTATGGATTTTTCCTACTTGAACCAAACATGATTTTCCATCCATTTCACTATTCTTTCCACCAATCCAATATCTGCGAGCCCTTCATCTTTTCTACAAGCTTTAGACCATCGTGACAGTCCTTAATATAATTCACAGCTTTATTTGGAATTTTAAAGCAAAAATTTTATTGGCATTTTGATATATGCCGGAGGGTGTTACACTATGCTGGATTTATTGGCGACGGGTTCACATTAATGCACGATAACGCTCGCGCGCACACTGCTGGAATTGTGCAGGGCTACCTTCAAGAGGTTGGGATCCCTGTCATGCAGTGGCCAGCGAGAAGTCCAGATCTGAACCCGATAGAGCACCTCTGGGACCAGCTGAAACGCAAGGTTAGATCCCGTGATCCCGCTCCCGCGACTCTTCAGGAGCTCCAAGACGCCGTTATTGAGGAATGGGACAGAATCCCTCAGGAAGAGGTCCTAAAGTTGGTGCGATCCATGAGGGAGCGCATGGAAGACGTCATTAGGGCTAGGGGGGGTAACACTAGGTTTTAGGTTAGTTTTAAGCAACTTTGTTTTGAAAAATTAATCAGATTTCATTTGGGATTTTTAAGGATTTTTATTGTTTTGTAAATTTTTCTCAGTTCCAATAAAAAACATTGAATGAATTATTGTTTTTGCATTCTCTGTTTCCTTACCTTTCAAATGATACCGAACATTACCAATATTTCATAATACAAATACGATTGAAAGATGTTTAAAATAGATTTCTTAAAAGGTGCGATTTTTTTGAAGCCGAGTGTATACAAATTACATAATGAGAGCGCACATGAAAGCAAATCATCCCACTAAGAAGGATGTCGAAGATCGATCAAAGTGGAAAAGATTAAGTTGGAAAGTAGGTCCTGCCTGGCTCAAGCCCGAATAATGCTAGGTAGAGAAGAAGACAATATTATATACCTCAAAAACTTAAATTTCTAAGTCGCAAATGTGTGATAAAATTAAATGAAATGATGTAAAAAGTGAAATATCAAACAGATAACTACTGTCTATCCCCATGCAATATTACGGTTAATTATACTGCACCACAACATAACAAAATATCAGTAGGTATCCAAAGATATTTCAGTTGCTGACTGTACAAAACAAAAAGTGAGCAAAAGTAGGGAAATAAACACGATTGCGAAGTAGCCTCCTCCACAAAGCTTTGTATGGATTAGTGGGATTTTTATTGCTCTTCGTAAACGTTGGCGGGAATTTCCCGGCGTTGCTGCCGACACGTCAGATTCCGAAATAAAAACTGCATTAAAATACGAGGTTGCTTGGTTTTTAGGGTTCCGTAGCCACATGGCAAAAAATGGAACCCTTATGGATTCGTCATGTCTGTCTGTCTGTCCGTCCGTATGTCACAGCCACTTTTTTCCGAAACTATAAGAACTATACTGTTGAAACTTGGTAAGTAGATGTATTCTGTGAACCGCATTAAGATTTTCACACAAGAATAGAAAAAAAAACAATAAATTTTGGGGGTTCCCCATACTTAGAACTGAATTTTTTTTTCATCAAACCCATACGTGTGGGGTATCTATGGATAGGTCTTCAAAAATGATATTGAGGTTTCTAATATCATTTTTTTCTAAACTGAATAGTTTGCGCGAGAGACACTTTCAAAGTTGTAAAATGTGTGTCCCCCCCCCTGTAACTTCTAAAATAAGAGAATGATAAAACTAAAAAAAATATATGATGTACATTACCATGCAAACTTGCACCGAAAATTGGTTTGAACGAGATCTAGTAAGTAGTTTTTTTTTAATACGTCACAAATCGTGAACCGCAATTTACCTACAACGAACTGTTACGGAACCCTTCATGGGCGAGTCCGACTCGCACTTGGCCGCTTTTTATCTATTCTGTGCAAACTGAAATGCGGTTGGTGTAGGTACTCATCCGATTCGATTTAGTAACTCAAATACAGCTTTATTTTGTTAAACATGAAATTTACGTTTCATCTGAAATTACTGAATTGCTATTTGTATTGAATTTTGAAGTGATTATTCCAATGAATTTAGTCGTATAAGTAAAAACAATATACAGGCTGTGAAAAATAGATGTAGCACCCGGTAACTGAAGAACTTTTCTCGTATCACTATGATGAAATCACAAAAATATAGAATACAAATAGTTTGGACTCTCTATTCAAAATTCATCAAAATCTTAGACTAAAAAACTGTTTCAGTCTGATTAGTAGATTACTAGGTCCTTTAACTATTTTGTTACATCCATCCTGTTTTTTCTTTGAATTATTCAACAAATTTATTTCTTGACGCAATCTTTTGGAGTTCTGTCAACAAAATCTTGTTATCACAGAAAATACAAAGTAAAAATAAAATTATAAAATCGTACTTCACCTCTAAGAATGTGGCGTAAAAATTTGAATTCTCTAGACGTTTAGATTTTAGATATAACTTTTCAGAAATTCAAAATCAACTCTACCTAAGCATTTTTCTAGGGTCAAAAATATTCTTTCATATTGATACTATGATGCTTGTAAATAATTTAAATGATACAGGGTGCCTTTTTGTTTGAGAAGAAGCGAAAAATGATAGAACTCATAAAACTGAACAACTTAACAAGGAACTCATAAAAATCTTGATTTTACATACAAAATAGATTATATAGATATGTATTTTTATTTTATTTTCATGTTATTTTTGCTACCCCCCTATCTTATTCTGTCGATGTTTTCCTACCCAAAGGTTGCCTGGAAGAAATTGCTACTTAGCAATAAGGCCGCCTATTGTATATCTTTTCCACTTGTAACCTCACTTTTGTATAAGTATGTATTTATTACAATAAAGTATATTGAATTGAATTGAATTGAATAGAATCAAGTAATATTTGTTTTGCTCCGACTGTATAGATTCCATGGGAAATATTGTTTAGTTTCATTAGTATATACTATTTGCCGGTTGTCTTTATCTTTTTTATATTTAATTTCTGTTTGATGATGTGATGTGATACATACACACACACGCAAACGCACTCGCACATGCACACGCACACGCACACGCACACGCACACGCACACGCACACGCACACGCACACGCACACGCACACGCACACGCACACGCACACGCACACGCACACGCAGACGCACACGCACACGCACACGCACACGCACACGCACACGCACACGCACACGCACACGCACACGCACACGCACACGCACACGCACACGCACACGCACACGCGCACGCGCACGCGCACGCGCACGCGCACGCGCACGCGCACACGCACACGCACACGCACACGCACACGCACACGCACACGCACACGCATGCGCAATCACATCCACACGCATACTTACGCATTTTTGTTTTACTAGTTAAATAGATTTTCATATATTTCATATACATTATATGTATATTTACTTCCCCGGTAGCTGTTATTGTTTTTGGTTTTCTACTTTTTCGTTATTTGTATCATATTCTGTTAAGAGCAGGGCCACCTGGCACAAGAAGCGTAGCTTCATAAAAGGTTGTCTAATCAAGTAATCAATGTTAATTTTTTTATGTTGTTTAAATGTTACAGAAATAAATATTTTTATTTTTTTTATTTTGAATGCTAAGCAGTTGTATGTTATCACTTGATTCATTTCGCGTAAGTGTGTGTTGCAGTTAAATTGTGTACAAATTTACACGAATACGTGATATTCATGCATGTAAACTCCACATAGTTTTTTCTACAGCCTGTATAAAGTTCGGTAATTTCAAGAATATACGCGTAACATAACAAACCGGAAAATCACGTATTCATGTAATATATTTTTTTTATATTATTTCTTTCGGAAAACTTAAAGCTTATGTTAACAAATGATAAGTACTTAGATATTATGTATCAATAAAGCCATTAACAAGTTTTTACAAAATAAATATCTATGAGACAGACGCGTAAGCAGTATAACAAACATACAATATGAAACTTAATAAAATAATTTCGTTTAAAGAATCAAAGAAAATTGAAGAGGGGGTTCTTTTCATATAATTTAATTGTGTGAAACAGATCGATATCGGGGTTAACAGATACTAGATTGTTAAATCGTGATGGGGCTCTGTAGAAAAAGGAATGTCGACGGTAATTAGTTTTGGGTAATTAGACGGTAATAGGTAAAAAGCAATGGGCTCATTCTGAGAGATCGTGATGAGCAAGCAAACAACTGTAACACACATATTGGAGACCATAGGTGTAGGCAGAGAAAATATAACTTGTCTCTGGTGTAGGTTAGGTTTATGGGACACTTTTACTCGCGAAACTTAACTCGCAAGAATAACAAAAAAGTTGTATACCTCACTTATTGTGTATGTATGACTGACTCGGTAGCGCAGTGATTAGCGATCCTGACTACTGATCCAAGAGTCGTGGGTTCGATCCCCACCCAGGGCAAATATTTCTGTGACGAGCAGATTTGTTTGCTCTGTGTCTGGGTGTATTATATCTATATATGTATGTATTTAAAATGTATATGTGTATGTATATCAGTCTCTGGTTTCCAAGATACAGGGAATCCTAGTTTGGGGCCAGATGACTGTGTGTGATTTGTCCCGCAATTTCTTTTTTATTATTTATTATGGGAATGTATGGGAAGTCCAAACTTTTTTTATGAAATGAGATTTTCTTTGTGTAATGCTCTGGCCTAATATTGCGGTATCCGGTCCAAAAGTTGTAAAGCAGGTAAACAAGAAACTAAAACCAGACTTACTCCGGTCTTCGGAATCGAGTTAATGACAATGTTCTCCAGAGGCCCTGAGGGCTAGGCGTGGGTAGCAAATTGAACCTTCCCCGAAAGTCCGGCCACCCAATGAACATACGTAAGTTTTGTTACAGAGCCTTGTTAATAAGGACGCGTTCCAGATAATATTCGAGAGAGTAAAATATTACTTTAACAGCAAGATAGCCTATTGTAATTTTTTTAGGTGAGAAAGGGACAAATTTTTCTAAGGTTCGGATTTTTCTAACTTGGTTCTGGAACGGTACCTTAGTTATTTCTGGCGCCAAATCCTTCGCACGTTAATAAAGACCAAGATGAATTTTAATTGAATTTATCTACGAGCCTTGCATAATTATCTTGAGTAAAGTTCACTTGTTTGAGACAAAAATCTCATGAATTATAACAATCTCCCATTTTTTTGTAGCTACTTTTCGTGGGTTTGCATGTTGAGACAAAAATTCAAGGCAATTTTTTCTCACAATATTTTTGTAGCTCTATTTTGCGTGGGTTGTAGATACACATTCCTGTAATTTAACAAACGAGCTATGAATTTACTAATTAATGCCTGTGACTTGATTCGCGTGAAAGGTGAAGCAGTACCTTCGGAACTTTGGTTCTTTAGCGTACTAAAAAAACTGGACTTAACCGGACAAGTGTGAGTCTGACTGGCACACCGGAGGTTCCGTTCAAACTTGAATTTATATAGTTCGCCTAACACGCAAATCGAGTCTTGAAGATATTTGCCCATTTTTTCTGAGAGTTATAGAGCCATCATCCATCACTTACCACCAGGTGAGATGATGCCAAGGCCAGGGCTTACCAATTGTGGGTAAAAAAGGATAAACTCAACTTTGTAGTTATAATAATAGCGGCTATGCAAAAGGCAGTCCTCCTCGACAATGCCCGGATTGTCCGACGCTTTCTCTCCTCGTCGCACTGACCTCCAGCCGACTGTGCCTCTGCTGGAGTAGCTCCTGCCATTTGACCTAGCGCCAAGTGTGCAGAGTAGCCCAATTTTATATTCCGAAATAATAATATCTGGGACAAATCACACAAGGTCATCTGGCCCCAAACTTAGGATTCCCTGTATCTTGGGAATCAGAGACGATATACATACACATATACTTTTAAATACATACATATATAGATATTATACACCCAGACTCAGAGCAAACAAATCTGCTCATCACAGAAAAGTTTGCCCTGTATGGGGATCGAACCCACGACTTTCGGATCTTATGAAAAGTTATCGGAGTTATGAAATGAAAGTTCAATTTTTAAATTCGAAAACCGTAAAACATAACTATTACATAACAATCAATCAGTGGCCTCAGTGTCTATACTAAAAATATCAACTTTCGAATATCTTATTTCCTGTATTAGTGCTGTAAGACGTTGCTTCTAGGTCTACGGGAAGTACCTACCTTGACAGCCAGAAAACGAGGGTTACTTTTTAACCGACTTCAAAAAAAGGAGGAGGTTCTCAATTCTTTTTTTTATATATGTTCACCGATTACTCGAAGACGCCTGAACCGATTTGGAAAATTCTTTTTTTGTTAAAAGGGTATACTGCACAGGTCCCATATAAATTTCATCGAAATCGATTCAGCGGTTATTGAGAAAATCATCAAAAACATAGCAAAATTGGAGTTGTTGCGATTGAAGTCGGTTGTTTTTAACGTACCGTAAAACCGTCTAACTTTGCCCGCTTTTTCACAATTTTGTTGATTTTTTCAAAAAAATTCTATCATAAGCATTACTTTTTAATTTCTAAGGATGATCTATGGGATCATGGAATTGGGTTAAAGTTGTATATTCAGTCATATTTATACGCGATTCCAAGCAATTTAATATTTTGATAGCGGGCAAATTTACCTTCACTTTCGTCCATATTTGCCCACTCCCATTATCTGTTAAACTATAACTCTTATGCAGTCCTTGTGTAAGAACCATTTGAAGTTTAAGGGCAAAATTGACGTTCTAACATGTTGTCAATTGCTAATTAATAATAGACTCGTCTAGAAACAAATGGGCAAAATTACCTGCCAAACTCCGTTTGTTTTCATACAAGCAACTTGTAGGTCTAGGGTTGTCAAAATCTGGTTGGTTATAAAAAAATATATAGGTAATTTTTATTGGTTTAAAAAATTCTTTTTTATTTAAAAGATATCATCCGTAGATAACATATCAGTCTTAAATAATGTGTATGGCACTCATTTATATAAATACGAAGTAGGAACACATATTTTTCTTAGCGAAATCAATAACATTAAAAAAGATATCTTATAACATCCGTATTTCAGTAGCATAAAATAACTCACGTTGGCGCATAAATTAACTATAAATACTGCCAGCTTCTATCATCTTGTTTTATTACAGGTTGTCAAAATAGGATCTAACCAAATAATCCAAGGTGAATCCGTGGTACATATTATAGTTTTATAACTTTGTCATAACATAACATACATACATATATTTAAAATTATGAATACTATGTACCTATTTAAATTTTCCCATACTACTAAACATTAAAACATCGTTTGACTAGACTTATAATTATGGAAAAAAGAAAGTGACAACCCTTGTACATTTTTTTGCGCGGGCAAAATTGACCGCTCGGAGGCAAAGTTTTCGCGGCTTAATTTGCCCATCGTCATAATTCTCAATTTAAGCTACTTACGGTACAAAATACTATAGATAAATGATCTACAAACCTTTGTCTACATCGTGTAATAAGAAAAACTCACATTTGAATTCGCCATCGATTATTTAAACACAAAACACTGAAAGTATATTGACCCGCAATATACTATTAGTGCACTTTGACAGGTACTGACAAGTAAATGAGTGAAATTAGAGTCCAATGCAATTCACACTGTTGTTTTAAATATAATCTATTTTCTGCTAAATCAAACAAACTCAACTGAAATTGGATATATTTTTTCTTTTTAGGGTTCCGTAGCCAAATGGCAAAAAACGGAACCCTTATGGATTCGTCATGTCTGTCTGTCTGTCTGTCTGTCTGTCCGTATGTCACAGCCACTTTTTTCCCGAAACTATAAGAACTATACTGTTGAAACTTGGTAAGTAGATGTATTTTGTGAACCGCATTAAGATTTTCACACAAAAATAGAAAAAAAACAATAAATTTTGGGGGCTCCCCATACTTAGAACTGAAACTCAAAAATTTTTTTTTCATCGAACCCATACGTGTGGGGTATCTGTGGATAGGTCTTCAAAAATGATATTGAGGTTTCTAATATCATTTTCTTCTAAACTGAATAGTTTGCGCGAGAGACACTTCCAAAGTTGTAAAATGTGTGTCCCCCCCCCCCCCGTAACTTCTAAAATAAGAGAATGATAAAACTAAAAAAAATATATGATGTACATTACCATGCAAACTTCCACCGAAAATTGGTTTGAACGATATCTAGTAAGTAGTTTTTTTTAATACGTTATAAATCGTAAACCGCAATTTACCTTTCATTCAAGTTACAACGAACTACAAAAACTTTTATATTATGTTACTTGCTGCTACGGAACCCTTCATGGGCGAGTCCGACTCGCACTTGGCCGCTTTTTTTTAAGGTTGGTCTTAGATTAGGCTAAATGAGCAAAATATCCGTTTAGGGCAAAGTTAGATGGTTTGACGGTTTTCAGCGTGGTCAAATCCTTACGGTATGGAATCCTTGAAATTATAATTATAATGACAAATAATCTTACTAAGGTATAGTAGACGTAGTATTATTAATTAAGTAGTTTTGTTATTAGCTGACCCAACCTTAACCGATTGCCCAATAACCTATGTTCCTGAAAACCGCAAACTAGTTAACTAATACCGTCGATACTGTGTACAAACTCCGACAGATGCATAATCGGGTAGCGCCATTTGAGTGGAATTTAATTAGTCGATACCGGCGCGCGCGGCGCGGCGGGCGGCATTCCGTCATAGACAAAGCGCGGCTTTCGCGCCGCAATGAAATACCCGTATGGGGATTAATTTGTACATTCTTCTTTAGATATTTTAAACTGCGGCTCTGTGCGACTTGCCTGGTCGCATTGATCGCGCAAGTCTATTGTCCACATACACGCATAACCTGGATGTGTTTGACTGTTAGTGGCGTTCATCTCGACCATTTCCGTGCTTCGCAAGGCGCGTTAAGCCGTTTGGTGCCGGTTGCTATCATTAGATGGCAGT
Organism: Coleophora deauratella; assembly: GCA_958295455.1. Taxonomy (NCBI): domain Eukaryota; kingdom Metazoa; phylum Arthropoda; class Insecta; order Lepidoptera; family Coleophoridae; genus Coleophora; species Coleophora deauratella. Next base: position 3,192,555 of record OY282403.1, on the reverse strand, counting down.
CGTTAAGCCATGTTAGAGGCTTATAACTGGCTTGAAAACTTCTGACACTGGGGCTGGCTACTAACTCCACAACCTTCACCAATCCGAACTTGACCCCCGTGTGTGGAGTATGGCCTAACTTGGTAATTTCACTTTTCAACGCATTGTTTGGATTTAGTGGATAGGTATTCAATAGACAAAAAAAATACTGTTCGAAGGTTTTTTGATCACAGCCTGAAACTTTTATTAGGTAAGTATGTATTAGATAATTTGACTTTTTGCTTCCTTTTATTTTATCAAGATTCTCCTCATGAAACTTAACAAACTTAAATAAAAATATACAGGCTGTTACAAATGTGTAGAGCTTGCTCACTGACTGTATTGACTAACGAACAACTTTTGTTCGATGTCTTTCTGAAATAGTAAAAATTGTTTTAGACTCTTCATACAAATTGATCAGCTCTTTGATCCATGAAACATCATATCTGGCGAAAGATCGCGAGACCTGACATATCACCATGATCCTCAGAACTGAAGTTCTTTTTAAGATTGACGAGAAAAATTAAAGAAGAACAATGACAATTTAAAAGATTGTGTACTGTGTATTAATACCGGTACTTATAGCAACCGGTACTTATAGCTCTTCAGAAGCTATTTAATTCCGTCATGCTCGAGGGACGAACGCCTACAGCATGGCACAGGAGCGTGGTGGTGCTCTTCTTCAAGAAGGGTGATAAGTAGGGATGCAACGATTCGGCCATTACGATTACGATTACGATAACGATTCGAATCGTTATTTATTACGATAGCCGATACATTACGATTATCCAAGAAAACTTAAAAAATATTCAAAATGTATTAAATCACAAGTCTTGTCGTTTTAGCATTATTATAATAGCAACAAGGCATAAATATAATTAGGAACTATTTTTTTATTATTATTTACAATTACAATTTTGCAGTCCTCGGAAGATGCCGTTCAGTATCGGCGACTAAATAGACAGATCTATAAGTCCCTCACTCGAGACTTTACGCTTCTATTATACAAAACGTATTAAAGAGACGATATACAGCGAAATAAGGGCTCAAAAGTATTTGCCAGGGATTTGTCTATTAATCAAAGCCAACTCTGACCAAGCTGAAGACTGAAGATTGCAGAACCATATAGTCCAAGCCTTAGCTATTGGAAGAGGTCTAGAAGTTCTATCGGCAATTATACACGACCGCAAGCTTACCTGTCCAAAGAGAGCCAAATTGCCCGGACACTATACTGAAGATATCCTAGACGTCAGCCTGTGCTAGATTAAAATGGTTCTAAAACAGCTTAAGAACAACAAGGCACCGGGTGATGATGGAATTACGGCTGAGCTTCTGAAAGCAGGTGGAAAACCGGTACTTCAAGCTCTTCAGAAGCTGTTTAATTCCGTCATGCTCGACGGACAATCGCCTACAGTGGTGGTGGCGATAAGACCCTGCTAAAAACTATAGACCCATCTCACATCTGAGGCATGTCTACAAGCTGTTTTCGAAAGTCATTTCGAATCGTCTCGCACGTACGTTTTACGACTTCCAGCCGACGGACAAGCTGGTTTCCGAAAAGGCCTCAGTACCATTAGACCACATACATTTGCTGCCGCAGATTATACTGAAGACCGAAGACTATAATCGGCCACTATGCTTGGTGTTTGTGGACTATGAGAAACCCTCTGATTCAATCGAGACATGGGTTGTATTACAGTCTCTCCAACGGTGCCAAATCGGTCCGCCAGGCGGCCTGCCTCCAGAATCAGAATTCGAAACCTATCCGGCTGTAGCATGGGGTGAGACAGGGAGATGTTATATATCTGAAACTGTTCACCGCTGCCCTGTAAGAAGTTTTCAAACTTCTAGACTGCAGAGGACTCGGCATTAATATCAACGGCGAGTACATCACTCACCTTCGATTCGCTGACGATATCGTGGTCACGATTGAGACCTTGGTTCCAATGCAATAAAGTATATGGAAATGAAAATTATGTAAAATGTCTGTGTTACACCTACTTCTCTGAAAGTTGGAGACTCCACACTCAAAGTTGTTGACGAATATGTACCTGGTACAAACAGTCCTGCTAGGTAGGTCCAACTTCGAAAAAGAGATCAATCCGACTCGGCTGGGCAGAGTTCGGGAAGCTTCGCAATATCTTCGCATCTAAAATACCGCAGTATCTCAAGACTAAGGTCTTTGACCAGTGATGACATATGGAACTGAGACATAGTTGCTTACTATGGGCCTCGTTTAGGTCGACTAAAGGGCGAAGGAGCGTGCTGTGCTTGGAGTTTCCCTACGTAATCGAATCAGAAATGAGGAGATACGTAGAAGAACCAAAGTAACTGACACGGCTCAGAGAATCGTTAAATTGAAAGAAATGGCAGAGGGCGGAGCTCATAACTCGTAGAGCAGATGGCCGTTGGGGCATTAAAGTTCTCGAGTGGCGCCCGCGCACTGGAAGTAGCAGAGTAGGCAGGCCTCCCACTCGGTGGACCGTTAACCTGGTGAAGATTGCGGGAAGCCTCTGGATGTGCGCAGCCCAGGACAGGTCGGTGTGGAAATCCTTGTGTGAAGCCTTTGTCCAGCAGTGAACGTCTTTCGGCTGATGATGACGATAACATAAATTACAAAAATTATAATTCTAGCTTCTGCATACGACTTTGTCTGCGTGGACTTTCGAATTGTTATTTACTGGGATAAAAAGTATCCTTTGTGTTAATCCAGGTAGTTAATTATTTGTGTGCCAAACTTCATCTAAAGCCATTCAATCGTTTTTGTGTATAATAAACATACAAACTTTCAGATTTATTATATAATAGTTGTGATTATAGTAGGATACGTTTTATTATACACTTAGGCTGCGTTGCTAAAGGACTTCGTGATCCATGTAATACACACGCACGCACACGCACCTTTTTATTCCCTTCGCGGTGGAGACATCAGGCACTTGGGGATCTGAAGCCAGGGCTTTTGTGTTTGACTTGGCCTCTCGCTTAAGACAAAGGGGCCATGATCCCCGTTCTGGGTCGTACCTGACTCAGCGAATTTCCATCGCAATTCAGCGTGGTAACGCTGCTGTGATGGGCACCTTTGTTCCGGGTACGATTCGGGGCGGTATTTTTGACTAATCAGTTTTCAATTGTGTTACATTTTTTTTTATGTGTTATGGTTTTTCATGTTTTTTGTGTCATAATAAATGATGTTTATGTTAATATATTTCTTTTTAAAATAAATACTAAAAGTGTAATGTATAACATGAGGCAGCACTGCAGACTTTTGACAAATAAAATCTAACCCGTTTTGTAAAGGGGCCTTGAAAGGTGGTCAAACCCTTTTTTTTTGTTCTAGCGCCAAATTGTATATAAGTATGTAGTTTTTTTTAATAATCGTAATCGTAAACATTTTTACTACGGTGCACTGCATCGTTATTAATCGTAAAAATTACGATTACAGATGCATAACGATGCACCGCTTCGTAATCGTTGCATCCCTAGTGATAAGTCTCTGCTGAAGAATTACAGACCCATCTCACTCCTGAGCCATGTCTACAAGCTGTTTTCGAGAGTCATTACGAATCGTCTCGCACGCAGGTTTGACGACTTCCAGCCTCCCGAACAAGCCGGTTTCCGAAAAGGCTTCAGTACCATAGACCACATACATACGCTGCGGCAGATTATACAGAAGACCGAAGAGTATAATCGGCTGGATGCGAGCCGCACAGAACCGGTCGGTGTGGAAATCCTTGGGGGAGGCCTTTGTCCAGCAGTGGACGTCTTTCGGCTGATAGATAGTACTGTGTATGTAATGGAATGTTTTAACGGTGAAGGAAAACATCATGAAGAAACCTGCACATCTGATTTCTAGATGTGCATGATGGTCGTGTGAAACGCGATCAGGCAACCGCCGTCTATACCCTGTGAATAGGACGGTTAAATGTACCACACGATAAGAGAGAAAGAGAGAGAATGTGTAAAGAATCTACTTACCTAAATAAAAAAAGCCTTTTTAGTTTGACTTAGAGTTTATAATTTTAAGCATTCATTTCAAACGTCAAAAATTAAATTTTTGTACTTTTCTAACAAGTTGGTCACCTGGTCGGCCCGCTTAGTATGGGAAGTCCAATTTTTTTTTTGAGAATTCATTATGGGTTCCTTTGGGAAAGTTGTTCAGTTTCATGAGTAGAAGCCCCGGTTTAAGTAATAACAACTAATTTGTTAACACCTTGTATTTTTCTTGGCATTTCAAATTTGAGTTTTACCCCCTGTAAATCGGCACATACGTACGAGATGATACCTCTAATCCAAAATTCCAATCTCCACTAGCGTCTGCATTGCGTTCGAATTCGAACTAACGAAATTTCCGACCGAAATTAATGCCTTGATGCCACGATATGTGTTCCCCAAATCGCTTTTGACATGCTTAGCACGCAATGAGAATCCCAAATAATGGCTAATCCTCTTTGGCTATCGAATGCAATGTTAGATATGTTTGCTTCGGACTATCCGTTTAGGGATGTGACACAATTTCTAAAATCGATAACAAGCTTTTATAATTGAAGCTAAACTTGTGATGCGGTTTATATACATTGTGGACAATGTAGGCCCGGTAAAGACATAGCAAACAATTTGTCAGACGAAGATTAACATTCTATTGGTTAGGTGATGAAATAACAATAATAAAAAGAAATTTCAGATTTACTCTCAGTACTGCCTCAGTGATCTGTCTAAATTTATTTTACTTACTAATGTGTTTTTTTGTAATAGTTGCTCGTACGCTTGATTTTTACTGTGCATGTTGTGTTCACATATTGTAGGATACTTTCTACTCGTAGATATTATGATTAAGTTTTTTTTTAATGTAACTTTATTGATAGTATCCAGTTTTGTGAACCTAAATAAAAAAAAAAAAAAAATGTGTAGGAGTTACTTCAACGCGAACATACGTCCAACGAAACTACGAAGAAGATATAACAATGAGCGTAATCCAAAGTGACCTGACTTGGGCCTCTTCTCAGAAAGATCAAGCCATTTTTCTCACAGGGCAAACTCCGGACAAGTTGAGGTTGTAGAGCTAGTAGCAAATCTCGTTGTTATTGTTATTTTCTATCAGGCATTCAACATCAAAAAATAAATGATTTTCCCAATTACAAGTCAAAAGAGATAAGCATTTCGCTGAATCTTCAGTAACAATGGCGATAGGGCAATGCCAAGTGAATGTCACAAGTCTGCGTGGTAGGCTCTTAAAAGAAATCTTTATTTCTGACCCTTTCTCGCTAAATCCAAATCACAGCTATTTTCCATCATAAAAATAATGTACTTTATCGTAAAATATAGGATGACTTTAAATTCGTTTTTGATACCAAAGGGTGTGCAAGTGCTCATGATAACAACCATATTTCCCTAAGGAACCCATAGTCAAATCACAAAAAGATTTTGCACTCTTCATAGTAATTTGACCGGTGAGTTGATCGATTTGTATGGAGAGCCCAAATTTTTTGCGATTTGACAATGGGTTCCTTACGGAAAGTTGTTTGTTATCATGAGCACATTTATATGAAGCCTTCTGTATCAAGAAGTAATTTAAAGTCACCCTATATACGAGTATACAGGGTGTAACAAAACTGGTGTAGGACCCGTTAACTGGGGATTCTACTCATCATACTGAACAACTTTTGTTCTATGACTATGGTCAAATCGCCAAAAAAATTTTGAACTCCCCATACAAAAATGGCAAAACAGATGATCAATTTGTATGAAAAGTCATTTTTTTTTGTGATTTCAGTAGAGTCGTACAACAAAGTGGCTCAGTACGATGAGTAGGATCCCCAGTTAACGAGTCCTACACCAATTTTGTTACACCTTGTATATATATTTACAAAAAAACATTTGATCTATGCAGAGCGTCGACAACCCCTCTCTTGGATGGTATGGAAATAATAAAGTAATACGCAGTGGGTCACATAACTTGCTTTTATTTAATAATAGTTTCACTTTACAATGATGGCTGACACTCAACACACGAACAGAGAAGAGACCACAGATAAAGGAAACACTTCCTGCCATAGAGCATATTCCTAACACCCCCCTTCAATATTAAATTTATCAATTTAAAATTGCTTACACAAAAATCTAAAACTTACAAAAATATTTCACATAGGTAGTATCATCAGCTCTATGTGATATCCATTACAAAAAAAAACTTGACACAAAATTGTCACAAAAATTTAGCAGCTCTATATAGATATTGATAACAGAACACATTTTGACACATCACTTCTTATCAGTAGTAAGAGTGTGACAAAATTTTACAAAGTGGAAACATTTCTTATGTTATAATTGTACTTAGTAAGTATATTAGGTACACTAAATAATGTAATTAACAATTTATTCAAATAATATTAATGTTTGACATAAAATCAAGTTCACACATTTAAACATTAGTTTACACATACATGAGTTATTGAATTTTAAGTTTAGACACAAAATAGTTATGCTTTACTGAGTTTAATGATTTTGTGAATACATCTGCTACATTTTCATTTGTTGGTACATAGGAAATGGCAATTAATCTCTTATTTATGGAATCTTTAATGAAATTAAATTTTATATCTATATGTTTGGTACGTTTGCTATTCTCACAACATTCTATCATCTTGATAGCACTCTGATTATCTATTAGGATATAAGAATCTACCTCTTGAAAAGTAAAATCATTTACTATACCTTTTAGATATAAAAGTTCTGCCGTAGTCATCGCTGCTGCTATAAACTCTGCTTCTGCTGACGACAATGCTACTGTAGATTGCTTCTTAGAAAACCAAGAAATCAAGTTGTTACAATGATATACAGCGCAACCACTTACACTTTTGCGATCAGTCGCATCGGATCCCCAGTCTGCATCGCTGTAGGCAATAAGTTGGCTTGGCTCATCTGACTTGCTGTACGTAAGAGACTTACTTGATGTTTCTTTAAGATATCTTAAGACTCGCTTGGCTGCTGTCCACAATGATTGTGTTGGTTTGTCTAGGTACTTACTCAAGTATGATGTAGTGTATGTAATATCAGGTCTTGAAGTATTTGCCAAGTATATGAGGCATCCAATCAATTCTCGATATTTGACATTTGTGATAATTTCTTCTTCAGTATTCACTTTCCCTTGCTCCATCGGTGTCTTTGCACCCTTACAGTCTTGCATTTGAAATCTTGACAATATTCTGTTTATCATATTTTCCTGTTTAATTTTTAGTGTATTGTTTTCTCTAATTATTTCCATACCCAAGTATTCTTTAATTTCTCCTAGATCTCTTATATTAAATTCAGCTTTTAGATTTTCTATTATTGGTTTGCAGTTTCCCATTATAATTATATCATCAATCCAGACTAATAACCAAACATCATCCTTTATATATAAGCAATAGTCATGATCTGACTGTTTTAATCCTTGTCCTGTTAAACTTTTATGAAGTCTATCATTCCAACACTTAGGAGCTTCTCTGAGACCGTATAATGCTTTCTTCAATTTTAAAACTTTTCCTTCGCTTACTTGTACACCCTCTGGTGGTTTTATATAGATTTCCTCAGTAAGTTCACCATTCAAGAAAGCTGTAGGTACGTCTAATTGTCTTATCTCTAAATTAATTTGTACTGCTTGGCTGAACATTAGTCTTATTGTTGACATCCTCGCTACTGGTGAATAGACATTATACTTGCTATCTACTTGAAAGCCTTTTGCTACTAGTCTCGCCTTTTTCTTGCCATCTTGTTTTACTTTAAATACCCACTTGGTATCTATGGCTTTTTTATTCTTCGGTAACTCTTTTTCCTCCCAAGTCTGTAAATCTTTCAGTGAATTAATCTCTTCATTTATTGCTTTTTGCCAATCTTTTTCTTTAACAGCTTCTGTATATGTCTGCGGTTCCATAAGTAAGCAGTATGCTATGTTTGTTTCATATTCCTCTAAATAGGCTGGTGCTCTTTTTTCTCTTTGTGGTCTTCTACCTTCATTTTCTTCTTCTTCTTCTTTCTGCTCATTTTGTTTATCTTCTTTTTCTTTATCTTCCTCTTTTTCTTCTTTATCTTGTTTTTCTTTTTCCTTTTGTTTTTCTCCTTTTTCTTTCTCATCTTCTTTTTCATTGTATTGGTACGTCCGGTAAGTATCATTTTGAATTTCTTGTTTGTCCTTGTACTTCACATCATTTTCATTGAATCTTACGTCACGTGATATTACAATTTGGTCTGTTTCAGGATTCCAAAGGCGATAACCATTTGGCGCATATCCTACCATTCGCATTTCTTTTGCTCTTTCTTCAAATTTACTTCCCTTAGGTAACGTCACAGCCCATGCTTTGCTTCCAAAAGCTCTCAGTTTTGATAAGTCTTCTTTCCCATACATTATTTGTACTGGTGTAGCATAGTCTATTGCTGAAGATGGGCATCGATTCAACTGGTATGCCGAGCATCTGATGGCTTCACCCCATAAATGTTTAGGTAAGTTGGTTTCAATCATTTGAGTTCTTGCTTTATTGTATAACGTTCGGTTCATCCTCTCAGACTTCCCATTACTCTGTGGTGAATAAGGGCATGTGTATTGCATTCTAATTCCTTTTCCTTTGCAAAAGTTCTCTATTTTCATGTTCTTGAATTCTCCTCCGTTATCACACCTTACCTTTGAAACTCTTGTTCCTTTTTCATTTTCCAGTTTATTAATGTACGCTATGAGATTATCTGTCGCTTCATTTTTATTCTTCAACAGGTATACAGCTACAAAATGAGAGTAATCATCTAAAATTACTTGATAGTATACTTCACCATCTATGTTTGGAATGTTCACAGGTCCTGCTACATCAGTGTGAAGAAGTTCTCCGACTCTATTTGACTTTGGTACCTGGATTGGCTGGAATGGTAACCGAGTAGATGCACCCCTCATACATGACTCATACGTTTCTTTACTTACAGGTAATCCCATGATGTGAAGACTTCTTCTGTTCAGATGTCCTAAACGACGATGCCACAGGTTTTTACCACTGGAATCAGACTCTGCGTTTGCTGCTACTTCTGTAGATATTTGTGCTCTAAACATATATAGTTTACCTTCACAATGACCTGTCAAGATACTTTTTGAATTATGTTTCTGAATTGTTACCCCATTTTTATTAAATGTTATATTATTATTTTGAGTCATTTTCTTTACAGAAAGCAAATTAAAAGTTAACCCATTGACAATCAGAGCATCTAACACTATAGTTTTACCATTCTGTACTAATTTTATTGACCCTTTTTTAGTAGTATTTATGTATTCACCATTTGCTATGTATATTTTCATTTCAGGAATTTTTACAATATTTGTCATATATTTTTCAAAGTTATTTTTTATTAGGTGTTCAGTACAACCGGAATCTACTACAAAATCTATAGTAAAGTTATCATTGCAATTATTACAAAACTGTTTTTGTTCACTACAATAAAAGACAAAAGGAGTATCATTATTTTTACCGTCCTTTTCATTCGCTAAGTATAACTGCTGCCTATTGCCTGGTTGTCCACGTCTTTGTTCACTGAAGCCACGTCCTTGTCCACGGAAACCACGTCCTTGTCCACGAAAGCCATGTCCTCTCGCTGGAAAGTGGCGACGTCCCCGTCCTGAGTGGCATTGAGACGCAAAGTGTCCTGGTTTGTTGCTGCGATAGCAACAAAGAAAGCTTGTTTCTTCAGTTGTAGTTATATTTCCTTTATTCTTTATTTTCAGTTCTTCATCTAGAAGCCTAGTCTTCACAAAGTCCAGCTTTACTTCAGTGCTCGAGATGGTTTCGATAGCCGTTATGACTGTATCATATATTGGTGGTAGGCCAGTGAGTAGATAACAGATTTTGTCGATTTCTTCTACTTTGTCATCAGAAGACTCAATTTCTCTTATTATACAGTCAAATTTTTCAAAATATTCCTCCAGATGCTGTTCAGTAAATTTGAGGTTAATTAGTTTCCTTCGGTGATAGATTTTAGATATGATTGTTCTTCTCTGGAAAGTTTTCTTCAATTTTACGACCATTTCCTTTGCAGTCTTACTATCTTTCACGATATTCAAGTGTCGGTCTGTGAGGCATTGCACAATAATGTTCTGCGCTTTGGCGTCATTTTTCACTTCTTCTTTTGTCGCTTGTCCTGGCAAATCCTCGCACAATATATGGCTTATACCTTTTTCCGTCAATATACATTTGACTCTATACAGCCAGTTATCAAAATTATTGTTGTTTAGAATCGGAAAATTATTACCGGCTGCCATCTTATTTTTCTAACTGCGCACTTACGTTACAATTTGTTCTTCTCTCCCTGCTTTTGACTAATTCCGTGTTTTTTCGCCCATAACCTCTTGGATGGTATGGAAATAATAAAGTAATACGCAGTGGGTCACATAACTTGCTTTTATTTAATAATAGTTTCACTTTACAATGATGGCTGACACTCAACACACGAACAGAGAAGAGACCACAGATAAAGGAAACACTTCCTGCCATAGAGCATATTCCTAACACCCTCTACATAGCTGAATAACTACAAAAGCGAGATAAATGGCACTAACAGGTTAGCAACCAGCTAATAATTTTAGGTTCGAGTCGATTCAAACAAAGCCACAATAGCTTTTACCTAGAAGAGTCCAAAAATAATGGTCGTTTATTAAAAAATAAGGTAGAAAAAAAGGTTTTACTTTTCCATCTACGAGGGAAACTTGTTTCTCGTAGTCTCACTGCTCCGTTCCGGTGCAAGATTCGTTTCGGCATGTAAGGCGTTTGGAAGTCAAAATCAAATTTTGATTTACCATTATTGCGTTCAGTTCATGAGTGTTGACTATTCATGTAATCCAGTTCGATCCGACTGACTCAGTGGGCTATTTATTAAAGCTCCTATTCTCTAAGCATCGGATTGTGGGTTCTATGGTTCTATTGACTCATTTGCGATTAACTGGTTAATGTGATCTTTCTCATCAGTGCCTTATATGTAATTTGTGCCTTGTAACAGATACGAAAAAAATTTTTTTCTTGTGACATCACTTTCAGACTTATAATAACGTTTGGATTGTTCGCTACATTGTTAACATCGGGATACTTATTTGAAAGAGTGGGTTGGATTAGCCTGGTTCTGACTTAGAGCTTTTTGGTTCACGACTGCCTATACTCATATAAAAAAAATAAAAGGTGTTAAGAAATTACTAGTCATTACGTACTTAAACTGGGGCTTCTACTAGTGAAACTAAACAACTTTCCCCTAGGCACCCTTAGCCAATTCGCGAAAAAAAAAGTACTTTTCTAACAAGTCGGTCACTGTGGGAAGTCCAAATTTTTTTTGCGAATTCACCATGAGTTCCTTTGAGAAAGTTGTTCAGTTTCATGAGTAGAAGCCCCAGTTTAAGTAATGTCAACTAATTTGTTAACACCTAGTAGGTATATCAGATATTTGAATGATTTTGATCTTTACATGAAGATTTTTGATATTAAAAAGGTAGGATATGCTAAGTGGTCCCCTATTGTTTTTACTGTACACGTAAAAGGTGGCAAAAAGGCTGATGGCCCACCTGATGCAAAGTGGCTATCGTCGCCTCCAAAGGCATTTGTACGTTTAACACCAAAGGCGTTATGAATGCTTTGCCGATCCTTCAGAAACCTTTTCAATTCCTTCTTAAAGCGTCCCATACTGTAACTCTCAGGGAAAACCTCGGATGGAAGCTCATTCTGTTAAGCCTATGTTTAAAAAAAATTGTTTTCATTTCCGGGCGATATAATGATGCTTAAGTATGAAACAACACATAAAGAAGCATGCTTACATTTTTAAGAAAAAACAATACTTTTTTGTACTTACATGTACAGATTTTAATTCCGTTTTTATTAGCTAGAACCTAAAAAAATCTACTGACTTTGACAATTTATCTTCGAAAGTGTTCATGCCAAGCCAAAATTGAGGTAAAGGCATTATCACGACATGCGTACTAGTACCTACCCATCTTGGGCCGCGTGCGCCTATAGCTCAAAAGCCGCCATATTTCATTTTATCTGATGTTGATGATCATAAGTCCCGCGCGAGGACGGAAGGATCTTTGTAGCAAGCGTTACTTTATTTTACGGGCTATAAAACGAACAAATGAAATAGTTTGTCGCTCCAAAGCTATTGCTCGAAGGCCCGTCATTCCACTTTGGATGCATATTGCCCGATTCGATAAACGTCGTGTCTTTAAGCCTTATTATGCAGCTATAAAAATCTAATCGAATCACAAAAGTTTATAATGTGTAAAATTGTGTTTTACAATTATTTAAGAAAGAAACTTTACAAACACTGGACTTGTAAATATCCCTTTTTTGTGTAGATTATTTACGATAGTTTTGAATTTTCTTAATACCTACTTATAGTCATAACCTAAAGTGAAATTTTCGACAACCGGAATTACTTCGAATTTTTCGGAAATTTGACCTTTGAATTTTTTTGATCATGTCGTTGTTCTCTGTCTCATATAATATCACGGTTAAATTGTGCCACACGATAAAAGAGAATTGTAAAACGTTTTAAAGAAACCTGATGAACTCTTTTGTACCAGAGTGACACTTTGCCATTTTGTCATTTTGCGTCTTAACTGAAATAGTTTGTTGGCCTACGCTATTCCGCGTGGCGGCCGGACAATTTGTCTCGTGGTGTGTTTCTGGTGGCCCCGAAAATTACTTTCTGTATGTGATGTGATGTACGTGACTTTCACACAGCCTGTCTGTGCTGCGGTTCCTCATAGAGTTAGAAATTAGAATTTAAGATCTAAATTGAACAAATTGGTGATATTAACCCCCAAAATTTATTGTTTTTTTTCTATTTTTGTTTGAAAAACTTAATACGGTTCACAAAATACATCTTCTTACAAAGTTTGAACAGTATAGTTCTTATAGTTTCGGAAAAAAGTGGCTGTGACATACGGACGGACAGACAGACAGACATGACGAATCCATAAGGGTTCCGGTTTTGCCATTTGGTTACAGAACCCTAAAAAGCCAAGTAAGGAGTACCCCGAACTGACGAGGATGCATGAAAGGAGTAATTAATGTGGAAGAAGCAAGAAAGATATGTCAGAACAGGAGCGGATAACCGATCCGTGGTTTTTGCCTACCTCAATGGGGATATGCTTTAATATATTTTAAAATAATATCAACTTTCAGCATAAACAGAGATAAAGTATCATTTTAACTGAAATGGAAAGGAAACCGGAACAAGCCTCTAGTTTAATCCAATTCCATCCATTTACTAAAACATAATATAAATTTCTCTCGGTAATTAGCAGTGTCTAAGGAATTCTGCTTATTCCGTAACTAAGTGGCGTATTAACAAAAATGCCTCGTTACGGGGATTACTGCTCTTACTGTCTTACTTAAGTAGTACTATCCATATTCAGTGGAGGGTGTAACAAAATAATCTTTTTAACCGACTTCAAAAAAAGGAGGAGGTTCTCAATTCGTCGGAATCTTTATTTTTTATGTATATTCACCGATTACTCGTAGACGCCTGAACCGATTTGGATTTTTTTTTTTTAAAAGGTCCCATATAAATTTTATCGAAATCGATTCAGCGGTTTTTGAGAAAATCAACAAAAACATAACAAAATTGGAGTTGTTGCGATTGAAGTCGGTTGTTTTTAACGTATTCAGCGTGGTCAATTATTCTTCCTATAGTACTGACCAACTTTTTCCATGATACCAATGATACAAATAATCAAGTCAAAATAGCCGAGATACTAATTGGCTAACTCAGTGCACAGGTATGTTTTTTTAAATTAAAAATTGGATTGCGTTTGACTGCACCTTACCTGATCGGATGTGATGATGTATGTCGTGGTCAGATCGTAGAATTTGCCAGACCATGAAATTCTAAATTAAGAATAAGAAATTAAATAAAATCACAAATTCTTTATTATGCACGATAACCGCATTAGCCAAAGACTGTGTCGCAGTCAATAACGCCTACCACTGATCGAAATAAGGAGTTCCAATGATTAGGTTTACAAAACCTTATTACTATTATGACTAAATTGAAATATCTTATGTAGTTAAAAAAAGACTGGCCATATCGTTATGGAGCACCGAAAAAACTATAAGCAAGGTTAGGCGGTTAGGTTCTGGTGTAACTATCGGCTCCTCTGACTCTGTTTTGTCGGAGCTCCTCGACGATATGGCCAGTATTTTAAGATCGGCCAATTTCTATGATCTGGCTACGACATCTACATAAGCAAGCTATAGAGGACGTCTATTATTGGTAGTCTGTAGTACTGAGCGTGAGCAGTTATTCTATGGATACTTACATATTTATTTTTATCTAGGGCCAAGATATGGCGACCGTTACATCCTTTTCTCTAAGCGACTCAGGGGACTTTCAATCCTCCTTTATCTTAGTTACCAGGAAAATAAATGAACAAATAATTTTAGCTCCAGTTAATCTTACAATATGGAATGAACTAGTAAACGCCATATGAATTATTATTTAATTTAAAGTAAGATAAGTTACCTATTAAGTCAAACTGAAATATAATTATCCCTTACTCTTGGCTGTTTTTCTGATCTCACTACTTTTTGAAGCCAAGTAGTCGTCCAGTACCTTGGCGCCTTCTTACAGAATGCTTTTGATGGGATTTTATTGATAATAATAAAATAAACAAATTTTTAAAACACGTTACAGTGGAATTTGCCTTTATCATATGATTTGCTACACGCGATAATTTGTGGCATACCTATTCCGAAAGGCTTTTAGAAAGTCGTTAGGTGTTACAAAAAGCCGCAAAGTATACGGAACCTCCATATACTTTGCGGCCTTCTTTCTTTGTATGACTGTGTGGGCTTGGAATAAATAGAATAGAATAGAAACTCATTTGTTCAGTGTCAAAAACACAACACCTAAAAGTACTATACTTGTGTTTAGGCTATAATAAACCAATGCAGGTGCAGCGCAGTGACACCAAAAAGGTCCCCACTCAGCATTAGTTGTAACAGACAGGTGCTGCTGTTGTAGCAGCTGGTTTTCTGTGGGGCCTTGTTTATTGCGTGTAAGACAGCAAAACTACGGGACACATTTATAATACAACTAAAATTGCAAAAAATAAATTAATTTCTATTCTATTCTATGAGGGCAGCATACTCGTGCTTACGTTCAAACTTGATTACGCGCGCTCTTTTAAACAGGTTATGGAAGCGTATTTCATTGAAATTGTACTGTTTTTCATATACTCACATCATCTTGTAAAAAGAAATCGATTGAAGCATAGTTTTAGATCAAAATTTGATGACATATGTAAGTAAAAAGCTATGATTAGACTAAAATTTCACAAGTATTTCAGGAGGGTCTCATATAAACAGTTTGACAAAATAAATTTAGAATCCATTTAATAGGGTTTTTTCTCTGAACACTGAAACACTTTTCGAAAATTGAAAATTGACCAAATGAATAGATTTCTGTGCGTGGTTGTAGAAACAGAAGTTGATCAGTTTTATTATGTACAGTGTTTTATTATGTACACCGTGTAGAAAAAATCCCGAATCGACTTGATCTTGATTTTTTAGACCCTAGATTCCACTCTGCTTGATTCTGAGCCACATCTGTTGGACTTCTTATAGTCTTCATTAGATCATCAGGTCCTACAAAAAGGTCTCATCGTTATTCAATTCCTAAATATATATATATACAGGGTACATATCTGAAGATATCTTCACTAGTGTATATCTTCATGAAACTAAACCCTTTTTTCTTCTACAACTCTGCTATAGAACAAACAAACAAACTGTTCAGTTTGTGAAACAAGTCTGTATGGGAAGTCCAAATATTTTTGCGAAAAGTTAATGAGTAGAGTCACCATTTAAAACGTTTCCAGTTATGTACAAACCACCCTGTATATCCAATACTTCCCATGCAATAAATAAATAAATAATCCAGCCACGAACCCAACACCATAAAGGGCGTAATGACACATTTCAAAAGTGATCAATTCGAGTCCGTATACGCACAATTTATGACATGCCACATTAAAGCGCTTTACATTCGGTAGGGCGTCATAAAAACTGATTTATAAGTATGTCTGTATGTTCTGGTGAATCGGTGGAATGGCCCATCAAAGGGACTTTTATGTGAATTTACAAATCTACCAGCTTACGAAAGTATTATGGAGTTGGTGCAGAAATGGCATGTGTTTAAGTCGCTCAGTCAAAACGAGGATACATACAGGTCATTTTAGATGGGCTACAATGTTAAATTTCATTGTTAGCTAAACTACCGCCATCTAATCCATCCACTCCATGGTAGCAAAACGTTTTGTAAACTAAGACTTCTACATATATTGAACCTTCCGACCTATTTCAGTCATGGTAATAAATAACTATTAAAAATTAAATTTTGTGAATGATTTATATTATTTTTTATGCATGAAATGTATATTATTTAAGAATTAATAAAAGGCTATTTTAATTATTTGTTTATTTAATAAGAATTACCGCTTCCGAGCTTCCTAAAGTTCTGACTTTGTGGTTGGCCACTTACCCCACAACCGCCACCAACCCGGACTTGGCCCCCATGTGTGGAGTATTGCTTCACTTTTACAAGGTATACACAAAGAGACCCGAGCCCCAATATAATGTCAGAAACAGAAAAAAATCTAGTTCAGGCACGGGTGTTACTGTCCCTAATAATATGAATGAATGAATGAATGAAAACACTTTATTGCACAACAAAACAGGAAAATAAAAACATAAACATTTAAAAAAAGATAAAGTTATACAGGTAGGCGATCTTATCGCTAAAGAGCGATCTCTTCCAGACAACCTTAATATACCAATATGTTTAGTTTTAGTTATTATACTGTCATTTAAGTTTTCTTTCAATAAATATTATTATATTATTAATGTTATAAAAAAAAAGCGTTGGTGGCTCCGCGGGTAGTGACTCCGTCCTCCTAACCAGAGGTCTCGGGTTCAAATCCCGGCCAGTGCACCAATGAGTTTTTCGAAACTTATGTGCATTTTCATACCGACTGCTTTAACGGTGAAGGAAAAACATCGTGAGGAAACCTGCACATCTGATTTCTAGTTGTGTATGATGGTCGCGTTGCACTCGTCCGTAGGTGTAAATCTTAAATACCCTACACGTGACCGAGGGTGATGATAAGTGTAACACCAGGCAACCGCTGCCTATACCTTGCGGATAGGACGGTTAAATTGTGCCACACGATAAGAGAAGAGAATGTTATAAAGATGAGACGAGCATCGCGGTTTCTAGAATATTACCTAATTATAAGTTATAGGTGTGAACGAGGGTTCCTTGGACACATATTCTTCGCCCCTCTCCGGTTGAGAGAGGAAAGCAGAAGTACTTTCCTAAATAGGTACGTACTGCTTTCTCATCCCAAGTGCTACCGCATCTGCACTATTTCCTCATACTACAGAATAGGTTTCCAACAAATCAGGTAGTAAATGCGAAAAAGCGGTTCTATTTGATACCTATTCTACGTATTTCGTTGATTAATCTTTATTTTAGGGTTCCGTATCTAAGGGGTTAAAGAAGCCCTATTGTTGTCACTCTGCTGTCTGTCCATTCGGTATGTCAAGGGTAGGGTTACCATATCTCAGGATTTGTACTGAGATTTCAGGATTTTTCGACTTTTCTCAGGATTGCGGCCGGATTTTGCAAATCTCGTGATATCTCAGGATTTTCAATAAAACACAGGTTACATTTTAAAGATCTCTTTAATTAAAAGTTAAACCAACTAAAAATAATGTTATTTTGGTAACAATTCTAGTTAAAATCTATACTTGTTTATCCAAGTAAAACAAACTAAAAATAATCTTCTTTTGGTAACAATTGAACAGTTCAAATCAATACTTATTTATCCAAGTAAAACATACTAAAAATAATCTTCTTTTGGTAACAATTGCAGTTAAAATCTATACTTATTTATCTACTTAATCAGTTTTATCGTATTTAATATTTGAAGAAACTTTTTTAAGTAAGTTTTTATCTTTGATTATTGATTCATGAAATGCCTCACAAGTTAAACTCTTCAAATTATATTGCCACCCCCCGCCCCGCCGCCGCCGCTTTAAGTGCGATGAGCAAGTTACAACGCGTAAGCTAGATTCGCAGTGTATAAAACGATAATAATACGTTTTTGAGAGAAAATTCTCAAACTGTATAAAATCTCAGGACTTTTCCATAGAAATCAGGCCTTTTCTCCGGTCTTTTAATTTTTTCATCTGGTAACCCTAGTCAAGGGTCTCTAGCTCAAAAAAGGAATAAGTTACAAACCTGAAAGGCATATTGTGAAGAACGTTAAGTGACCCGAAACAGAATATTGAATTATAAATTAAATTAAATATTTATTTCAGGGGGAACCGAGAAATAATGATCTCATAGTGGCATGAGGACCCTTAAAGTTATGGTGTGGAGTATAAATATATTTTTCTTACACTTATTTATCTTTAAAAATGTACAGACTCTAGACAATAATAATGGAAATGCTGATTCGTAATGTAATAGAGGTAATTTAGTTTGTAAGTTATATTTTACAATTTATTTTAGGTACTTACTTTTTTGTCTTTTGGAAATAAATCAAAACGTCGATGACGTCGATACCACGCTATATATGCTCATAAGTCATAGATTATATGTATAAATACATAAACTACACAGAGCAAACAAACTTGTGTATCTCACAAACGTTTGCCGTAGGCGGGAGTCGAACCCCCCCCCCCCCCTTAATTTATTTCACAGTAACAAATGGTACAACACAATGGTATTTAATTCAAATAATGAAAATGTTATATAATTATCTTTTTTCGTTATGCTTGTTAAATACGACAATTAAGTACTAAAATATTTTAACAATAAAAGCGTAGGTGGCGCAACAGGTAGAGACTACGTCCTCTTAACCAATCTTGGATTCAAATCCTGGCCAGTACACCAATGAGTTTTTCGAAACTTATGTGCATTTTCATAACGACTGCTTTAACGGTGAAGGAAAAGATCGTAAGGAAACCTGCATATATGATTTCTAGATCTAGATTTTCAAAGGCTGACAACGCACTTGTGACTACTCTGGTGTTGCGGGTGTCTATGGGCGGCGGTAATCGCTTACCATCAGGTGATCCGTCTGCTCGTTTGCCACCTCTGCCATAAAAAAAAGATGTGTATAATAGCCGCGTTGCACACGTCCGTATAGGTGTAAATCTAAATGCCCTTACACGTGGCCGCGGGTAATGCTAAGTGCAACACCAGGCAACCGCTGTCTATAACTTGTGTTAGCACGGTTAAATGTGCCACACGATAAGAATACGAAAAAGATATAAAAGTACAACTGTAAAAGTAAATCCATGCACAATTTATACTTATATTACGTATTTTATTCATATTTACAGAGTTATACAGAAATGTACAAATAACATCTCGCATTTAATACGTTGTATTTACACAAAAGGTCCCCAAACATGTCAACTTCAGAGTGATTGGAGGAAAAACAGCTAACATTACCGTTTGAAGTGGGTACTTCGCGATTTGACCGATGCGACAGCGGTCTGGGCCCGAGAACGGAGAGATTATACAACCTACACCTACATTGTAGGCAGATGAAAAGGAATAATAGCCCGACTAGATTCAAAACCATAACACAAGTTTTCTAAAAGTGAGTATGGGTATGACCCACAATCAAAAAGCAAGAGCTATATAAAAAAATGTGTCAAATTTGTAATCGATTGTTAACATTAAGAACCATTGTAACTCTTATTATCTTGAAATAAACTATTATTAACGTATAAAAAAAAAACAACTGCACGAAAACTCTCCTATGTCGTAGGTACGGAGATAGAGATGAATCTCAGGAACCCTTGCAATCCAAAATCCTTCAATTCTGAATAAGACCGCTATCAATGAAATTTTTGCTTGGAATTGCTATCATTATTTCAAGGTGGCTGAATGAGATACCGTAAGGCATAAGTTCGGTTAATTTTCAGTAAAGAGTTACCGCGATCAGTAAATCCATGCTGAAATCAGTCAAATTTGTGAATAACCAAAATTAAATAAACTAATTATATTTTACTTCGGACTCATCATCATCAAAATAGGCCTTATACGTCTGTTACAGACGATTTAAGAAGTGTCTGCTGCAAGGCATCTTGTTTGGTGACTGTATATTAAGCCAATACTGGAGGGACATACTTTTCCACATTTAGAGCAGGGATATGGAACGGCAGGTTTATTGTTGCCGCTTTGATGCCTTTTGTCCCTCCGGTCAGCCAGTACACTGAACCAGGCTTCGTCATATGTTTTACGCCCCTCCGCCACACGTTCCTCCTTTTACCGAGCTTTCTCCCTTCTCTTCTTCTTCTCCTTCGGACTATAATCCGTAAAATAGTAACACAATTTAAATAGTAACCTATGAGTATGTTAGTATGCTATAGAAACTACTTGTACATATATTATAAAATATATTTTGTCCACCGGAAACTATCTCCCAGTACTTCCTCTCCCAGACAATCCTCACAGATGTCGATCGTACAGTCTTGAAAAAAAAATATTAAATTAAAAAAAGCACATTTCTTTTTTAAGGAAAACCGCAGAATAAATAATAGAGTCCGCCGATTTCACCCAAGATTTACGAAAAAGATAAACCTTATCAAAGTTCAAAGTTAAATTGATCTCTTCGATATAATTTAGCTATGATTGTTAGAACTTGGGACCCCTTTATTGCGAAGTCCTGATAACAAGTTAGTTTGGGCCTGACTGGTAAAAAGAAATTTCGGCAGACTAAACAGACTGAATAAAATATATTTTGTACTTTTAGTTTCTTAAAACACTGTTGATCTTTAATAATCATCATCATCAGCCGAAAGACGTCCACTGCTGGACAAAGGCCTCCCCCAAGGATTTCCACACCGACCGATGCTGTGCTGCTCGCATCCAGCGGTTTCCCACAACTTTCACCAGGTCGCCTGCCTGCACTGCGTCTTCCGGTGCGCGGTCGCCACTCGAGAACTTCGGTATCCTAGCGGCCATGTGTTCTGCGATAATAATAAGTTTAATTAAATTAAAAACATGACCAGGCGTATGTCGAGCAATGCATAGTGGGGTTCTGCAGTCATTACTTCATATTTTGAAATCTTTTCATCACAGAATTATCCAACAATCCAATAATACCTCAAACCCAGGCCTTTTATCCAGGATTCGACTCCTCCATTATCCAAACTGATTCCAATAAAAACTTCATTCTTTCGAAGAAATTTATAACATGTAATTTTATTAAAATATTATGTATTTTTAAAACTATGTATACCTAGAACTTTTTTTTGGTATGTTTTTTAACAGAACAGCGAAATACTATTAAAGTAGGCACTACTATATTAACTTGTCTGATATCGTAATGATTAAAGACAGCATTCGAAATTATGCGTTCACATATATCTTCTTCAACAAAAAATAATACTACTTAAATACTATAAGAGGTGTAACAGGAAACGAGATTACTTACTACAAAATAGTTTTCATCATTATTGCGGTATGAGGCCTCATGAAAAACTTTATTACAGAAACCGCAAAAAATACTTTTAATTTTCTATACAAATACGAATGTAGTCTACTTCATACGTTGCATAATTACTAGATTGTTAGTATTATTGATAGATAATACTGACGACAATCATCAATATGTATTACTTCTCCTCGATATTGATTTGACTGAGTAAAGGACGTAGGTAGTGTAACAATTATATGTATAATCAGTGGTAAAGGGCGGAGGATAATATAAGATGCCTACTTTTTATCCTGAAACGGTTATAAATATCATTTGCATTTCGGGAAGTATATCGAATGATATGCCTGGACACTCCAACAACCTGTCACGTTATATAACCTACTACAACTAAATAAAAATATGAAATGTGTTGTATGGCGATCACATAGCAGCGAACGTGTTAAAAAGTGTTTTACGCTAATTAAGCTTTTACAGAGTAAGTAGAGTTCTGCATTGCTGTCTACCCGAGCCAAGCCTTGTTCTCTTCTACTTAAGCTCATAAATCTTCCCAGTTGCAATATTTGCAAATTCTGCAGTAAGGCGGTAGCGGCGACTAAAAAAGCTTGTAAGGACTGTTGCAGTCTTGTGCTAAATAAACGTAATCGCTGTTGCATAAAAGATCACACACTTTTACAACATTGTGGAAGGTATTCTTTCGAAGGTATACTAGTGAAGCTATAAATAGCCCTGTTACTATTTGTGATTTGTAATATATGCCAGATGGGGCTAGCATATACAACTGTATAAAAGCCCCGTAAATAATAAAGATTATAACGAAAAAAAATGCCCTGTTCACTATTTATTGGTAATTTTATTGGTGAATCTTTACGATAGTATTGAAAAAAAGTATTAACAATATTTGGTGTGTCAACTGAAAGATTTTTACGTATGTATGTACCTTACATTGAAAAAATTACCAATCTACTTTGGATTCCTTGGATCAAGATTTCAAGTAAGAAAAAAAGAGTAAGTAGAAGTTACGAATATGTACGAATGTCGCATTCCACATGTACTTAGATATGCGAGTCTTAAATGTTACACGCTGACAATGATATAATAATTATGACTGCGAGTGACATAATTTATGTATGACATTATAAGAGAAGGGGTTGGCCACTAGCCCCACAACCTCCACCAATCCGGACTTGGCCCTCATCTGTCGAGTATGGCCTAACCATCCCAAAGTGTGGAAAGAGACCCGTGCCCCTGCAGTTGGGACGATATGCGTTGTCAACGAATTATAACAGAAGACGCAACACTGGAGTGGCCCTAAAACATTCATCGATTAAGGCTGTTACGCTACAAAACGCCGTAACTACTAACTACGAACGAGTGGACAGTCAAACAGTGATTAATGTCTCCATCTGCATTGTGCTCGTACCTTGACAAAAACATCCTAACGACTCTCCGATAACTCGGTTTTATTTTGACTTTTTCACTAAACAAATCTGAGCGAGCGACGGCGCGACGGTGATTGATTTTATTTAAGTCTGTGTACAAGGATGAAAGCCTGATTTAATATGCAATTTGATTTGAAATATAGTTTATTTTTCAAGTTATTTTTACGAAAAAAAAATATTTATATTTTACGTATTTTTGAGGCGGTCGTGACTCGGTTTTGTTTAAGTGAGTGTGTCGATCACCAAGGTTAACTAGCTGTATATTATAGGGTTAAACTAAATTAAACTTTTTTTCATTTGTAATACAGGTACGGCTGTTTTTGGTATACAAGATGTTTTGGGAACTTATTTGGTCCCCTGGTTGGAATTGAAAAATTTGAAAACCAGTAGAGGTAAGGTAGGTTACCGAAGCGGGTTA
This sequence comes from Coleophora deauratella, assembly GCA_958295455.1. Classification (NCBI taxonomy): domain Eukaryota; kingdom Metazoa; phylum Arthropoda; class Insecta; order Lepidoptera; family Coleophoridae; genus Coleophora; species Coleophora deauratella. The sequence continues at coordinate 3,169,172 of OY282403.1, read as the reverse complement.
CTTGGCATCTCGGGGGTAAACTGGGTATTATAGGTTTTTTTTATTTCTCTTGTAAATATTTACCTTTTTTAGTTTTATTCATGTATTTCTTTTATTCCTTTATGTGCGTAGGTTCCTAGGTTAGCGTTTCTTATTATATTTATCTCGAAATTCTTGTATTTTCTCAAATATTGTTTATTTTCGGTGTAACTTCAATTCAATGTTTTTATGTTTGACATCTTATAGTTTCTATAGGAAACTCATTTTATTTTTAAGGAGTTTGCATTAGTTGTATATTATTAAGAGATTAATTAAGAACTACGATCTTTTTTGGTTTAACGCATATATTTCCTGGCGAGTAAGAATAGCCAGGACTGATGATGAAGAATGTCAAAATGGAAAATTAAAAAATGCACACGATCACTCTTCCGATTTTCTTGAACAAGGGCGGCCGGAGATTGTTTTTTCAACGCCGGACTCCGCAAGAACTTCTCTGGAACGGAAGCCCGGGACCTCTCTCCTTGTAGTGATTCTCCCTATAGTCCCGGGCCCTTCTGCTGCCGTCCCACCGGAAACTCAGCCGCTCTACACGTCGCCGTCGGGGCGCGCCGCTTCAGCCGCCCGACGCATTAACCGCCCGCCGCCCCATGTGATGTTGTTTGATTTGTTGTTAATAGTGAAATAGTGCGTAGTGATCGTGGATACTGGGAACCCTTTTTAGAATAGGCCTTTATGTATAGTTTTCTTTTATTATTAAATATTGTAATCCCAGATAGTCCCCTCTTTTCTTTAGTAACGTAACAATATACGGTCAAAAACTGGATGGGTTTGACTGTTAGTGACGTTTATGTGGAACGCCTTTGTGCTTCGCAAGGCGCATTAGTACTTCGTGTCGGTTGCTCTCACTAAATGGCAGCTGTAAAGGTCAGAGGCTTTATAGGCCGCTTGAAGTTGTTAGAATCACAATCTCCACCAAACCAGACTTAGGGCGCTTTTATTGTCATGCGTATTCGTGCACGCACGCGTGCCATGCCCGCATGCGTGCCGCCCGCGACCTATCGTGACGGCATCAGAAAAATGATATGACGTTTATAAGAGTGCTTAATAAATGATTTTGATTTTGATTTTTGACATGTTTTTAGGGCCCTTTTATTGTCACGCGTGGGACACGCACGCGGGTCGCTTTGGAAACGCCGCACGCATGCGGACACGGCCCGCATGCGCGCAGAAACCCGCATGACAATAAAAACACCCTTAGCCCCCGCCGTGTACGGAGTATGGCCTTACCTTCCCGACCTGATATGGTTTGTCCAAAACTGAAATCATACAAACACAATGTTCGCCAATAAAATCAAGTTTTCAAATAGAAAGTGTAAAAATGTGTGTTTTTTTTATACTAAATAAAACTTTTAGATTTAGATCGTTCCCTTAGGTAAAAATTAATTAATTACTTTACTTATTCAGATATGGTTCACTAGATAATACTTTTTACACCCCCGAAACCCGGCGTAAAAAGGGGTGATACAGGTTAGAAGCCTGTACCTCTATCTGTCTATGGTATCGAGCTCACAAACAAACGGACTAATTTAAATGCGATTCTTTTCACTGATTATGATAAAATATATTCAGAAGAAACGTATCAGTAGTTGTCCAGTTTATTAACTTTTACTATAGGGGTTAACATATATTTTTTATAATTATATAAGGTGTTGAAAAATTTCCTGGTACTATTTAAACTGGGGCTTCTACTCACGAAACTGAACAACTTTCCCAAAGGAACCAAAAGGTAGTGAGAGAAGTGAGTGAGTAAGAGAGTGAATTCGCAAAAAGACGTGTAATCATGGTCGGCGGTAATCGCTTACCATCAGGTGATCCGTCTGCTCGTATGCCGCCTCTGCCATAAAAAAAAAAGAAGGTTGAACTTTCCATACTAAGTGGGCTGATCAGGTGACCGACTTGTTAGAAAAGTACCAAAAAAAATTCGCGAATTGACTATGGGTTCCTTAGGTAAAGTTGTTCAGTTTCACAAGTAGAAGCCGCAGTTTAAGTAATACCAGCTAATTTGTTAAGACCTTATACATATATCGATTGAAATCTCCATTCATTGAAACTTCTTTACAAAACTAGGAAAAACAAATTCAATAAGAAGAGTGTATAACTTAGGTAAGTGAATGGAAAGCTTGCCTAAATCGACAGAGCTGATTTATTGGGTATGAAACTGAATAAATCAGCTCAACCAAATATAAGTCCACGATCGGTCTATAAGCCGGTAATAAAATTTCCATACGGGTGAATCCGCACCCGGAAATGTTGAACTACATGGACGAAAGCGGCATCTCATCTCATCTCATCTCATCTCATCTCATCTCATCTTTCATCTCTCTCAGCATCACACTGTGACGACATGACAGCTGGATGCACACGATATCGAAGGTCAGTCAATCAGTATAATGGACAAGTATGTTGTGTATATCAATTAATTTATATTATAAATAAAAAAATTATTGTACTACTACTGTTAATATTACGCTGTGTTTAGTTCGTAGTGCTCTGTAAGCGAGGCGCGCGCGTCTTGATTTTGTCACTGGTCTGGGCAGAATCATCAGCGTTGTGGGCACCCTACAGTACTCATAACATATGCTGAGTCCAGGCCATTTTCACTAGCCTGTGCAATATGTAATGTGTTTTTTCTTATGCAACTTTTTGTTCTTTTGTCTCCTTAGCATTAGCTTTATTTTATAGTTGAAATATCTGTATGGCTATGTGAAATAAATAATTTATCTATTTTTTTTTTATATCTACAAGCCTCATAAGACTTACATTAATTAACAGAGGGCTTGATGATTTCAGTTTGATGGAGTGACAATGGAGACATAAATTTTTTCAAGACTTTTCACTAAAGAAACAGGCGCATTCTAAATGACAGGAGTTCCTTCATCCCTGATAGAAGACACTGCATCACAGCAATTATGAAATGGACCTTATTAAAATAGGGGAGCTAATTAAACAGGCTTCGAAAACACGCTTCGGAAACACTTCCCGAAACGTTGAGTGTACAAGTTCCGCGTGGTAGGAACTTTGTGCTAGGTAGAAAAAAAAAACGATTTAAAAGTATGTGCAAAACATCTACCTACTTAAATAAAAAAAATTTAGATTTAGATTTTGATTTTGGTTTTCTATTTAATATCATTATTCGCCTCTAAAAATCTACATTGTCCTCTGAATGACTAAGTTAGCCCCCATCATTGGGCGTCTAAAAAATACTATCTTAGTCACTATAAATCTTGGATATAAGCTTCTGTTAATACAACTCAGCATGGTAGTTATTATTTAGCATCAAAATTTGTAACATATATTCAAGTAGTCAGCTTCTAAAATATTTATATATGATACCAAAAAAGTAATGAATTTGACTTCAAATTTTATAACTCAGTACGATTAAAATGTTGTAAAACTTAAATAATACATAACTCGTTCTAGGTATATTCGTATTGATTGAGTACCTAAAATTATAATCAAATATATTGATTGATCATTAAAATGTTCCTAAAATTATAACCCAATATATTGATTGATCATCAACTGTACCTAAAATTAGTAAATTATGGCCACTAAATATATTAGGAACTACTAAAGGGAGACACAACATACGATTTTATTTAAAAAATACTTTGTGTAAAAGCATACTAATATACCATATAAAAAAACCTGCAAAATTATAATACTTATAGAAATTTTCAACCGACTTCAAAAAAAGGAGGAGATTCTCAATTCGTCGGAATCTTTTTTTTTTTTATGTATGTTCACCGATTACTCGAAGACGCCTGAACCGATTTCGAAAATTCTTTTTTTGTTTAAAAGGGTATACTTTACAGGTGGTCCCATATAAATTTTATCGAAATCGATTTAGCGGTTTTTGAGAAAATTAACAAAAACATAGCAAAATTGGAGTTGTTGCGATTGAAGTCGGTTGTTTTTAACGTATTCAGCGTGGTCAATTATTGTAGTTGAAGCTTAAACAAAATTTTTGGTAACACAGCTTCTAGCTGTAACACGTACTCGTAAAATCTTGGTGAGTTATAAATTCCGAGGCTGAGTTAGTAAACTAGGTGGTTATGTATGAATCAGTTGGACAAGTAAAACTAATTGTTGTTCTTTGCTTGACGTTGGAATGTTTAGTTGGCGTTGTGAAGAAGACGAATAAGTAAATGAGAAGCTTTTTCATTTTCCTGTTGCTTGGTTATGAAATTAGAGGATGGATTCCGTAGCCAAAAAAAACATTTACGGCTTAACTTATAATTCCCTTAAAATAGTAGGTACCTAAAAAAACGAGCTTTCAGAAGTTCCACAGAAGATAGCTTAATAATGTTCTATTATAGGACCGTAGTATAATATGTAACATTAACCTTCAAGTTTCTTTAAATATCTATGTCATCTTCATCTGTTTTTGTGCACAATATTCTATTGTACTTATCTAGGGTAGTCTGTTATTTGCCGTTATTGGCTATAGCTTTCATAAGGGAGGGGTCCGATGGATGATCCAAAAATATGAGAATTATGAAAGCGTTCCAGAACACTTTCGTGTGAGTATTTTTTACCCTTACAGGTACCTACTGTACGACAGCCTATAGTAATAATAAGGATAGACTCTTGTTAGGTAAATCGTACCTTGGTTCTGAAAATGAGATTTATAACTGTGTTTTTAGGGTTCCGTAGCCAAATGCCAAAAACGGAACCCTTATGGATTCGTCATGTCTGTCTGTTTGTCCGTCCGTATGTCACAGCCACTTTTTTCCGAAACTTTAAGAACTATACTGTTGAAACTTGGTATGTAGATGTATTCTGTGAACCGCATTAAGATTTTCACACAAAAATAGAAAAAAATTTGGGGGTTCCCCATACTTAGAACCGAAACTCAAACAATTTTTTTCATCAAACCCATCTATAGATAGGTCTTCAAAAATGATATTGAGGTTTCTAATATATTTTTTTCTAAACTGAATAGTTTGCGCGAAAGACACTTCCAAAGTGGTAAAATGTGTGTCCCCCCCCCCCCCATAACTTCTAAAATAAGAGAATGATAAAACTAAAAAAAATATATGATGCAAACTTCCACCGAAAATTGGTTTGAACGAGATCTAGTTAGTAGTTTTTTTAATACGTCATAAATCGTAAACCGCAATTTACCTACAACGAACTACAATAAGTTTTATATTATGTTACTTGCTGCTACGGAACTGCTCAGTGAAAAAGGCGCGAGCGCAGTGAGCGCGAAAATTTTTGTAATGAACTGCATCTACACGGAACAGAAAACCATGCATACTGCTCATTTATGCCAAAGTAAGCCCAGCGAATTTTACGTTTACGTGTCATGCGTTGAATATTCCGCGATATTTTTGTCCTATGGGTCGAACCCCTAACCCCCCCCCCCATTATATACGCCTATGGTTATTGGCCATACATTTTGACCTTGTAGTTTTATTATATAGCTATTCGCATCGCTGTTGATTACCTTTAAATACCTAAATAATTAAATTAATAAAATTAAAGATTTAAAGATTTTTTTTAAGATTTAGAAATATTTTTATGTAGTAACTAATTGTAGCGAGAATGTTTATCGGAGTGTCGGGAGTTTGGTAGGGGATCATGGTCGATTCTCAGGTTTTAAAAATAAGCTGGAGCTTCTAGGTGGATGAGCAAGTTTAACAAACGTTTTTTTCTTCAAGGAATCTATGGAAAAAGGGGGCTGTTTTTAAAATTTACAGGTTTCAGAATACTATTACATTTGGTAACGTCAGTCATATAAATATGTAAACAGGGCAGGATCATTTAATTACGTCGACGAGGGCGTAAATCTCTTCAGTTAACATCCGTGACAGCCATTGTCAGCCTGACAGGTGACATAACCTCAAACAAACATGGCTGACCATTTCCACGTGTTAAAAGCACTTCACATAATTTATGTTTTATGGGGGAAAAATACCATAAATATTTACAAAAGGATAGGCTTCCCTGATAAAAAATACAATTATAAATAATTTTAGTACTTATTTTCCGGAAAAATCTAATGAGTAAAAAAAAAGAATAGGTAATCAACTTTTACTTTAAAAAATAAAATAAAGTTAAAAACTAAAAGTACTCAATTAAACTTTCTTTTATTTTTAATACAGGCACGGCTGTTTTTGGGAATATACAAGAACTTTTTGCACGTATTTGGCCCCCTGGCCGGAAAGGTTGAAAAATTTGAAAACTAGGTTAAGCCAAACTGGGTATGTGTATTTTTAAGTATATTATTTAAAGTTACATTAGAATCAATCGGTTCGTTTAAAAGAGTTTTTTATAATCTGTACAAAGACCTGTTTTTATAGAGACCCTTAAAAACCTTCTCTATCTCTACAGGTGAATGCATTATCAGAGAAGACACTTCACCTAACGACGTCACCGTATACCCCATTATGTAAATATCTTAATAACAAGTTTGCACATAACTCGAGGTCTTCTCCACGCCGCCGCCGCCCTATTTTGGTTTAACTTTGCTCAATATCGGCAAACTTGCTCAGTACACAGTACCTTGTATACTGCTCTTATGATATGTACATATCCATTGTTTGCTGATATTATTACTTTTACTCTGCCCTTTGTAGGGAAATATACGTTGTTTGGGTAAACAGGGAATGTTTGTGTTATAAAGAACCTATTTACTATGAAGTAACAAAACGTGCTTCGACTGTAGCTATCAAAAATTAAACTCAATTTATGACACGTCTTAACAATAATTTAAAAAAATTACCACCTACTGTAAAAGTTTAATAATTCATAACGCACTTAATCGATTTTCACCAAATATAGCTTAGAACTACCGTATCAAAATCTGCTTTCAAGTTTTAAAAACGCATACAAATCGCTACACTCTTTTGAAAGCTATGATGCCACACAAACACACACACATGAATTTTATTTGAATTGGGTAAAAGTTTGATGTGCGATATACCTACGAAAAAACTGACCCAGTGCGAGTCAGACTCGCGCACTGAGGGTTCCGTATAAATTCATAATCATACATGTTTTGAACTCTATATCAAATTCTCAGGAATGCAATCCGTTGAAGCTGTGAAAAAATCAAACTTCCATGCTAACGCAATCAAGAGATACGGTCGTTTATTTGTCGTTTCACATATTTGGACACTCGCATGGGAATCAAAACCGATAGGGTACTTCCCGTATACCTAAAATCATGTTTGGCAACAAGCAATGCTTATAGCACAAATAAAGGAAAAAGTCCGAAAACCAAAAAAATTTAGTTACATCACAAAAAAATTGTAATTGTGAAAAAGTATCTCTTGATTGCGTTGGCATGGAAGTTTTTACAGCTTCAAGGGATTGCAGGCCTGAGTATTTAATATAAATTTCAACTTGATACGTCTACGCGTTCCTGAGAAAAAGGGTCTTGACAGACAGACGGACAGATAGACGGATGGACAACAAAGTGATCCTATAAGGGTTCCTTTTTTCCTTTTGTGGTACGGAACCCTAAAAAGAGATACTTATCGAGTACGTATCACAATTTTGACAAAGACAGCACAAAAATAACATTTATACCTAGATGTGTCTGAAAATACAGAAATAACATTTGACTAGCTGTTTAATCAAATCTCCCAGCAGTGAACTTGAAAAACTTGCGTTCAGCGGCTTCAATCGAGAGCTATATAAATAAAATCTTAATGTCAGACCCTAGACGATCATTAGGGGTCAACCCACAAAGTGGTCTCGTTGGACTCGGGTAGATGAAAGACTTCGCGTCCTGCCCTCCGGCGGAGTCGATGTCAAAGGGTCCACAGTCAACAATGCGTCAGACGAAACGGGGGTGCAATTTTTGAAACCAACATTTAGGTATTAAATATTCTTTAACTTTAGAATTTCTGTATCTTTTGTAGCTCGAAGCAGATAAAGAAATAATTATATACGAATCTTGGTAGAAAACATTAAAAGTATAAAGGTGAAAGGTTAATAACCTATATCATACACTTTTCGTATCTAGGGAAGGTTAGACCAAAATTCACAAACGAGGGCTAAGTCCGGATTGGTAAAATCTTAATAATACTCGCCAATTGCTGTTATTGTAACTATGTAGTGTGCTCGCTGTACAAATAAAGATTTTATTCCTTCATACCAACTGTTATTTCATTTTTATTATTTACAAATATTTAGCTTTTCGCGTAAGCAAGAATTTAATAAGCCCATACATACGTACCTCCCTAAACATTCATACCTAAATAAACATTAATTACTGACATAACTGAGTTTCTCATATACCTCAATAATTTGACAGACACAGCCTTTGCCAGTGGCGTTAAAAATAAGAAGGCAACTAGTTTTATTATTTTATTAAAATTCCATACAATATTTTACAACTGTGTCGGTTTGAGGATATATTTTTTTTAAAGACAAATAACATAATAGTCATAACTAGATAATATAAATTTATTTCATTAATTACAGTGTATAGTATATTATTAAATTAAATCCAATTAAATTAAATTAATTTTTATTAAAATTAATTTAATCCATTCACTAAAATGAAATTAAATTTGTCGTCCTTATAAAATTGAGCATTGATTATGTCTATTTGACCCTACAGGTAACAAACTCGTCTTAGTAACTGGGACTTATCATAACTTACCTGTTTTATGTGGTGCAATAAAGTGTTTTTATTCATTCATTTAACATTTTCTTCTATGACTTAATGCTGAAATCGCAAAAAAAATGTTAGACTAGAATGTTAGACTAGAATATGAAATTGGGCAAAAAACTGATAAAATAATTATGAAGAGCCCAATTTTTTTTTGTGTTTTCACCAAAACTTATTTAGGTAGTATGATGAGTAGAGCCCAGAGTTACCGGGTTTTGCGCCTATTTCGTTACACCCTGTATATAGTAAAAAACGATGTCACATTCATACGGTACTGTATTAGGCCGCTGTTGTTACTAACAATAACTGAGACGCAAATTGTTTCGGATTGATGATTCACTCGCACGCATGCACTCAGGGCAAACATTATGTGATGAGTAAGTAGATTTGATTGTGTAAGTATATTAATAAGTTATTATTATCATCAACCAAATCAGCCTTTATTCGTCGATCGTCCAACCTGGCCAACTCGTCCCGAAATCTCTGCTTTGGTCTGCCGCAACATTCTGCTTCCAGACTGTTACATGAATCTTTAAAACCAAAAAATAAAACATTAAAAAACTTGATAATAGTTTTGTCGAAAAGCACTTTAAAAATCAAGATAAATACAAATCGGCATTCGGCAATAATTTATCCAAGCTTAATGAACGAATAAGTGCATTTGCCAAAACACAAAAGAACAAAAAGCTGCTAACCGCCACAGCATTAACAGTGAGTTTGCACCGCTAAGTGTTAACCCACAATCGTGCAGTAATGTGCTTGAGGTTGCCACACACAGACGATTTGGTGCCATTAAAAAGTAATCTGGCCCCGTATGTTTCCCTGACGTCCTTATTCTTTATAAAAAATGTCGTAGTTCTTTTTACCCGTTCGTTCGTTAATAAAACATGTCGTCTCCACTGCTGGGTATTGGTCGTTTCCCAAATCTTGGGAAGATTAGGCCTTACTCCACACACGGTGGGTAGGTACGGATTGGTGGAGGTTGTCAGGGTCACAAGTTTTCAAGCCGCCCTAAAGGCCTCTGACGACTGGCATCTAGTTATAGCAACTAGTGAAATACCTCTGCTTTGGCTCAGCTAAGGACATGCCTTAGAGTTATCTAGGTAGGTATAAGGTAAATTAGTTGAATTAGTAGTTAAAATCCGACATCTATGAAATAGAAAAAACAAAAAGGTTAAATAAAAAGAAAATAAGGCTCAGAAAAATGTAGCCAAAGCGGAGGTTAAACTATTTTATGTGCAGGCATAAGTTAGCAGATTTAAGTGTAATTATACCATCTAGATATCTATTAAAAAGAGTAATCAGGTAATTATAAGATTCTTATCTTTAACCTTTGACGTTGGATTATTTAGTCTATACCATAAAAAAATTAAATAGCGGCACAATTAAGAATACATGTATAATTCGTGCACCCTGCATGAATTACACAAATTAGTTGAATCAGTAGTTAAAATCCGACATAGCAAAAACAAAAAGAAGGTTAAATAAAAAGGAAAGAAAGTGAATAAATAATACCAAATTACTGGCATAGATAAAAAAGGTTACTAGAGACTACTTTGTAGCCTCAACAGAAACTCGCTTCCGGAATAAAAAGAAAGTAATATATCCTTCCGGAAAACCTATCCCTAAGGACCGACAAGACGAAAGCAAAGAGATCAAACGTGAAGAAGTTCTTATTTAGTTCCCTCCAAATTTAACTCATTTCACCGGGGATTTACCAAAATTTAAATAAGAAACGAGTAACAAAGCATTTCGTTAAGGCCAAGTTATTCAATCTGACGGAAATGAGATGCGAAACGCGAAACTTTTCGGGTCATTGGTTTGAAAGGGACGCGGAAGGACAATGGGTCCTTGAGTGAATGGGACAAAACACCTTAATTTGCGGGCGTTCAGTCGGACCAGCTGACTACACGGGTATCGTTTTCTTAATAAATCCCTTTGAACTTGTGAGTGACAAGCATGAAGATTAAAGAGTTTAGAAAAATCTTCATTTATGACATAATTCATTACTGTACCTAATTTGCAGTCAGTGAATCTTAGTAGTAAGTACGGCTTGATTGGTAGCGTCGATTAAATTACTAAAACACGGTTATAAACTGGATGGGTTTGACTGTTATTGGCATGTTATTGACTGTTATTGGCATCTTTACCGTTACTGAGCAAGCTACCCTAAGTCGTTCACGCCCTTACTACATCTAGATGGCAGTCGTTGAGCCATGTCAGAGTAATTATAGATGGCTTGAAAGTGAGTTGACATGGCTTAACGACTGCTATCTAGTGATAGCAACTGGTACTTGGTTTTTACTTGGTTTTTACATCCTGTATATTGTTATCGATATCACCATAAACACGTTAACACCAATAGACAGTAGCTATAGTTCCATTGATTTGTTTGGTTTATCTGAAAGTCAGTGTATTCGCTTTGCTATGGAATCGACGAGGACGGCTTTACTTATTCTGTTCCCTTTAGCTGACGGTAACATATCCATGCATGGTAGGGTTGTCACATAGGAAATATAGACAATAACTTTGTATAGTGCACATATTTTCTCACAGCAGCGTCTAAGAGATTTCAGTTTATAGTAGAATAATATTTTTAGGGCAGGCACTTTTTAAAAACGAATTTGGCACAAATTCAATAAACAGAATGTTCAATTTACCTTATTACTACCGCGCTGGATCAAAGCAGGTTTACTTAATTATTGTACATCCACGAGGCAAAATATTTGGAAATATTCGACGTAAATTATAGATGTTTCATAATTAATTACTGAGCGTTCTTCTAGTGGTTCTTTATAGTATCAATATCGTTTTCAACCGACTTCAAAAAAAGGAGGAGGTTCTCAATTCGTCGGAATCTTTTTTTTTTTTCTATGTATGTTCACCGATTACTAGAAGACGCCTAAACCGATTTCAAAAATTCTTTTTTTGTTTGAAAGGGTATACTTCACAGGTGGTCCCATATTAATTTTATCGAAATCGATTCAGCGGTTTTTGAGAAAATCAACAAAAACATAGCAAAATTGGAGTTGCTACGATTGAAGTCGGTTGTTTTTAACGTATTCAGCGTGGTCAATTATAGGCATAGATAAAAGAGCAAAAACCATGAAGTAAAGATTTTTTTGGCTGAAGTCATGAAATAAGCCAAAAGATTGTATTAGACACGGTTGACTTAAATGAAGCAAAAACTTTTTTGATGCGTAGCAATATGCTGCGGCCACAGACAAAAATATCTGTATTGGATTTTTCCTATTTTTTTGGCATTTTTAGGCACCATAGAGCCTAGTTATTATACTGTCCGTTATTTTATAATACATGAACCATGGACTTAGGAAATCAAGGGACAAAGTGTTTGGAATGGACAAAACAGTCCGACTTCATGTAGGTACTCTGATAGTGATTCATCCTATACTGTCCAAGTATCTTTTCATAAAAAAGCGGCCAAGTGCGAGTCGGACTCGCCCATGAAGGGTTCCGTAGCAGCAAGTAACATAATATAAAAGTTTTTGTAGTTAGTTGTAACTTGAATGAAAGGTAAGTTGCGGTTTACGATTTATGACGTATTAAAAAAAAACTACTTACTAGATATCGTTCAAACCAATTTTCGGTGGAAGTTTGCATGGTAATGAACATCATGTATTTTTTTTAGTTTTATCATTCTCTTATTTTAGAAGTTACGGGGGGGGGGGCACACATTTTACAACTTTGGAAGTGTCTCTCGCGCAAACTATTCAGTTTAGAAGAAAATGATATTAGAAACCTCAATATCATTTTTGAAGACCTATCCATAGATACCCCACACGTATGGGTTTGATTGAAAATTTTTTTTTGAGTTTCAGTTCTACGTATGGGGAGCCCCCAAAATTTATTGTTTTTTTTCTATTTTTGTGTGAAAATCTTAATGCGGTTCACAAAATACATCTACTTACTAAGTTTCAACAGTAAAGTTCTTATAGTTTCGGAAAAAAAGTGGCTGTGACATACGGACAGACAGACAGACAGACATGACGAATCCATAAGGGTTCCGTTTTTTGCCATTTGGCTACGGAACCCTAAAAAGGAACAAAGTCAAACGAAGTCGTTTTAAATTGAAATAAATTAGGGCCGGATTTGATCTTCGTAGCGCTTTCATTTAGCTATCGTAGTTGAGTTATAAACTCCTCGAAAATTGAAAGAAAAAAAGAAAAAAATCGAAAAGAAAAAATCAAAAATCTTTATCCTCGAAAGAGAAAATTGTAATGGTGAAGAAATATATCCGGTTTTTTTCCGAAGAGGTTTAACTCACCGTAATGCCAACCCTATCTATTGGACACGAGCCACTTTATTTGCTTACCACCCTCTGACCCGGCTGTCAAACAAAGTATACTTGTCTTTTTGTCATTACTTTGTTATCAAAGTCAAGTCCACTAACATTTCCGTGACTTTCCTTTAATCACTGTTGACCTTCCTGTACTTTTTCGGTTTCATTTATTTTTGATGGCTTTTTTCATCACTTATTGACACTAGTGTCACGTATGAGTAAATCCTTGTTTAACGAATTTAACGAATGTCGCTTATGCTTATGAGCCTATATTTCAGTTCGGATTGCTGCCGATTGCTGTAATTGTAAAAGGAAACATGAGAAAACCTGCACAGCTTATATATGAGGGTCGCGTTGCACATGATCATATGAGTATCTATAATACTATCGGTATCATTATCGGTTTTGTTCAAAATTTGAGTGAAATATAACTTGGAGCCTTTTTAGCATAATCAGAAGAAACCTCTTTAATAACGAGTCCTAAACCTTTTTTGTTACATCCTGTATTTACATGTATGTCTGTGTCTGTCGAGATTGGTCTAAATATTTTTTTATTTATTTTAACCAAAATAATAAAAAAAATCGCCGCCTATACCTTGTAGATAGGACGGGTAAATTATGTCACACGATAAGAAGAAGAAAAAATGACAATTCATTTAATTTATTACACTAAAACACACAAATAACATCATCATTATAGGTAAAAACCTAAAATAATAAAAACGCAATAATTTAACCAATCCCTTTTTTTATTAAACTGGCTTATTTATCATTCTTATCTATCCAAGCAGACAGTTACGCAAGAATATTTTAATTTCTTTTAAATATGATGCGAAATGACCAATCCGGACTTGGCACCCGTGCTGTGTGTGGAGTATGGCCTAACCTTCCCGAGATATAGGAAGAGACCCGTACCCCTTTAGTGGGGACGATATGGGTTGTTAAGGGATGATACAACCATTGTATAGTCATTATCACTGTAATATGTTATTACCATCTATTTTCTAATTTGACTGATTCATTCAATGATACAAAAACCCTGTATGATTGTTCTATTGTGTAGTTTGCGATACGTTTATAGTACGCAATAAACACTACACAGTTTGCTCCACGTTTGGCTTGTGCATTCCTGACGGTACGGCAGATGCCGTAACAGCAATTTTGTGTAAACATTAGACGACTGGCATCTAGATAGGGTTGTCCAAAAAGCCGTTATAGGGAGTAAACCCCAATACAAACTTATTTCTTTTTTTAATGGTACATAACTACATTTGTTATTAATATTTTGGGGCTGTCCGTGTGGACGTTTTTATTATGGCTGTGGTTGATGGTGTGCAGTGCATGAGCCGCAAGCACAAGCGGTTTGAGAGCACGGAAAGAATGATGGCGAGATACCATGTATTTTGGGACCCAGTCTTTAATGCTTTAATGATACATGATATTTCTGGAATATTGGATTACAAATAACAAAAAAGTAAATTGTGTGTTTATTGCACAAGTTGGGAGAACTTTGAAATATCGATGTTTTTTGTCAACATTTTTTGAGGTTATAACTGGAAGACCAAGCTTAAGCTATTAACTGCTACACTACTCTTTGAAAAAACGTATTCCCACCGCCAACGTTGGCTCCAGCTAACAAAAATGTATGAAAATCTCAAATCTTAACCATGACTGAATATACAGCTATAAGCTAGTAATGATACCATTATTAGCTTATTATTGTACTTTAAAAGTCCCCAAAAACAATGACAGCTTCTTAAGTCTGGCAACACTGATTCCTGAGCTGCGTTCCGAGCACAGACTTATATTGACTAGACAACGCTAGTCTCATCGTCTTTATAGACACCAAGCGTGCCATTATTTTTCTACCTACTGTGACGTCACATGAGCGATTTAGTGTTGGGAACTCCCCGTCCGCGCGTAAACGATTCAGAGGCCCCGCCGCCGCGTGTCGCTTATTCCGCCAGTACGCCATTAGTCTTCGGAGTGAGAAGTCGCGCGCGTTATTGTTGAAGTTCGCCGCTCTTTAAGACATTTTATCTTTACAGGTATGTAAAAATGTTATTGGAATACCATTAAGTTTCGTTCCAGCAGAGTAGACATGTATAGGTAAGCATCTAAAGTTTGTTATGTGAGTAAAAGATAATAATTTTATAATATCGATTTTGCAATCGATTATTCGAGTTTATCGACAGAGGAATGATAAACCTATATTTACTTTTTTTTACTGAAACTTTAGTCATTTTAATTTATATCATTAAATTACTTGTTCTTGTTGGTTGGTACTTACATACTTAATTAGTCTTTTTACTTTGTTGTAGGAAAGTTACAACATGAATAAAAAAACCCGAGAAGAAATTGTATCTATTAAAAGAAAAGCCAGTAGAAGGCGCTATGGTGAAGTAAAAACCGATCCAGAATTAAGTCGGCTTAGAAAAGAAAAAGACAAAGAAAATTACTTGAAGAAGAAGAGAAATAAGCAAGTTTTGGGTATAAAACAGAGAAGTGAAATCGAACAGCAGAAATAGCGAGAGAAGTGGCGTCAAAATTCTAGAGCATACTACTTACGTAAAAAGAAGCAAAAAGAAGTACACCATGTAAATGTTGACAAAAATGTTGATAGTAACGAGCCTCTGGTTGATGTTGGAGCAGATAAAATGGACCCTTTAGAGCTATCGTGTAGTAACGAATCGCATAGAGTGCCAAATAAAAGAGAAAAGAAAGTTACAATACTCTCGGATGTAAAGGTTAATTACAATTTGAAGAAGCTGTTCGGATCCGGTACTATTAAAACAAATTGGGAATATAATTGCTCTTCATTGAACATCGTCAAAGATTTTAAAGAACTTAGAAATTAATAATTATGCACTGTACTGTAACCGAACTGCACTGTTAAGTTTTATAGTTGATTATTTTAATTTAATGTTGATTATGATGAAGATTATGAGAAAGACTATGAAGAAACTTAAGTTCCTGATTTTAAGGCAAGCTTTATCATAAATAACTGCATTTTTGCAACGCCGTCTGTAGAATAGTTGCATTAGACCAAGAACCAAACAAATAGTTTTTTCGGTTCTATTAATTAATGAAACAATAATATTTATATTGTTATTTTTAATTTAAGTTGATTAGGTATTTGTTTGTAACAAGTTTAAAAATGTTTATAGTAAAAAGGCATAAAATGTCTTACACTCTATTAAATTTTGAATGAGAAAAATATTAAAACAACATAATTAAGTAGAACACTTATTGAAATCAATATGTATAATGTCTATTTCTTAAAGAAATAAGTCGGATATGTTCATTAAACAATTAAAATAAATATGATTTTTCATTACGTTAGATAGTAATTATTGCCCTTGAAATAAAATGAGCTTGTTATATAATTGCCTTTTGGTCACTGCTGGTTTTACGTGCTTAGTTAAATAATGAAAACGTACATCAATATACGCATTTGCCACTGCCTTAATTAACTGTACTAAATGGTTCTCTGTTGGTGATTGATCAAATTGATGAATAGCAATGCTACTAAAAATGTTACTATTTACAAAAGCACGCATAATCTTATTAATCAATAGAGGTTTACTCAGTGATGGCTTGGTGCAGAATTTTTGTGTTTTGTAGTCAGACGTCGAAATTTTTTTGTTTCCGTAAAGCTACCTTCATTAAAATGTACAGAGCAAATTCGACTATATTGATTTGGGAACCAATTTTTATGCCCCGTCGCTTCAATCCATTTCTCTTTAACTTTGGGATCACTTGGAAATCTGTAATTATAATAAATAATATTAATCACTAATTAGAAACATTGCAGTAAAAAATACATGTCGCAAAATATCTAACGCGAACATTATCATTCCTATGTTTTCAAAATCGATTAGAATCGAGAACAACTAACTGTACAATACAACACTATTTACTTTATTTGACAGAAAAATGAGAATATCGACCTTACCACGAAGCTGAGTAACAAGTGAAAATACTGATTATTTTAATTTTCATTGCGTGTTTTAACAGACAAGCCCTACCATGCAGCTTTGTAACTAAAAGCGGCAATGTATTATGATTTAAGCGATACACACTTAGTTACATAGTTTTCATTGTAAAACCACAACGAACATAAAATAATTGATTTTGCAATTAAATCACACACATTTTAATAACAAAATGACTTACCGATGAAAGGAAACGTTTCCATTATCTCGGCCCACTTTTTTTGTGTAGTTTTTACAGCTCAATACGGCACAATTGGGCATTTTATAGTTTTCGCTTGACGTCAGGCACCGAGAACGTTCGAGCGCGGACTGAATGAAATGGCGCTGAAGGAAGTAAATTTTACTCCCTTTTTACACGCGAAGTACATACACTTGCGTCGTCTAGTCAATATAAGTCTGTGGTTCCGAGGGTGCACACTCTGACCACTCTGACAGCAACCGTTTTGTATCTTCTCTTTCACCCTTACGCGATTTATATTATGCTATCCTGTTGTCAGAGTGAACGGTTGCTGTCAGAGTCTGTTGTCTGTTCACCGTTGCGTTTTTTTGGTACACTGCTGCATTTTTGTTTGAATAAGTGTGGAATCAAGCCTTTTTCAAACTGTTGATTCCCTGCTTCTACTGGAGTATTTTTTTCAAATGTACATACCCATATATTTAAATATATAATGGAAATAATTTCGTAACTGAATGGATCTTTAATTTTTTTTATTTGGTGAGTTCCAGCTCGCCATACTTCTTTGGTTTTTAGGATAAAACTATCCTATGTAATGTTGTTATTTGCTTCTATCTAAGCTCTTCAAATTTCTTTACCAATAGTTTGTATAGTTATTATAGAAATAAATAGAGTTTTCTTTTTGTAAATTGCAATATTTTGGGTTGTTGGTGTAATATCCGATTCACTGCTTACCTCGGCAACTATCGTATATCTATGCAATATATGTCGATCCATTGCTTCGTTGCGAAGAGAATGAAGGGCAAACCAATAAACAAACTAATTTTTGTATTCATACATACATAAAGTAAGAAAAGATAATACAAATTTCTTGAAAATTAACGGACCGGTTTTAATTAAACTTTATAAACGTATGCAAAAACCAAGAAATGACGAAACCACGGTTCCTGTTTTAGGCACTTTGTTTGAAATTCTTGTGTGAGAATATTCACCGTATCAACATATTTTCTGTGAAAATTTCAACATTGTAACTATTATTGTTATAAGATACAATTATTCTTAAACAGACGGCGGCATACGCTTATTAAAAGGGTCTTTTTAAAACTTTTGATTATGGAACCCAAAAAACGATATCCAAGGGGTTGTAGATTTCCTAACATCTTAAATCCATTGTGAAAAGCTAACAGAGTTTGCTATGCATTTTTTGTGTTGCAAAGAAATAACTCAATATTATATTTATTTGATGCCGTTATGGCAACCCTACATCATCCGCTTAACCGGTGAGTTACCGCAGTGTTGTCCACTTAAATTAATTAAACCGACGCCAACAGCAATTGTCTTACTCTAAAGTCTAAACCAAGGCTGTTCTGTACGTCTCTATAAAATAAACCTTCTAATTCTACTCTGTCAGGATTTCAGATAAACCTTTGGTACAATTTCAGATAGGCAAAAAAATATCAGAAATAGAAAAATAGAAAGAAATAGAATATCAGTCACCAAAAATATTGTATCCGTGACACTGACTGATCGTCTGTCATAGACGCGTTAGGCTAATGATGATAATGATGAAAGAAAAGTATCATTTTGTACAAGGTCCTTCTAAACTGAAATACCTTAAAAAACAGTATCTTCTGAAGGAATCTATACTAAGTTCACATTTTTTTTAACTTCTCATTCAAAGTTGGCTGATCAGTTCATCAGCTAGTTTAAGTCATTTTTTGCTTATTAAGTACATAAATATAGGCTCCTTGGGCTATAAATAATTATGCAGAAACATCTAAAACAATTCTACAACTCTTGACACAATGATTCTATGCCTGTATGATAATAAACAATAAACAAAAAGAGCCAAAACTTTTAACCCTCAAAGGGATACTTAATCTGAATTAATTAACCTTAATAAATTGTATGACAATCCTCTCAAAAGGATCAGTAATCAGAAAATGACGAATGTACCTTCCGCTTGAAGTATCTTAAGAAGAAACTTCAGTTACGAATGGATTTTAAAACTTGTATTTCTGCTTTAGGCCAATTTTATTTAAAATTTACTCGCATTTCTTGTTTCAAATGAAACTTGGTTATTTCAAAAGTTTGCTTAACTGTTTGATAGCGTAGAAGCTCCCAAAAGTTTACAGGTACCCAGCAAAGAGTTTTCGGAACTTGCTTATCTTTTTACGAACAATTTGGCTCCGAAAAATTTCGTAGTCGAAACATAAGGTGCTTATTCCTCCAAATAAGGAGCACCTGTTTTGGGGACACTAAATATCTAATACCTATTGATTTTTTTTAGGGAGAAAGGTTATGTGATGGATGTGATACGAAGAAGCAATGTATACGCGATTCATGTACCTAAAATAACTTAGAAAAGTAACTAACTTCTTTGGAAAAAATAAGTTAATCAAGTAATCAATTATTTGGTATTGTATAAAAAATATCGTATAAGATATTGCATATGTTTGAGAGGATACTAAAAGACAATAGATCATTGGAATTATAATGACATTTGGTTAAATTTTCAAACAAAATTATATGAAGTATACAAGAGTACTTACGTAAAAAATGAATGTCTCGGTTTGTTTTTAATGAACCAATATTGTTTATGTATGAGGCCGTTTCACTGTTACCACCACCCGTAGTCAAAGCACTAGTCATAAGGGCTTGATGAATTTTAAAGTACGTGAAGTCGTTACATTAGTTTTAATCCCCTATATTAACATAGCATACATTCTGATGCAGGTTTAGTTATTTTGTTATTGCAGCACAAAAGGTTTACGGATCACCTAATGAAAAGCGGCCTGCGGGCATTTGCGACACCCGACTCATTACCGGTGCTTTGTTTGTAAACTTTGTTCGTGAAAGGAGAATAACAAAAATACATAATGTAGAAAAACATGTACAAAAGCGGACTTAGAAAGTGATCTTTTCCATTCAACCTCTTGATCAACTAAAAGGAGAAATAAGGTGCAAAGAAATCACGTCGATACAAAAAAAGTTAAAAGAAAATATTATATACTTAAGTAACAAAAAAAAAATCACAGAACTCATGAGCTGGGCTGTGTTGCAGTCTCTCCAATGGTGCCAAATCGACTATCGATATAACAAAGTGTT
This sequence comes from Coleophora deauratella, assembly GCA_958295455.1. Lineage (NCBI taxonomy): Eukaryota > Metazoa > Arthropoda > Insecta > Lepidoptera > Coleophoridae > Coleophora > Coleophora deauratella. The sequence goes on along the minus strand of OY282403.1, from coordinate 3,148,926 downwards.
AAAGTGTTTGTGTGAAAATGCCATCATGTCGGTCCGGCTCCAGGATCAGAATTCGAAACCTATCCGGCTGCAGCACGGGGTGAGACAGGGAGACGTTACATCTTCGAAAATTCAATGCTGCCCTGGAAGACGTGTTCTAGCTTCTAGTCTGGAGAGGACTCGGTATTAACATCAACGCCGAGTACATCGCTCACCTTCGATTCGTTCGACATCGTGGTCATGGCTAAGACCTTGGAAGACCTAGGCACAATTCTCGATGGACTCAGTATCGTTAACAACCCATATCGTATCCACTGCAGGGGCGCGGGTTTCTTCCCATACCTCGGGAAGGTTAGGCCATACTTCACACACGGGGGCCAAGTCCGGATTGGTGGAGGTTGTGGGGCTAGAGGCCAAGTTTTCGGAAGTTTTCAAGCAGCCCATAAATCCTAGCAGCCGGCACCAACGGCTTAACGTGCTTTGCGAAGCACGGAAACGGTTGAGATAAATAAATACGACGGGTATACCAGTTCCGAGTGGTAGGAACCTCGTATTAGGTAGATAAAAGAATGACGTTCGAAAAGTGTACACTGCTACCTACTTCGAATAAAATATTTTCATTTTCATTTTCAAATGCCACTAACAGTCAAACCCACCCAGGTTATGTATACCTGGGACAAACAGTCTAGCTATATAGGTCCAACTTCGAGAAAGAGATCAATCGTCGAATCCAACTCGGCTGGGCAGCGTTCGGGAAGCTCCGCAATATCTTCGCATTCAAAATACCGCAGTGTTTCAAGAATAAGGTCTTTAACCAGTGTGCGTTGCCAGTGATGACACACAGAACCGAGACATGGTCGCTTACTATGGGCCTCATAAGAAGGCCCAAGGTCACCTAAAGGGCGATGGAGCGTGCTATGAATGAAGTTTCTCTATATGATCGAATCAGAAATGAAAAGATACGTAGCAGAACTAAGGTAACTGGCATAGCTTACAAAATCGCTGAACTGAAGTGGCAGTGGGCGGGGCACATAGCTCTTAGAACAGATGGCCGTTGGGGTATTGAAGTTCTCGAGTGGCGCCGGCTCACCGAAAGACGCAGTGTAAGCAAGCCTCCCACTCGGTGGACCGATGACCTAGTGAAGGTGGCTGGAAGCCGCTGGATGCGGGCAACGCAGGACCGGTGTGGAAATCCTTGGGGGAAGCTATTGTCCAACAGTGGACGTCCTTTGCACTTCCTTATCCATTTTTCTGTTTGTCTCTCTTATTCTCAGATTCGATAAAAATACGGCCATTTATGTCGCAAATATTGACACACGAAAATAAATCCGTTGACCTAAAATCATGAAATTTGGCAAGAAGCTAAGAAAAAATGCGAAAACCGTTGACTTGTAGATATGTCACATCACATACAAAAATACGATTACAAACTGACATTTGCAGTTAGAGAATTTACCGTGGCCGTAGCGTATATCAGTGTATAGGAGAACATTTTTTCAACTACAAAGTTTTGTTTGTCCTGTAATAAAATACTCGAGAAAAACGGGCAAAATCTTCGAAAGTCGATGCCCGTGGTGGACGAATACGGAACCCTCGGCACGCGAGTCAGACTTACACTTGTCCGGTTTTTTTAAAAGGAACCCAATTCACTAAGTTGCTTAAAATAAATATTATAATAATTATAGTAATAACCGTCGTGGTGTCACATTACTTTTTACCCGAATACGGCGAAGCAAAAAGGAGGGTTATGATTTTTATATTAAATAGTCTGGTCTCTATTTGTTGGTTTCGGTCCCATCCCACGCCTTCCAAAGATCCGAAACTTAATTGCCCGAGATTGAGGAATTAAGAAAACTTAATACAATAATAATAATATTGGTCAGCTTCATCTCCCTACCTGTATTAACCGACCTATTGATTATTATTTATTATCATTTATTTAATAATCAAAATACAGAGATGTTTCAAAAGTGTTATAACTAACATAAGTATAAACTTAAATCTATAGCGTATATTCTGCTTAGGTCTAATAAATCCATGAATGTGCGTACATTATAAACAGATTTTATTCGTCGTATCCAATAATGTTCAATCAAGTCCTTTGCAATAAATGTACGAGCTATGCATACATTACAGCACAGCAAACTGAATAAATAATATATGAAATAAAATGCTTATTGAAATTCTATATTATTTCGCAAGTGGGATAGATCAAACCGTATCGAATGATGCCTCAATAAGGCTTTCATTTGATATCGTCACAACAATATGATACAAAGACCTTTGTGTAGATTGTGCGCTATTTATAGGTAGCAAAAGTATTCAAATATCATATTTATATGGTTTGTTTTTAGCTCGTTACCATTTCAATAGCGAATTGTGATCGGGTGAAGTATTATAGTATAAAAATAGTACTGAATTATATAAAAAATGTGTAAAATTTTAAATCTCATCAATTTCTTTGGAACTATTTCTATGATTAAAAAACGAAATTGCTATGTCACAAGAAATGAATATTCCTATAGTTAGGTAAGTGATCTTAGAGCCTCTTTTGTCAGTTTTGTTCACAGAAAGTAAAGTTTCATATGTTTTTATGTCATAAAACACTTGAAATCAAAATTAATTCTGCATACTCTTTAGAATTTTTATTTAAAAAAAATTTTACGTGGTTGAATAGCCGTAAGACTATCGTAAGTTCGGCTCTTAAGGCTATCGTCGTCTTCTCTTCTCCGGTCACCCTTACGGATCATTATCTATTTGTAATGTAATCAAACTACTGTACTGGTCATTATTTTATCAAAAACATGTTTACGTTCATCTACTGTATTTCAGAAAACCTACAATATCTACGTACGTTTACCCTTATAATACGTATAAAATCAATCATGCCATTAATAATATAAAAGAATAAATGAACAGAATATCGCAGCAATTAGGGAGTGGCCTTTGAAAAATTATAGGTCAAAAAAAAAGGACGGTACCAACTTAAAAGACGTTAAGTATATTATTAATTATGAATAAGTTATATATACGCATGTAAAAACCGGGCAAGTGCGAGTCTGACTCGCGCACCAAGGGTTCCGTACAAACAAATAATATTTAGACTTTTACCATCTTAATTTAAGACCACATACTTCTTATAGATTTTTCTGTGATCTGTAATAAGAAATCTGTAATATCTGAAAAGAACTATTTTCCGTTTATTTTTTTAATTTGAGTCTCAGTCGTTTAGGCCATAAGGTCAATTTTAGTCTATTTTATAAACTATAAAAAATATATTTGAGATCGTAACAACAATCCTTTTCATTTGATATGTCACATGGTACAGTTTGCAAAACTTTTTTTTGATAAGTACCCTCTCATCTCATCATTTATTTAGATTACACGTTCGTGTTTGGGTTACAGAAATCTCATCTCACTAATCTCACTAATATTATAAATGCGAAAGTATGGATGTTTGTTTGTTTGTCAGTTTGTTTGTTTGTTCTGCTTTCACGCCGAAACTACTGAATGGATCTGGATGAAAATTGGTAGGTAGATAGATAAAGCACTCGGCTAACACATAGAATACTTTTTATCCCGAAAAACTTAAGGGTTCCCGTAGGAATGCTTAAAAACCCAAAATTTCCACTTCGTCACTAGATGGCGCTATCTTAACATTTTCTTTCTTTCTGGACACAATTCTAAAGTCCACGCGGACGAAGTCGCGGGCGGAAGCTAGTCTATAATATGTGTACCTTTAAACTTAATCGGTTCAGTAGAATCGGAGCAAATTGGCTGTGAAAGACGGAGAGACAGACACACGAGTAATCCTATAAGGGTTCCTTTTTCTTTGAGGTACGGAACCATAAAAAAGTTGGGTAATAAAGATCGTGAAAGAAGAATCTACAGCCTTGGCACCTTTTTCATGGTGGAAACCAGGTTAAGGCAATGTCAACATAATTAGTTATCATCAGATGAACTGATGAAGTGGTACCTTAAAATGTGGGAAATTTTGGGTTTTTATTGTGATACCGTGATAGCGTGATACTAAGAATATACCGACACAGGGGTCGCTTTGATTCTCTTTCGTCTCCATTTAAGTCTCATACCGACGGTTACGGTGTGGGACTTCATTACAAGGTTGAAATGAAATAAAACTTTCGAGGTTCTTGTACTTGTAGACAAAAACTGAAAACTGGGGGTCATTTGAAATGTTTTCAATTGAAAAATTAGATATTTAGAATAATTTGTACATTCATCTTCAGAACTTTACACTTTTTTTTATTAAAGCCTTGAGAGCTTTTGGTGAGGTGTTACCTCACCTGATTTTAAGTGACGATGCTGCCGAAGACGTATCACGCAACTGCAAATAGTGCCTGTCCACTTGCGCCTTGAAGATTCCTAAGTTATACCTAAGTACTAAGTGCTAAAGTATTTCATATTTTTGGGGCTATTCGTTACGATATATACCTATTATAGTTGTCATTAACGCTTTTAAGATTTTTATTTTTTAGAAATAAGCTGCACCTTTTGTATTTTCTTTCCATCTTAATGTGTGTCTTTGTCTTTTCTGTGTACAATAAATTGTAAATAAATAAATAAATAAGATTTGCCGATAACGCTGTTCATTATTTGAATTTTTCTGAATTCTCCCCTAACACATGGAACCTATCCCTTTCTAAAAATGAGTATTATAATATTTCCCCATTATTTATAGATATATAAATGTTTTAACAATTTTAACAAAAGCTTATAATATGTACCAATATAAAATACATATTTGGTTAAAGCTTGCGTTAATGTTTGCGTTTATAAAATGATTAGTATTTACACAAACAGTATTAATGGTAACAGCACCTACAAATTGGAACTCCAATCGATACAATCATTGGTTTGCTAATTTTGGGGCTGACAAAAGGGGTTGACCCAGTTGCATGCATACATTTCAATTTGGGGAACAATTTTTGAACACACAGAGCTGAGTTGTTCACCTTATCACTGTCCTTAGGGACAGGTTTAGGGAAAGGTTTAGACCTTTATATACTTACTTGGCATTTGAAGAATCAAGTTCGAATAAAAACTTGCAGATTGATTATTAGTATATTTAAATATTATATTTAGTCTTATTCCTAGCCACTAGTTTCCCACTGCAAAGACCTCTCCTCTATTTCTTCGCACATCTCGATCCTGGGCCACCACCTTTCGTTGATCCTTCAACCTGTCTAGCTCGTCACGCCATCTTTATCTCGGTCTGCTGCGACCTATAAGGCCTAAAATCAATAAATAAAGCGATAAAAATGCATTTATTGAATTCAGTTGGGAAAACTATTGTAAATAAACTATATAAGGTCAGCGCCTTCTTATTTTAAAGAAAACTACAACCTAAAAAAAACTCGACCGACTTATCTACCACTGTAGTTGAACTCAACTAGGAATCTAATCCCTGCCGTCGCGCCGCGTCGTTCTCTGTCAGTAACTAAACCACTGCACTGCGAAGGCAGTAAAAATAAACCATGTCTCTTAACACGTATCTTACACTTAACCATTTGATTCGGACACTTAACCTCATATCTTTAATAGCCCCGTTACGTTAAAAGCAGGGTGTAATACTAACTAATGTCCCTTAACCAAAGACCCAAAATGGCCGATTCCCGTAAAGTCCTATTTAAAAAATGGTTTAAAAAATAAAACACAACATTACTATTTTTTCTGAAGGTTTGGTCATAAGTTCGTTGGCCATGGGGTGCCTTCGTTAAAATATTTACAATATTTTGCCATGTCTTTATGTGCCCGACCTACTTCAGAGCGACTGATATCATTACTTCTGTGACAGATTTGACTTGATCTATGTTCTTTGACTAAATATCCTCTATCTTCGGACATAGAGTGTCTTTAACTTCAGTTTTTCGGTACGAGGCAGTGGTAATCACACTTGAATCGATTTATATGTATGTATGAACACTTTATTGCACACAAGGAGAACATTACAAAATAAAAATGACTAAGACTATGTGTACAAAGGCGGTCTTATCGCTAAGAGCGATCTCTTCCAGACAACCCTGGGTAAAGAAATGAAAATACAGGACAATATCAACGATAGTGCATTCATGGGAATAGAACCAAAAAATTATAACGTAATAGCTAAAAATATACCTAAAATAACCAAAACATATATACATTTATAGATATGAGTTAAATAAATAAATAAATAACGCATTTATATACCTGATAAATACAAATATATATAGAATAGATATATAAATAACGCAAATAGATAAATAACGCACAAACTATTGAGAAAGGAGTAATTTCCTTAGGCGCAGCTTAAAAGCTGCTGGTGACTCAGCGTGACGAATATGAGAAGGTAAGGTGTTCCAGAGTAAGGCAGAGGTTACAGTAAAAGACTGACTGTAGTAACGAGATTGACAGTATGTGGGTCTCAGTAGGTTATCTTGCTTAGACCTGAGTGCACGGTCGTGGTCTGACCCAAGGTAAGAGAAGTTACTCTTTAGGTAAGTTGGAGCGTTAGGGTTGTATAAGATTGTTATGAGTATGTCACGATATTTGGAACGCACTCGGGCCTCCCGCCTAAATATGTAGAACTGTCATTACTGTCAGATGATTGTCATTGGCATTTTCCCGGTCTGCTATTAAAGTCTTACTCTAAAATATAATTCGTCTTTTACTTATTAATACTTGGTGTCAGAAGTGAACAAACATGGCAAATAAAGAAGAAGAGGTACCCGCCAAACCTGTTAAAGTTTCGAGGATGAATCTGTCTGGCAATCTTCAACCTTTGTCATTGGAAGGTAACCTCTCCAGCAACTGGAAGCGATGGTACCAATCATTCCAGATATTTACCAAGGCAAGTGGCATCAGCGAGGAACCGAATGATCGGAAGGTAGCTGTGCTCTTACACTTCATGGGTGAAAAGGCGATTGACATCTTTAACACTTTCAATGTCGACGTTGACACCGTCAAGTACCAGGAGTTGGTACGAAAATTCGAGAAATATTTTGTTCCAAAAACAAATATTACATACGAAAGCTATAAATTTTTCACACGCAAACAAATGGAGTCGGAATCGTTGGAAGATTTTGTCACTGATTTAATAAATAAAAGCAAATCATGTGAATTTGGCACATTAGAAGACAGAATTGTGAAAGATGTCTACATATGCAACTTGCATGAAAAATACCAATTTGTTCGTGAAAAACTGCTAATGGAACAAAACTTAACCTTACAAAAAGCAATTGAATTGTCAAAAACATTAGTACAGTCATTATCTCAGGTGTCAGAGTTGCAAGGGAGTGCCAATGTCTACTATACAGGAAGGAGACAACGTCAAGTCAGTCAACCACAAAATAAGTCCAGTAAAAACAGGTCAAGGTCTAAGTCGCAGAGTCAAAATATATGTAGTCGCTGTGGTCAAGTACATCGGTCAAGATGTCCAGCTGAATATGCAAAGTGCAGGAAATGTAACATCATTGGACATTATCAGTTGATGTGTAAAACTAAGTCAAGGAAAGTAAACTATGTTGAGGTAAATAATGATAATGATTACTCAGATTCTCTATTTATTGGTCATGTAAAGTCAAACATAAATTCAAGTTCAGATTGGAATATTAATTTAAAAGTAAATAATAAGATTATTGAGTGTATTTTAGACACTGGAAGCGATGCCAATGTTATGTCATATAGTATGTTTCAGTCATTAGATTTGCAAAATAAAATGTCACATTGTAATGCTAAAATAACCTCATACAGTGGTGATAATGTTAAAATATTAGGTCAGCAGGATATTGAGTGTACTTATTATGTCCAAAATCATCAAATGTCAAAAGTCATAAACTTTATAATTGCAGATGTCACATCTCCTACTGTTGTTGGAAAATATACTTGTACTGAATTAGGTCTTGTCAAAAGAGTATACAATATTGAACAGTCAGTTAGTCAGTCACAGTCAATCAGTCAGTCCCAATTAATCAGTCAGTCAAAGTCAAAGGACGATGATGATAATAAATGTCATAGTCAATGTCAGTCTCAGTCCATGTCTGTCTCTGAGGCTAAGTCTATGTCAAAGTCTGAGTCCTATAGTAATCCTTTTATTCAGAGTGAGAATGTCAATGTCAATAATGTAAACTCAAGTCCGTCAGAGTTGCATGTCAATGTCAATAAAGTGAAACCTAATCTGTCAGGGTCACATGTCAAAAACAATAATTTAACTTTAAGTGAATTGTTGTCTAATAATGTGTCTGTTTTTGCCGGTCTGGGTTGTCTACCAACGGAGTGTCATATCACTGTCAACAAGGACGTCCCTCCAAAGATAGATCCGCCGCGCAAGGTACCATTCTCACTTCATGATAGACTGAAAAAGGAATTAGACTCAATGGAAAAACTGGATGTCATCTCAAAGGTAACGGAGCCTACACCATGGGTGAGTTCTCTTTTACTTGTTGAAAAGAAAAATGGTCAACTTAGAGTCTGTCTTGACCCAAGAAATTTGAATGAAGCAATCTGTAGATCTCATTATCCGATTCCAACAATTGATATGGTACGTTCTAAGCTTCATGGAGCAACTTGTTTCTCAACATTGGATGCAAGTAGTGGTTTCTGGGCTATACCACTTGATCATGAGAGCTCTATGTGCACTTTTAATACACCATTTGGACGGTACAGATTTAAACGATTACCGTATGGTATAAATTGCGCTCCAGAAATATTTCATAGAGTGATGACAGAAACATTTGGGGTGCTGCCTGGAGTTATTGTTTATGCTGATGATCTTCTAGTCTATGGTGAAGACGAAAAAAAACACAATGAGAATCTGCAGCGTGTCTTACAGAAGGCAAAGGAAATTAACCTAAGGTTCAACAAAAGTAAGTGTAAATTCGGTCAAACACAAGTCAAGTACCTAGGGCATATTTTTTCAAGGAATGGAATGTCTGCCGACCCTGAAAAGGTCCGTGCTGTCAAGGATATGCCGTCGCCGATATGTCTGAAGGATTTACAACGATTTCTAGGTCTATTGAACTATCTAGGTGGGTTCATAAAAAACATGGCTTCTGAAACTGAGCCATTACGTCAGCTACTAAAGAAAACAAGTGATTGGCAATGGAATGAATGTCATGAAAAAGTATTTTGTCGTCTTAAGGAAATAATAAGTCAAACGCCAGTCCTGTCACACTACAATGTCAAAAAGTCAGTAGTCTTGTCTGTTGATGCAAGTCAGTCAGCTGTAGGGGCGGTATTGCTTCAAGACAACCATCCTATATGCTATGCATCAAAAACTTTAACGTCATGTCAGAAACGTATGGCACAGATAGAAAAAGAGCTTTATGCCATTGTCTTTGGCTGCATACGTTTTCATCAATATATCTATGGCCGAGTAGTTAGTGTAGAAACAGATCATCGTCCACTAATAACATTGTTCAAAAAACCTTTAGCAGAGGTACCGACACGTTTACAGAGACTAATGCTCAGAATACAAGCCTATGATCTACGGGTAGAATACAAACCTGGTTCTAAAATTTATATAGCAGATTCACTGTCACGTGCAGCATTACCGGAAACTAAGGAAGATGAACTTGATGAAGATTTGGTCGTTCATGTGAACTTGTTAATGAAAAACTTACCTATATCAGATGAAAAGCTTCAATGGCTCACAGAAGCAACCAAAAGTGATGAGTCTTTACAGTTGTTAAAACAATACTACAATGAAGGATGGCCTACATGTAAGTCAAAAGTCAATAAATTAGCTTTACCCTACTGGAACTGTCGTCATGAAATACATTGTATTGGAGATTTGCTATTAAAAGGTAACAGTTTAGTCATTCCTAAAAAACTAAGACCAGATATATTAAAAATTATACACAGTGGTCATCAAGGCATAGAAAAGTCAAAAAAATTTGCACGAGGCATAGTGTATTGGCCATTTATGTCCCAAGATATAAAGCACACGGTTGAGTCTTGTGAAACTTGTTTGTCACACCGGAATGCCAATCCACCAGAGCCTTTTATGTCACATAAAATATCGAATTTTCCATGGGAAAGAGTTGGAATTGATTATTTACAATTCAAAAATCAAACCATCGTTGTGGTGGAAGACTATTATTCAAATTACATCGAAATTGCTAATATAAGCACAACTAGTGCAAAGCTTCTTATTAATACATTGAAATGTATCTTTAGCCGTCATGGAATACCAGTGGAAATAGTCTCGGATAATGGTCCGCCATTTAATTCTAAGGAATTTAAAGATTTTCTGCATGATTGGGGAATTATGCATACAACGTCCAGTCCATATCTGCCACGTTCAAATGGATTAGTTGAATCTGGTGTGAAGATTGTTAAAAGAATACTAACCAAGTGTTCTGAATCAGGAGCAGATGCACATCTAGCTTTACTGCAGTACAGAACTACACCGCGAGGAAACTTACCATCTCCGTCAGAACTACTCATGTCACGTAGATTAAGGACGCAAATTCCTACAGTTCTTCAGCATCTTAAACCTAAAGTAATAAATAACAAAGAGTACAGGCAAATGAAACAACAAAATATTGAAAAACAGAAGTTTTATTTTGATAAAAAAGCAAGAAATCTACCAGTATTAAAAGAAGGTGAAAATGTTATGTATAAAAAGAGTCCTAATTCTAAATGGTTTCCTGGGAAGATAATAAATAAAAGTATGGAACCTAGATCTTTTAATGTGGAAGCTGAAGATGGTTGTGTATACAGAAGAAACAGACAGCACTTAATTAAAAAAACAGAAAATAAAAAGGAAGAATTATTAGAATATGAGAAAGAAAAGAGATCAGAAAGTCAGGAGTCAACAAGTCAGGAAGAAGTGAGAATGGAGACGTGCAGTGGAGAAATAGGAAAGGGTGAAAGAGATTTGGTTACACGGAGTGGTAGACAAGTCAAGCCGCCAGTAAGATTTAAAGATTACTATTTTTAAGTTGTGTTTAGTTTGATGTTTAAAAAATCTTTAACTTTATATGTTTACTGTGACTATATTTTAGTTTCTTTTCATAAAAGGAAAGATGTTATGAGTATGTCACGATATTTGGAACGCACTCGGGCCTCCCGCCTAAATATGTAGAACTGTCATTACTGTCAGATGATTGTCATTGGCATTTTCCCGGTCTGCTATTAAAGTCTTACTCTAAAATATAATTCGTCTTTTACTTATTAATACAAAGATATTGAAAAGAAGGGCGAGAATATGACAGTTCCAGCGTTCACGTATTGGCAGCCACTTGAGCTGAGTACGATATTCAGATACGTGATCAAATTTTCTAAGACCAAATATGAATCGAATGCACATATTTTGTAACCTTTCCAGTTTTGATTTAAGAACTTCGTTAAGGTCTGGGTAGCTCGCATCAGCGTAGTCCAATATAGGTAAGAGGACAGTCCCCTATGCCGAGCGTGTATGGAGACCGAAGAGACAGCTGCTCACATTCTTCTGGAATGCAAAGAGGTAGCAGAATACAGGGTCAAACACCTCAAGGACCCGAGGACACTCCCGGAAGTCGTCGGCAACCTGCGGGGGCTACTGGGCTTCCTGGAGGAGCTGGGCTGGCAGTGAGGCCAGCCGCATCACGCAAAATGGGCGCGCCTGTCGCCTGGTTGCGGAAACCAGCCCGTCGTTACAATTACAATTACAATTATAGGTAAGAGGAGGGATTGCGCTAACTCAATCTTAGTTTTAAGAGGAAGAAAATTTTTCCAACGCCTTAATGAATGAGCAGCAGCAAACAACTTACGACTGACCTCAGTAACATGTGCAGACCAAGACAGCGTATTGTCAAGCAAGATTCCTAGGTTTTTTACAACTCTGCTGAAAGGGATAGGCGTATTATCTAATACCACCGGTGGTAGCTTGTCGAGAGAAATGCCAGCTATCTGTCTCGAGCCTCCAATGACAATTACTTGGGATTTAATAGGATTTATGGTCAAGCCGTAAGATTTACACCATTTGCTAATTTTATTTAAATCACAGTTAATTTGTTCGAATTGAATCGAATGAAGCGGTCGTGACTCAGTGCGGCTTGCGTGGTCGCATCGATCACGCAGGTTAACTGACTACAGACACGGTCATAACCTGGATGGGTTTGACTGTTAGTGGCATTTATCTCGACCGTTTCCGTGGTTCGCAAGGTACGTTAAGGCGTTGGTGCCGGCTGCTATCGCTAGCAGTCGTTAAGCCACGTCAGAGGCCTTATAGGCGGCTTGAAAACTTCTGACACTGGGGTTGGCTACTAACCCCACAACCTCCACCAATCCGGACTTGGCCCCCGTGTGTGGAGTATGGCCTAAACCTTCCCGAGTTATGGGAAGAGACCCGTGCCCCTGCAGTGGGGACGTAATGGGTTGTTAACATACAATTTGTTCGATGGCTGATTGAAGATTTTGCAGGGACGCTTGGGAATATATTTGAAGATCATCAGCGTAAAGATGAAAAGATGAGCTTATAAGTGGAGTAATTGAGTTAATAAATATACAGAAGAGGAGCGGTGATAATACTCGACCCTGAGGCACGCCCGCTGTTATCGAGCAAGGTTCAGACAACTTGTCATTCAAACGTACACACTGTTTACGGCCATGAAGGTAGCTGTAAAACCACTTAATGACATTAGAGGAGAAATTTAAAGATTTGAAGATTGCTAAAAGAATGTCAAAGTCAACAGTGTTGAAGGCGTTACTAAAATCTAATAGTGTAAGAACAGTCAGGAGCTGTTTTTTCATTCCCAAACGAACGTCATCAGTAACCTTGATCAAAGCTGTCACCGTACTGTGCCCAGGGCGGAAACCTGATTGAAATGGACTGAGTATTGCATTTTGGTTGAGAAAAGTGCATACTTGTGACTGTACGAGACGTTCTAAGACCTTAGAGAGGAACGGTAGTATTGAAATAGGCCGATTTATAATACTTAGAGTATTTTGATTTCACTACCATTCGTATAATGCCATTTAAAAAAACATGCAGCATACTATATTGGACAGTCACTACTATAAATTAAATAAATCTGCTTGGTGCTTGTCTTTTCTTTTTTTTATTGTGCTACGCATGTGATACATTTTGATAACATGGCAATTTGCGACGTGGACAATTTGCAGATCATTTGTCGTGTGTTGTATAAACACGCAAAGGCCAAAATTGCCGCTTTTAGCATTCCAAGCGAGAAAGTAGTAGGCAAGATCTACGACAGCCTGAAAACGCGCCAAGTACAATAAGATTGCAAACTCAGGGTTCCATATGGTCCATGCCTTCATTTACATGTTCCTATATTGGCAAATATTAATAAAAAAATTACCGCCCCTACAGGTATAGACGTTCTTTAATCAAATATAGCTGGCAAAGGGCAGACTTTAATACACAATTTGTTACACAAGACGCTGTATTTACTTGAAAAAAGATTCCATAAGATTCTGACCAGTAATTCGCCATACGATAAATAAATAGTTGCATATTATTAAATATATTGTATATTATTTTATTAGGTAAATATTACAATAGTTGGAGATTTTATAAAATTTTATTTTAAAATTATTATATGCAGATTAAAATATCGTTTTATACATATTTTCTGTATCAAGAAGAACCCAATACCCAACATTTGTTTAGTAACTATGATGATTAGAATCAGCTGCAGAACCTTTTGTGTTCGGAACCCTGAAATTCGAGGGTTGTAGCCTACGGCAGGGACGATAACGTAGTACTTTCATATGAAATATGAATCTGGTAACGCAGGACTTTGATGTTCTTCGTTATAGGTCCTTCAGTACATATTTGACAGATAAATACAAGCTTACTATCTAATTGTATAACTTCTACCTGATCTGAGGAATACCAAATAGCTGTAATAAGCTGTATATTAGGTGTAAAATCCACTAACTGGGGCTTGTAGTCTTTGTTAAAATCGCATAAATAAACTTTGACTTCTTATTGAAATTCACAATTTTGTTTCCATTTGTATGAACGGTCTATATTTTTTTGTCTGTTAAGGCGGGAAGTATACTCAATCTGAGCAGGTTGATGCATGATAATTTAATATCGACCGTAACGCCAATCATTTTAAGTTCAGATCAGTGTGGGTACCGTCGCGGCGGTTACGTCAAGGCCGAACGCAAAATTCTCGAGATTTCGATGTTTTTATTCACTTTAAGTAATAACTTTTCTTGGCTTTCAAATAAGTTAAAAAAAAATCCGTTCAATACAAATTGAAGGTATTAAATTGGCCGATTTTTGTGTGTTGGTTTCAACATAAACAAATATTGTGTTTCCGAGAGAATTTGCAATTAATCCAAAATACAGGGTTTACAGGATATTTTTTTTCATCAAAGTTTCTGTGATTTTAATGATTCTGTTCAATACAATTTGTTTTTTATTGTTTCAAGTATGTTATATATTTTTTCCATGGTGATAGCTTTAACCAATATTTCAAGAATTTGAATTGAATATTGCGATTTGGCTATACTTAGCGCCTTAAGTCAGTAAAACAAATATAGTGGCTCTAGGGTAGTGACTTCGACCTCCTAACCTGAGGTCTCGCGTTCAAATTGTAGTGAAACACACGCAAGTTGGTTAAACACTGATTTATTTTTAAGAACACCCTCAAATAACTTTATAATATTACTACATCTTTCCCTTCCTGAAAATACAAAATGTATATATATGTGTATATATTTATATTTATTAATTTTAAAAGTTTTCACGCCTTTTAAAATAGTTATACTATTTAAATATATGTTATACATCGACTTATAAAGAGTACCAATGTTATTCGCAATCAAAGTACATATTACGTATCTGGTTTATATCTTATTTTATTACATATATTATTTTTCAATACTGACAAGAAGTTCTTAATACAAATAAATAAGTAAGTACTTAATGCTTATATATATTTTCTTATAACAATGAAGAACTTAAGTAAATATTTGAAGCACTTTTTAATAGTTATTACTAGATACAAATATCTATTCTTTATTCGACCCAAAAAATAAGTTAGTAAGCATTCGTGCAGTTCTTTCCTTTGACCTCTCTAATAAGACGATTGGCGATGAGCGGGCAGACAACGCAGAGGGACTAGCAGTTGGGCTATCAAATCGATCATCTACACTGTGATCATCAGAAGCCGTACCTTGGAGCACCGTCGTCGCCGCCGCCTCAGCTGACTCTGACGATTGATCGTGCTGAGTCTCTGTTTCTGACCGCACTGTGCATGCCGTTGTGTTCTTTCGCTTACGTGTACGAACCCCTGTTTTTAAATTCGAGTAATGTAAACCGCTTGTTCCTACCTTGATACCTGAATGATGGACTGAGTTAGGTAAACTTCGAAAGGCTTCTGTTTCGCGTACCACCAACTGACCCCTATTACGTCTGAACCGACACCCGCGCTCGTCTTCTACAATGAAGGAGCGCGGTTCGGGTGCGCGCGCGACTACAGAAACCGGTTTTCTATTGCCGTTACTGATCAACGTCGCCTTATCACCTGGACTTATGCGTTCGAGTGACCTTGCTGACCTGTCATAATAAAGCTTACACTTATTTCTTTGCGCCATTAACGACTGATAATTTCTTTCATTATCGACTCTTTCGCTTAATAATCTTGTGCTAATAGGTAATTTCGTATTTAAACGCCTCCCCATTAAAATCTGAGCCGGTGAATCTAAACCATCCCTTGGCGTCGCCCTTAAATTAAGTAATGCTAGACAAAAGTCTTGTCCTGAATCTACACATTTTTTAAGTAAGTTTTTTACCGTTTGCACTGTCCTTTCACTTTTGCCGTTTGATTGCGGATAGTGTGGAGATGACGTCACATGCCGCACTTCCCACTCGCGCATAAAATGTTTAAATTCCTGCGAACTATATGCCGGCCCATTATCGGTTGCCAACTCAGCCGGTATCCCGTGCCTTGCAAACTGTTCCTTCATGAAACTGATGACATTTTTCGAGCCTATACTTTTCAATTCGCCTACTTCGACAAAGTTGGAAAAATAGTCAACTAAAATGATGAAGCTACGTTTCCTATATTCGAATATGTCGGATGCGAGTTTGTGCCAGGGCAGCGCGGGCACGGCGTGCTGCAGCAGCGGCTGGCGGCGCGCGGCGGGCGCGTGCAGCGCGCACGCGCCGCAGCGCCGCACCGCGCGCTCCACGTCCGCGCTTAGCCCCGGCCAGAACATCACCTCTCTCGCGCGCCGCTTGCACCGCTCGATGCCCAGATGTCCTTCGTGAACTCGAGATAACATTTCCTCCCGTAAACAGCGAGGAATAAATATACACTCACCTTTAAAAATGATGCCATCGAGGTAGTGCAGTTGCTCGCGATAAGGCCAAAAAATTTTAACGTTAACGTTTACATCTCGCCTATGCTTTGGCCAGCCGTCCATGGTGTACTTTATTAACCACCTGCAGTCGCTATCGGTCTCAGTTGCTTTTTTAATTAATTCTAATTTTTGTTGACTAAAAGAGACATGACTTATCATGAAACAAACCTGATCTTCAACCTCTTCCGTGACTCGGTCGTGCATCAGTTCCGTCAGAGGAGCCCGCGACAAGGTATCAGCAATGTACATATATTTACCCGGAGTGTAAACAACCTTGATGTCATATCCTTGAACCCTCATCATCATCCTCTGCAGTCGAGCTGGAACCGAGACCAGAGGCTTGTTGAATAGAGCCTCGAGCGGCTTATGGTCAGTTTGCACTGTGACGTCAGCTCTGCCCAAGATGTATTGCCTAAACCTCTCGACCGCGAACACGATGGCCAACATTTCCTTCTCTATTTGAGCGTACCTGGTCTGCGTGTCGGTGAGCGTGAGTGAGGCGAACTCGACGGGGCGGCCCTCCTGCAGTAGCACGGCGCCCAGCGCGTGCGCACTGGCGTCCACCGACAGCAGCACGGGCGCGCGCTCGCTGTACAGCGCCAGCACCGGCGCGCTGCCCAGCTTGCGCCTCAGTGCGTCCACGGCCGCGGAATGGTGCGCCTCCCACACCCACTCAGAGTCCTTTTTGAGCAATGACCTCAGAACGTTCACGCATTCCGAATAGTTTTGAATAAATTTAGAGAGATAGTTTACCATCCCTAAAAACCTTTCTAGAGCCTTTCTGTCAGTCGGATATGGCATCTCCATTATAGCTTTGACCTTGGAATCGTCGGGTCGCATTCCATTTGAATCAAATTTGTGACCTAAATATTTAATTTCGTCGACGCCGAACTTACATTTTTCCTTATTAAACTTTATACCTATCGCCTGTGAGCGTTGTAAAAGACATTCCAACCTTCTATCGTGTTCATCCCTATTACGTCCCCACACGATGACGTCATCGATAAAAGATTCTACCCCTTCTAGATCCTCTAAGTGCTGTCTTAACTTCGCATGAAAAACCTCTGGCGCACAATTGATTCCATACGGCAATCGTAAAAACTGATAGCGACCAAACGGCGTGCTAAACGTGCAGAGGTCGGCGCTCGCATCGTCGATCTCCACCATCCAGAATCCGCATCGGGCTTCCAGCACGCTGAACACGGCGGCCCCGCGCAGGCGCGCCGCCAGCTCCGGCACCGTCGGCAGCGCGTAGTGCGCGCGCCGCACCGCGCGGTTCAGAGGTCGCGGGTCCAAACACACACGAATGCTGCCGTCCTTCTTAGGAACCAAAACAATAGCATTCACCCAATCCGTTGGATGACTCACTTTACGTACTACACCTAGCCCCTCCATTCTACGTAACTCCTCCATTAATTTACTTTTCAACCCTAACGGTATTTTTCTAGTTGGGCATACAACCGGCTGAACATTCTTATCTACAACAATACTATATTTACCAGGTAATTTACCGAGACCTTTAAACAAGTGTGAATATTTCTCAATGTTTATTGCGTTTACACCTTTTAACAAACCCAAAGAAATGCAGCCTTCCAAACCGAGTACATTTTGACAGTTTAAATCTGCAACAACAAAGGGCAAAGTATGACGTTTGTTATTGTATGTAAAAGTTACATTATCAGTACCTATAATAGGCAACGGATTTCCTGTGAAAGAATGTACTCGTTTTGTAAACGGCTTTAAATTATTAATAGGTAAACCTCAGTTTAAATATTCACTTTTAGAAAGTACATTCAGCATGGAGCCCGTGTCTATTTTTAACAAAAAGTTCTCACCGTTACATTTCATGATTTCCATCCATTCCTTAGACGACTTATGCAACTTTTTATCCTCACCAATAGTGTTTACGTAAAATAAATCTTCCTCACTGTTTTCATACTCATTTTCTACGGAATCCACACTCAAATTTAACACTTTGCGAATCACTTTTTTGTGCTGACACACTCGAGAAAAATGCCCTTTATTTTCACAAACATAGCACAACGCATTTTTTGCCGGACACCGCTCGCCACCTGGGCAGCGGCTGGCCCCACACGTGGCGCACGGGGGGCGCGCGCTCGAGCGGGCCCTGCCGCCGCCGCCGCGCCGCCGCTGGCCTCCGCCGCCACGCTGCATCGGCCTACCGCGCCACCCTTGCGCGCTGCCGCTGCCGGCGCCATCTTGCACGGCATTCACCTGCATATTACCGTTACCTGACGAAGCGTCGATGCACAAACTTTCCTCCTTTGTTATTTCTGCTGCCTGGCAGATCTGTATCGCCTTTGTCAAGTTCATATCGTCGGTACGAAGTAATCGATCTCTTACAGTGTTGTTAATGATTCCACACACAATCCTGTCACGCAACAGACTCTCGTGCAATTCGCCAAACTCGCACTGCTGGCTCAACAAACGCAAGGCCGTTACGTATTGGTCAATATTTTCGCCTTCTTCTTGATTACGTGTAAAGAATTTAAACCGTCTAACAGTGATGTGCGGTTTTGCACCAAAATAATTATCAAACTTCTTGAGAAGACACTTTATGTCATCTTCACTTTCGCCTTCTTCATATGTGAACGTAGTATATACTTCGTACCCTGCCGATCCAATGAGGTTTACCAACAAACTAGCCTGTACCTCTTTAGGTTCTTTGCTCACTCCAGATGCCTTCATAAACACTTCAAATAACTTCCGCCATTTGCGCCACGAGTCGGACCGCGCGGCCGGACCGCCATCGAGTGATAATTCTGCTGGAGGACGCGCGTGTTCCATTTCTTATTATGAATAATAGCTAAAACTTATTACTCAACGTAATTACACACTGTTCGTTACAAATAAAGGTCTTAAAACAATTAAAAACTTAGCACCGCTGTCACCATGTAGTGAAACACACGCAAGTTGGTTAAACACTGATTTATTTTTAAGAACACCCTCAAATAACTTTATAATATTACTACACAAATCATGTGAAATGTGCCAAATTAACAGTGTAGGAAAATATCGACATCTGATTACTAACTAAAGTAAATGTGTCTGATGGTTGCATTGCACACAGGTGTACATTTCAAATGCCCGACACGTGTTAAATTGTGTCACACAATAAGAAGCCGCTGTATCGTGGAGGCGCTAAAATCTAACCTTTGCAGTATTGTATAGATATAAAATAAAAGGGCCGAACAGTACTTGACCTGTTCTCCCGTGTCTGCCGAAGCCCGCCCATACTTATATACGCGGCACACAAAAGGAGCATTCTGGTGAAGCGTCAAAGAAAAATCGTAACAATTTATTTAGAGGGGGCTGCCGGCTGGTGAATAGGCTGGGATTAGGGTAATCTCACTTTATTCTAAGTAACATGATCGCGATAGTTATCTGTATTATAATTTTATGACTGGCTCAGTGGTTAGAACTCTTTATTACTGAACCGAAGGTCATGGGTTCCCACCCAGGGCAAACATTTTTGTGAAGAGCAGATTCGTTCGCTCTGTCTGGTTGTATTATATTACATCTATATATGTGTGTATTTAAACGTATGTATATCAGTCTCTGCTAATTCAGGGGATCCTAGTATGGGCAGATGGCCGTGTGTGATTTTTCCCAGATATTTATTTATTTATTATTTATATTGTTGTTGCTTAGCGTTTAGCGTATTTTAAGATGCTTCTTACAAACGTAAGTATGGGCAGATGGCCGTGTGTAATTTTTCCCGGATATTTATTTATTTATTATTTATATTGTTGTTGCTTAGCGTATAGTGTATTTTAAGATGCTTCTTATAAACGTAGATAATAAGGACGCCAGCACCCTGCACATAAGTACTGAAATGAAAATACTTAATTCTATACGGAGTATTAATACCTACCACTTTAAAATATCATGTTTTAAGCAAATAAATATAAGCGCTGTATAGTAATGCCTTTATCACGGCTTAAAGACTATCTTCTAGTTGATAATAACTGGTACTAGTAGCTTCACGTGACTTGCGAAGCATGGAAACGATCGAGATAAATATCACTAAGAGTCAAAGCGATCTAGGTTATGACTGTGTCTTTTTAGTCAATTAATCTGTATGATTAATGCAAGTGATCTCAGTCAATTATATGGTCCTTCTAAAATACCTGAAAAAAATTGAACAGTGGCTTCTAATCATGAAACTGAACAACTTACCTCAAGGAACGTATACCTACTCAATTCGCAAAAATAATTTTGGATATCCCATACAAAATTGGCGGTTCAGTCTATCAACTAGTATGAGGACACCAAACATTTTTTTGCGAATTGAGTATAGGTTCCTTGGGGAAAGTTATTTAGTTTCATGAGTAGAAGGTGCGATTAAATTGTTTCAGGTATTTTATTTGGACCCTATATGTACAGTTACTTAGAATAAAAGTATCAATACGCTTAGCAGCAACATTCTCGTTCATGGCACGATGGCGGTCCGGTTTTCAGGCAACACTATATTGTCCAATCTCGCGCATTAATTTGTTCTTGTTTTTCTATTAAAAGGACCCACATCCATCTAGTCTATTGTGAGGGAATGTTCTCATTTAGTCGTCTCACTTAATAGGTGTAATTTGTCCAAATCTTTTGAAAGTAACGCGCCACCATCGTTCTAAATGTTTTCTTTTTTCCTACCACAGACTACTAAGGAGACACGTTTTGCAGAATCGTGTTTTACTTGTTTACGATATAAAATCTCATTTCTTTTCATGTTTTTAACAATAAAAACTTTTTAATCTGAGACTTAAAGAAAATATAACAGCAAAAAGATTGAGCATGTTTGAAGCGTCAAGTAGTTAATAAACTCCTTTGTAAGCATGCCATCATGCAATCTTCAACGACAAAATCGTTTCTACCCTAGTTGGAGCGCGACCAAAGAGATTCTTATCTGAAATTGTTTTATCATCCCACAAACACAAAATGATTTGGACGGGCCGGATCTATAAGCACGTCCCTTTGTGGCTTTGTGCTGATATTGTGTTGTGTGAAAAATATAGTTTATTTAATCAACTTATCATCGTCTCAGTACCGTTTCAAGTTGCATCTGAAATGTGTTCAGATAGTTTTTAATACAATCGCTCGAAAAATTTTACACTAGTTAGTTAGTAGTAGTTCGTTGTTAGTTTACTTTATTACTATTTTTCTCAATAGTTCTCCAGGGTTAAGGAATATCGGGTCAGATCGGTAACCCACACCATCATCGTTGAATATCAGGTAAGATTAACACGGAATAGTGAGCATCAACAATTTATACGTATCTGTGAGGATGTATAAAGCCTTTATTTAAACCACACTTCTTTCAAGCCTAGGTATCATGTTATTTATGATTTTTTTTAATAGTTTTTTTAGTCAGGTAGTTAATGCTAGTATCTTAAAAGATTACTATTCTACACAAATTCTACATCACTACTGGTTATTCTAGTTTGGCTGCCCATAGTTGGATCAAGACCTCCTCAAGTGGATCATCAACCAAATGACGTCGACTTTTAAGGGTTCCGTAGCCAAAGGGCAAAAAAACGGAACCCTTATGGATTCGTCATGTCTGTCTGTCTGTCTGTCTGTCTGTCCGTCCGTATGTCACAGCCACTTTTTTCCGAAACTATAAGAACTATACTGTTGAAACTTGGTAAGTAGATGTATTTTGTGAACCGCATTAAGATTTTCACACAAAAATAGAAAAAAACACCGTCGTGATCCGTCTGCTCGTTTGCCACCTCTGCCATAAAAAAAAAAAAAAAAAAAAAAAAAAAAAAAAAAAAAAAAACAATAAATTTTGGGGGTTCCCCATACTTAAAACTGAAATTTTAAAATTTTTCTTCATCAAACCCATACGTGTGGGGTATAGGTCTTCAAAAATGATATTGAGGTTTCTAATATCATTTTTTTCTAAACTGAATAATTTGCGCGACAGACACTTTCAAAGTTGTAAAATGTGTGTCCCCCCCCCCTGTAACTTCTAAAATAAGAGAATGATAAAACTAAAAAAAATATATGATGTACATTACCATGCAAACTTCCACCGAAAATTGGTTTGAACGAGATCTAGTAAGTAGTTTTTTTTAATACGTCATAAATCGTAAACCGCAATTTACCTACAACGAACTACGAAAACTTCTATATTATGTTACTTGCTGTTACGGAACCCTTCATGGGCGAGTTCGACTCGCACTTGGCCGCTTTTTATTTTTTATGTGATAGGTGGTAAACGAGCAGACTGATCACCTGTTGGTAAGCGATTACCGCCGCCCATAGACAGAGGAGTCATAGAGGAGTCACAAGTGCGTTACCGACCTTTGAAATGGGATGGCAGGATGGTGGGATTGGGGGGGGGGGGATGTTGGGCCTCCGCTATCCTCACTCACTCGGCGATACACACGCCGTTGCTTCACGTCGGTTTTCTGTGAGGCTGCTCACTCCGATCGAGCCGGCCCATTCGTGCCGAAGCATGGCTCTACCACGGTTAAGAAAGGCTTCCCACCAAGGATAGTGACCTCCCCCTAGTGGATACCATACCCAATGATAATTCCAGAAGTCTACTGCACGTCTAGTTCTTTAGTCGTAAACGTAATGGGGGGTATAAAGTTACGAGCTCAGACGCGGATGCAGCAGTAAAGTCTAAAACCGGTGCACATTCGAAACGATTACTTACTTAGGCTATTATACTACCTGAACTCCGATTTTCGATGCATCATCATTCGAAATAGAATAACCATACAACTACAATTTTTAATTAGTAAAAAACAAAATGTTAAAAACTGAATTTTCTGAGAAATACGTTAAATCCTTTGTTTAAATTTTCTTTCAAACATCGTTTCAGGAAAATATTATATTCACGAAAAAGTATAAATTTAATAAATTAATAAGTAAGTGGTTAATAGACGAAATGAGGTTTTCAAAGTATAGGTATGTATGTGTATCACTCAGCACAAGTTTCTATCGAATAGAATAACTTCAAAATAAGGTCACATAAGCGAAGAAAGTTGGATGTGCGCCAGTACTGAGCAGACAGAAGACTTAATTTATAGGAAGCGCAAGTGCATTAGCTGTTCAGACGAATCTCTGGGAAGGTGATTAATTAAATCACCAGAAAAGGCTGCAATACAGGTGTACCAAAGTGCGAGTGTTTGTTAACAGATAGAAAACGTGCTGATTCAGAAACCACACTACAATTCAGAAGAAGTTAAAAAAGCACGTTCGCAAATAATTTTGTAGTATTGCCGTAGCTACTAAGTGAAAACTGCTTTCGATTTCTTTTTATTTTATTAACAAAATTCAAAATTCAAAATAATTTATTTATGATTATGAGTTTACAAAAAATGGTCTTAAAGCTTAATAACATGTCTTTTATCATAATCTGTCATTTGACGTACAAATTTTTCACAATTCTGTTAAATAAAAATTAAAAAATAGCTGACAAAACAGCACAAATACAAACAATGTCAAATAAAATATAATGTAAGTATTAGAATTAAAAATTTAAACAAATGCATGTAAAATTATTCCAAATAGTATGATAAAAATAAATTAAATGTCAAAATTTAAAAACCATGTAAATAAGTATTAAGTTAAAAGTAAAATAGAAATTCATGTAAAATAATTCCAAATTGTAAATAAAATGTCAAAATTATAAAACATATTAAATCAATTGGTCGTTTAAAAATTCATTAATTGAATAATACGATTTTTCTATTAAAAACATTTTTTTAATTTTCTTGTAAATTCAGTAGAGTCACGTATTACTTTAGGTATGTTATTATATACTACAGGAGCCATTGCGAATATACTACTGTGATAGATTGATTAACGACGCGTACATTGTCATTTTGAATCGTTAACAAGCCTATCGTCCCCGCTGCAGCGGCACGGGTCTCTTTCCATACCTCGGGAAGATTAGGCCATACTCTACACATGAGCGCCAAATCCGGATTTAGAACATGGGAAAGAACGTTACTTAATCATTGTTTTTGCGTTTTTATCTTCGCCATATAAACTGTCTATTAAGAATTCCTGTACATAAAACATTTTAAGCCTAGATAAGCTAGAACACAAAATCTAGGTCGCCATATTTATTATTTGTCTTATGGGAAAAGTTTCGCTACTTATATTTGTCGATTTCAGTTAGATTTTCCAAAAACTAATAGGATACCGACATCTATAACTGTCTATACGTCATCCGATTATAAATTATATTAAATCATCCATTTTGTTTTTAAAGGATCTAATACTAACAAGATTTCAAAAGGACTTGAATATCCTTGAAAGAGCCGATTGGCATGATGCGGTAGTAGAGGACAAAAAAGGAAGCCAAGATCCTCTTTGGGTCGCGGAGACAACGAAGTAAGTATTACTAAGAGATTTTTTATCCTCAAATGTAGTATAATAACTAGCTTGTGTGAATAGGCAATTAGTTGATACAGACAATAACAAAATGCCAAAAAAATAGGCCAGTCTACTATACCACAACATGTTCTGTACTATCCCTAACAATACCTCTAACAGTCCGCCCGTCCACCCACAACTATAAATCCCTAAACCTAACCTTAAGCTAACCTAAAGGTTAGGGCTAAAGGGTAAAAGGGTTAAACCCTTTAACTGACTGCTCATTTAATTAGCCCGCGCCCCAGTTCAATACGACTGTTTCAGGGTTGGCATCAAAGTCAGTACTAAATATGGTCTAATCCAAACTATATATTATTTTTTTGTATTATTATATGGTATATGTTAAAGTAACTCCATCTGTTACGTTTTCCTGCCTAAACCGCTGAACCACTTTAGGTGAATTTTTGAACAGAGATACATGGGACCTTAGAGAAGGACATAGTCTACGTTTTGTCGCAAAAATAAAACTTGAAGAGGTTGATATAGGGAAGAAAGTTCGTATGGGAAACTAATCATTTCTCAAATTATGGATTTAAAAATCATAATATTTAATTCTTATAACGCATACGGAGCTACTACTAAAAAAATGTAAATGAAAATCTTTCGCCAAAAAACCCATTGTACGAATGGTTCAAACTTTTGGATCTCTGACACAAATTGACTAGCTTAATAAACTTTTTGTTCTATATCAAGTTTTTGCGAATGGTTTTCGGAGACAGTTATTTAGTTTCGTTTTTAACAGCCCTAGTTTTGATAAACTGTTACTTTTTCTAAAATCACTTCAGTATGAAGAAACGGAGGAAATTCTTGGACATAACTAAGACAAACAATCACATACTCATACACACACACACACACACACCACACACACACACACACACACACACACACACACACACACACACACACACACACACACACACACACACACACACACACACACACACACACACACCACACACTATATAATAAGTCATTATATAATTAGTATTAGTTTAAAGATATTTAATACAAAACTACCTACTTTGTTATTTTATGTTAATAGTTATTTTTTCATTATAAACCTTTACCATTACATGCCTAGATATGTAGATAAGGAAGAGCGGGGTTTCCTGGCACAGGTATCTTTATACTTAATAGGAAATCTCAACCACATGTTATATATGTAAGATGTAAAAGAGAAATAAACATTTTTTCATTTTTTCATTTTTCATTTTCACTTAAAATAAAAACAGTATTCTGATTTTCTTAGAGCCCTGCAGTCTCCACCAATCGGGGATGGGTTAACTACCACCATCTTGCCGCCAAACAACAATTTTAATAGCATTGTTGGTGTCTTCCAGTATAAAGATAAGACAGCCAACCAGTTCCTCCTTGCACTGGGGCAACGGTACATACTACATACTTACAATTCAGATGTCCCATAATAAATAACAAGTCGTCATCACTGCCCGTTTCTCTCAGACTAAAAATAGTCTTTATCTGTATACCTATAGAACTGCCAACTGAACATCCCACAGAGAATGAAAGTTTTATTAAGAAGTCTAAACCAAAGAGTACTAACTTCGAAACTCGGAGATAATGCGTACGTTTCGATTCACAAATGTACTGAGGAGTACATAATTGAAAGAAAACTTGGAAGGCGCAGGCCGGAGGTGTTTCTGATCCCCAAAGGGCAAGTATAATGCTTATCCTTAAGTATAAAATGTATTCTGTTACAGGCAGGGGCCTTTTGTTACAAGGGATGAATAAACTTATGGAAACTTGTTTCAAGTTTCTTTCTTGGACTTTGGGAGATTACCTGTACAAATTCATGAAAACAGTAGGCATGTACGTGTTTTTCGAGTTAATAAATGTAACAAGCGTATTTACAGGTGTTCCAAAGATTTTTTTCTTTTTATTAAAATATGTGAAGTTTTTTCAAGTTTTCTTTATCATACTAAAACAAAGAAGATATACGTATTAAAATTGCCAATTTTATACATCGGTGGTAACAAATGAATTAGGTGTTTATGGAAATCATAGTGAAAAAAGGTAAAACCTTTAACATCAATTTAACTAGATTGTTTTTGAATTGTTTATTTTCGAACATCCAATTTTAATTATTTTGTCAAACATCTAGCTGTGATGACTGAAAAGTAACGAGTTTGTCATAAACTGAACTGATTGCTGTTTGTGATCTAAAAGAGATGATATTCAGAAATTGAATTTTCAAAATCAAACATGAATTGTGTTTGTTATGCCCAATAAACTTTTCGGGGTTAGGAAAACAAGTACAACTCTATACAAGTTAAGAAGCATGTTCATGTTTACGGCAATATAATATATTTGATTTGTAACATGCGAAATGGAAGCGATTTTTGAAACAAAAATCGTCTCAAAAATCAGTTTCATTTTTTTTATTTACTGTTACTCTAGTATCCATATTCTTGACTCGTTTGAATTTATTTTTATTTTAGTCAACAAAATAACTAAACTTGAAGGTCAGGAGAACCGCTACAGGCACATCATCATCAGCCAAAAGACGTCCACTGCTGGATCAAGGTATTCCACGGATTTATACGCCGATCGGTAGCTACAGGAAAAGTATAATTATTATTGGTACCATTCATTATTTATATATAATAGTATGGTCTCTTGCTCTCTTAGGCGAATATCACACTGCACCGGAAACCGCTCCGGTGTGCTGTGCTGCACCGCACATCAGAGCGGTATCCGGCGCAGTGTGATATCCGCCTTAAAGCGACCTCTCCCTCATCCAGTACCAGCAACGTACATATTAACGCGTCTAAAAACGTATTTTTATTATTTACAATACAAGACAGAGGCAACTATAACTCAACAATTTATTGGAGGAGAAAAAATTCGTTCAAACCTATTATCGTGGCTGACGTGAAACGAGTGACCTAGCTTCACTATGTCACGAAGGCGGTAAAGATTTTGTTTTATGCTCTGCTTCTTGAAAATGAGTACCTATCTGAAACTTCACTTTACTTTTCCAGTAAAATGAGTTTTTCAAAATACCAGACAGGTTTTTGAAATTTACGGATATTTTCATACTGATAGCTTAAACAGTGAAGTACAACATCGTGAGTCACACATGTAATTACTAGATGTTTACCAATGCTAAGTGCACCACCAGGCAATCGTCGTCTGTACATTGGTGCCATAGGACAAGAGAAAAGATACCTGCTAAAACGATATGTGGAAAATATAGTCCTAACACTAAAATAACACAATAAAACAGGAAAATACATGAAAACTCAATTTTAGCACTTAACTGTCTTCCTTTTCTGTGTTAGATGTTTTCCTTGGCATACGAATTTTAATATTAAAGTCTACTGAGGTATCTATACATACCTATACAGTATGTAAGAAAAATTGTTTAGCAAGCGATATTTCTAGGTGGTTGTGGGTTCTCCTAGAAAGTTATATTCAATTCGCAAAAAAGATTGGACTTTCCATTATTTTTTGACGAATGAGCTGGTATTTTTTAATTTAATTTATAATATTTTTGACATCTGTTTTTAAGTTCCTTGAGTAGAAACCCACCTAAGGGATGGACATTTGAAATAAACATTGAACAATGGATAACATGCTTCCAAAACATCGATTGTTTTTCGCAATGGACATGTTTAGGCCTTACGATGGTTTAAAAACTTTAACACTAGGGTTTGTTAGGTCACTGGCCTGACAGCCCACATGAGAAGATGACATGTTAGGATATTCCAAAGCTTAAACTAAAAGAAAACTAGGTAAGTACTAGGAAAAACATTTATTAAAAATTCACATTCACATAGCTTTATTTCGGTTACAAATCCCAAGTGTTGAGTTTTGAGTTTTGAGTTTATCGAATCGATAACAATCTAATCAAATCGAGCTGGCCCAGAATTTTGCTAATCTTTCCCTTTAATCGGTTTCTTTGCTCAGTCAAAACTAGCCCTGCCTAGGAAAGAGTCTTTCTGGTGGGACAAATGGGTCAGTCCGACTACGATCTTTTGACAGGTGGTGAAAAGCCGGAACTAACGCCGCCATCTTGAAAAATGACACTATTTATTTGAAATAAATGTCAGATTTGCGACAAAAGCCTTGTCAATGTCATCCACCTGTCAAAAGATCGGTCTATAACTGAACAGATTATTACATTCCGATTCACGAAAAGTGGCAGTCAATATCATAGGTTGCGTTATCGATGCATCGAATAAAAAACATCTATATATATATTCGATGTTGAAGTATTAACAATACATCAGTTCAATACGATGCATCGTTATAAATACATCGAGTGTTTACAATACATCGATGTATATCGTCCATCCCTATCTTGAATTACCCACCTTAATTTATTGCTACAGATTTTTGTTACACCCTGTAGACTCAAGAAATACATAACTACGTAATTGGCTACTGGAGTCAGATCCATAGTGAATTTTATGAGACGCCACCCTATTGGCGAAGAAGCGTTCAGAATGCTAATGCTTCATGTTCAAAATTTGTCTATTACTAACGGCTCAGCTAACGGGGACAATGTTAATTGTAAGGAGTATGGAGACTTGCGTGGCCGCATTGATCACGTACTTGGGTTGACTGCTACCATGCCAACATATGTTGTCATCGTAAATTGGATGGGTGTGATTGTTAATGTCAATGCATCTTGAATTAATAAACAAATACTAAATTGTTGAGTTGAAATCAACAGAGGTATCCCCAAGGATCTCCACAATGTCTGGTTTTGCGATGTCTGCATCCAGCGGCTTCCAGTGAAAACCTTCAGCTCCACTATCTTGGTGTGTTCATTGGTTACATTTGTCCTGCATCTTCCGATGTGAGGTCGCCACTCGAACATCTTCCTGCCCCAACGGCCGTCTGTTCTATGAGCTATGTGCCCCACTAACTACCATTAGTCATTGTATGAGCCATATCGGTTACTTTAATGTTCTTACGTATCTTCTCATTTCTGATTCGA
Organism: Coleophora deauratella; assembly: GCA_958295455.1. Taxonomy (NCBI): domain Eukaryota; kingdom Metazoa; phylum Arthropoda; class Insecta; order Lepidoptera; family Coleophoridae; genus Coleophora; species Coleophora deauratella. The sequence continues at coordinate 3,119,249 of OY282403.1, read as the reverse complement.
ATTCGCAGAGAAACTTCACATAGTACACTCCATTTGGGTGACCTTGAGCCTTTTTTGAGGCTCATAGTAAGCGACCATATCGTGTTGATTCCGTATTCTTTATGAAATAAAGAATCTTTAGTCTGAGCGTATTAAAGATATTACTAAGATTCCTGAAGGCTGCCCAGTCGAATCGTGTAATATAGTTTTTGTTTCAAATAAAGTTTTGATGGATGTGTTCGGAAAGTACTTTTTTCTTAGAGGTTTTACCTTTATTTATTACTTTTGTGGACTATCAGTCAAAGTTGAAAGAAAAAGCAGTAAGTAATAAGTTTGAGTAAAAGTACAACATGGTGCCTGTTTTTTTATGTGATAGGTGGCAAACGAGCAGACGGATCACCTGATGGTAAGCGATTACCGCCGCCCATTGACAGAGACACCCGCAACATCAGAGGTGTCACAAGTGCGTTACCGACCTTTGAAATGGGATGGGGGGATGGGGGAATTGGGGGGGGGGGGGGGACGTTGGGTCTCTGGTACCCTCAACGCGAAACACAACGCAAGCGTTGCTTCACGCCGGTTTTCTGTGAGTGTGAGGCCGTGGTATCACTCCGGTTGAGCCGGCCCATTCGTGCCAAAGCATGGCTCTCCCACGGCCTGTTTGTAAATGTTTAAATAGCAAAAAAAGACTCGGTTTCCTTCCTACACACGGGCAATCTATAACTAGTAAGATAATATCAAAAAGATGTAGCTATGTGAAGATTCTTATGAAACTGATGAAAAAGTAATGTTTTTTCGGTATACTATAAACAAGTTAATCCGGTCATTGGCCATTTTGTATTGGGGGAGTGGGAGCGTCAAACTTGTCAGTTTTAAACCATTTATCTAATTAAGTTAGCGAACGTAGTGTTATAAATTAATATATATGTTCGTTTGTTCCTCTTATAACTCCGAAATCTTCGTCATGAAGTATTGAGGCGTTTTACGAGGCATATAGGAGGTTGAAATGCCCTCAGGACTGTATTTGCCTTATTATTTAAAAAAAATAACAGAAAAAGAAAGAAAAAATCAGAAACAAAAAGAATTAAAAGAAAACTTGATTTAATTAATAAGATTCCCTTGGGTTTGACCTACGGGTACTAAGACTACTTGTGTTGGGTTCGACATCTCGTGAAGAAGACTTATTTCGGTAATGCGAAACACATCTCTACTATAGGTAAATTGGTAATCTAAAATTATTTCCTGGTTGTTTGTCGTCTCATCTCATCTCACTTCTCACTATCTCACTTTATATAATATTAGAAATGCGAAAGTATGGATGTTTGTTTGTTTGTTCCGTTTTCACGCCGAAACTACTGAACGGATTTGGATGAAATTTGGTAGGTAGATCGATCTTTAACAATAACTATTTATTTTATTATTTATTTTTAATTTAATTTATTACGTGAATTAGTTTTAAGATTTTATTTTGTACAACTTTAAAATTTCATTTTGTTTTTAAATTCTACAATTTTACTTACTTAGTTACTATAAAAAATAATGAAACTAAAACCCATTAGGATCTCTCCAAAATTAAATAAATGACGAAAAATGTATTTAGATTGTACCTATTTATAACCGCGCGATGTTATCAACAATTTTTTAAATAGCTACTTTTACGGGGAAATGTCTCACTATAACCCATAACACAAGTATGTAAAATACTTAGTATGGGTATAGGAGATGTGAATTTTTGGCTCAAATTGTAAAACTACCATCTGTAAAAAAAATGTACTTTTTAAGCGCTTATGTATTAAGGAGTCTGTAATATTTTGGAATGAAATAAATTATTATTATTATTATTATAGATGAAGCACTCGGCTAACACATAGGATACTTTTTATCCTGAAAAACTTAAGGGTTCCCCGTAGGAATGCTTAAAAACTCAAAATTTCCACTTCGTCACTAGATAACATTTTCATTTTCATTTTTCTTAACATTTTCTTTCAATTCTGAAGTCCACGCGGACGAAGTCGTGGGCGGAAGCTAGTTCATAATAATAAAGAAATACATTAATTTTAGTGTTGTTTATTCCTATAACCGTTTTAGTGTGTAATTTTGCCATAGTAAAGTTTAGATTAGATTCATTTATTTCATGTTATCCAGGTCAAATTACAAAATAAGCTTATTTAAAAAGATGTCAGAGGATAATATGATAGTCAAAATAAAAATATATATTTAGGTTTTTATCACGAGATCTATCTCAAACACTGGACTACCTATACAGCAATTTGAAATTTATGTATTTAAGACCCATTTGAAATACCTAAAACTTTTTCACAGCTTCTACACATGAAACTGAAGAACTTTGCCCTAGAAACCTATAATGAATCCACAAAAATGTTCATTTTACGAATTTTTTCTTGGGGAAAGTTGTTCAAATTTATTGTAAATTATTTTGTAAACTGTGACCACAATTTAAAAGCTTATTTAAAAAATGGTTAATTAAAAAAAAAAAAACATAAGTACGGAATGCTAATAGGGCGGCGAGATCCTATTCACACATGACCAGTTTTATTACTAGCATATTCTGTGGCTTATTAAATTTGATTTGACCCAGTATTTTCTAGGGAAGAGTTTTAAAAATAATTATTTTATACAAATTAGGAAAAGCATAATTAACCTAAATTGGGGACTAATTTAGCATATGCTTCTAACATGAGCGCCGTAACTGTCACGAAATGTCAAATTAACAAATTTATTAAGATGCATGTAAAATTAGTGTAATTTGTAATTTGAAACCTATTTCTTATGAATAAAGTTGATGTTTCCAAATGATCACTTGACGATTGCCATTGAGATGTTTGTTGTGGTAATATGTCAAAGTAGATGGTGTGTGATTTATATATTTTTGGACAGACTACTGTTTTGTATTTAGTAGATATAATCAGAGAACACCCATTTTCTTAGATAAATAACGACTTTTTGCTCTGAATTTTCGATGAATTTATTTAGGTACAAACAAAAGACCTAACTTCAATATAAGATTTTTTTACGTAACTAACTTTTTTGGACTTAGTTGGCTCATCAGACAATCAATTTGTTTGTTTGAAAAGAACAAAAATATTTGTGTCATTTCAGCAAGTCACCACTTAAGAGGTTTTAGATTAATTACATTAAAGGTAACTGATTATTAATATTAATTAACTTATGGCTCAATTGTTCATTATTCTGACAATTGTTGACATTTGTTCTGTACCTACCTTTTCTGACCTGTTTTTATAGTGTTGAAAATAATTGTATTTGGAACGTTACTTTGATACCATTGATCTAATGGTCACCCTACACCTTACTTAATGTAATGTTATGTTAAGTTCGAGGAATTTATGTGACAACCAGAGGAAGGGGTGACATTATGAATTAATTAGTGTGCAAGATGAGTAATTAGCAGGTAAATGCGACTGGGTAGGAAAGGTTTCTCTATGTCGTCTTATGTGTTCAGTTATTAAAGCCATTCAAATTATTAAACGAATGAAGATACATACAATACAAAATAATTTTACTTGAACAGAATAATAAAAATTGTTAATCAAACTTGCAGGAAGTCTGTGGATGCAAGTGATAAAGGGGAAGCGTGTGATAAAATGAATGTCTATCGGTTTTAATGAGTACAGGTGGTATACTTACTTGTTACCTACCACATCAGGTAAATAAACCAATATTAAAAGGAAGCTAAGGGGCTTCTCATCTTACTAATCTCATCTCATCTCATCTCATCTCACTAATCTCACTAATATTATAAATGCGAAAGTATGGATGCTTGTTTGTTTTTTGTTTTGTTTGTTTGTTCCGCATTTACGCTGAAACTACTGAACAGATTTGGATGCAATTTGTTAGGTAGATAGATAAAGCACTAGGTTAACACATAGGATAATTTTTCTCCCGGAAAACTCGAAGGTTCCCGGAGGAATGGCTAATTGCGCTGCCTTAACATTTTATCTCTCTGGACCCAATTCTGAAGTTAACGCAGACGAAGTTGCGGGCGGAAGCTAGTACGAGATAAAAAGATGACAACAACAAAAATAACGGTAGTGAATTAAATCTAACAATAAAGCTACGCTAAGCACTTCAATTCCTCCTTATTTATCTAAGTTATTGTTGAAATGTTCTTCAACAGTCATGCTATTTCTCTAAGTACCACTTTATCAAGGAGGCGAGGTTCTTGTGTGCCATCCAATTCTGTTTTAAGTACCTTCGAGTACTGTGTTAGGGTATTGTATAGAATTTCTTACTTGATCTCATTAGTTTGTTTTGTAAGTACAGGGTGAAATTGAAATCGCGGACCAAAAATTGTGGATTCTAATGATGACACTGAACAATTTTAATCCATCGAAGCAAAAAAAAACGGAGTTTACATACAAAGTTGGCTACTCACCTCATCGTTTTGTATCCATTTTTTTGCTCCGATTGAATTGGTTACTATGAGAAAATTATTGAGTTTCATGAGCAAAAACTGCGGTTAATTTGGTTCTTGATTTTAATTTCATTCTGTATAAATTGGTCTGCTTAAAATTATTCATTTATTTGTTATTCAAGTTATTCTTCGAAGGCTTACGTGTAGAGGGTAAATATTGTTAATACGTACAAAAGCGTAATTAATAAATGTCTACGTTGTTTTGTATAATAATATAAATATATTTTTTTGGATTAATTTTATGTCAGTAATAAAGAAAAAGTTTAGACTTCGGAGACTGACATTTCTACCCCCTAGGTTTTGATTCCCACGCGAGTGTTCAAATATGCGGCATAAACGGCCGTATCTCTTGATTGCGTTGGCATAGAAGTTTGATTTTTCACAGCTTCAAGGGATTGCAGGCCTGAGAATTTGATATAGAGTTCAAGATATGTGAGATTATGAATTTATACGGAACTCTCGGTGCGCGAGTCCGACTCGCACTTGGCCGGTTTTTTTATTACAGTTGCTCGACAATTTTTGCTTTATAAGTATGTCTTTTAGATCATGTTTACGACCTTCCTATAAAGACCTCTCTACGTTTCATTTTACAGAATTAATTATTTATACTTACAAACGGTAAAATATGTAGACTGAATCGCTGAAAGAATTGAGTGCAGCAAAGTGTCTACGTACAAAACAGCGTGTCGCATTATCAGAAGATATTGCAAAATGCACTCGTGACAAAATTGAAAACCAACTATTGCACTTTTACACCAAAAGAGACCAGAAACAAACATTAAACGACCAAACTGAATACGAGTGCTCGTACTGTAAATTCCCTAGAAAATTACGACTTATTTTCTCATCGTACACTAGGTCCGCCTCTTCTTTTATCTTACATTGCCGTCTTTGAGTGTCACTTGTATTGAACAGTCGACAGAAAGTAGGCAATGTATATTGAATCGTTTGTAAGCATCGCAAGAGTTTCGTTCAAATTTGAAACGTGCTTTGAAACAGGTGTGCTCGGTACATTTATAGCGTCATTTATTTTGAAATAGAATTTTTCTTTCGTGTGTTTTACGAGAATATAAATGTGGTTCCGTTTTGTTGGATGCAGATAAAGGTATTATTAATATCTCGTTTATCCTTATAGGAACCGATGCCAATTTGAGTAAATAACGAGTAAAAAGATTATATATACGTGTAAGTAGGGGTATTATATTTTCTACTGTATAGAATTATATCATCTTGCATACTACGCTTTTACAGAATATACCTAAAAGATTAACGAATTTATAGAACCAGAAAATAAGAATTATTACTCCAGGAATGCCTACAATAAAGGCAATAAGCTCACCTGGTGCCCAGGTATTCCGGTTTATCTCACAACTCATATTTACTACCGGACCTAGTAACAAACTTCCGGCGATATTGCCTGGAAAAAAGGATCGTAATTATCTCCCCCAACGGACTTACTAAAGGAGCGGAGTTTTAATTGATTTTTGTCGGGTGTCGCGCAAACAAATAGCTGTTTACTGAGTCCAACCCTGCCTCAGTAATTACAGTCGATAATGTCCCTTCTAATGAGGTTTCGCCAAATATCGTCACCTATTATGTATTCTGCGGACCGCGCCCGTTTCTTTTCAACATACCAATTACTTCAGCACACAGAAGAACCCCATTTAGATGGGGATTAATCAAAGTCTATAACCGAAAGACATAAATTACCAACTAGAGGTACACCGGCCTATAGATGAAACGTAATAAGGGGTCCATTGATATGAGAAAATCATTAGATCGGTCATTTTTGTAATGCGAGGGTTAGTCGCTATAGTTTAGTGGATTCGTCAAGTCCAGTTTGGTGGAGGTTGTGGGGCTAGTGGCCAGCAAGGGTCAGAAGTTTTTGGTCAGAAGTTGGGTTAGCGGCCTATAAAGTCTCCTACGTGGCTTAACTACTGCCATCTAGTGATAGCAACCGAAACCAACGGCTCAATTTGCCATGCAAAACAATTTATTTATAGTTAAATAAATAAATTGTATTAAATTCGAGCTAATAAAAAAAATACAAATAATACATAATATGTGTCTGTTATGATCGTATTTGTAAGTTAAATTGCGTGCGCGACGTAACCACATAAGCCGTACTGAGGCGCGACCTCTTTTGTAAGACAAGACGTATCTATTTCTTTTTCATGTCTATGACGGCACCCAACGTATGTCTCAAATAGGTATTCCGTCAATGACCAACTATTAGTTAGATTTGTTGAATAGCTCCTTTAGTTGCTGTAAAGGCGATTTCTCACTGTCGCTAGAGTAACTGATTTGAACGACCGATCCTGTTCTGTGTACGAATTACAGTAGACAGTGTAAAATGAGCATTGAGAATTTTCAGGCACTTAAATTAGGCAGGCCTTAGCAACACCATAAAATATAGAAAAAAATACGTAGTTAAATAAAAAAGCGGTCAAGTGCGTGTCGGGCCACGCGCTGTGTAGGGTTTAGTTTTATTTGACATATTTTTGGTTGATATTTATCAAATCATTTTGGTACGGTATGTACGAGTATGTCTACATCCACCCCATCATTTTTTGAATTGCAATAGAGCTAAATTAATAATACCAGCCAAGCATGAGTCCGACTCATTCTTCTGTCGGATATTTAAGAGACTTGCTCTTGTCGGTGAAGCAAACTCCATCGTGCTCTGTCTTCGGCCAACGTTTTTATATCCTGGTAGGATACGACCTCAACCTTTTCCTTCAACTGTTTAGAGTAGCTTCGTCTTGGTCTTCCCCTTCCTCTCACTCCATTATTTTTTCCCTCCATTATGTTCCTAAAGAAGGAGTCGTGTCTTAACAAGTGTCCAATCATTCGGCCTCATCTATTCTCTATGGTCCTCAACAAGCATCTCTTCTCATTCACCATCCTTAACACTTCTTCATTCGTTTTCTTCTCTGTCCAGCTTATGCGTTCCATCCTTCTCCAGTATCACATTTCAAAGGCTTCCAATCTCTCTCTATCTCTTTGTGTCATCACCCAAGTTTCACTACCATACAACGCGATACTCCAAATATACACTTTTATCAGGCGCTTCTTGATTTTTTTTGATATGTTAGCACTTAGCAGGTTTCTCTTGTTATTGAACGCCGTCTTCGCCATTCCAATCCTGGTTATTATACATTTGGAGTCTTCTGTCACTATGCTGCCCAAGTATCGGAATTTAGTAACCTGTTCAATATTGATACCACAAACCTGAATAGGTTGTTTTTGATGGTTAGTTTTTGTTGTTATTAAAGATTTAATTTTATTGTAATTAATTTTCAGTCCGAATTCTTTGAAGGTTACATCCATTTTATTAACAAGTTGTTCTAGTTGTTTTGAGTGCTGCTATGTCGTCTGCAAATCTGATGAAGTGAATTTCCTTTCCATTAACTTTGACCCCCCCCCCCCCCCCCCCCAGTATCGTTTTCTAGAATTTTGTTAACGGCGCACTCTATAAATATGTTAAAGATTAGTGGTGATAATGGACAGCCCTGTCTTACTCCTTGTCTTATCTTAGCCTTTGCCTTTTCCTCGCCTATGGTGACAATCGTTTCTTGCTGTTTATAAAGTTGGTATATTATTCTTCGGTCTCTGTAGTCCAATCCAGCATTTCTCAGTATTGGGAACAATGTCTTCCAAGTGACTTTGTCAAAGGCTTTTTTCAAATTAATGAACGCAACATGTGTTTCCAGCCCTAGCTCTAATCTTCTGTCTATAACAAGTCTTAGTGACAGTATGGCTTCTCTCGTGCCAGTATAGATTCTCTCGTGCCTTTGTGCTTCCTGAACCCATATTGGTCTGGAGAAAGATACTGTTCCATGACTGCTCTGATTCTATTCTGTATAACTTTCAGTAAGATTTTCGATACTTGTGAGATCAGGCTCAGAGTACGGTGTTCTTCGCACTTAAGAGTATTTGGCTTTTTAGGTAATGTTATTGTTTTACTGATTTGGAAATCCTCCGGTACTATCCCAGTATTATACATGTTCTGTATTAATCTAAAGATTTCGTCGCAAAGGGGATCACATGCTGCGAATTTGATGAGTTCTATATATAATCCGTCCTCTCCTGGTCCCTTCCCGTTTTGTATGCAGTCTATTGCTTTGTCAAATTCACTTCTTATAATTTCAGGGCCCAGTCTTTCTATGTCTACTTCTTGTTCTTCTATGTCTTCCTTTGTCAGTTCTTGTCCCACATACAATTCTTCAATGTAAACCTGCCATCTCTGTACTATTTTTTTTTCATCACTGAGTATTTTGTTATCTTTATCGAATATAGCTGTACTTTTAGTCTTGTGTTTCTTATCCATTTCCTTTATTTCGCGGTTTGCTAGATCCATTTGTCCTTTTTTCATCAGGTTCTCTATAATATTGCACGTTTCAATTATTTCCTTCTCTTTCTGCTCTTTACACTTTGACGTTATTTTGTTTGTGATTTTCTTATATATCTCTATACTGTCATCATCTCTCCTATTTCTTACTCTTCTTCTTTCCAACATGAGATCAATAATTTCTTTGCTAAGCCATTTTTTCCTTGCAACAATTTTTTCTTTTCCTAGGCATTCTTCTGCGCTAGTCTTTATTATATCTTTAAGAGTATTCCATCTACTCTCTAAATCTTTATTTGACTTAATATCTATATTTATATCTCTCTCTTCTAACTTATCTCCTAGACTATTACTATATTGCACTCGTTTCTCAATATCCTTAAGCTTATTGAGATCAATTGATTTCGATTTCTTTTTCTTGTCTTCCTCTTGGTCTTGAAAGTGTGGTGACTAACTAACAGGAGTTGGTTTTTATTAAGTATTTACTTTAACATTTGATATATATTGCTTACGAGATATTATATTCTTTTTAAATTATAATTTTTCTTTATTACTTATCTGTGAAAAGTTAACTTGCTGCCTTTCAAATCATAAGGTATGGCCTCTTAAAGACAGGACAGACAGACGGTTATTTTTTATGTGGGAACTCTAAATATTACACTTTTGTCAATTACGATACCTACAAATTTTTATTTTATTTTGTTTGTATGGCGATGTCTTTTTGAAATTCTTACCTAAATAAATTCGGAATGTATAATTATATTCTCAAAAAGAAATATGTACGATTGAGGTACCTACTTATGACCGTCACCATGGGAACCCCAGGGAATCCGTATTTAATATCCTGACAGGAAGAGGACTCCATTTCTTACTTTCGATGAATTCGCACATCTCTCAGAATTTAATCACATTAAACGTTTTTTCAATCTCGGACCGTATTAATGTTGACATGTGTGGGTTTTCATCAAAAGCGAAAAAGGAAATGTAAATTGTATTTTCTGTTGTAAAGTACAATACTACTGACATATAAATAAAAAATATAATAAAATAAAAAGGGGGTAACTTTGCCATCGTATGTTTTATCTCATCTCACTAATATTATAAATGCGAAAGTATGGATGTTTGTTTATTTGTTTGTTTGTTTGTTCCAAACCACTGAATGGATTTGGATGAAATTTGGTAGGTAGATAGATAAGGCACTCGGCTAACACATAGGATAATTTTTGTCCCGGAAAACTCGAGGGTTCCCGGAGGAATGGCTAAAAACTGAAATTTTTACTTTGTCACTAGATGGCGCTGGCTTAGCATTTTATTTCTCTCTGGACCCAATTCTGAAGTCCACGCAGACGAAGTCGCGGGTGGAAGCTAGCTTATTATATTTCTGTGTTCTTTTGGTGGATTACATTTAATTTTTATTGCAAAAAAGTATTTACAAATAAAATATATTTAAAAAAACATTCTTAGAATACAATACATACATAATTATGTTTACGTGGTCAATTAATAATATTCAAACATGAAAAGGACATTACCCTTCCATGGAGGAAGGGTAATGGTATGTATTGTATTCCGTTCGAATCCCTTTTTTATCTAAATCTAACAGTAATTAAAAAAATATATATATTCCCTACTCTAAAAGAAATCACTACGTTTTTTTTAAGGGAAGACGTAAAAGCAATGTGAATTCGCCCTTACAAGGGTTTAGCGTCACGCTCCATCCGCCGAAGGTTGATCGGAGCCCCCATGGGCTTTGATTGTTCAAGTTAAATCGAATATCCAGCCGGCTTAGTTAGAATTATCACGGCGAATGAGACATTGTTTCGGGTAAGTACATAAATATCTGAAAACACTAAAATTGTAGTTAATTCAGTCTGAAACGAATTAATATGTACATTGGATAGTCCAATTCCAATTTGCCCCAAATCGCGAACCAAAAATTTTTTTTTTTACCATCCCCTTCATTTTTTGTGTGTTTTACTAAGCCGAGAGTGAAAACCTCGGTAACGCAAAATTGCAAATTTATCTCATGTAACTGTATTTGTAGCTTTTAACGAATTTAAGACAACAATTCGAAATGAATTGTAGAAGCATCTGAAACCTCATCTTTGCTAATGAATATATTGGATGGGTGTGTCGATCCAATAGAGATCATATGCGATCGGTGGAGAGGTGAAATGAAAGAGGTTTCTTCGTTCGGATAGTACCGTGGTACAGTATCCAAGATTTTGAACTTTTTTGAACATTTATTGGTTTTGCCTGCCTGACCAATATATAATATTTGAGTATCACAATTGGTGAAGAATTAAACTACGAGAACACAAAATCACATATTTACAGGTAGTTGAATAATTAAAAATATGTAGGTGTCCCTACAGTACTCCCCCCTCTAATGAACAACTTAAAATATCAAAAGGTTTTACAACTAAGAAATGAACATAGTTAAGAAATTATTACAACAGTATAAAAGAGTTCAACGCGCGATGCGCTAGTAAATAGTTGTACGCAGCATAGTCGCAACGCGCTGTAAGTGCTCGTCGCAGTGTGTGTCGGCGCGGAGGCAGCAGCGGGGAAGGAGCGGTAAGCGGCAGCCGCGCGCGGCGCGCGGTGCAGTGTGCATTGCGCGTCATCGGGCCGGCCGGTCGTTGCATAAATACGGCGCTGCGTGCGGGATCGCGTTCTGTTTCGCCGAGGACGTCATCGCATCAGAAGCGGAGGCATCGAGGAGGCCGGTTGATCTCGACTCGAGGCGTACTTCGTGTAGTGAAGACTGAAGATATGGATTGGAAGTTTCTATCGCCGTGCCTTACTAGTTTCTATGCGACGATTCGTCGATCACTGGTTTCTAACGACTATTGTCGTTTATTCTTCAGTTTCTAAACGATCAGTTCGACTGCGCAAATAAAGTTGATTTTCAGTTGTTTTCATTATGTAAATAAATTTGATCCCTTGTTGTTTTAATTTTCCCAAATACGACTTGTGCATGGATAAGCAGTCGTATTATTTTTGCATGGTGTATGATGGATGAGGTGGTGGTTGCATGAATGCTTGATGGTTGTAACGGGTGCTTGGCATGATGCTTGCGATTGCATTAATGCATGAGGTAGGTAGTTTGTTTGCAAAAAATATCAGATTCCCAGGCACGTCACGTCGATTTTTTTTTCGTTTTTTCTATCTACCCTCATTTTTTTGTTGTGGTACCCTCAAGTCTCACCTTGATATCGAACTGTTCGTTTACTAACTCTGCCAGATCTTGTTGTGATATTATTATCTTTGTTTGAGATATTAGTAGTTGCGATATCATCTTCGTTAAGTATGTAGGCTGGTTTCAATCTATCCAGAGATATGAATGCTGTTCTGTTTGGTAGTTGAACTTGATAGAATTTTTCTGATTTTTGAAGAACTTCATACGGGCCTTCGTACGGAGGAGTTAGGGGTTTTCTGACAAGATCTGTTCGCACGAATATGTGTGTGCATGTTTTCAAATCCTTGTTTATGAATATTTCCTTTTCTGAGTCTTTCCTTTGTGTGGGTATTAGAGAGCTCATTGTGTTTGCAAGATTTTTTACGAAATCAGCATCTTCGATTTTAGACTTTGTAGGTACAAAAAAATCGGAAGGTATGCGTAACTGTGTTCCATATGTTAATAAACAAGGACTCAGGTTGTTTTCTTTGCGAAGTGTTGTTCGGAGACCAAAAAGTACTGTCGGTAATTCTTCAGACCAGCTGTGTTTTGAGTCTCTGGCCATTAAAGCTGCTTTAAGTGTTCGGTGAAAACGTTCTACTTTTCCGTTCGATTGTGGGTGATATGCAGTTGTTCGTATTCTTTGTATACCAAACTTTTTAAGTAGGCAGTTAAACAAGTTTGATTCAAACTGTCTGCCTTGATCGGTAGTTATACGTATTGGGCATCCGAAACGTACTATCCAGCTTTCGTAAAGAGCTCTTGCTACAGTTTCTGCAGTGATTTCGCATACAGGAACTGCTTCAGGCCATTTTGTGAAACGGTCGACTATTGTGACACAGTATCGGTAACCGTTAGAAATTGGTAATGGACCAATTATATCGATGTGAATATGTTCGAATCGAGTTGAGTCTGGAAAGGTTCCTGCAGGTGGTATTGTATGTCGATGTACTTTTGCTTTTTGACATGCGATGCATGTCTTGGTCCATGTTCCCACATCTTTGTTCATACCTGGCCAAAAGTATTTTGAAGCGATTTGTTTTCTTGTTGTTCGAGTACCCGCATGACAAATATCGTGTTGAGCCTTGAATACTGCGTAACGATATGTTTTTGGTAAATATGGTCGAGGATTGCGGGTAGACATCTCGCATGTTATTGGTATAGAGATATCAGGTAGTGTGATTTGACCGAACTTCAAATTTGGTTTGCTTCTTAATTGTTTCAATTCTCTGTCTTCATTTTGGTGATTTCCTAGTTGTTGGAAGTCAATTGTAGTTGGGCAATTGATTTCTTCTATTCTGGAGAGCCAATCAGCTACGGCGTTTTTCTGGCCTTGTAGATACTCGATTTTTGTGCAAAACTGACTGATGAAGCTGAGCTGTCGCTCACGACGAAAGGTGTCGCTGTCAGTTGGTACCTTGGTTAAGGCATGAGTTAAGGGTTTATGATCAGTATATACAATGACGTTGTCATTACCCTCAATAAGTCGTCTGAAATGTTTGACAGATAAGTATATCGCTAATAATTCGCGATCATACGTACTGTAACGTCTTTGTGTTTCGCTCATTGCTTTTGAAAAGAATGCCAGTGGCATCAATTTGTTTTTAACCTTCTGATGTAAAACTCCACCAACGCTATGATCTGAAGCGTCAGTCATTATACAGAGCGTTGCACTAAGCATCGGGTGAGACAGAGTAGTTGCTTGTAAAATGCTTTGGCGGCAACTTTCAAATGCTTTTTCTGCTTCTGAAGTCCATGAGATGACTGTTTTGTCATTCTTTTTAGTGTTGTGAAGATATTTGTTCAGTTCGTTCTGTAACTGTGCTTGATGTGGCAAACAATCTCTGTAGAAGTTGAGCATTCCTAAAAAGCGACGAAGCTCTTGTATGTTTTCAGGCTTTTTGTAGTTTGAGATGATTTCTATGCGCTCTTTAGTTGGAGATATGCCTTCAGAGGTCACTTTGTAACCGAGGAATTCTATCTCAGTTTTGGCAAACTCGCATTTGCTGATGTTTACAGCTAAACCGTACTTGTTTAAGCGTTCTAGTACCTGCTTGAGTACTTGTTTGTGGGATTCTTCATCTTTTGAGAACAGGAGAATGTCATCGACATAGGAAAAACATCCTTCAATATCTCTTAAAACTTCGTGCATGAAGCGTTGAAAAGTCTGACTAGCGTTTCTCAAGCCAAAGGGCATGCAGCGGAATTCGAATAGTCCGAATGGGGTAATAATCGCTGTTTTCTCTGGATTTTCTACAGGTATCCAGTAGTATGCACTTTTCAAGTCGAGTTTTGAAAATACCCTCATTCCATGAAGCTTGTAAGTGAAGTCTTGAATGCGAGGTATGGGGTATCTGTCTGGTAGTGTTACCGAATTGAGGCGTCGATAGTCTCCACATATTCGCATGCTACCGTCTTTTTTCTTCACGATATGGAGTGGGTTTGCCCATGGGCTCTTAGAAGGTTGACAGATTCCCAGTTCCACTAGTTTGCTAAACTCTTCTTTAGCAGCTTTATATTTGTCAGGCGCTAGAGGTCTTGCTCTCGAAAATAGTGGCTGGCCTGTGGTTTCAATGTGGTGGACAACGTTGTGTTTGGATGGCTCCTTGAATGACAAGGGTCTAAGTACATTTGGGAAGTCTTTCAGTATATCATAGTAAGGATGTTCCTTAGCTAGAGTGTAAAGCGACTGCTGGTCAGTTGTGATTGAGAGTGTGTTTATGGAGAGGCTTGTTGTACGGTCGATCAGCTTCTTGTTGTGAACGTCGACTAACAATTTGTAGTGGTTGAGAAAATCGGCTCCTAAAATGGACATCTTGACATCAGCAATGACGAATGACCATCTAAAACTGCGTCGTAGTCCAAGGTTGAGTACTGTTGACTTTTCTCCATATGTGTTGATAGGCGTGCTATTAGCGGCGTAAAGTTTGTAGCCATTTGAATTGTCGAGTGTTCTTTTTCGTCGAGCAGCCAGTACTGAAATTTCAGCGCCAGTGTCTATCAGGTACCTTTCTTCGGTTAGCCTGTCAATGACACAAAGGCGGTTTCCCATACTAACACCGATACCCGCCGTAACCGGTGTAGTATCTAGTTTTCCGACGGCTTCCAGTTACAAGGCGTTTTGCAACGATTTGCGTTTTTGCCGAATTTGTTGTGGTAGTAGCATATCCCGTTGTCAGGTGATTTGAATTGGCGGTTCTGATTGTGTCTGTTATGATAGTTATGATTTGATCGTGAACGAGAATGTGAACTTGCTCGGCGGTAGCTCTGTGAACGGGTGTGACAGCGTGAGCGATGTCTTCTGTCTAATTCTTCGATCTTGTGTGTGAGTTCTGCCATCTGCTTGGTTAGGATACTGATTGCACTGTCTTCAGATGAGTGCTGAGACGTCGTAACGGGTGCAAGTTGTGTGGTAGGCGTAAACTCGAGCATTTTGTCAGCCATTGTAGAAAGGGTGTCCAGTGACGATTCGGAGTTTACAGCTAAAACGGCTCGAACGTTAGAAGGCATTTGTTTTAACCATTCTACTTTGAGACCTTCTTCAGTGATCATGTCAGCGCCTAGATCACGCATCTGTCGCAGGAGCTGGGACGGTTTCTGGTCACCAAGCTCAAGACCACTGACTAGACGTTGAAAGTTCTGGACAGATGATTGCTCATAGACAGATATGAGACGTTGTTTGACTGTTTCATATTTGTTCGAACTCGGTGGTGATCGGAGAATGTCAGTGATATGCCGAAGATCTTGCGACTGCAACTGTTGAAGTAGGTATCTGAATTTTTGGTCATCCGATGTCTTCAGTGGGTCAATCACAGATTCAAATTGTATGAACCATATGCTGGGTAGTTCGCGCCAGAACGGTAGAAGACGCGAGTGTACGGAGACTACATCGGTTTGGCACGCTACTGGAAATGGAGCGGCGACATTGGTCTTCGTCTCTTCAGACATGACTTTGATCAGACTTGCTCTGCCGGTTGGCTGAAGGTGCGCTGTTTGTATTCAGCTTCGGGGTCACCAGTTATTGGATGGGTGTGTCGATCCAATAGAGATCATATGCGATCGGTGGAGAGGTGAAATGAAAGAGGTTTCTTCGTTCGGATAGTACCGTGGTACAGTATCCAAGATTTTGAACTTTTTTGAACATTTATTGGTTTTGCCTGCCTGACCAATATATAATATTTGAGTATCACAATTGGTGAAGAATTAAACTACGAGAACACAAAATCACATATTTACAGGTAGTTGAATAATTAAAAATATGTAGGTGTCCCTACAAATACATAATTATTGAGAAAAATTGTAGTAGTAACAAAATTTTTACGACGAGGTTTTTCCTTCCTCCTGAAAAATTACATTTTCCGCATATACGAGGTTTTCACTCTCAGGCGACGGTATATGAATTGTATGTAATCTGAAACAAAGATTTCAACGTTAAACAAAGTTCTAAGAGCTATAGGTACAGTGTGTAACAAAATTGGTGTAGGACCCGTTAACGGGGATTCTAGTCATCGTACTGAACAACTTTTGTTCTACAACTTTGCTCAAACATTCACGCTTCCCTTACTGATTTACTGATCTACTTACTTCTACGGCGAGAGCGAGGATCGCGAGTTCATTTGCGGTTTTCAGGTATTTCCCTTTACTTGTGCTATAAGTCTTATAGTATAAGACATTGCTTCTTGCCATATTTCATGATTCAAGGTCAACGGGAAGTACCCTATAGATTTTGATTCCCTTGCTAATTCCCTTGTGAGTGTCAAAATATGCTGCATAAATGGCCGTATCTTTTGATTCCGTTGACTTAGAAATTTAATTTTTTCGCTGCTCCAAGGGATTACAGACCCTTGATATTTTTTCAACTTGATACCTCCACGCGTGCCTATAAAAAAGAGTTTTGACTAACAGATAGACAGACAGACGGACTAAGTGATCCTATAAGGGTTCCTTTTTCCTTTCGAGGTACGGAACCCTAAAAATGGCCTAAGAAACCTACGTAGTACAGTAAAAGTAAAAGTACGTATATGTATGTCAGTCTCGGGTCTCCAAAGTACAGAAAATCTGAGATGACGGTATGATATACCGAAAGAGCCCATTATTAATTATTATATTAATACATTTGTCCAAACGAGGTATCCTCTACACAGTCCTCCCTAATAAATTATTATTACGCTTATAACAGCCATGAGTATTGAAAGAGCTCTCAAGTCTTGGCATATCAGCGCATAAGTCCTATCATTTTCTGAAGGGTTCTCCAGCTGTTTCAATGTTTGACCGCACAACTGCATATCATTAAAATTGCATTTAAATTTGTCATTCATGGGAAAAGTTTTTATTATAAAGGTGGGCGGGTTTTTACAGGGTGTAAAAATAGAATTCTTGGAATCTTAAACGGTGGGTTCCAGTAATGAAACTGATCAATTTTTTTAACCAGAAAACTGCCGTATATCCCTAGTGATAGCACTGTTTTTTGTGCAACATGTTATGAAGAAGTATTTTTTATGGAATCTTTGATATATCAATTGGTATGAAATAAAAGCCCAATTTGATCCATGTGTCCCTTTGTAAGAAGCATAGCCCCAACATAGCCCACTGCAAGTAGATTATATTTTTTTGCGTCTGAACTTTTTAATAACAGTTTTTTTAAATAAAAAAAGAGATGTCAAAGAACTAAAGAGAAGGGTGTCATTATCTGTTTGTAAGTAAATGTGTAGGTACCTACACGGAAAAAAGATTTAGAAATTTTATTGCGCCAAGGGATTCTGATGTCTTGGATTTGTTTCTTACTGCAGAAATATATATATATTTTTAACGTACGTTTTGACTCTCTCAATAAAATGTGGCATTCTTGAGGGCCGATTCAAGAAATTCATATTCTCCGTTGAAAAAACATATTTCATAGTTTATATACGAAACTATATTTTCTTGAATGGAAGGAATTGATTTTATCATGTATGTCCGTTTACTCATAATCATATTCATTTTATTGGTAAAGGAATTTTCATTGTAACTGCCTGTACCCAAAACAACTTGATGGTATATGGGGTGCGAAGTGTCATTAGATTGTATTTTTTTTTAATAATTAGATTAATAAAGGAAAATGTAAGCAGTGTCCAGATTTAATACAGACAGCGTCAAAGGGTATGTATCACTTTTACAAAAATGTTATGTTTATTTATTTATTTTGAGGCGAAATTGTACGGCTTTGATCCTTTTAGTTAGGTTTCTAATGAGCTTACAATTTGGTAAGTATTACAGAAATGAAGTATAAAAGGGCGCCTAATGTCGAAGGGTGAATAACCAGTGATCTGAATTATGCTCAGTTAAATTATTTACTAAACAAATTATTAATTTCGTTTGATGGCTAATTGAGGACGTTTTCGAGGAGATATAAAAAAATACCTAAGGATTATGCGGCCCTAACCAACAAAGTAAATAAGAGCCTTAATAGTAAATGTCAAGTTTGTGTCAGATTTATTTATTTATTTATAGTGATGCAACGAATAGTACTTTTACGAATACGTATACGAATATCAAACCTATTCGGCGAATACGAATACGAATATTTTGTCATGATAAAAAACATAAAATTTGTAGATTTTCTGGTTTTAGGCGATTTCTTTTTTCACACTGAATGTTCCCAGCCGTTGGAAAAAGTCTTTCTGAGGAGACTGTACATGGCTTCAGTGAAAAATATTTTTGGGCGAGTTTTTTCAGACTTGGAAAATGGACATCTTCTCGCCAAAAGGCCAGTGGATCAGCAGTCAGCGATAAATTTGGGAGCTTTAGATAAGCATCTATTTCGTTTTTAGTTTGCGAATCCCCTGTAAAAAGACATTTTGAAATTAAATTTAACTTTTAGTAGATGACAAAGACCTACCTAGAACCTATTACCTATTAATAACTTTTCTAACTTTTTTCATACTCACCAGAAAATATTGAAATTGGCTCTTCCATTTCGGCCTCTTCAATTATTTCTTGGCATACTTGCCAAATTCCTCTACTTGTCGACGGTTGAGGTTCTTCTGGAGGTCTTGTCGGTCTTACGGCCTCTCTGACATCAACAGCAGCGTTAAGAACTGATCGAGCGGTTTCAGCGACCACTGTTGAGCTGAAAATCCTTGTTTTGAACCGTGGGTCAAGGATCGTTGCTAATAGATAAGTTTCATCACTTTCCATAAACGCAAATCTGCGTATTTTTACACGCGTGTTTTCCAATTCTGCCAGTAATTAGAGTTGCGTTTATACGTAAAATATTAGTTTTTAAATATTCGTATTAGTATTCGCCGAATACGAATATTCGGTAAATGTCTACTATTCGGCGAATACGAATATTCGTATTCGTATTCGTTGCATCACTGTTAATTTATCTATTTCCAATAGAAATAATATAACAAAATAAAACACATTACAACACCAAAAGCGTCGATGGCTCCGCGGGTAGTGACTCCGTCCTCCTAACCAGAGGTCTCGGGTTCAAATCCTGACCAGTGCACCAGTAAGTTTTTCGAAACTTCCGTGCATTTTCATACCGACTGCTTTACATTATAATTCGCGCAATGCACATCTGATTTCTAGATGTGTATGATGGTCGCGTTGCACACGTCCGTAGGTGTAAATCTAAATGCCCTACACGTGACCACGGGTGACCTACGGGTGATGCTAAGTGCAACACCAGGCAACGATGGATGTTTGTTTGTTTGTCAGTTTGTTTGATTGTTTGTTCCGCTTTCACGCCAAAACTATTGAACGGATTTGAATGAAATTTGGTAGGTAGATAGATGAAGCACTCGGCTAACACATACGATACTTTTTATCCTGGAAAACTTAAGGGTTCCCGTAGGAATGCTTAAAAACTCAAAATTTCCACTTCGTCACTAGATGGCTAGATCTTAACGTTTTCTTTCAATTCTGAAGTCCACGCGGACGAAGTCGCGGGCGGAAGCTAGTAATAGCTATATTTTACACACTACGTGTTAATGTGTGTGTGAGTATCTAGGGCTGCTTAGGCTAAGGCTTCTTGATCATACCGCCTTGTCGTAGGTTATACTATGTAATTATTATTACGAAATCAGTTCATCTATGAACAAACATAATTATTTTTTCCAAGTGAATTTAGGCCTGCCGTCATGGGATGAAATAAAGTACTCCATGAGGGCAACAAAAAGCATCGTAGTTCACAATGCTACAGTGCATTGGATACGGTGCCCATACAAAAATGCCCTTTCTCCTTTAAAACTTTTTTCACATACCAAAATTGTTTACCATATACGTTTTTTCACATCTACTCAGTTGAATTAGTTTTCAAACGATATGCCTATCTTTTCAGTAGACATCGCATGCCAACTTTCTTATTCTACAATAAGTCGGCCATACTTAATCTCAAGTTTCCAATAAAGAGCATGCAATATCAAAATATTTGCGAACAGAACGGAAATTAGATTTAGAACCAGGCGTTATTACTCTCCAGAAACGGTTATTATAAGCTGATTGTTGAGTAACACGCTTAATTACTAATATTGTTAATTAAATCTTTGATAGTATAACATAGGGTGTTTCAGTGTTTTGTATTTTGTATTCCAAAAGATAAAAGAATACAAAATAAAAAACAAAACAACATCATGATAGAAGAAGGAATAATACAACGGTACAATTAATAACCAAAAGACAAAGAAGTTTTATATCGTCGCTCCAGCGGGGTGCATGTCTGTGCCAAAAGAGTTTGTGTTATATTTGTGTGTGTGTGTCATCTGCATAACAGCCTTACGTAGGTAACTATGTTAGTGAGGACTTAGAACTTTAATAAAGTAATTGTAAACGATTAATACATACCTATATGACGCATCAAAGTGGATCAAAAGCGTCGGCGCCTAAGCGGTATTGACTTCGACCTCCTAACCAGAGATCGTGGGTTCAAGTCCTGGCCAGTGTACCGATGAGTTTTTCGAAACTTACGTGCATTTTCATGCCGACTGCTTTAACAGTGAAGGAAAACATTGTGAGGAAACCTGCACATCTGGTTTCTAGATGTGTATGATGGTGGTGCTGCACACGTCCGTAGGTGTAAATCTAAATGCCCTACACGTGACCGCGGGTGATGCTAAGTGCAACACTAGGTAACCGCCGCCGTCTATGCATTGTGGATAGAACAGTTAAATGTGCCACACGATAAGATCGGCTTGACTCCTTGGCACTGCGTAGAGATGTAGCCTCGCTCTGCATTCTCTATCGCATGTACAATGGGGAGTGCTCCGAGGAATTGTTCGGATTGATCCCTACCGCCTCTTTTCGCCATCGTTCTACGCGATAACAATTTCATCCCCATCACTTAGCTGGTTGGCAGTCCAAAACTGTGCGTTTCACTAGACACTTTCTGCCTCGCACAACCAAACTGTGGAATGAATTGTCGCCTGCGGTATTTCCGGACCAATACGACATTCAAACCTTCAAGAAAAGAGCGTACTCCCATATCAAAGGCCGGCAACGCACTTGTGACCCCTCTGGTGTTGCGGGTGTCTATGGGCGGTGGTAATCGCTTACCATCAGGTGATCCGTCTGCTCGTTTGCCAACTCTGCCATAAAAAAAAGAAGGATCATAGTTCCACTGAATTTCGACGATAGCGACATTTTATACACACTTACATCCAATGTTTACATTGATTTTAATACGCCAACCGATGTTCCCCAAGATAAACTCTTATAACTCGTAAATATCTGCAAGGGAAAGGGTTGTATTGATGTTATAAATAGCGGCTCGATATCGCGAAGTGAAACTGGTTGTTTACCAATACTTATAACGTGTATCGATACAAATACGTTATGAAACGCAATACGTAGCAATTGTTATGTCAACAGCCCAGTAGGTCCCCACTGCAGGGGCACGGGTCTCTTCCCATAACTCGGGAAGGTTAGGCCCTACTCCACATACGGGGGCCAAGTCCAGATTGGTGGAGGTTGTGGGGCTAGTGGCCAACCGCAGTGTCAGAAGTTTTCAAGCCGCCTATAAGGCCTCCGACATGGCTTAGCGGCTGCTATCTAGCGATAGCAGCTAGCAACAACGGCTTATCGTG
The DNA here is from genome assembly GCA_958295455.1 of Coleophora deauratella. Lineage (NCBI taxonomy): Eukaryota > Metazoa > Arthropoda > Insecta > Lepidoptera > Coleophoridae > Coleophora > Coleophora deauratella. The sequence goes on along the minus strand of OY282403.1, from coordinate 3,097,221 downwards.
CCTTGCGAAGCACGGAAACGGTCGAGATAAATACCACTAACAGTCAAACCCGTCGAGTTTATGACCATGTCTATAGGCAGTTAACCTGCGTGATCGACGCGACCATGCAAGCCGCACTGAGCCACGACCGCTTCACGTAGCAATTACACGACTGGTTTATTGTTATCATCATCATTATCAACCAAAAGATGTCCACTGCTGGACAAAGGTCTCCCCAAGGAATTCCACGACAACTGGTCCTGTGCTTCTTCATCCAGCGGCTGCCCGCGACCTTCAGGACATCGCTCCACCGAGTCATTGGTTATACTGAAACTAATTTGTCTAAAATATGTATATCGACTGAACTATTTGTAAATCTGATCATTAATATACAGAAATAGTTACTTAATTTCTTTCTTTCAATTCTTTAATTTCATTTCTTTATTCGTTTGTTTACCTGTGTCGTGAATGTTTGAGTTTTAGTGAGAATGATGGCTAAAAGGAGGTAAAATATATTTGTGTTTTGGTTGTGTAGGTAGGTATACCAATTTTTTTTTGTTCTATGTTATCTTTTTATTATACATATTTTAATCTGTTTTATGTGTTTGTATTTGTTCACATAGAGGCTATTGCTATTGTTTGTTTGGCTATGCTGTAATGCTGTGTGTACTACTGAAATAAAAAAATAAATATTGTATGTTAATAAATTTTGTTAGCAGTCGTCAAGCCATGTCAGAGGCCTTATAGGCGGCTTGAAAACTTCTGCCACTGGGGTTGGCCACTAGCCCCACAACCTCCACCAATCCGGACTTGACCTCCGTGTGTGGGTGGAGTATGGCGTAACCTTCCCGAGGAATGCGAAAAGACCCGTGCCCCTGCAGTGGGGACGATATGGGTTGTTAAATGATGCTTAAATAGCAATTCACTTTCTTTATTTTAATTTCATTTCTTTCTGTTTCATTTCATAAATTGAATGAAATTAGATAAAGTATCGAAAAAACAACTAAGTATAATGAAAAGAGCGCATAGTGTGAAGAGTTAAATGATAGATACAATGCACTGAAAACGAACCTTCTCTGGAAACAAACGAACCGTCTGCTCGTTTGCCACCTATCACATAAAAAAAAACAGCAGAATAATGCCATGGATCATAAACGTATAGGTACATAATAAATAAATAACTATCGGTTGACAGAATAATAATAATAATAATTATTTATTTGTTTCTTAAAATTAGATACATATTTTGTGCCGCTCGCGCTCTAATTCTCCCACTCGGATTCCCTGTGTCGGGAGAACTAGTCTCTTCCATCGGATACAGAAAAAAGAAATTAAAACATTCTATAAATAAGATTACAGAAACACAATAAGAAATGATAGCAAAAAGAAAAAAAAGAACAATGTAACAATGCCTATTGCAACATCAATAGTTCTCCATTACGTCAACAGATGGCGCTGCATGTATCCTGCAACGCGCTAAAACGTTACGCTCCATTAGCATAGCTAAGTCCACTATGGATTTTGTCATTGGTACCGAGCTAGGACTGTAAGTAAAGCGGACGGATTCCCGGCCAATTATGGATAGCCACTATTTGCTACTCAGAAGCACCACAAAGTATAATACAGAGTGGCCGCTCAGTACAAACTATAGATGGGCAATCTACCCTATCTACCGGGTAGATTGGGAATATTCCCAATATCTACCCATAAATACCTTCCCAGTGGGTATTTATCAGGGTATATAAACTTATGAGCATATTTTTTTGTTTTAAATTTCACTTCAGAACTGTCAATTCTATAATTTGCTATCTTATGTAATTCAGTAACTTGTTACAATAAATAACAACCTAAAAAATATATGTAATTTTTTTCAGTTCCCCATACTAAATCTGAGTAGTATTTTTTTTCACACCTGTATAACAAGTCTTTGAGTATGATATTTTGAATTTCCGAGTTATATGATGTTATTTTCTAGTTGAGAAAATGACATCTATTATCCATTATGAAATCCAACATGGCGGCCATGCATTTTCGAAAAATATCGATACGGGTGTAATTTTGTGGTGTGATAATTACAAAAAAATAACGGGGATGGGGGTAAAGGCGCGGCGTTCGGTGTGCGGGGTGGTGTGGTGCGGGATGCGGGGGGTGTGGAGCGGGGTGCGGGGTGGTGTGGTGCGGGATGCGGGGGTGAGGAGCAATGTCCGGGATAAGGCGCGGGGTGCGGGAAGCGGGATGGAGCGGGGTGCGGGCGGGTGAGGCGCCCGATGCGGGGGTGAGGAGTGGGGTCGGGGGGAGCGGTGTGCAAGGGGGTGAGGCGCGGGGTGCGGGGGGAGCGAGGCGCGTGGTGCGGGGGGGTGAGGCACGGGGTGCGGGGGGTGAGGCACCGGGTGCGAGGGGGTGAGGCGCGGGGGGTGAGGCACCGGGTGCGAGGGGGTGAGGCGCGGGGTGCGAGGCGGTGAGGCGCGGGGTGCAAGGGGGTGAGGCACGGTATGCGGGGAGTGAGCCACGGGGTGCGGGGGGTTGGCGCGGGGTGCGGCGGGCTAAGGAGCGGGGTGCGGGAGTGAGGCGCGGGGAGCCTCCTGCTTTTGTTACAGTCATGTATACAGAGTGGAATTTTGTAACGTCGCCTGGAAGGAAAGTACTTTAAATATTGGAGATAGCAAATTTTACTCAAAGGAAACATTCCTGTATTTTCAAAAAGAAGCAAAACTACATTCAAAGATTTTTGAAAATACGCTTGACACACCCAGGAATCGAACCGTCTAAAATCCGACAACATAACATCCTGTACTTTTATGGAACGACATTTTTTCATAAATGTACGGCTGCTATCTTAGATAAAAAAAAATGATGTCATTTTTCATAAAGAGAACCTCGAAAAAATACATTTCCACCATTTTAGGTTCTAAAGTGGATGACATTTTCATAATCAGCACCTTAGAAATCCTCACTAACTACACCCATTTCAACATTTTTTTAAGAGCATGGCCGCAACCTTGGATTCAAAAACAGATGTTTTTTATAACGTAATCAGCACCCCACAAAACTAGTAAAATAACAGCCATATCGATATGATAAGTCAGTTCCTGCACTTCAATCATGGTTATCTTCGCAATATAATAAATTTTGCTTTATTCTCGATACTGAGGTAGTTGATACTTAGAGTGCGCGCCACGAAAGAAGTCCCGCGGCAAAATTTGGTACTAAAATAAAAATGACAGATAAAGTTGACAATATAACTACTGGTGATATGTTCGTGGAGATTTTTTATTTATTTTTGTGTGCTGAGTTATTCTTATAATGCCGAAAGTAGTTAAAAGTACAGTAAGACAAGTAATTCTCCATTTTCAGTGCAATGACAGCGACGCGTCTGCGGGACTTCTTTGATGGCGCGCACTCTACTTCAGAATTTCAAATTTAAAAGCATATAAAATTAAGACTTTATTTTTAAACGACAATTTAGTTTTATATACCCAACGATTGGGTATATAACTGGGTATATTCTCATAAATACCCAATCTACCCTATAAATACCCTCCCGGGTAGATAGGGTATGGGAAGATTGCCCATCTCTAGTACAAACCACTAAAATCCTAAGCATATACATGCTTATAGAAGTATACGATCGTTCAAGGCAAGGTCGCGATCGCACAGTCGCGAGTGTTACGCGGCAAATACCTATATAGAACGAGATTAGTTTGTTTTAACGGGAACGGAACGGAATCATTATGACATCGAGTGAACAAAAATATTATAGTAATTGTTCGGTATTCGGCTGTCTCAATAGTAATAGAAATAGTAAATTATCTTTTTTTTCATTGCCAGCTGACGTGGACAGGTAAGGAATTAACAATTACCTACCTATGTCCGTGTATATTTTTTTGGGTATTTTTACCAGACTGCGTGGCCTTACTTTTTAATAATGATTAAAGAAAAATAGGTATTATGGTATTACATGAAATATGTTCAAAATGCATATGATATGATATGATAGCAAAGAACGCGCTAAAGCAAAACAAATAGGTACCTATTATTTTCAAAGTTTCATTCAAAAGCAATATTTAAACTCAAAATAAGTATTCAGACAACGCGCATTAAGCAAGCATTAGGTATTTAATTTCTAAGTATTACAGTAATAATTTGGAAATAGTCAATATTAATTTCATTAAAAGGTTCAATTGAATTCAATTAAAAGGTTGTCTAGAAGAGATCCCGTTAAGAGATAAGCCCACCTTTGTGCATCTATGTATTTTTTTCATAAATTTTTGTTGTGTTATTTTGTCGTACAATAAAGCCTACATACAAACATAACTTCTCTTTCACTGTTTTTTTATTCATCGGCAATGTCATAGGTAAAATACGGCGCCGTCTCACATACTGCTAACATAGGTAAATATAGGTAAACAAGATATTTTCATTTCGTTCCTCATTTAAAAACATGCTGAGATTCCATACACTAATAAAATAAATTTAAGGACTTCGGTCAAAAAATTTAACATTCGGATATGTCCATGAACTCCGCAATATTCGCGCATCTGAACAGTGTGACCATTTGTGGCAGATGTCTGCTATTTGGCAGATTTGGCTATTATATTTAAACTCTGGCAGAATAATGTAACGATTTAAAAAAGTGGCAGAATTTGCCAGATTTCAAGGGAACTCTTATATTTTTAAACATAATTAACATTATGACTATCTTTTGAATTGCCTCAAAGATGGTCCGATGACATCAGAATGTTGTGAAGGCTATTATTACCTCCAGGACAGGGTTTCACCAATAAAACACCACAATTACTTCACTGGACTTCTATTCGAACCAAACACTTCACCAATACTGAACACTTTTTAAAAATACAGAACTGTCGTAAACTACTACCCTCGAATTCGCTCGATCGAGATGGCGTGACCGTATGACGACTGCAGCGCCCTCAACAGTATTTCTTCAAAACTAGTTTTACTCACTTTTAAATTTAAACTATTTTCTGACATTGATATAAAAATAAAATAAACATAACAAATCAAAACATTAATTATAAAACCAAAATCTAATAAATTATCCTGATTTTACTATAAACGCTTACATTCGCCCATCCTGACCAACATTCGCGTCCTCGCGAACATATTTATTTCATTTATTTTATTTAATCGCATTTCGTATTTATTTGTTTCATCTATTCCTTATCAATATTAACAATTGTTATGAAAACATATAAGAAAACACACTGAAATTCCATAATTCAATGTTGATCATTCTAATACATTTAGAAACCAATCTTTTCCATACTATCAATTTTGCCATACCTACTCTCTTTTATTTTATCATGTGGTATACTTTATACGTACATAACATACATAGAATAATAAATGATAATACTAAAACATTAACACTACAAATTTTGCTTATAATTAATAATAGTACTGACTGACCATACTACCAATATTAACCATACCACACTTAAACATAATTTTAACCATACTATCCCATACTAACCATACTAACAATACTAACAAATACTAACCATACTAGTCAATAATATTCATACTTTTCACACTAACAGCTTGATTTAACATTGCTGTCAATACTAACATTGTATATAAATATCTCACAACAGATCGCTCTGATCAAAGTCAGGACCACTATCCACTGAGGCACCGAGTCAGTCAGACTGATTCGATCATTTAAACATTATCATCATATTAACCATACTAATAGTTTACTATAATAATAAATAATATACCATATTAGATATTCATTAGACACAACTAAGATTATGTAAAAAAATTAAATAATTAATATTTTAATAAAAACTATAACGTAAAATATTCTTCATCTTTAACATATTTTGATAACTACCTACAAATCCTAATTTGATCTGTCCTTTAAAATTTTAATTTGAATCAATATTTTCCTCAGATGAGGTTTCACTTGAACTGGGAGCCTGGTACGTTAACCATGGATAAATTTTATCAACCGAAAAGACCCCCTTATAAATAGCTTTTCCTTTTTTACGCGTCACTGGGTGTATCTTCGACTTCATATCGATCATTTGGCAACACCTTCGTGATTCGGTATGGTCCCAAACATTTTGGTACCAACTTTTTACTACCTTTTTGCATGATTTCCCTCTCAATCCTAACCAATTGACCAACATCGAAAGAACGCGGAGCTATTCGAGATTTATCAAATTTAGTTTTTTGTTTTTCTTGATTTTTGTTTATTTGTTCCGAAGCTTGTTCCCTTAATTTGTGCAAATTGGTCATATAAGAAGTATTATCCTCGTCTTCAGTGATTATTAATTTAAGACCACTTTCATTTATTCCCGTCAATCTAAGACCAAACAATAACTCTGATGGAGTTTTTCCTGTAGCTTTATTAATAGTGTTGTTTATACCCCACTGTATTTGAGATAATTCTTCATCCCATTTTATTTCATCTTTTCCTTGCAGTGTTGATGTTAAGGCATCCAGAATTGTGCGATTATACCGCTCGATCTGACCATTTGCTCGAGGGGTAGCCACGGCATTAAGTATATGCTTAACTGACTTACTTGATATAAAACTTTTAAATTTAGCACTTGTAAAAGTTGAACCTCTATCGGTTATTAATCTATTTGGTACACCAAAAAGAGCAAAATAATCTTTAAAAACTTCTATCGTAGTACTACTTTTAGTGTTTTTAACAGCTTTCAAAAATATAAACTTAGTAAAGGCGTCAATTAAAGCCAATATGTATTTATTTTTCTTCTTACTTTCGTTAAAGGGTCCTAAATGGTCGGCATGAATAGTTTGAAATGGTTTTGTTTCCTTAGGGATTGGGTGCAAATAGCCAGACCTCTTACCACCAGGTACTTTTCCGTGTGCACACTGAATGCAAGCTTGACAGTACTTTTTGATAAACTTATTCATTTTCGGGAACCAATAATCCGACTTAATTTTATCCAGCGTCTTTTCAAACGAAAAATGACCTATGTCATCATGGCAAGCGCGTAACACCTGCCACCGTACGCCTTTTGGTACCAGCCATTTAGGTCCTCCTGCAGTTATTTTATAAACCATACCTCGTTTTAAGCAGTAATTTTCCTTGACATGTAATATATTTTCAGTATTTTTATCCTCTAATATTCTTTTAATCCTTTGGGTTTCATCATCGCTCATTTGAACTGTTGCTAACCAATCTGATGTTATATGCATGACACTTTGTATATTTTCTAAATTATTGTTTGCATTTGTATCACCTACAGGATTTCTACTTAAAGCGTCAACATGGCACATTGACGTCCCAGGCCTATAAACAATATTAAAATCAAATTCTTGCATGATACTCCACCAACGAGCAACGCGATGTATCATGTCTCTTTTTGTAAATGTAGCTCTGAGTGAATTACAATCAGTTACAATTGTGAACGGTGAACCAATTAAATAGGACCTAAATTTTGTCAAAGAGTCTACTACTGCCAGTTTCTCTAGTTCGTACGAAGAGAAATGCTGCTCGTCAGGTGTAGTCTGCCTACTATAATATGCTACTGGTCTAAGAGTTTCATCATTTTGTTTCTGCAAGAGTATTCCTCCAATTCAGTGTTTACTAGCATCTGTGTGAACTTCTATTACCGCGTTGGGATTAAATAAAGCAAGCACTGGTCGAGAGACTAACTTCTCCTTAAGTTTTTCAAAAGCACTATTTTGTTCTTGACCCCAAACCCACTCACTATTTTTCTTGAGAAGTTTAGATAATGGGCGCGCTATTAATGCATATCCCTCTATAAATCTTCTGAAAAATCCGGCTAACCCCAAAAACTGCCTGACATTATGAACGTTTTTTGGCACTGGAAATCTTTTGACCGCATCAATTTTTGCTTTTCCAGGCTGTATACCCTTGACAGAAACTTCGAAACCAAGAAAATCTATAGTATCACGAAAAAAATTACATTTGGATAATTTTAAAGTCAAACCTGCTTCTTTAATTTTTGACAAAACCTTTTCTAACTTCTGTAAGCCATCTTCAAATGACAAGGATGGTAATAATACATCATCCATGTACACAACTACAGTATTATAACGCAAATCGTCCAAAACTTTATTAATTACTCGTTGGAAAATTGCTGGAGCGTTCGTAAGTCCAAATGGCATTCGGTTAAACTCAAATTGACCATCTGGAGTTACGAACGCAGTTTTTTCCTTAGCGTTTTCCTCTAGTTCTATCTGGTAATATCCAGAGGCTAAATCTAACGTACTAAAATACCTGAAGCCTGATAGCCTATCCATTTGGTCCTCAATTCGTGGCAAGGGATAATGTTGTTTTACCGTTTTCCTATTTAAAGCACGATAATCAATGCACATTCTCTTGTCTCCAGTTTTTTTACGCACTAAAATTATGGGACTCGCATATGGAGAGCATGATTCCTTTATTATACCACACTGCAATAATTCTCCCGTTATGGTTCTAACTTCTAGGAACCATTTCCCAAAAAGCGCACTTATCCACCGTGGTTTACTGCTGAAATAATTACTAATATAAAACGTAAATACTTTAACCTTAAAATGTTTAAAAGCAATGGATTAGAATTTAATAGAGAGATGTTCCGATACTACCGAGGCAAAGTAAAGTATTTGTCGGACCTAGAGTACAAGCGCTACATGTTGTCAATTGAAAATAGTATCAGCCATGACCCAAAAAAGTTCTGGAGCTATGTAAGAAGCAAGCGTAAAAATAGACATGCGGCTACAGAATATATCTGCGATAATAACACTGTAGTAGGGCAAGAGGCAGTGGAGGCTTTCGCACAGTACTTCGGTTCCGTATTTCAGAGTGTGTCCCCACGGTTGGATGTTGTTGAGGCCACTCGCAGTGAATCGTTTGACTATCGTAGGGTTTCTATCGAGCACATCACTTTGGAAGAGGTGAGGTTAGCAATCCGAAATCTTAAACAAAACTCTTCTGCAGGCCCCGATGGAGTACCTCCATTTCTGGTAAAGGACTGTTGTTCTGTCTTGGAAATACCTTTGCTTCATATATTTAACTTATCACTTCAACAATGTTTGTATCCAGAGGAGTGGAAAATATCGCGAGTCACTCCAGTTCCAAAGTCTGACAATTCTTTAGACATCCGATCATTTAGGCCAATCGCGGTGTTATCAGTGTTTGCAAAAATTTTCGAAAGTGTTTTAAAACACTGTCTGACTCCACAGATAAATGTGTATCTGGACGACGCACAACATGGTTTTCGTGGTAAGCGCTCTATCAACACAAATCTCATTAACTTTGTAGATTATGCCTTATGTCAAATGGATGCCAGTAGACAGGTGGATGCAGTCTATCTGGATTTCAGGAAAGCATTTGATCTGGTTGACAATGACGTATTGCTTCGCAAATGTTCCTCCTTCGGCTTCAGTCCTAGGTTACTTAGTTTCTTAGCAAGCTATCTACGAGACCGCAAACAGTATGTTCAACTGGCAAATTACCAATCCCATGAATATTTCACGCGATCTGGTGTAAGCCAGGGTAGCACTTTAGGACCTATACTATTTCTAATTATGATAAATGACTTGCCACAAGTAGTTACTAATAATACTAAATGTTTAATGTTTGCTGATGACGTCAAACTGGCACAGTCTGTGGGCAGTTGTGCTGATTGTCATAAACTTCAGTCCACTCTTGATGGTGTATCAAGCTGGTGTGAAGAAAACCGATTGTGGCTTAACACCGATAAATGTAAAATAATATCTTTTTCGCGGTTACGTAATCCAGTGTCAGCTGTTTACACTGTTTCCTCGGGTCCATTGGAGAGAGTCGACAAAATACGTGACCTAGGTCTGACACTTGATTCAAAACTAGACATGCATGAGCATATAAACTCGATATGTAAGAGTGCCAATAAGACTTTAGGTTTTATTATGCGTACTGCGGCCCAATTTCGTGACATAAGAATAGCAATTTTGCTGTATAATTCGTACGTCCGCAGCAAATTGGAGTTTGGATCAGCTGTTTGGGATCCCAGGGAAATGAAGTACACCTTATTGATTGAACGTGTGCAACGTAAGTTCGCTCGCTATCTATACAAACGGTTATTTGGATACTATCCATTTATGTATCCTTCTGCATTTGTTTTAGGTAGTGTAAGTCTGGAAAGTCTAGAGCTCAGACGGAAGACCTCTCTTCTTGTGCATTACTATCAGATCCTCTGCAGTAAAATAGACAATCCACATGTGCTAAGTGGTCTGCGGCTCTTTGTACCTCAAGGATATACGCGAGTAGGCACCAGGCGGCGCCACCGGCTGTTCGCTGCACTCACTGGCGTGCGCACGCAGCAAGCTAGTAATGCTCCCACAGCGAGAGCTATTACACTTTTAAATGAATTTACAGACCAGGTTCAAAGTGTGGACTTATTTTTTGATAGCCAGAACATAATTTTTAAAGCTATATGGTTATTTATTAACTATAAACTTTGTCTAGAAATAACTTAATCTAACATATCTAATACTAATAAGTTAACATATATATTTTTTTTTATCTTGGAAGGCGTCTTAGTGTTAAACTGTAAGCCTTCCAATGAATTGTAATAAATAAATTAAATAAATTAAATTAAATTAAATTAAATTAAATTAAATTAAATTAAATTAAATTAAATTAAATTAAATTAAATTAAATTAAATTAAATTAAATTAAATTAAATTAAATTAAATTAAATTAAATTAAATTAAATTAAATTAAATTAAATTAAATTAAATTAACCTCTTCTTTTTCAGCATGACTCAATTTATAAGGCCTGTATACTACTGGCTGTGGATCAGTAACTTCTATATTCATTTTCTCTATACCTGTACATCCTAACTCATTCATATTTTGGGCAAAGCATATCCTATATTTATTTATTAATTTTAACAACTGTTCCTTTTGTTCTTTAGTTATTTTATCACCTGTTACCAAGTCAGATAAAGTAAAGGGAGTCAAATTGCTAGTTTTATTATTTATTTTTATTTTACTGTTATCCTTAGTCGCAACTATTTTCAAAACGTGTCCTCTAGCCAGAAGTGTGTCCTTTTCTAAATCAAACACATCTTTTCCTAAATTTTCTACTACTATTGATCCATTGCCATGTGTCAAAGAATATACACCCTGTTCTAGATTATACTCCGAACCAGGTTTTAATCTATAGCTACTGTAAACAACGACAGGACCGGAATAATTATTAGAAGTGCTAACGTCTATGATATTACTACCAGGTTTAATGGAACATTTCTCTTTAACATATAGTTTAATATTCTTTTCTGGCATTTGCTCAGTTATTAATAAGTCATTCTCAGTCTTTATGATATTTATCTGTGGTAACTCTGTAAATGTCTGGCCAACCAAAATAGGGTACGACATATATTCATCTGGCACTACGCAAACTGACACTTGAGTTTTAACATTCTGAATTTCTAAATCTACTAAACAACTTCCTAAAGATTTTACAACTGATCCACCAAAACCTATCATAGTTATTGCGTCAGAAGTGTCCCACTGATTTAATATGTCTCGAGCATCGCTTTCTCTAATTAAAGTGCATTCACTGCCTAAATCAATGAAACAAGTTCTTATATGACCGTTGATTTTTATATTTTGCACATATTTAATATTGTGGCACTCTTTACTATTTTTAATCTCTAAAACCGTTTTATTGTTATCATCTTTATTTTTTCTGTAGCACTCGGAAGCCTGATGTCCTATTATAGAACAGTTAGAACACTTTGTTATTGGTTTAGTGCATTTTGATGCTGTATGACCAGTCTCCTTACAATTATAACATCGTATAACGTAGGGTTTTTCTCTTTGTGTACCTGTACTTGTACTCGGTGTAGGCTTATCTTTATTGTAATACAATCGCTTTAAACTTGATTTTGGAAAATCATTTCTTTTACTTCTAATGTTGCGAAGGTAGGCTAACAACTTATCTGTGTCTTCAAACTGAGCCGCTTCTGCGCCAAGTCTTACAGCCCTATCTTCTATGCCAAAAATTAAACATTCTACCGCTTTTTTCCCTTTAATATCACACCTGTTTAGTAATGCTACCTTTTCATAATAGTAGTCTTCCAAATTTTCCCCAAATTTTGCTCTCCTGTCTAACATATCGGTCAACATCTGCCCGTAATTTTCATCAGATGGAAAAGCTGACTTTAATTTATCTTGCCATTCACGCCACGTATAATTAACCGTAGTCAATCCCTCATACCAACGTTTGGCGTTACCTACTAACTTTGGTATTGCATAATGAACGATTTGTTTGTCTACCCAATTATACATTTGTGCAATCTCATTTACTTTTGATATCCATATATTTATGTTTTGATTTTTAGAGGACGGATCAAATTCAGGAACTACATTAGTATTACCAAACCGTTCCCTACCATTATTACAAAAAGTTTGTATTAGTTTTAATATTAGTTCCGAAGAATCCGCACCATTTAGTTTGTTCGCATTGTCAATACCATTCCTAGACACTGAATTACTTCTACTACGCCTTGACCTGCTAGATTTTTTTTGACTTCGTGACCTACTCCGACTCCTCCTCAAAGTAGGCGGAGGACTTCGAGTTGTCCTTCTATGTTCATGAAAAAAAGAACGTGATTTACTTCTACCTCGTTTGCTGCGACTACGTTTCTCACGTTCCGGTGTCTCACAACGACGCACGTAGCTTTTACGGCTATGCCGGCCATCGTCGCGCCGTCGTCGGCTGGGTGACCTGCTGCGCCGTCCCTCCACACGCTCTCGCTCACGGCTGGGCCTTGGAACCGCAGCTGCTGCTTGCTCCACCACACAGGCACGCTTCGCCGGTGGCGCCTCTTCATCGTCACTTCCATTAGAGAAGGGCGGGCTGCAAACATAATACACGCAAACATCACTGCTCTTATATTTTAAAATAAATGAAATCATAATTTAATATTCTACCTAGGACATTCTTCTACTACAGATAATAAATATAAAAGAATAAAAAATAATTGTATCTTTTTAAAAAAAAATTAAGATGGCAATAGGCACGTGGAAGATAGAAACTAAAGAATATTAATATAACTCAGACGAATCTATATTTAGTCCTACTTTATCACCTACTGAACGGATCTTATTTCGTTCCAATTATCGTTAAATTCATTTCAGAGTTTTATTGTATACATATGCATATATAAGAATAAGATTACATAAGGAAATAAGATACAATGGGCAGCCTTATTTTTTAACTCAAAATAATTAACTGATAAAATCCTTTAAAGTAAACAGAATAGAGAAAACAAAATATTTTAACGGTTTTTTAAAACTATATCACACACGTGTATAAATAATAGTAAAATCAATTGTTTAAATTATTGTATAAGTAATTACGTATTCCATGTGTTAATTTTTAAAAAGTATTACTATTCTCAAAACTTAATGAAATTACCTTTTATTACTTTAGGTTGAAATAGTTAAACCATGATCATTACATTTTCAAATTAACCTATTTTCGGGTTTAGCCGTAGCAGAATTAATGTATTTTACATAACGTATAAAATAGCGAAGATAACGATAACGCAAAAAAAAGTGAACACTTACGTTTTATATCCCGCTTCTGACATGAAGGCTATTATTACCTCCAGGACAGGGTTTCACCAATAAAACACCACAATTACTTCACTGGACTTCTATTCGAACCAAACACTTCACCAATACTGAACACTTTTTAAAAATACAGAACTGTCGTAAACTACTACCCTCGAATTCGCTCGATCGAGATGGCGTGACCGTATGACGACTGCAGCGCCCTCAACAGTATTTCTTCAAAACTAGTTTTACTCACTTTTAAATTTAAACTATTTTCTGACATTGATATAAAAATAAAATAAACATAACAAATCAAAACATTAATTATAAAACCAAAATCTAATAAATTATCCTGATTTTACTATAAACGCTTACAGTTGCGGGTACACTGAGGATATCCAGAGAAAGAACAGAGTGGAAGGAGTTGGAGGAGGCCCAAGCAAAAAGGGTCCAATGGTCGGCATTTAGTTTCCGAGATATACGCAGTTTTGTAAAGTTGGATGAAATAACGGCTTTTCGACGAGTTCAATTTGTTATTAATTATAGCTCAATTATCTGAAAGTTCGTATAGTAAATACTATAATATCTACCACACGATCTCATACCAACTCCCTGAGCGAAGCCGGGGCACACCAGCTATTATGAATAATAATGAAACAGTAGTAAGGCTTTTCTCATTAACTGATCGAGGTTCCAAATATTTTAGGTTGGATAAATAAATTCCTTTGAATAAGTATATGTATTTTATTTATTATTTCCCTTCCGCATGTAATCAAGGCAATAATAATAATATGATTTTGGCATTTTCTGGAGTCGACTTAGGTAGTTTTTTTACCGGTGTCTGGCAGATTCGCCGGTTTTAATATGATCACCCTGAGGAGTCGCGCGTGACCCGCAGCGCGGCGATCGCGATGCGGCGGTGGTGAGGGCGATCTTTGATGTCGCACGCACTTAAATATTTTGATTAGGTTTTTAATGGTTACGTACCTACTTACTTTAGCAGAATTAGGTACTCGTACCTAAAATATGGAAGGATGGTGGACGCAAAGTGAACGTCATTTGGCTAATGATAATACTTATGATAAGAATAAGACTTAGAACTTCTCCTCGTACCGTACCTAGATATTGTATTTCTTGGTTGATTTCTCTCTTTAGTGACTGTCTGTGCGCTTAGTCTCGCAATGCCTATGTTATCTCGACGAGTTCAGTCTAATCTATCAGCCGAAAGACGTCCACTGCTGGACAAAGGCCTCCCCCAAGGATTTCCACACCGACCGGTCCTGTGCGGCTCGCATCCAGCGGCTTCCTGCAACCTTTACCAGGTCGTCGGTCCACCGAGTCGGGGGCCTGCCCACACTGCGCCTTCCGGTGCGCGGTCGCCATTCGAGAACTTTACTGCCCCAACGGCCATCTGTTCTACGAGCTATGTGCCCTGCCCACTGCCACTTAAGTCTAGCGATTCTGAGAGCTATGTCGGTAACTTTAGTTCTCCTACGTATCTCCTCATTTCTGATTCGATCACGTAGGGAAACACCAAGCATAGCACGCTCCATCGCCCTTTGGGTGACTTTGAGCCTTCTTATAAGGCCCATAGTAAGCGACCATGTCTCGGATCCATATGTCATCACAAAAAATGACACTAAGTGATTTTGATTTTAAAAAATGTGAATGTTGTGATAACCCTTGCGCGAGCTCAGCAGTAGGTACCTATATGCCAGTACATACATGAGCGGCTCTTCTGTGTTTATTTTGTGGAAGCACGGACGGATTCCCGGCCACCTTCTCTGTAAAATCTCTGTCATAGTTATTTCTTGTAATATACCTTTTTGTAAGTTACGTCGTCGGTCGTCTTTTTTCTTTTTCACACCTCCGACCCCTTGTTATAACAATAGATATTGTATATAATTAGAACATAGGAACAAATCACATTTAAAAATGTCTCGAGTGTGAATGTATGGTGTGTAATGATTACTAATGAATACCACGCGACTTTATTCAATTAATTTACCAAAACGAAACAGAGCTAAAGCTCAAGGGAAACCCGAAAACAGACAAGCCTTGAAAGTTTAGCACAAGTTCTTACAAAATATAAGATCTTTCTGAAAGATGAACCTGAAAAAACTATGGCTTCCGCTCATGAAACAAAAAACTTTGACCTAGGAATTTGTACTTGATTTACAAAGAAAAAAATGTCGTGTGCTAACCCATCAGCTGATTCGTGCACTTTGTATGGAAAGTCAAAAAAATGTTTGCATGAGAAAGTTGTTCAGTTTCAGTAGTAGAGGACGTGTCATTTTTTGACAAGGTCTCATTTTTTTATTGCGATTTTAACAAAGTCCTACATAAAATTGTATATACAGGCTGTAACAGAAAGATGGGATAATACTTCAAGGTGGGCTTTTACCCATCAAACTGAACAACTTTTGTTATACAACTTTGTTTAAATAGCAAAATTTTTTTTGACTTTTCATACCTTGAAGTATTATCCCACCTTTCTGTTACACTCTGTATATTGTATTGCCTATTGTATCTCTTTTTCCATCTGTAACCTCATTTTATGGTTCCGTAGCCAAATGGCAAAAAACGGAGCCCTTACGGATTCGTCATGTCTGTCTGTCTGTCCGTATGTCACAGCCACTTTTTTCCGAAACTATAAGAACTATACTGTTGAAACTTGGTAAGTAGATGTATTCTGTGAACTGCACACAAAAATAGATTTTTTCATCAAACCCATACGTGTGGGATATCTATGGATAGGTCTTCAAAAATGATTTATTTATTTATTTTATGATATTGAGGTTTCTAATATCATTTTTTTCTAAACTGAATAGTTTGCGCGAGAGACACTTTCAAAGTGGTAAAATGTGTCCCCCCTCCTGTAACTTCTAAAATAAGAGAATGATAAAACTAAAAAATATTACCATGCAAACTTCCACCGAAAATTGGTTTGAAGGAGATCTAGTAAGTAGGTTTTTTAATACGTCATAAATCGTAAACCGCAATTTACCTACAAAGAACTACAAGAACTTCTATATTATGTTACTTGCTGCTACGGAACCCTTCATGGGCCAGTCCGACTCGCACTTGGCCGCTTTTTTGTATAACATACAATTGAGAGGGAAGATACTTTTTTGTAATAAATAAAACATAACATATTAGTTATGTTTTATTTATTACAAAAAATTATACTGAATTGAATTGAATTAAAAAGTTGTTCAGTTTCATTATGGGTTGAATCTACTTCAGCCAATTCTTTATTATTAAATTGATGAGGAAACGGTTGTGGCTCAGCGGCCTGCGTGGTCGCGTCGATCGCGTTTTATAATTTAACTGACTACAGGTACGGTCAGAACCTGGATGGGTTTGACTGTTAGTGGCATTTATCTCGTTCTCGACCGTTTCCGTGCTTCGCAAGGCGTTGGCGCCGGCTGCTATCACTGAATGGCAGTCGTTAAGCCATGTCGGAGGCCTTATAGGCGGCTTGAAAACTTCTGCAACTGGGGTTGGCCACTATTAGCCTCACAATCTCCACCAATCCGGACTTGGCCTCCGTGTGTGGAGTATGGCGTAACCTTCCCGAGGCATGCCAAAAGACCCGTGCCCCTGCAGTGGGGACGATATGGGTTGTTAACGAAGGCTACAAATTATCATCTACCAAAAAATACCAAAACCTAAACAATACAAGGAAACAATTTCAAATATGCTTAAAATACATTTCTTTGTAGGCAAAGGAAATATCTAAATTTGAAAAATGACGCCATTAAAGTCCTTATTATACCGCCCGTTCGAATTACTAATTATTACATAAAGAATTAATTAGAAACCGAAGTAGAAGCGGTAACAGAAGCCCGAAAACATTTTCATTATTAAAATAAGATTATTAAGGATTTAATAACATTTCCGGTTCCGTTTTAACCTTTATGTTAATTACAAGAATAATTTAACATAATTGAGAGGGAAGATGGTTCCTTATCGAATATTAGTACTGCCATCTGGTGTCTGAGTTTAAGTAAAATTCGCCTGCTTGAAAATAGAAATTAGAATAATAAGATGATTTGATATTTTTGCAAGCCTGCTTTGATACTTATAATAACTTATAATAAGATAATAAGTTTTGTGAGGGTCAAAGCGTTAGTGAACAGGGCCGGGTGAAGGTAATACATTCTACCAGCTTAGTTCGTATGCGTTCGTATTCATTAAATAGAGTGTTGTTGGCAAAATATACAGATGTCATCATTTTAACTTGAGTTTCTAATAAAGGAGATCATTAGCCGAAAGACGTCCACTGCTGGACAAAGGCCTCCCCCAAGGATTTCCACACCGACCGGTCCTGAGTTGCCCACATCCAGCGGCTTCCCGCAACCTTCACCGGGTCATCGGTCCACCGAGTGGGAGGCCTGCCAAAAAAGCACAACTGAAGTATACTGATATATATACATTCATTAACATATGTGTATGTTATTTATTAACATTTATCTAAAGTAGGCCATTTCCCTAACACGATCCCCGCATATTTTCTCCATTGCCCGAATTCTAGAAACCATTTTCAGTATTGCTTCCAAGTATTTACGACAATTAAATGTTGTTTTTCCCATCTCGAGTGTATTGGTTGCAATCTGGGTGAGGTTTTTCAGCCACTATATTAAGACCGTCCATTAGGATCCCAACGGGTGGCAGACGAGTTCGGACCCAGGGTTTTTGCCGCCGAGTTGCCTGCCTATCTCTATAAATCTCTGAGAGTGCCTCGTTAGTTCTTTCTCCATAAGCGTGTGGATTGCTTGAGGTTTTTGCATTCTTTACTATGAAACCTATTGTCAAAGTGGAGGGTAATGTTTTTCTGATATATACAGGGTGTAACAGAAAGGTGTGATAATACTTCAAGGTTGGCTTTTACCCATCAAACTGAACAACTTTTGTTCTACAACTTTGTTGAAATCGCAAAGAAATTTTCGGACTTTTCATACAAACTTGGTTCGCCAGCTGATCGATTTGTATGAAAAGTCCAAAAAAAATTTGCGATTTAAATAAAGTTGTAGAACAAAAGTTGTTCAGTTTGATGGGTAAAAGCCAACCTTTAAGTATTATCACACCTTTCTGTTACACCCTGTATACCTTTATAACTGAGGTTATAACAAAATGGCGTAGAAGTATTCGTACTTTAAGGTATTTAAATTTTGAATTAAAATGTTCTCTGTTGACTGAACTAATGAGATTTTTTTTACCTTTTTGTTCAGTTGACTGAACATATAGGAAAAAATACTTACCTGTTCAGTCAACTAAACTAGTGGGATTTTTTAGGGTTTCGTACCTCAAAAGGAAAAAAGAACCCTTATAGGATCACTTCGTTGTCCGTCCGTCTGTCCGTCTGTCTATCTGTCTGTCAAGACCGTTTTTCAGGAACGCGAAGACGTATCCAGTTGAAATTTATATCAAATACTCAGTTCTACAATTCCTTGAAGCTGTGAAAAAATCAAACTTCTATGCCAACGCAATCAAGAGATACGGTCGTTTATACCACATATTTGGACACTCGCATGGGAATCAAACCAATAGGGTACTTCCCGTTGATCTAGAATCATGAAATTTAGCAAAAAGCAATGCTTATAGCCGAAACTCCACGTAAAGGGAAAAGTCTGAAAACCATAAAGTAGTTACATCACATTTTACAACGTCTGTCCACCTGCCACCATGAAGTGGTCGCCATGGTCGAAATTGGTCGGATGGTCACATACGATCAATCAGCTGAGCCAACCTTCCTTGTATAATATCAGTGTAGGAATTCTGTGCAATACACAAACCCAATGGGGTTTCCATTGCACATGTTTTTTTTTGTAAAATGTATATTTTTTATAGACAATAAACATTTTATTTTTATTATTTGATGTATTTAATTTTATTTAACTTATTGATTTGAATTTTTTGTATATTATTGTTTTGTGTTTTATGGGGCTAGTACCTGAAAATAAATGTTTCAATTTCAATTTCAATAAATGAATAAATTAAAAAAATGGAAAAAAAATCATTTCAGCTTAATCGTAAAACAAAAGCTTTTCGGTGTAATGAGAAGAAAACTCTTTAACCTCCTCCCGTCAAATTTATGAACCCTGTAAGAATACAGTCATTGTTGTTTAAATACCTATAAACATGACGTCACTAACACCGACAAGACCGCAGTACTATGATAAGGACAATTTAAACATTAATTTATTGTAATTATAATAAATTATAAATACTATATAAAGCTCGATTACCACTGACTGACTGACTGATTGACATGGTTGTTTGTCCTGTTGCGGGGGTTGGAGAGTATAACTTTGAATGCAGAAGTTCGTGGTTTTTTCCAGTGAGTAGAGGAAAAGTCCGAAAAAAGCCACTTTCATTTCATAAAATTAAAATAATTAAGATTTAATGAAGTCCATACGACTTCACGTCATTAGAGTTCAAAATGCAAAAGCAAATCACGGAATGTTGCCGTATTATGAACTATTGAAAAGATTAGTGATTATTGAAATAATTATAAGCTGAAAAATTTCCTCCGGAAAAATATTTATTCATTTTGTTTTTATGTATTTATATTTGGTTAGCCTCAAGTAATAACAAAATATTTTATTACGTATGTTTCTCTTGTTATTTATGACTTAAATTTTCGGGTGCCTTACGGTCGGGGATTTGAGCTGACTAAGGTGCAACACTGTAGTTTGTCCCTTTCACACCTACATAAATTACAATAAACTATCCTGCTTTCAGTCAAGGTGCAAATGTCAAACTCAGATGTGAAATATTTTTACTACAGAATACGCAAATCAAACGCAAACAATATTAAATAATTAAGAGGCAAGTTTGTTTTCAAGAAGAATGGCATTGAAATGGCAAATCAACGCCTATATACGACCGATCTACAAAGGATCCGTGCCAATAGATTCTCAATCCAGATAATAGGAAGCCCCCAACCTACTCTTCACCAGGACTCCAAGGCAGGTCTTGCGTTTACGGCCTTGCGAAGCTCTTTACGAGGCGGACACCTGCGCAGAAGAATACGGGAAGAAAGAGTCACAAGCTGCGTTTGCCATTAGAGATGTTTACTGATCAATGTCCATGCCAAACTGTGAAAAAACCAGCTAAAGCTATGAAGTGAAAAGTATTGATTGTAGTTATGTGAGCAGCAATCAGCATTCAGAAATAGCAACAAGGATACTGATCAATGTCCATGCCAAATTATGAAAAAACCATCTAAAGTTACTAAAATAACATTAATAATTTTGTTAATAAATATTAATGTTGTAATATGTTGTTTTATTTATTTTGTTAGTTATACCTATCGAAACCCATAGGAGGGGATGAGGTAGTGCTATTATAAGGACACACCTACAGGCGTCCCCATACACCTATGAGCTGGTGAAGTTTGCGGGAAGCCACTGGTGCGGGCAGGGCAGGACGGTTGGTGTGAAAATCTTTGTGTTTAGGGAGGCCTTTGATCGGCAGTGGATGTCTTTTAGCTCACGGAGATGATGAATTTAATAAATAAATAAATCATAGCTCATTGTTGTCAAATGTTTCTTTATTTTGCCACTAAATACCTATATTATCTTTGGCAATATTTTACAACTATAGTCAGTTCATCAGTTTCAAACTTTAATTTATAACCCCTTACAACTTTCTATCCAGATAGTTAGGTATATCTATAATTTTTGTCAGTTTATTTCTACTAACCAAGCAAGTCTGACTTACACACTGAGGGTTCCGTACATATTTATTGCAACCACAGTTACATACTGGTGTTACATTAATAAAATGAAGTTCCTTTGTGATACCTTTCTTGAGCACAGCAATATAGTAGCCTATTATTGTTAAAAAGCAACATACATAATAAAAAGTTCTTAAATTTCTGTGGTCATTTTTGTTAGAATTACAGTTTTAAAATAGTCATGACAATATTAAAATGATGAAAATAAAGTTAATTTACTATAAGATATATCAATTTTACAAATAAAAAAAATATTTTAGGTATCTTTAATTTTCCAGTAAAAAAATATTCCTTCTATATCACACATCATAATAAGGAATGTCATAGAAAGATGCTTTCCAGTTGTAAATAATTAATAAATAAGGTAAGCCGTCATCTCTTATTCAAAATTTAAAGTTGGGGCCTGCGCAATAGAATACAATTTGTTATTTATTTTGAGTCACATAATTAAAAACAAACAGTTATAAGTTTTTTGCTATTATATTTTGTTCTTCTTGGATTCCTTAGCGTCTGTTTTCTACATTCCGTAGACTTCATTTATTGAAATTGGCAGTTATTACATCATTTTTATGATTCAAATGTGGACTTGGGAGTCCAACTAGGTATTCCATCTATTAACGTCTTGATCTGAAAAACATAAGTAACCCTTAACAGCACAGCATCATACAAAATTATTAACAGATTGCCTAAATGGGAAGGTAACAATTGTTGAGTTGCAGATTTGTTTTTGTGAGTTTCAGTATGTATGACTGTTTTAATGTCACCTGTAGACAAACTACCAGAAATATTATCATTTATCAACCCATAGGGACCCTACTGCTGGGACATCAGGCACTTCCCTAATGTGTACTGTGGACAGATTCCATACTCTTATTGTCTTGAATCAAAATCGGTTAGACCTACTTTTCTGCTTACTGCTTTACTTTGGGTGCTTTGGGGCTGCAGAAGGTTCTGCTCACCTTGTAGATATCCTGTGTCGAGACAACAGACTGTTTGGGATGCTTATTTTGTTTTTATTTCCTGCAGACTTGATCAGTTTTGGTATGACACTCTGTTACAGTAAGGTGCGATTGATGGGTCCATGGGCAAATACGTGTATCCTTTCTGAAACCTTATAAAAGAAAGTTTTATCCGATTCCACATCAGATAATTTATAAAGCAATCAATTCCTGAAAAAAAACGAATTAAGAAAAAGCGCCACTTCGTAGTTCGAAACAATTTTTTTTCTGTAAGTATAAGGCATAGGCTCTATATCCATACAGTCTTGTCTGATATGAAAAATCTTCGGTTCGTTAAGAAATTTTTTTTTCGTTTTACATTTTTTGTTTTCTCTATTCCGCAAGAATGAAGCAAAGGCTTCTATAACCATATGCGTTTGTTGGGTCGGGTAAACTCGGGTGTCGTCGCGCACGTCGGGTGACGTTTTAATAATATGTTTCCGCCTTAAATTTTTCTTTTTTTCCGCGCCACTAGATAGTAGCCCGCCATACGATATGCCAACTCCGCAGTAGTGTACGACCTAATAGTTGGTGCATTATATTTTTTTGTGCGATTTCAACGCGGTCGAAGTTGCGTGCTTAAAATACATGAAAAATATATTTAAAAAAAGGTTTTCATCCAAGAGATTTTATATTATAAAGTACAATTGAAGAGTATTGTATGATCGAAGGGCTAAAGAAAATGCCAGCAAAGATGTTTTAAATCAACTACCTTGGTTTAGTTTTTTTTAACTTTTTGGTTTTATTGCTTAATTATATTTTCGATTTTCATAATTTTGGATAGGAAAGTTTTTTTTCAATAATGAAATAAAGACTAATCTGAGTTTTAAGAAGAATTTAGTTTATTTACATATCCGTGCCTATACAGGGTGTAACAGAAACGTGTGATAATACTTCAGGGTTGGCTTTTACCCATCAAACTGAACAACTTTTGTTCTACAAGTTTGTTGAAATGGCAAAATTTTTTTTGGGCTTTTCATACAAATCGATCAGCTGGCGAACCAAATTTGTATGAAAAGTCCGAAAATTTCTTTGCGATTTCAACAAAGTTGTAGAACAAAAGTTGTTCAGTTTGATGGGTAAAAGCCAACCTTGAAGTATTATCACACCTTTCTGTTACGTTCTGTATATGGTAGCCTGCAAAATTCCGACATACTCCTCACTAATGCACGACCGTGTACTATGTGTGTTATCTTTTTATGAAATTGTATAAAAAAAAAGTTTCACCGCGAGCTGCATGCAGCTCGCGCACCGAGCGCCCACTAGTTGTAAATATATCACTTTATTTAGTCATAATAATTAGCTTTCTGCACACAGTTTCGTTCGTCTATAATTTTTAATTATCCTATGCGGAAACTGCCTGAGGAATAGGAACAAAAGATAGTCTGTACAGTTACAATAAGTGCGTTTGAAATTGTAAGGGGTTACTCAAAATCAAGTATAGTATACAGGAAAAATATTGAAAAAAATCCGATCTACAATAATTTTTTTCAGGTTCTCATACAAATATTTGATTCACTATTCAGATTTAAATTAATTTTGTAAGTTTCGTATACTATGGCTGTTGATGTCCCAATAAACCTAAATAAATAAATAAATAGAATGGGAAACTGAAAAAAATGTAGATCGGATTTTTTCAATATTTTTCTCGTATTCCTTACTTGATTCTGAGTAACCCCTTTGAATTTAAAATGCACTTTTTAATAACCTGTATCCTTTTTTTTATTACAAGAGCCGTGCTTGCCAAATTTCGTCAAGATTGGTTGAGGCGCTCAACCATCAAGAGGGAACGAACCAACAAACAAATAAACAAATTTTAACATTCATAATATAGGTATTAATTAAAACTTAGTCAGTATGTTTTGTCATATTGTGTTGTGGTGACGTACTCAGTTACTGTGATCGTTAAATTTTAACATACAAGTGCAAAATGAAGCGAGAAAATATGAACTACACATTTGTTAACGTTGGCTTCAATCCGAAAGAAGTTGGCGCCAATAGCACAGCCTTTTCCCTGGACATCTATATGAACACAATTTATATGGTCCATTACATTATGTACATGATTTTGGGATTCATCACCATTGCTTTATTGTTAACATACGTCTTCGCTTGGATCAACATACCACGTTGGAGAACGTTTAAAAACTATACGATCACAAATATAACCGTCGCAGGAACATTCCGCTTCGTCATCGAAAGTTTTCTTCTACACAAAACAGGGATTTTCCCAGATAAAAACACTAATACCTATGTATTGTTGGACTACCATCTGCTGTTTGGGCTCAGTTGCTGTTGCTGGCTCTTCGTGCTAACCTTGAACTACTACATGGAGTTAGCTTTGGTCTTCAATTTGGTCTCCACCGAGAAACGTTTGAAAAGCGCCATTTTCGCTTGGGGCTTTTTCAGCATCTACACTTTTGGTGTTAAAACTATAAGAATGATCATAGCAAGCAAAGAATATGAAGATTCGTATAAATGCTTTAGGGATTTTATCAATTACGCTGACAGAGCAATAATAACTGTGCTGCTTGTGGTTAATGTGGCATTATACGTCATAGTACTGACGAAATTAATCGAAAACTCAAATGTGAAAACATCTTCGATGAGCAAAAGCCAAAATATTCAAGCTGCAACTCTGGGATTTGTGATAAGTGGGTCGATGATGTTAACAGCGACTTCAACGGGGCTAATAAGTAAAATTATTAAAGACAAGGAATTAAAATATGCTACGTTACTCATAGAAAATATTATTTACAAAATAGAAGCCTTCCTGTTGAACATATTTTTCTTTGCGCTGAAGTATAATCGTGTATTATTAGTGGAATTTTTCAGAAAAAAATAATAAGCACTTACTCTTCTACGAGAGATAAAAATATAGTTTTGTACCGTTTCACCGGGATTCCTGAAATAAAACTGATATTATTGTCTTAATTTAACGTCATGTATTGTTTAGCTAGTATTTTAAGGTTTAGTGCCATTAAATTACCTACTAATTTATTCTTTATTGAAGAAAAACATATTTTAATATAAATACAATTTATTGTTTTAATCGTTTTATAAAGTAGTAGATGCTTTACACATTCTTTTAAATCTATTTTTTCTACCTAGTATAACAGCAGTATTACTTGACGTACTCAAATTTTAATTGAGTTCGTTATCATTAAATAGTATTAGAGGATATAATTTTTAAATAACCTGGCCATGTATTAAAGCAAGTAAAAAATAGCCTTATTCGTTGGAAATGAGATTCAAAGTGTAACAACTAGTCGCAACGGACCGGATGGCAACCTATCAAATTACCATCAAGAGCCAACCCTAGCCAAAACGCTGACCGCGGCACTAGGTGCGGCATATTTTCCACTAGGTACTTTTTTAGGGGTCCTCAAGACAAGATGATATGGAAATCGTACACCAAGTGACACGGCAGACTCTGCTATAAAAACTAAACAACTTTTGTTCTTGAACTTTAATAAAAAGAATTCAGTTTCTTTACTGGAGTCCATAAAAGAAATGACGATGCCTAATTATGAATGCGTGCTTATCAATATCCCAACACAATGTGAACTTAGCAACGTATGGCGGTAAGACTTATATAAGATCTGAATTGTTCAAAGTTGGAGCCTGCCGCGAATCGAACCCACCTAATTTTAGGTGGTTAATTCTTGCCATTAGGTCGGAGGCATTCAAAACGTTCACTGCCACAAACTATGATAACAGAACCCGGTAAATCCTTGCACAACTTACACTTGACTTGTTTTTTTTAACTTTTTCAACCGTGTTACTGAGCCTGGCCGCTTGCCAGCGTTACCAGCGGATTTGAGTGTCGAACGCGGGCAACGCGGGCAAAATTGCCAAAAGTTACACCAAATAGGGGGAAACTTGCACAAAATTGGTGGGAATAAAGCCGACGGGAGCTCAGTCAGTCTAAGCCTTGTATGCCCTACCCTGAGCTCCGTATAATGCATGGGTCGTAAGGCCTTCTCTTAAACGCCAATATCAATTACTTTGACTCCGTAAGCTCTGGGATAAGAATATAAGACTGGTATTCTTCGAGCTCAATTTTCCTTGAACAAGATCTTATTAGAAGGAACCGATGTAAAATAGGTAAAGTAAGTAATTTATTGAATATTATGAGTCTGTGAGGAACGGTTTCAATGAGTTAAGCTCCGAAGTAGGCTATAGAGAATCAATATTGATGTAAGAAAATTAGGAGCATCCCTTATTGGCAGTCTACTAGAAGCAAAGATAACAAATATATTTAAAACATTAAATAAAAGCGTCAGTGTCTCCACAATAAAGGCTCGATCCTCTTAACCAAAGGTTCAACATCTGATCAATGAGCTTTTGGTTTTTACGTAAGTGCATTATTTATTTATTTCTTCAACGAGAAGGTAAGAAGGAATACAAACACAACTGTTTAATAGATGTGTGTGTATATGAACGATGCGTTGCTTATGTCCGTAGGTGTATGATGCTAAGTGTAACACTAGACAACCACTCTCTATCTTTTTGGATAGCTCAGTTATTATTATTTTTTTTATTTATTTATTACCAATAATATGAAAACTTACAAAATATTGTACATAACAACACCATTAAACCTAAGGGGTTTGTGTTGGCGTTGGCAGTTGTCTGCATGCTACATTAATGTAGTGATTTATCGTCAAAAATAAAATTAAAATAAAGTATCACATCCACACTATTTTGATGAGCGACATTTTGTTAATGTTTACACATTTTTAGTTTTGTTTACCTAGTATAACATATTACCTAGTATAATATATTGTGAGTACCTTATATCCAAAATAAGACGAATATTTAAAACATTGATTACATATGGAAAATAAGTATGTAAGCCTGTCATAATAGCGAGCGAACAACTCGACGAGTGACTGAGTGAATGGCAGGTGGCCGCGAGCGACTCCTCCCTCACCTCGCATTCCAATCCCCGTGTCACCGAGTCGGTCAGTGCATACGTGCGTAACTTGCAATTTACGTATACAGGCTGATTCAGTTGGTCTTGTTCGTTCGAAATACATGAGTTTTTTGAGGTAAGTATTTTATGTGTTTATTTATTTATGTTATCTTGCT
Source organism: Coleophora deauratella (assembly GCA_958295455.1). Lineage (NCBI taxonomy): Eukaryota > Metazoa > Arthropoda > Insecta > Lepidoptera > Coleophoridae > Coleophora > Coleophora deauratella. The sequence continues at coordinate 3,069,851 of OY282403.1, read as the reverse complement.
ATTATAGTTAGTTTTATGGTTAGTATAGTTTATTTTTATATGTTTAAAGTAAGTATTTTATGTGTTTGTTTATTTATGGTATCTAGTTTTTATACTTCAATTCAGTTTTAGAATAGATAGTGTTACTATAGATTTTCTAAAATATATATTTTATATTTACGTTTTATATTTTTTTCGTTTAATTCACTTTTAAGTAGTTCGGGAAGATTGTTTAAGATTGATGCTAATATATTTGTAGTACGTCTGTCGCCATAAAAATTATTTGATTTTATTTTTGCAACTGTTTTTTTGTTAGCTTGTCGTGTGTTTTCACTGTATTTTATCATTTGTAATGTATGTATCATTTTAAATTGGTCCACCAGAATGTGGTAATTTAATTTTTGTGTGACTGACTATTGCATTACGAGACCCGTTAACAGACAGAGGCTTATTCTAGTCAATGAGAATTATACCTACATAATAATTAAATAAAAAAATATATAATAATTCGTCAAGAAGCTGATCATCTTGTATAAAAAACCCGTTTATTGCACTTTCAACAAAGTCAGAGAGTAAAAACTGTATAGTTTCACAGTCAAACCAGTAACGGGTCTTACACATGTTTGTCATAGTTACATTATGTACAAGGAATAACAGGGCATAAAGAATCATTCATGTATTTTTTCGAAAAAAGGTAAAAATATCTTAATACCTTGTCTTAAGTAGGTTTTTGCAAACTCAATGGAGCGGCGGATCTTCAAAGGGAATATAACTGAAGGTCGACGAGGCGACGGATCAAACACAGCAGACCTGTTTTGTAAGTCTATATTAATACTAACAGCTTATTATATACAGCCTGAAACAAATTTACATAAGTACACAGAGTATATTATGGTATGTATATTATTGTCCTCTGGTGTTGCGGGTGTCTATGGGGGCGGCGGTAATCGCTTACCATCAGGTGATCCGTCTGCTCGTTTGCCACCTCTGCCATAAAAAAAATAATATGATTTCTTATTGTAAACCTGTGGTAATTTATGCGATTTGAAATACTCGCAACAGCGACACATAAAGGTTCAATGGCCTTAAATAATATAATTTACGAAACCGGACAATTATTTCAAATAAACTTATACAAATCACGTAAAAAGCGTATGTGCATTTTCCAATACTCAATTCACAAAAATGGGTTACTTTACTTATACTCTTTTTTATCCTTGACTGATAGCCCTTGGTCCATTTCATCTGATGGTATGACCAGTTGATTCGTGATTTCAGTATCAGAGTATTTTTTATTGCGGCACACACACACACACACACGCAAACACACATTCTTACACACACACACACACACACACACACACACACACACACACACACACACACACACACACACACACACACACACACACACACACATACATATACACGTACACGCATCACTATTTATACACGTTTCAGTTAATTTAGTCTTGTATTTTTGACTAGTTAAGTAGTTTATTATTTTCGTTACCTTGTGCTCTATGAAATGTTATAATATAAAATAAACTCATTTTGAACATTTTGTCCGGGTGATGGAGACATGGTGCTCTGAAACACAGGATCACCTAGTTCAGACATCAGTCTTCACATCTACAATACACAAAATTGTTTTATTTTATTATGTGTTTAAAGCCTTATTAAAGCCTTATTAGCCTTAAGTTAAAAATTATTTTATTTTATTATGTGCTAAATAAATGTATACCTACTTTTATTTAGCATACTTTTTATCTTGTATTGTATTTTGTGGAGCAAACAATAAAAAATTGATTGATTAAAAAAAAAAAAGTACAAGTTTCAAAAGTGCAGCATAAACAGCTAAAGATTATTCAGGTATTTGAGACAAAGACATAAACACGCTATTTTCACTCAACAAACAGTTTCACATCATACCATAGTGATTATAGTGCAATTTTAGGTGAGTACCTTAAATGTGGCGCTAATTCAATACCTATATCAGAGTTCTGTGGGAGACAAAAAGATAAAAGTGTTACAGCAAAGCTTAAATGCTTCATAGTATTGACCGCACCACGATTCCATGAACAACAAAAAGGACAATTAAAATTCCATCCAGTTTCAACCAGCATCAGCATTAACAAACCAAATGAGGCATCCATGCAGCGGCATTCATAATTCTGAATAAACAATAATCCTGCCAATTTACTATGTCAGATTAACGTGAATTTCTGCCTTGATTCTGGACCTATTCCAACTTGGCAGGGTTACCGACGATTTGTATACAGGGGAGTAGGAGAGGATTTCAGCAGTTTATTTTCTTTTTTCATCAAAATATCACAGAGATTAGGTGCGCTGCGACAGTAAAGAGATCGTTTGCTGCAGTTTTTTTACGATCGTTACCTCACTAAACTAAGGAGTTTATTTACCTCCTTTCCATGAACATTTTTCTTTTTATTTTTGCGCTAAGTAGCTGGCTGTTGGCTGCATACAGGCGAAGAAAGATTTTACCCCACAGAAATGATAAAGGTTGTTGGAGGGTTATTCATTATAAACTAGTTTTCTACCCGTGGCTTCGCTCGTAAACACTTTTGGGTATAACTCGTGAACTACTTTAGCCTTGCCACGGAAACCAATTGATTGATGAATCTGGATAAAAGATACCTAGTCTATGTCCTTCTCCATAATATCGTAGGCTATATTATACATAACGAAGTTCGTTAAGATTGCTTGAGGCAATGATGTATTAGGAGGGAACAAATAAACACATTTTCACATTTATAATGTCTTAATTATACGATAAATTGATGAAATAAATTTTTGATAAAATTATCTTTTTTTAATATAGGGACAAATAATACTTATAAAAATATTCATCTATACTTATCAGCCATTATTAGTTACTCAGAAATTCTTGTTGCGGCCTTTTTTCGTCTGAAACTGTTATGACAAACAGACACACGCACACTACAATACGTTTTTTATTTTATAGTGTTTTGAACACTATTAGAGAAAGTTGGACTTTTTTGTCATGACAATACTTCCATACTTCCTATCTCAAACGCTCTTTTTCCATGCTCGAAAATGAAAAGATTTTCTTTATTTATTATACTTGCGGAACCATAGCAGTGAAGAAATCTGTAAAAGAGGCCGCGATAATTTATAGAGAGCAATTACTATTTTATTCGGGAAAAGAACTGCAATATTTCACAAGTCAAAAGAATTTAGCGGCATCCATCACAAATGGTGGTAATAATGGTATTTTATCAGGGGCAGCGGAAATGTAATTAAGGTGTTCAAAGATACATATAGGTGTCTTGTTATTAACAACCAATAACTTTCCCACAGCTGGGGCATGGGTCTCTTCTCATATGAAAATGAAAATGAAAATATTTTATTCGAAGTAGGTAGCAGTGTACACTTTTCGATCGTCATTCTTTTATCTACCTAATACGAGGTTCCTACCACTCGGAACTCGTATACCCACCGTTTCGGGAAGTATTTGCGGAGTGAGAAGAAACGGCGGGCCCTAAAGAAACTTCCTCCAACACATTTTTTTTTTAAAGTCTTATATTCTATTACATCTTAATGCCAGATCAATAAATGAATTATACAATGTCATGTCTGTAAATAAAATAAAAAAAAATAAGAATAAAGAAAGAAAGGATTCAAAAGAGATAAAAGTAAAAATTATTTGTAGCCAATGACTAACAATTCCAAACACCAATGACAAGAGTAGGCCAGTTCACATGGACAGCACCCGATCACGAGTATAACGCGAGAGTCAGCCATCGCTCCCCTCAACCATATTTGAGGGAAGGGAACGAACCGGCTCCCGACACGCCACCATCCGCACGAACATTTAAGCGAGCATGCACCATATCTTAGGAAGGTTAAGCCATCCTTACTCTTGGACGAAATCCGGATTGGTGGTAGTTGTGTGGCCAGTAGCCAACCTCAGTGTCACAAGATCTAAAGCCGCATATAAGTTCTTTGAAATGACTTGACCACTGCCATCTAGTGATAGGATAGGAACCGGTATCAAAGTGTTAACACGCCTGGCGAATCACAGAAACGATCGAGATAAACGCTTCTAACAGTCAAACTCATCCAGGATTGCCACTGTGTAAGCCAGTTAACCAGAGCGTGATCAACATGACCATGTAAAACGAACTGAGCCAGGAACTCTTCCTGATGCTTCCAGAAGCTTACAGGTTAATAAGTTTGCAGGAAATAGTTCGCTTAGCATGAGGTTGAGAATCGCATCCACATTTTGTTCTACATTGTCCCTTATACAGAGTGAAAATCATTTGCTGGTACATTTTGCCAAAATCTTCGATGCAGGCAACAAAATAATTGAGTAAATATAAAATTGGCCAAACAGCTGATCAATACTCCTTGAAAAAAAAAAATCATTATCATGAGTAGAAGTCCATAGTTACAGGATGCTACACCTATTTTGTTACACCCCCTGTATAAAATTAAAGAAAGTTGTTCACAAATTAAGAGCGTCATGCACTAGCGCTATACTGTGCTATAAAATCTACCACACCCATGTACGGAGTAGGGTGACCGTGAAGTTACAAGATGAGGCTTCTAACTTCCACTCCGTCCATGAGTGTGGAGGATTTTATAGCACAGTATAGCTCTAGTGTGTGACGCCCATTAATGAACAGAAATAAAAGCGGTGACAATGCTTGCAAGACTGTTTAGTAACAGACAAACGTTGTCTGTGGTTTTTTGAGTCTGACCAACAGTTTTGTCGAATTAAATAAAGAAAATAAAAAAATATACAATATAAATAATATATTATAGGCATATAAAAAGAGTATTTTGAAAATACGCAATTATAAAATATGTAAATGCATTTTGTTGTTAAATATTTTATTAAACCTTTTAACACCTATTTGCGTGCACCCAACGATTTCTGCAAACTTGATTATTTGCATTTTTCCATCGTTATAATTAATTAATACAATAATGGATTTAATGTATTGAAGGGTGGGTTGCCAGGATACTGCAGTGCTTTGTGTTTAATTTGCAAAGGCACGTGCCGACAGTACGAGTATTTACGTTTTTACGATAATAGATCTGGGTTATTTTATCAAATACGTTTTTATCAAAGACAATTATTTGTTCTAAAATGTTTGAAATTGCCCAATATGACGCCATAACTTTTTAAAGTCGTTTGTTTATTCATCACGAAAATGTGCATATATTGAAATTTCAAGCAAGTAAGTTCTACTGTTTTAATAAAAGAGCTGTTTGAGTCAACTACCTTATTCCACCATCGTCAACGTAGAAGCAAAATACCATGTCATAGGTAATAAAAATAATGTTTATATAAGGTGTTACTTTATTAGTGCCCGATATTTTAGTCCGTGCTTCTGCTCCCTATTCTGATCAACTTTCCCCAAAGAACTCATAGTCAAATCGCAAAAAAATACAAGGAGATATTTTTTGAGATTTTTCTGCTCATATTATGCGTATGCGACTGAGTGACTGACAGCTGTCAGTTGGATTATCTATGCGATTTAGACAAATTTGTATCGACAATGGGTTTAATTACAAAGGCACAGTATATTATATAGGGTTTTTTAGGATGAGCTACAATATTTGATTTTATTTTTATTAAGTACTACAATAATGTATAATAGAGTTCTTCTGGTAGACCTAAAAGAATCTTACCTGTGACTTCTACTCAACAATCTGGACAACTTTCTCAAAAGTATCTTACATAATTCGCATTTTTTTTTAACTTCTCATATCATTTTTTTTAAGGTATTTCTGATAGACCATATACTTAATATAAAAGCTACATTGTTACTTGCCACATAATAATTTTCCCCTCCCTTTATTCAGTTGGCAAGCGATGGTAGTGGTGGAAAACGGAAAAGTGCAGTCACAGAATTAAAAATGTTCATTGTACCACAGCCGGTTTCATACTTTACGTAAGCCTAGTTGAGAACAGGTCATTTGTGGTGAACTGTGGAATGAATTGTCGCCAGCGGTATTTCCGGACCGATACGACATTCAAACCTTCAAGAAAAGAGCGTACTCCCATATCAAAGGCTGATAACGCACTTGTGACTCCTCTGGTGTTGCGGGTGTCTATGGGCGGCGGTAATCGCTTACCATCAGGTGATCCGTCTGCTCGTTTGCCACCTCTGCCATAAAAAAAAACAGATTCATTTATCCCACGATTTGTAATTCCTACAGTCGAATATAAAGAGTTTAAACTGGAGTACCCATCAAGTGGAGCTTCTTAATATCATCTGAACTCTGAAGAATTTGTTTCTTGGACTTTGAAGAAATCACAAAGAAATTTTAAACTATCCACTACAAAAAAAGTCTAAAGGCTGTATAATTTATATGAGACCATCTTTTTTTCGATTTCAATGAAGTCGTAGAACAAATCAGAAAATATCTTTTTCGGTTATACTTTGTAAAATATGTGAATAAATAATAATATTTCATTGTATGACCTTTAATAACTTTTTTATTAACCATATAAACTACCTGTAAGCTATATAAGTTTCTTTTGAATTTTACCAACAGTTTTACTTGTAGATTGCTTTGATATAAAGCCTGGGTTCCACTGAAACGAGTTTATTTGGAGCTCGATGTTTATTCTATCGTAGCTTTGCTAACACATTCCAAAAAGTTAAGTACATAAGTTTTGCGTGGCAGTGTCTTTTTTAACCGACTTCAAAAAAAGGAGGAGGTTCTCAATTCGTCGGAATCTTTTTTTTTTATGTATGTTCACCGATTACTCGAAGACGCCTGAACCGATTTGGAAAATTCTTTTTTTGTTTAAAAGGGTATACTTCACAGGTGGTTCCATAAAAATTTTATCGAAATTGATTCGGCGGTTTTTGAGAAAATCAACAAAAACATATCAAAATTGGAGTTGTTGCGATTGAAGTCGGTTGTTTTTAACGTATTCAGCGTGGTCAATTATATGAATTAGTAGAAGAACTTACGATTTAAAAGAAAATAATGTAAGTACTACCTACTTAAATAAAAAATAGAATATTTTAAGTTTGAGTTATTCCAATGTGTTCACTTTAGATAGTTAGTATTTATTACAGACTTGATATGGTAACCCTTCAAATTAAAAGCTTTCAGAAACTGTAAGTATATAATATGTAATAAAATCAGCTGATACTATTTGAACTTCTAACCACGAATCTGAACTTTCTTTAAGAAAACCATAGTCAATTCGCGAAAATGTTTTTGATTATTCTAACAAGTCGATTGGCCAACTTAGTATGGAAAGTCCTAGTAAATAGTAGTGTCGCGGTCCAAAACAGATTGAGAACCACTGGAAATACAAGCTTGACAACCTCCGTCACTGTATAGTTCTAGTATAATAACCGTGTCAAATATTTCAGACATAGATAAGGACAGAGAGATGTACGAATGTGTGAGTCACCTCTCGTACTTTCTGGACCGTAACCGTGGCGTATATAGGGTGAGTTTAAATTAGTTCTTGATACGAAAGGCTATGCATGTGCTCACGAAAACAAACAACTTTCCCTAAGGAACCCATAGCCAAATCGCAAAAAAAATTTTGGTCTCTTCATACAAATCAATCAGCCGAGCGGCCAAATTAGTATGAAGAGTCAAACATTTTTTTTGCGATTTGACTATGGGTTATTTAGGGAAAGTTGTTTGTTATCATGAGCACATTCATAGCCTTTGGTATCAAGAACTAATTTAAAGTCACCCTGTATAAATAGCAATCAGTGCGTTCTGCGATCAGTTTTGTTTGGACTAGATACGAAGACACTTCGAAGCGAACTTCAGGCGATAACAGCGGATATCTTCGACGACCTTGGTGACTCTTTTGGACCTTCGAGAGACCTGTGACTGGACCACCTTTTGACCTTGTGCTGGAAGTTGGTGAATAAATCCTCGGAACTCCTCATTGGTGTTTGACTCCAAATCTTCGAACCAAAGTCAGGTGAACCAGTAGTTTCACCTGACTTTGTAAGACATTACAGTCGTTCGAAATTTTAAAAACCATTCGTAGTCGTGACATAGTCTTAATATTATGGTGGTGCAGTTTTGTTTTTCAAGGTACATAATTAGGCATCAGAAGCAGAATTAGGCATAGACATCACGCTACGCCCTGAACACAGCTCGGTGTAAACGGCCTTGTTTCTGGTCAGCCCAGTTATAAATATCAAGTAGACCGAGTCACTCCTCGGGGGTACGATTATAATTATCGGACCAAAGAAATAGGCGGCACAACTCCATTGTTAGAGGTTTCTCCATTTTCCTCTCTCGTAATTTATAGCTTAATTACGAATAAATTATAGCACATAACTACCTTGACTTATCAAGTATTTATACCAATGTGGTATGCAATGCTATAGACACTGAATCATTGAAGAAGAAATAAGTGCCATTTTTTAAGGGGTTTGTCATTTTAGTAAGGCCGAAACTGGTTTCGATGTGTCTTTAAGAAATATGTATAAAACTAGAAAAAGTATATGCTTCTTAATAGAATTGGTAAATATCGGCACTCAAAGAGAGAAAGTATAATATCAAGAAAAATGTAGCATATTGTAATATTTGCTATCGCATTCCGTTTGCAAAAAAGTAAAAATTTCTGAAACACGAAATTGCTATTCAGTCAGCTTCGTTATTTTCTCAAGCCAAGCATATTTTGATGTGCTCATTTTAAAACACCTTTTTTAAAAATTACGTATACTAATAATACGTCATCTCTTTAACCGGATAAAGGTTGACTGACTCGGTGTCTCAGTGGTTAGTAATCCTGACTACTGATCCAAGAGTCGTGGGTTCGACCCCACCTGGGGTGAACATTTCTGTAATGAGCAGATTTGTTTGCTTTGTGTCTGGGTGTATTATATGTATGTATTTAAATGTATATGTGTATGTATAACAGTCTCTGGTTACCATAGTACAGGGAATCCTAGTTTGGGGCCAGATGATCGTGTGTGATTTCTTCCGGATATTATATATTATTACATAAAGGTACCACGAAATGTTTCTTATAGTTTTTTTGTAAAGGAGAGCTAAATATCCGCCGCCTATCCCTTTTGGTAGGTTATATTGTCACACACAATAATGGGAGATAGCTAATCTAACTCGACCTATTCGCAATAATCACTTTTACTTTTGATTTTGAGTATAGTGTTTCCTGTCACCTCAGCTGGGGGTTTTCTACTAAATGAAAATAAGAACTGAGCACTCGCTATATTTTTTCTGGTTAATCTTATTTAAAAGGGTTTACAATGATCTTAACTGTTTAGCGATCCTGAAACAAATGTGCCAAACAAGTAAATCGAATTACAAAGCAAAGAATAATTTAAATCGTTATTAATTTCATAGAAAAGCTTTATCTTCGACGAGGTCGCAATGCGCAGATGTAGAGATTTACCATCTCTCTCTACAGTACCTAAACCTATTTTTATTCAATAGTTTTAGAAACCTTTTAGTAATACCATTTTGAAAATAAATTGACGTTATCATTTTATGGACCACATCAGAATCATCTTGTCACTCCGGGCGGCGCGGCGTCGGCAAAAAGTTTGCGAAAAGCCTTCGTCGGCAGAGCCATGAAATCATATGAAATATTGAACAGATATGTGTCTTGTGAGGCTTTTTTCTGCTCTCAGATGTTCTACTTGTGTCTTCATCGATGTGTGCTTGGAAATGACTCGTAACTCGTTTTTACCTTCAGAAATAGATAAACGTTTTGTCTTTTAAAATGGGCGTTTTTTATGGGCCTTTGTATGAATCTATCAGGGTTCTTTTCAACCGTATTTTGGGTATTCGCCCGTGTAATAATATATATTATTATCAATATACATCAAAAGGAAGTTTGTATCGTCGTACTACCATTAAAATCAAAACATCGATTCAGAAGATTGCTCTTTGGAAAGATCCTTATACTTTGCTCGATACAAAATAGATCTTATTGGCTATACAAAAGGTATATGTTGTAGTATACACATTTCAGCGAGAGTTAAGAGCTACCAAATACTACCTTCTATAAGTACTGTGCGGAACTACGAGTCTCGCTACGTTCAAACTGCGACTGCCTAACAACAAAAGGTTGTTTCTTGAAAAATATTGATCACATTTCTGAATAGAGCCCCCAGTTTTATTAGCGTCCTTTTACAACATACAAATACGTTTTATACATTTTACCTTTCATACTGTGACAGACAGACAGATGGAGCTTTCTTTATAAGTTTTTGCTTTTATATTTTCATTGGTCAATTTGATTTATTTGAATACACGTTATGTTGCTTACGCTCGATTCTACGACGACACAACTTCCACAATTGCATTTCAACAGTCACCTGTAGTCAAGTTGAACTTAAGTACTGCGTTACTTTTTGGAGAAACCTTTCTGAAAACGATTAATGATTATTAGACGAAATTCAGCATTTTACGCTTAAACAAGTCATGTTCATCAAGTTATGACCAACCTCGCTTTGAAGAAATCCCTCGCGATACCAAATTGGTAATAAGGTCTTTTTTCAGTAAAACAAAGAAGTTATGAATTATCACGAATATTGTTTTTATGTTCACCAGATATTTTAAGAGCATTTTTATGTATCCACAATCATCTCTCAAAATATTTTTTTTTTGTTAGTATACAATGATGTAATTAATGTTGATGAATATAGTATAACTTTGATATCATTTTTCTTTTACTTTTAAGAAAAGTATAAAATTGACAGAATAAAGGTGAATTCCATTTTTATTTCCTTTCACATTCTATAAATAACATCGAATTATTTTTGAAAACCTTTCACATTTCACACGCGTGTCAATTGAATCAATCGAGGAAAAGTTTCTTACTTCAGCTTTATGTAATATCATGTGCGTAAATATGATGTGTCATCTAAAATCATGTCGGCGACATGTTATTTCGAAGTAATCGCTTCAGAAACGAGTTTCTCCCGAAGTCGACCGCTTTTGACTCTTCGATTTTCTGATCGGATTTTGATGGTGCGAAAGTTGATGGCCCTGCCCAAACTTTTTTCATAAGAATTTTATATTTTACGTTAGTTCAACGCTCTACCTGACTGTACATTCTTTTATACAGTTCTTTATTGTTTTAAATATGGTACAGTAGGTATGTATTTATGGTGATGGCAGTACTGTAGTGGTGTGTATGTGTAGTATTATATAGTTACTTAAGACATACAATTATCCATAATTATAACTTCGTCGTTATATTAATTGTCGTTCCTGTCTCGAATACTATGCTGTAATATGTACCTAAGAAAAATAAAAATTAATAGTTAGTAGAATAAATTGACAAGGACTCCTTAATATCATTAAAAATAGACTTTAAATAGGTATGAACTGAATTTACTAATTATCATATAATATATTTTATTTTTAAGCCGCACATATTTCTAAAATAATTGCTTTTGATACTTCAAGGAACATTATGCTTCAATTACAAAGTGCAATATTTTTTACTTGTTAGCCGATGTCTAAAACGCAGAAGTCTACTTTTTAATGTAGCTAAGTATCAAAATTTTGTTTATAAGTGCCATAAAAACGAGAAGAATGGTTATTCTTATTTATGGGCTCAAAGTAAGGCAGCCTAAAGTTACTGCATTATAAAAGCCTAAAAGGCTAAAATACTCTTAGAAAATTAGGGCCAAACAAGATAAATTGAAGTAACTAGATATATACAGGGTGTAACAAAATTGCTACACCAATTTAGGACCCGTTAACTGGGGATTCTACTCATCGTACTGAACAACTTTTGTTCTACAACTTTGCTCAAATCGCAAAAAAAATTGGGCTCTCCATACAAAAATGGCAAAAAATTGCAAAACAGATGATCAATTTGTAGGGAGAGTACAAAAATTTTTTTGCGACTTGAGCAAAGTCGTTGAACAAAATTGTTCAGTACGATGAGTAGAATCCCTAGTTAAAGGGTGCTACACCAATTTTGTTACACCCTGTATAGGTTTGAGATTTTGTTTATTTAGTTTTACCCAACCATGATTAGACGGTATATTTTATCTTGGAAACCTGTAAATTCTAATTCTATTGTCGAAAGAAACGAAATGAAGATACCTTTGTGGGTATTTTATTTCAGCTCTGCTTTAGATAAAATTTCATTAGTTTATTTTCTATTTGATTTTTGTATATGTAATTTGTTTGCCTTCGAAAATGTTTTTAATAAAATTGTATTATTTTATTTCTGGAACATCAAAGAACAATGAGACAAAACTGAATTTTTTGCTTTGTCACTAGATTTATTTCTCTCTGGACCCAATTCTGAAGTCCAAGCAGTTGAAGTCATGGGCGGAAAATAGTCATATAATAAAATTAAAATAACTTTTTTCCCAAATATATTTCACTTGAGCTGTCATATAATAAAATGTTAGGAATATTATGGTCCTTCATCTAAGAAAGTATCTATAAATCTGTCATAAGACCGGTCATAACGTATGGATCTGAATGTTGGGCAAGTAAGAAGACTGATGAAAGGCGACTGCATGCAGCTGTGATGAGAATGCTAAGATGGATGTGTGGAGTGACAAGAATGGACAAAATAAGGAATGAGTATATAAGAGGAAGTCTGAAAGTAGCGCCAGTGACAGAAAAGTTGCAAAGTAATCGTTTGTCATGGTATGGGCATGTTATGAGGAGGGACGAAAGCCATGTGGCTAGGAGAGTATTGAATATGAAAGTGGATGGATTAGTGGGAAGAGGAAGGCCAAGGAAGAGATGGCTGGATTGTGTGAAGAATGATATGAGTATGAAAGGAGTGAGTACTGAGATGACGGCAAGAAGAGAGGAATGAAAGAAGAAGACATGTTGCGCCGACCCCAAATAATTGGGAACAGGGCAGGAAGATGATGATGATCTAAGAAAGTGCTACAATACTGGGGACGTTTGTCCCATTTTTATCCCATTATTCTTTACATGTTCCTGGGATGGGCGTTAATAGCTGCGACACACTCTCCGACTAATGCAGCTGTTATCGTACATATAAATTTTGTAACAACTGTTTAAGTTCCAGTAAAACATTTTTTTTAAGTTTTTGAGCTTCGAGGTACTCCCAGCTAATGATTTACAAATTGTAACACAAATAAAACAGTTATATGGGTAGGAAATATTTATTACAACAGATTTAAATACTTAAACACAACCTATTGATCAATCAACACAACACATAATTATTTTTATCATATATTTTTTATACATAATTATATGAAGACGCATATACTTTGTACAATTCATTGTTATTTAGCTATATGTCAATAATCAATTTAAATAACGTTATTACGACGTACAGTCTCGTGCAACTAACATTATACAGCCAAGTGCAAGTAGTACTAGATGGCATGGCTACTCTGTATACTTTTAGGTGCACGCGACTGTACGTATATGCTAAGATAATGATTGAATCGGAGTGATTCGGAAATAAAGTGATATTTTTTTTCGGGAATTCACGAAACTTGGAGCAAAATTGACGATGCACCTTGTTTTGAATCTACACCAATATAAATTGATCTTTTATTTTTCAGCATTATCAAGTAGTCGAAATTTATGTCTTCCGGTGCGCGGTCACCACTCAGGAACTTTCCTGCCCCAAGTATTTGTTTTACAAGCTACATATTGTCGCTTGAAAGTGAAAACCTCGTATATGTGGAAAGGGTAATTTTTCAGGAGGAGTAAAAATCTTGTTACTATTACAAATTTGTTGCCTTAATTTTGCATTCATTAGCAAATTTGATGAGGTTTCAGAAGCTTCTACAATTTATTTCGAATTATTGTCCTTAATTCGTTAAAAGCTACAAGTATAGTTATAAGAGATAAATTATCAATTTTGCGTTCCCGAGGTTTTCATTCTCAGGCGACGATATGAGCCTCGCCCATTGCCACTTCAGTTTAGCGACTCTATGAGAAAAATTGGTTGCTTACTTGAATTCTCCACGAATCCTCTCATTACTGATTTGATAACGTAGGGAAACTCCAAACATTGAGTTTTACGATGCCATAGTAAGCGACCATGTTTCGCCATTTTATGTTGGTCAGGACTGATCGGTGTGGAAATCCTTGTGGGAGACCTATGTCCAGCAGTGGACGTCTTTCGGCTGGTTTAATGTTTATTAAATAGTAAATAATCATGCCTCTGATATGTGAGGACATAATTCGCACTAGAAACTTAACTGGATTTCCATGGAAATTATAATAGATACTGATATGAAATATTTACGCAAAGAAAATTACACCATATACATATATTCATTAAATTGTTTGTCTGGGAATCAAACACAATACGATTCTTGGATGAACAAATAGAAAATAAACCTACTCTTTCAAATGAGTATGATAGAGCAGTGTTTTTCAACCTTTTTCATTGCCCGACCCCCTTATAAGTTAAACAATTCTTGCGACCCCCCTAGGCCCATAAACATACAACGTGTCAGTGATTTGAAAGACTACGTTTATAAATTTCTTCAAGTAGAAAATTTTAAGTTATCGTCTCCAAAATAGAACCGGGTTTTGACAAATTGTTCAAAAATAAACAGGCTCAGACTTTTCACTAAAATCGTATTTTTTCATTGCAGTGTAAGACCTACAAACACTACTTTTTATTTTACCCGCGACCCCTTGAGAAAGGCTTCGCGACCCCCTGAGGGTCGCGACCCACAGGTTGAAAAACACTGTGATAGAGAATGTTACAAGGATTACACAAATCCATATTATATTTTTGACAACATACATAAGGTTTTAAAAAACTGCCTGGTATTTTTTTAAACTGGGGCTTCTACTCATGAAACTGATCAACTTTCCCAAAGGATACCATACTCAATTCGAAAAAAAATGGCGTCTTCCCATACTAAATGGGCCGATCAGGTGACCGACTTTTTTTTTACCCCCTTCTAACAAAAGTTTTTTTTGCGAATTGACTATGGGTTCCTTAGGAAAAGTTGTTCAGTTCCATTAGTAGAAGCCCCAGTTTAAGTAATACTAGCTAATTATTTACACCTTATGTAGTTTTAACATTTTTCAAGTTAAAATTAATTGTCAGCAACAGACATTTTTGCTATATCCTTTTCGTCTTAGGATGTAGATGCCTAACCAGAAATACATAAGTTAATCTTTACAGTATCTCTATCTGTACAATGTATATATTTAAATATATTACAGATTGTTTATTATTATTATTATTATTAAATATACATATGCTTTAGAATCATTAACACACATTTTCATAAAAATTTAAGATATCAATATTTGAGACCATTGTCGGTTCTTACTTTTTTTAAATTGATATTATCGTATTATGTACTTATTTTATTTTGCATTCATATTAATTAAGATTCAAAACTGAAATATTTTTGAAATATCTGGTCATTATTATTACTGGTGACCGCGGGTGATGCAAAGTGCAACACTAGGCAACCGCCGCCGCCGTCTATACATTGTGGATAAGACAGTTAAATATGTCGAACGATCAGAAGAAGTTATAAAATTGTTTTGAGGTACAAAGGAAATGTATTTTTAGTACGGATAAGCCCAACTTTCCCAATTCAAATTCGAGTCTGCAAAATGGAAACCTAAAATAACAAACGGACAAACAACCAGTGTTTGTTGGGTACTTATTACTCCGAAAACTCTCCCCAAATCCTACGTCTTAACGTTACCGGAATGTTAATCTTGCCAAATGAATATTCAGTCTATGGTATTGTATTTCTAAATATTTGGTATCTAAATCGAAACAATTGTTAAATTAAACATCGTCAGTTATTTTCAACTTCTGCTTCCGTAAACACTTTAAATATCTAACTATGCCTTATTTACATCCATTTATCTGTAAGTTTAAACAAATTTGACTTAATTTCTAATAAATATCGATGAAACTTTTAACGTCTAATATCACAATTAATATACTTATCATGTCTTCTAAAATTCTTATTTAGAACAACATTAAAACTAAAACTAGATTAAGAGTAACACTGGGTATAACTTTTTCTACATTAGAATACGCTTTTAACCTGATTTCATTTTGGACAGGATGTCCATAATTTTCTTCAATAGTTTTCATCAGATCTTTTGGACAAGGTAGCGCTTCAACTGGTATGTCCGTAAGCTTAGTAGCTTTATTAACTTTAGATTTCTCTTTTTCTTCATCATAATAATCATAGTTGTCATCTGTTAAAGTGTTTACATTACTTTCGTTATCCTCTTGATCGTTAAGTCGCCTATCGTTTGTAGATTCAGCGACACAGGACACTTTTTCAAGAGCGTGCCTCAGGGTAGTGTCCTTGGTCTCGTTTCTCAACACGTATACCCAGGAGAGGCGACAATCGCAGCTGAGTGGATTACCTGGAAAGAGATAGTCAGTTAAGTTTTCAGTAGGCCACAAAGGGACAGGAAACCTCGTTACATGGTTGGTTTTAGAAGGCCATAATAAGCTCTGTTAAATCATGTTTATTTCGGTAGGATTGATTTAAATATTATTATGTGTATGTGCCTTTGTCCAGCTGATGATGATGATGTGTATTTTCACAGATGGAAATTTAGTCACAATTCTTCTATTTAAATTCAAATCTATTATAATCTTTTGAGCAACAAAAGTTTATTTTTCGAAAGAAATATAACGTTTCCGTCTTACGAGAAAGTTTAAGAAAACTGCCGTAAGTTCAGCGGGTGAATGCATCCGGGCCGGGGGTCATTTATGAACTTGGCACTTTTAATTTGCATTCCGGTGCCGTCCGCATCGGAATTATTTGAACTGCGAAGATTGTGAGTTGAAAAGAACTGACAGGAATGTCGATTACTTGCTAAACCTATCAAAGAAGTTAAGAAGCTTTTGCGGTCTGACATTCAAAACCTTATACTCGCACGTTGTTATAGGTAAGTCATTATTTTACACAGCATGTATGTCTTATAGATTGAAAAAATAACTGTATATGAATTTTCGTTGGTAATCGTTTTTTATGACAACCTGCCAAATGATAATTGGTAATAAATCATCCCCGGAAGTCGTTTAAGAATTACATTTTTTAAAGAAGACAACTAGAACTAATAAAATTTAATACTTTTTGTGAATTATACAAAAATATATATACAATTTTGCAAAAGTTCTTCCTCGAATGGTGTTTTAGAATGATTTCCACATTCAAACGAAAAACAAAAAAGTGAAGTGAGTAACTGGTTCATTTAACACTCCATTTTCTCAATAAGTCCCCTACTTGGAACCTGGCGGTGACGTTAGAAAAATGTCCTCTTTACCAAACTTGGCACGTGCGGGTATCGAACCGAGCACCACCGACTCAGTATCATTTGCGGTGTTATTTGCTGTGTTACAAAATTGCATTTGGCTCGCAAGCAGAAAGTACCGGGACATGTTTGTTATTTAATGATTAGATTCGATGCCGAGATGAAACTCTTCCTAAAGATTCCTTTTTAGGGTTCCGTATCCAAATGGCAAAAAACGGAACCCTTATGGATTCGTAATGTCTGTCTGTCTGTCCGTCCGTATGTCACAGCCACTTTTTTCCGAAACTATAAGAACTATACTACTTAAACTTGGTAATTAGATGTATTCTGTGAACCGCATTAAGATTTCCACACAAAAATAGAAAAAAAACCAATAAATTTTGGGGGTTCCCCATACTTAGACCTGAAATTCAAAAAAATTTTTTCATCAAAACCACGTGTGGGATATCTATGGATAGGTCTTGAAAAATGATATTGAGGTTTCTAATATCATTTTTTTCTAAACTGAATAGTTTGCGAGAGAGACATTTCCAAAGTGGTAAAATGTGTCCCCCCCCCTCTGTAACTTCTAAAATAACAGAATGATAAAACTAAAAAAAATATATGATGTACATTACCATGCAAACTTCCACCGAAAATTGGTTTGAACGAGATCTAGTAAGTAGTTTTTTTTAATAGGACATAAATCGTAAACCACAATTTACCTTTCTTTCAATCAACTCACATATAAAAAAAAAAAACATTTAATTTAATAAACACAACGAACTACAAGAACTTTTATATTATGTTACTTGCTGCTACGGAACCCTTCATGGGCGAGTCCGACTCGCACTTGGCCGCTTTTTTCATTATTCGGTACGATATCTGAAGGCAATTAACTTTTGTTTTTGTCATAAATTACTAAAAAGTGAGTTTATCGTGGACGCTTTATGTTTTACTAAGCTTATGGCCCAAAAAACAAATTGGTGAAAAGTTCTATAAGGCCACATAACAGGAAATTGTTATGAGTTGAAGTCTTTGGAGGTTTCACGGTTTCGACTTTCGACTCGGTTCTCTTACATAGGAAGCTCATAATCTGGGTCTGGGGCCCACTGGCCACGACAGCTTCATTTGACATATTCGTTCAGCATTTAGACGTTTTCCTTCACCCTCAAAGCAATCGTTATGAAAATGTATGAGTTTTGAACGAAAAACTTATTGGTATTTTAGTCAAATTGATCATGCTTTGATTAGGAGTTCCAAGTAACTACCGTGGATATACAAACGCTTTTTTAAATACCCAACCAATTATTTTCTTTTTAATTAAAGTTGACTTTTTATAAGGTATCATGTTTACAATTTGGCGGAACCAAGGCCAAGTCATGCCTAATTAAGGGAAAATTTGCTTGAAGAAGGTACGTGAAAATTAATAACGTTCACAAAGTGTAAGACCTGCTACGTGATCGTAATAACAATGTGTTGTGTCGTTCCCATGAGCAACAGATTTCGTTTATCTCCAGAATTAAATAGGTACATGAGCAAAAATAAGAAATTAAATTGAGTTACAAACTGGTTTATAAAACTGGTGTGCAATATTTTCTGTGACATTTTACGGACTCATCATGTTCCTGCCCTGTTCCCAGTCGTTTGAGATTTTACGGACTCTTCATACAAATTGATATTCCAGTTGGATCAGATGCATATTTATAGTAAATATTTTGTGGTTTTAAAATAACAATGAATTGTCGCCTGTGGTATTTCCGGGCGATACTACATTCAAACCTTCAAGAAAAGAGCGTAGTCCTATATCAAAGGCCGGCAACGTACTTGTGACTCCTCTGGTGTTGCGGGTGTCTATCGGCGGTGGTAATCGCTTACCATCAGGTAAGCGAGATCCGTCTACTCGTTTGCCACCTACTATGCCATAAAAAAAAACCACAAAAATATTGAAAGGTTTTTGTAGTTAATGCAGAGTGAAATTTCTAGTTAACGCTACGTCGCGTCGTCCCCTTTTGGATAATCTAGGTTCTCAACAACCCTGTGTGCCTTAAGACTAGCTAATAGATACACATAACAGCATCCAGTAACATTGTCCCATTCTAAAATCTGTAAGTTTTAAATCAATATGTCTAATTTAAAAAAAACACATTTGTCTATTTTCAAAACGACTTCGTTAACCCTCGAAATGCTGCAAACCAGAAGCCGCGGCGCAGTCACTAATAGCTTAGACTTCAGATCTCGTAGAAGTTTACCCGGAAAAACTGGTTCGCACCCGGGGCATTATCCGGATTCCGCACTAAGTTGGATGCAGAAAAAGGCAACTTTTCAACTTTAGCATTTGGTTTATACGACATCTGAATGAAGAAGATGGAATAAGCGAAAAGAAATTTATAAAATTGATGACGCGGTTTTTGAATTGAACTTTAAAATATTTCCTATAGATGTATAAACTCTTTATATTGTAAATTTTTTTTTGCGTGTAATGTAATAAAGAGTATTATGGCCTTTTCCATGTACCATGTTTTATGCTGTTTTCATTCATTCATTTCCTGCATTTTGGGAACAGATTGATATACATACATAGATAAGTTTAAATATATACAAACAGGATATAACAAAAATTGGATTAAGGTTCTCGAGTGGCGACGGTGTACCGGAAGACGTAGGCAGGCCTCTCACTCGGTGGACCGATGACCTGGTGAAGGTTACGGGAAGCCGTTGGATACAGGCAGCGCAGGACCGGTCGGTGTGGATTATATTAACAGTTCAACAATATTTTTACTACGACATTTATTTCAGCCAAGTTGTAGGACTTTTGTTCAGAAATTTCCCCAATTACCGGGTCTACACTTATTTTGTTACATCATCATCAGCCGAAGGACGTCTACTGCTGGACAAAAGCCTCCCCCAATGATTTCCACACCGACCGGTCTTGCGCTGCCCGCATCCAGCGTCTTCCCGCAAACTTTACCGGATCATCGGTCCACCGAGTGGGAGGCCTGCCTACACTGCCACTCTACGGTCGCCACTCGAGAACTTTAATGCCCCACCAGCCACAAGTTCTACGAGCTATGTGCCCCGCCCACAACCATTCCGTTTAGCGATTCTGTGAGCTATGTCGTGGCCAAATCATAGGACTTGGCCAGCACCGGTAGCACGACGACGTATCTCGCGCGCGACGCGAGTTTTAAAAGCATTTGTTCCGTTCTAACACTAAGGTAATGAAAGAGACAACTGAGCTGTTTTCCGCGTTTGGCGAAACAAACAGCTTTGTCTACGCCCTCATGCTACCTGTGCAGATTATGATATGACTGGCCATATCGTCGAAGAGTTCCGACAAAACGGAGAGTCAACGAAGCCTCGCTTCGCCGGGCTCCTTTATTTGGTAACGCTAGTAACCTAACCTCACCGTACCTAGAGGATTTTTTGTAGCTCCTCAACGATATGATTTTTGATGATCTGGCCAATTTTACGATCTTTTCACGACATAGGTTTAAAGAAACTTTATTTCTCATTAAAGACATAAGCCATTTACATGAGAAAACAAAAATATACGTACAAGCTAAATAAGTAAACAGTCGTCGTTCCAGTAATTAAATTAGTCTATGACGTGAGTAAAGTGCCCTTCTGTATAATGTGTTGCATTAGATTTATTTTGAATTTATGAAATGATTCACTCTTTTTTATAGTTGAGGGTAATTTATTATAAAGTTGTGCAGGCTTGTAAGTAAGTTATGATACACCCAGATAGAGAGCTAACAAATTATCACAGAAATGTTGGACTGCGTGGGAGTCGACAACTCTCGGATCATTTGTCAGCAGCGATTACTACTGAGCTATGGAGTTAGTCCGAAGATCATTAATTTTCATTTTAAATGATTTTTTGTCTTAGGTAAATACGGTAATTTGTGTTGGTAACTGTACACTGGCCCACAGAGATATGTGAACCCCTACTAAAGCCCTTCGTGATACATGGTGTATTAAGGAGAGGTTCAGATATCCTTGTGGCTGTCTGTACGTTTCCGACTGTTTCCTTTACAATTTAAATCGGAACACAAACCTCAACTCTGATCTCAGATCCAAGAGGCAGGTTTGGAATGCATAATATTGTATTTAATTATTTATACCAAGTAAGTTTGTTTCAATGTTGAGGTCTGGGGCGAACATCAAAGCGATATAAGTTTGTATATTATGTACAATCAGTACAGTACGTATATTAAAACTGTGCGATACTTGTGTGGATGACATTTTGCTTGGATCTTCGATTTGTAGGTGGTTTTCTTTGATATTGGTATTTCTTTCATGTTTTCAGAAATTGTTTAATTTTTGCGTTCAAAATTTTGCGCGACGATTTTTTCAGCTTTGGTGATTGCTGAGAGTTTTATTTTAAAGATTATTGATGTATTACTGACAATTACTTAAATGTAGATGCTAAAAGTATACACAGTTACACATATAAGCTGAACTGATTTTAAACAACTGTTTCTTTGAACTGCAACATCTTTCATTTTAATATAAGCATAAAAGTCGATTTTTAGGTTTGATTCACTACCATTCGTAAAACATAGCGCTATAACGCTTCGGCTAAAAAAATCGGTTTCTCCATACAAACTGTCCAATCAAGTTTACAATTTTGTATGGAAAAGCCGATTTTGTTTTTCGTTTCCTAAAAAAAATTCTTGTGGAAAGTTGTTCAGTTTCGTCCACTGAGCAAGCCCTTAAAGTTTTCGGAAACCTGTCCCTTACACCCTGTATATTATAACATGAATAATATAAATTGTTTGACTTCGTATTCGGCTCTAGAAATTATTGTAGTTGACCTAAGAAGACATGATACAATTAGGATATTTTATTATTCAGTTATTTTGGAGACGAAGTCAGCTCTAATTAGGCAATCTCTTGTCTGTCTGATGTCCTGGCAGGTTGTGGCTTTCGGCGTTGGCGGTCTAGGTTGTTCTAATTTGTGTCACAGAAATAGAATCGTTTGGCTTTTTATGATATTGTGTAAATAATCTAAAATTCGATATAAAAAAAGTAAACGTTGTTAGGCTGCGGCCTGGACGCAAGCGACGGCGACAGCGACAGCGACGGCGATAGCGATAGCGACAGCGACAGCGACAGCGACAGCGACAGCGACAGCGACAGCGACAGCGACAGCGACAGCGACAGCGACAGCGACAGTAACAGCGACAGCGACAGCGACAGCGACAACTGTTCACGACGCAAGCGACAAGGTCACTGGGTTTGTGACTCTGTCGATGTCTGTCTGTCGCGATGTCGATATTTCGATATTTTCATAATTATTCTTACTAATATAATAAAACTTAACACTGACTCAGAGGTTTGCGCTCCTGACTATTGATCTGAGAGTCGTGGGTTCGATCCCCACCCAGGGCAAATATTTCTGTTTTTTTAATATTACTACATATAAGAGACAGGCTGTTGGAGTCAAAAAATTTAACCTTAGAAAGCGCTTTTGAAACAGATATACTCAGATTGACACTATAAAAACCAGCGAAGTGAATGCGATAAAGAAAAAGACATTTAAAAAGACTGTCCCAAACAGTGCTGCAAGTAAGAAAATTGAATGTTACAGGTACGGTGAAGCACACTTTGCTAACAAGTGCACGTGGAGGGATGCCTTTTGTAATTATTGTCATAAAACAGGACATATTAAGAAAATGTGTTTGAAAATGAGAAGTATGAGTGCAGTCGACGATGAAACTGTAAAATTAATAAATAATTGTATCATCAATTATAGTTTATTGGATAAAGAAAAGTTTTGGATTAATGCAAACATAGAGGGAGTTACTTTGCCTATGGAATTTAATAGTGGTTCAGCAGTGTCAGTGATATATGAGAATAACCTTTGAAAGTACTTTCCAATAAATTTCCAATAGATTCAGAATATGTTAGGTCTAAAATTTGACTCTATTTTATATGGAGAGCACAAAGATACTTTCTACTTTAATAAATGAAGAATCTCACGCTGAAACCTTGAAATAAAAATATTGATTTACACTTACAAAGTAACAAATGGCACGTCAAATTGCAATGTATGAAATATGATTGAAAAGTATAATAAAGTAAAAGTATAAAAGGTTTTTAACACCGGAAACCGATCGTCGAATTGACATTTTATTGTATGGAGAGTCCGATTTTTTTATCAAGAAGTGAAGTTAATTTTTAGAACATAAGTTGTCACACATATGACCTCAATAAAAGCCTGGATATGTTCCCATCCGCTATTAAAGAATAACCTTGTTTATTGCAAGATAACGTTATTAGGTATAAAGATCAAAGCCTTATGACAAGGCTTTCGATGCAAATGTACGACAGTAACACAGTATATTAAATAGTATACTACGATAAATACAGTATAAACACTCTCTGCCGCTCTCTGGAAGCGACCCGCCTAGTTCATTCCAATCAAAAAAGCAAAAGGTAAAGAAACTTACTATGGAATTGACACATGTCAATGTCAGTTGCATAGTAAGATTGTTTACCTTTTGTTTTTTTTGATTAGAATGAAATTTAATCTGTGCTACGAGTAAGATCCGGTGACAATCTATACCGTCGGCACCTGTTATCTCTCTCGCTCCTACGTGTTAGAAAAGGAAGTCGTAGTCGTAACTCGGACGATTTATATGGTGTGTCCGGGGTGCGACAGTCAGTACGTCATCAATTACTTCAATTCACATAATTATGGTGAATTGATACCATAATTATGTGTAATTTAAGGTAAGTTAAATATAAGTATAGTAAGGAATTCGGAATTCCGAAGAAAGTATAATTTGAGGTGAGATGATATATATAGGGTGACTGTAAATTAGTTCTTGAGCTGATTCTTTTCCTGTATTTTTTTTTGTATTTAAATTTTTGACGAAGCTTGAGTGGTTTGGCCATTCAACTTCCATGCTCATCCATACTTATCTATAGTTTATTCATTGTTTACGCCATATCATCTATCCCTTTCTTTCTCACACTTCAAAATAATTCATTCATCATCTGGTGTTCGCTCTCAACGCGCATAAAGCTTATAAAAATAAATACGTCCACATAACACAATCTTTCTAAATTCGCTAAATTCGCGGCGCGCGCCCTCCCCTTTCCCTTTCGGATAAAGTGCTCCTTCGATAGCTTCGCCAGGATCACCAGGTGAGTCGGTCACGCACACCACCTACCATACAGTCCACTAAATCCTCCATTTCTGGTCCTCGGAGCCGGATCCTCGGATCCTCGCTCATATCCTCGCTTCTATCCTCACCCCATGTCATCTCATCACTCTTACATCGCTAGATACATCTACGCATTCACATACGCTCACTCGCTACGCATTTTCGCCAAACAATCGGTCGTACGCATCTAACGCTATAATTATCGCTATTTATCTCCATTTAGTTATTTTTGCATCATATTATATTACGAATATAATATTTATTTGTTATTTTTCATATGCGTCATATAGAATTCATTCAGTTCGAAATTGACAAACGTCAGACAGCCCGGTTGAAGTTTCATTCGCCCGCCTTTAAATCTATTTGACTTATCTCATCTGAAATAAGATTTTATTTATCTCATCTGGAATAAGATTTTATTTTCAAATGTCCGAAGATTCACAGCGCCAGGCTTCTGTCACTATGGAACTTCAAAATAAAATCGCGATGTTGACCGCGAAACAACAAAGTCTTTTTCATTTAGTACAAAACATGTACGATTTAAGTTTAAACATTGGTGATGATAAAGAAAAAAGGTCATTTCTTATTCGCTCACAGTCTATTGAACACGTAAGAAAAGAATTTATAGAGGTTTCAGAGCAGTTGAACATGGCTAATTTGACCTCAAACCCCAAAGCGGTAGCCGACTTCGCGAAGCTACTCTCTTTTGACGAAATCTATTGTCATGTTAAGGCTATGCTGTCCGAACTCACTCCTAGTGCCTCTACTCTCGCACCTCTCAACATCCAACCAGGCCCTAGCCGTCACGACGTTCTGAATCGAAAGTTACCAACGCTGGAGCTGATGGCTTTTGATGGATCGCCTAACAAATGGGTTATGTTTTTTGAAAATTTCAGTACGCTCATTGACAAAAATCCTCATCTTTCGAACGCAGAGAAGGTTCAATACCTGATAGGTAAGCTATCCGGAAAGGCACTTACAGTCTGCGCCGGAATTCCGCCTATTGCTCAAAACTATGAAATCCTCTGGAACGCCTTAAAGGACAAGTACGAAGACAAGAGGACTCTGGCTACCATATATATAGAACAGATGCTCAATTTCAAGGGCAGCCAAAGCCCATCTGTCAATTCACTCGACGCCTTCATTGACAATTTCTGCTCCGCTCAGTCCGCACTGAAACAATTAGAACTAGAGGACTTGACTGATTTTATATTGACCCATGTTGCTCTGTCTAAGCTGGATAGGGAAACTGTCACGCTCTTTGAGCAAGCGCACCGCGATGTCAAAATTCCGTCCTTAGACACTCTTATTAAATTTGTTAAAGAACAAAGCAAGATTTACATGCTAAGCAATGCGAGTTCGTCTAAATCTCCGGCAACTCCATACATTAAAACGCATACTCACGCTAAACCCTCTGTGCCATTCGTAAACAAATTTGGGATGGGCTGGGGAACAAATCCCCAGAATAATAAATCTTTTAAACCGCAAGCTCACTCGTGTGTTACTAACAGTAGTGGCAACAATAATTCTACTCTCAATTGTCCGTTCTGTAGAAACGAAACCCATCCGCTTTTTAGATGTGACGCTTTCCTTCACTTAGACTCCGTATTCAAGAATAACTTTGTAAAAAACAACAACTTGTGTGTCAACTGCCTAGGTTTTCATAACGTTAGGTCGTGTAAATCCTACAATCGATGCGCGATTTGCAGACGTATGCATCACACAAAACTACACGTTGACGGTTATAGGTATGAATCCGAAACACCCATTTTTTCGGGTCCAACACCTAACCGCTCTGCCGCCGCTGGTGGTGGTTCAAGAGCTCCACTCACCGCCGCCGTAGCTTCGTGCTCGCTCTCTGACTCCCGCTCCCTACGTGCCCTCGCTGATAACGCACCGCTCTCTTCGCCATCTGCTCAGCCAACGCCACTTCAGTCTTTTCCGCAGAATAATGTTTCTTTAGCCGCCTCCACGGATTATAAACTCTTAAATTCAACAATATTATTGCCAAGCGCTACTGTTTATGTTTACAACCGAGCAGGTGAACGATTCAAAATCAGGGCTTTCTTAGATAGCGGTTCCATGAGTCATTTTATAACTCAATCGTGTTGTGCTCGTTTGAACCTTGATGTTAAACACGCTCCTTCTACTGTTAAAGGAATAGGTCTTTCCGAAACGTCTATCACAGGTTACGTTCAATTCACAATCCATTCTCGCTTCGACTCTCGTTGCAAGTATACGCTTAACGCGCGTGTCATTGACATAATCTCGGACAAGATTCCGAACGCTTATATAAACCCTCAGGACTTAGATCATCTGAGGAACTTACCACTAGCAGACGAAGACTTCCACAGGCCCGCTGACATCGATTGCCTGATAAGCAGTGAGCTGTTCCCATTTTTGCTAGGAAGTCACAAGGTCACTTCCCCTACGTCGGCCGCAGTCGGCGTAAAAACGTCCCTAGGATACGTGATAATGGGAAAGGCGACATGCTCTACGCCTTCGCCACCGCAGGCTTGTGACGCTTATCAAAGTTTCCACACGAGTGTAGAGCCTTCTCTTGATAAACTATTGCAGAAGTTTTGGGAACTTGAAAGCGTACCTACAAAAAAGTATCTAAGTCCAGAAGACGCCAGCTGCGAAGACATTTTCGTGCATACCCATCTTCGCGATGTAACCGGACGCTATATTGTTACATTGCCATTTAAGGACGAACCTAGTAAACTTGGTCAATCTGACGCGAAAGCTATGATGCAGCTGTTGCGATTAGAGAAAAAGTTAGACGCGATCCCAGAACTCCGTAAGGACTATAACGACACCCTTAGGGACTACATTGATCGAGGATGTTTACGCAAAATTGAACACCCGCTTCCAGGTCCCTGCTATTATATCCCACATCACGCTGTATACCGACCCGAAAAGGCTACCTCCAAAACCAGGATAGTCTTGAACGCCAGTTGTAAGACAACATCGGGCAGGTCGCTCAACGATATACTCCATACGGGACCTAACCTACAAACAAACATATTCGACCTATTATTAAACTTGAGACTTTTCAAGATTGCTATCTCAGCCGATATCGAGAAAATGTTTTTCCAGGTCAGACTATGTGAAGAGCATCAACCGTTTCAAAGAATATTTTACCGGTTCGATGTCTCGGAGCCTATCGCAACATACGAGTTCAATCGCGTGTCGTTTGGACTCTCGAGCTCACCATATTTAGCGATGCGCACTGTGCGTCAGCTCGCCATCGACGAACGCGGACGTTTTCCTAACGCTGCAACGGCCGCTGAGAAACACTTCTACATGGACGACTACATCTCATCCAGTCCTTCTGTCGAAGAGGCGGAGGGAATGTATAGAGAATTAGTAGATTTGTTCAAAGCTGGAGGTTTTAAACTAGTGAAGTGGATCTCAAACAGCGCTGAACTAATGCGACGCATTCCCATTGATCACCGCGCTTCCAATGTCATCGAGTTTGACGACGAAGCGGTAACTAGGATCATAGGCCTACAATGGAAGCCCAAAGAGGATACATTCTTCTTTAAGGTTAAACTAGAATCGCCGAAGTGTTCGAAACGCAGCATTCTATCCATGGCCGCACGTTTTTTCGATCCGCTTTCCTTTATAGGTCCAGTAACCGCTTTACTAAAGCTGCTCGTGCAAGAATGTTGGAAGCTCAACTTAGATTGGGACGAAGATGTTCCCTCTTATATACAGAACCAATGGGATGAGTTTCTGGGAGAACTTCATCTCATGGAAAAAATTAAAATACCGCGCCACATTGGAATTTTACACACTTCCCGCGATATTTCCCTTATAGGCTTCTCCGATGCCAGTGAAGTGTGCTACGGTGCCGTTATCTACATTCGTGTTAGCTCGACTAAAATTGACGAAGGCCAATGTATGCTGCTTTGCTCTAAATCTAGAGTCGCGCCTACCAAGAAGGTTACTCTAGCTCGTCTCGAGCTTTGCGCTGCCTTGCTACTGTCTAACCTAATGGTAGCAGTCAGAAACTCGCTAAATGAACGCGTCACTGTTAATGAAACTATCGCCTTTTCTGACTCTACAGTGACGCTATCGTGGATCAATGCTCCCCCGTACAGATTCCAGACTTTTGTCGCTAATAGGATCTCCGCCATTACAGAGAATCTATCCGCTGAGTATTGGTTTCATATTCCTGGAAATCAGAACCCTGCTGATATAATTTCGCGACCAGTTATGCCAAACAAATTGGTAAATAATCGCCTTTGGTTTCACGGCCCACCTTGGCTCGTTTTGAGTAAGGATCAATGGCCTATAGGACCCTTTCGTATTGAAGATTCTCTTCCCGAGGAGAAAGTTACCGCTCTCGTCATCTGTAATGATGACGCTCCAAATATTTTGTACAGCTTAGGAGCGCGTTTCTCAAGGTGGAGTAAATATATCCATACATGCGTCTACGTCTTACGTTTCGCTAAAGTTTTGAAATCCCGTGGATCTATATCGGTACAAGATTTAGAAGTCGCAGAACAATATATTCTTCGTTCAATACAGGAACGACACATCGATCTTGCAAAGCCTTTCAATCCCACGCTTCAAAAGCTGAACGCCTTCGTTGATGAGAACGGCATTATTAGAGTCGGTGGTCGCTTGCGTCATTCGCAGCTTAATTTTAAACAAAAACATCCAGTTGTTCTCCCAGCTAAAGACCCAATAGTGACGATTCTTATTGATCATCACCATCGCATCAATCTTCACGCAGGGCCTAGCTTGCTTTTGGCTATATTAAGGGAAAGTTATTGGATCCTCGCCGCTAGAAACGCCGTTCGCAAACGCGTTCAAAATTGCAATATTTGTTTCAAATTCAGACCAAAAAACACCTTGCCTTTAATGGGAGAGTTACCCTTCTACCGGGTAAGTGAGGTCAAGAGCTTTGTTTTCACCGGAGTAGATTACGCTGGCCCTTTCCTCGTAACGCCTTATCGACGCCGCGGAGTAAGGAGTGTCAAATCCTATCTCTGCTTGTTCATTTGCCTTACGACAAAGGCTCTGCACTTAGAGCTCATCTCAGATTTAAGTTCTGAGATGTTCTTGGCAGCTTTCAAACGCTTCATATGCAGAAGAGGACCCGTTTCATTAATAGTCAGTGACGGCGGCACTAACTTCCTCGGAGCAAAACGCAAGCTGGATGAGTTATATTCACTTCTAATTTCTGAGCAACACAATCGATACCTAGACCAAAACCTTGCTGACTTTCGCGTCCAATTTAAAAGAAACCCGCCGTTTGCTCCCCATTTCGGAGGAATATGGGAGAGCAATATTAAATCAGTCAAAACTCACCTACTTAAGGTTGTTGGTAGTCAAGTACTCACTTATGAAGAGCTAAACACCGTTCTTGTTCAGACTGAGGGGCTAATGAACAGCCGGCCTCTCTGCGTATTGAGTTCAGACCCATCTGAGCCCTCTGCTTTAACACCCGCTCACTTTCTTAACATGACTCCCTTAAAATACTTACCCGCTGAAGATTTCTCTAATACTCCAGAAAATAGGCTTAATCGCTACGAGCTGTTAAATAAACTCGTACAGTCTTACTGGACCAGGTGGAGAGTTGAGTACTTGACATCCCTTCAAGTTAGGCTTAAGTGGAATACGCCCTCTAACCCGGTCAAAATAGGCTGCGTAGTAATAATACGCGATGACAAGTCGCCCCCACTGAGCTGGCCGCTCGGGGTCGTCGAGGCTCTCTATCCCGGCAAAGACGGAGTTACGCGGACAGTCAAAGTCAAGACTAAGACTGGTAGCTACGTAAGACCTGTCGTTCGTCTGTGTCCGCTACCGCTTCAATAATGTTCGTGAATCTTTACAACTTCATTTACTTTAATTAATTAATATTTTCTTTGATAACGCTTTTAACTATTATAACTACTTCGGTTTAATTTTCAATACTTATTTCGTTAAAGGGAATACAGATTTATGATTTTTTTTATCATCGCTGAGGTATGTGCTATTTTTGTTATTTCTTCATATTCTTTATTACGCTCCTAAAGGCATGCCTTCAGCCGGGGGAAAATGGTTTGGCCATTCAACTTCCATGCTCATCCATACTTATCTATAGTTTATTCATTGTTTACGCCATATCATCTATCCCTTTCTTTCTCACACTTCAAAATAATTCATTCATCATCTGGTGTTCGCTCTCAACGCGCATAAAGCTTATAAAAATAAATACGTCCACATAACACAATCTTTCTAAATTCGCTAAATTCGCGGCGCGCGCCCTCCCCTTTCCCTTTCGGATAAAGTGCTCCTTCGATAGCTTCGCCAGGATCACCAGGTGAGTCGGTCACGCACACCACCTACCATACAGTCCACTAAATCCTCCATTGAGGCTGATGCTTTTTTGTACCTATTTATATAATAGTGTGTTTTTTGAAATATTTTGTTTTACGTTCTTGATATGAAAGACTATGCATGTGTTCATGATAACAAACAACTTCCTCCAAGGAACCCATAGTCAAATCGCAAATAAAATTTGGCCTCTCCATATAAATCGATCAACTGACCGGCCAAATTAGTATGAAGAGTCCGTTTTTTTTTGCAATTTGACTATGGGTTCCTTAGGGAAAGTTGTTTATTATATTGAGCACATGCATAGTCTTTCGAATCAAGAACTAATTTAAAGTCACCCTATATTTATATATACTTTTTATTTACCTATTTTTTAACTTTAAAACAGAATAAATATTTTAAAAGAAAGTTGAGAAATTAAAGAATCACTGTAGCTCCGGTATGTACATCTGCCAGTATGAAAAGTTGCCTCGCTTAATCCCGGGTGAGGCCATTTCACTGTAATCCCGAAATCCCTGCAAACCACAACACAAAAACATATTGTGCAATTCATAATTTTAGCACATGAATATTTATAGTTAAATATTACCTGTGTTATATTTTTCTTTTCGACACGCGTTTTACAGAATTTTATAATATTTTTCACCTCTCCAGTACGAAAAGGGTGCCTTTGTTCCCTAAAAACTCAAAGCAAATGAATATCGCTTACTTACAAATATCATGTTTGGTTTTCATCTTAGGTTTTCATAAAAATGACAAACAGCGCAGTTTCCGAACGCAACCTCTAAATTAAAAAGATTATAATAAAAATATATATTGTCTCCAAAGATAATTTAATCAACTACGTTTTAACTTTTCTCGCTGGTCAAGGTGAAAACTTGTATGTTTAACACGAGAGTAAGTTTTTTTTATATCTCGTGCGTTTAAATCACTCACTGTGCTCAGTAGTCTATTAGAATCACTCGCTACGCTCGTGATTCAATTCTAGACTACTTCACTAGTTCGTGATTTAAAGTCAGCACTCGTAGCAAAAAATAACTTTGCTCACTAGTTGAACAAATAACTATTGTATTTTAGAAAAGAAGGTAAAATGTTTTTTTATTAATATTATTCACATTTTTTGCTGTTTGTCTGAGCGAATAATGTACATTTTAATACGATTTAAATTAATATTGGTTTTCAACTCATCTCAACCCCAAAGCTCTTGGGAAGATAATACCAAAAAGTGAAAATGGATTAAATGTGAGGTTACGTCTGAATGACACTATGGTAGTATAAATATTTTATTGAGATGATGACTGACAGACACTATGAACGGTCGGTTGCCGGGACTTGCACCGAGCACACGTCTGCTGAGTTAATTTTTTTAATTATTTCCATTTTAGAGTAGTCTCAACGTTATTTTTGTGATGGGGAAATAGCTGTGATTCCGATTCAGTAATAAGCGGTGATAAGAAGAGGATTTACTCGGGAAACAGCTCCGTTTTCCGAGTTCTAACAACAAACCACCACGTGGAGCGTCTTTATGTGCCCATCACCCTCAGAGCCGCGTCTTTCACTTGACATTGGCGTTTCGCCATTTTTTTTATTGAAGATTCTTCCATTTTTCAATTGACATTGGCAAAATCACGCTCAATATGAGATGTGGAATGCCAAATTGAAAACTAGAATAGAATGTTGGTTTTCAACTCATCTCAACCCCAAAGCTAAGCCATACTTCGGAGTAATAGCAATAACTTGCAAAGCATGGAAACTACGAGATAAATGCCATCACTATATGTTAAACCTATCCAGGTTGTGGCCGTGTCTGTAATCAGTTAACCTAACAAACAGCAGCAACAAACCTATGACTACAAATTCAAAAAAATATGTAAATGGTTGAACGTGTCCGACAATAAGTAAAGTAATATTTTTTAATTTATTGAAATAAAATGAAATGAATGAAATGAAATGAAATGAAAATATTTTATTCGAAGTAGGTAGCAGTGTACACTTTTCGAACGTTATTATTTTATCTACCTAACACGAGGTTCCTACCACTCGGAACTTGTATACCCACCGTTTTGGGAAGTGTTTGCGGAGTGAGAAGAAACGGCGGGATCTAAAGAAACTCCCTCCAACACATGTTTTTTTAAAGTCTTATATTCTATTACATCTTAATGCTAGATCAATAAATGAATTATACAATGTCATGTCTGTAAATAAAATATGCAAAAATAAGAATAAAGTAAGAAGAATATAGAAAGAAAGGATTCAAAAGAGATAAAAGTAAAAATTATTTGTAGCTAATGACTAACAATTCAAAAACCAATGACAAGAGCAGGCCAGTTCACACGGACAGCACCCGATCACGAGTATAACGCGAGAGTCAGCCAGCCATATTGAAATAGATACTTTATTGGCTTGCCCACCGCCGGCTGTACCTAGTAGGCAACAAAGGGAATCCGATGTGGCAGACCGCGTATACCTCAGAAAGCCGTCGCAAGCCAGGTGCCGTCACGACGGGCATGCCATAGGGTGCATCATCCTTGATTACCTTCTTTATCTGCTAATATCAATGCCCTTGCATAAGAACTTCTGGTCTGTGTGCTACTAGAACGGAAAGAAACGGAACGGAATATATACTTTTTAAAATCGTCACTAAGGTAAAGGCAATTTAAGTTTACCTAATGCAACGTTTCTACCGACTGAATCTGTTAGCCTCGCCGATTTGGGAAGTGTTTGTAAAGTAAGTAGAACCGTCGTCGTCAGGTCCAATTTAACTCCCCTAAGCATTTTTTCAAAAAATCTAACGTGCTAAGAGATCGTACTTGAGATCAACAAGTTACATGTACATTGTACAAGGTAATTTTTAATGGCATTTTACAACACAAAAATTTTTTACCCCTCATTTATATGTGTTTACGAAGGAAATTCAATAACAACTTTTTTAAAATAATTAAGCGTATTTTTTGAAAAAAAAAATCTCCACTGGGGTTTTATAGGCTATAAATTAGAAAAACTTGGTGATAAACAATTACAAAACTAGAATTCTATCAAAAAAAAAAAAAACAGCTAAAAGTTTATTATTAATTATTATTACATTATCGAGATATTTTTGTCTTGATTAGGCTGTATAGGGTATGAAGCCTTTTCGTGAGGTCGAATTCACAAATATATATGCTATACCCTTTACAGCCTAATCAAGTAAAAAGTAATTATGTCGATAATTTAGTAATTAATAATTCTCTTAGCTGTTTAATTCTTTTTAATATTTTGATAGAATTTTAGTTTTGCAATTGTTTATGGTGTCTTTAGAATATAACGTTGCTATCGAGCCTACCAAGTTTTTCCAATTTTGACAAACCTTAAAATCACATTGACACATGACAAAAAAATTTCAACTCTCCATTCAGATCATTCATAT
Source organism: Coleophora deauratella (assembly GCA_958295455.1). NCBI lineage: Eukaryota > Metazoa > Arthropoda > Insecta > Lepidoptera > Coleophoridae > Coleophora > Coleophora deauratella. The sequence goes on along the minus strand of OY282403.1, from coordinate 3,035,735 downwards.
CATATCACTCCATATCATTCCATTCATATCACATTGAACATTTTTGTATGTAGAGTCTACTATTTTTGTCGTTTATTTATGTATGAAGTAGTAGAACAAAAGTTATCATAATTATATTAGATCCGAATAATGCATCATAATGTCGCATAAATACGCCTGAATAAAATATTCAAATGGATCCATCCACCATTAAAAAAATATCCTGTATAAAATAAGGTGAAAGAACAAAGGAATATTAAGGCTTGGGCAAACCAAAAGCAGGTCAGTAGCAGCGCGGTTTAAATGCGGGCCCGCGCATGTTGTAATACAAGAAATTATATGAAGCACGTCACACCCAATTTGAAAGCGGGCCCGCGCTCAAACTGCGCTGCGCCGCGCCGCTCTGCAACTGCCGGACGACAAATCAGGCAGCGCGAGCGCGGGTCAGAAGCATCGCAGTCGCGGCGCGGCGCAGTTTGAACGCGGGCCCGCGCTGCTGTATAACTATGGCAACCATGTTAGCATGCCACACTGGGGGCGGGGCAGTCGCAGTGCAGCGCAGCGCATCGACGCGGTTACACAACAGTTGTATTTTTTTACAACCGCTTGATGGATTTAAACGAAAAAAATATCGAATTAATGCGTGGGAACAAAAATATTTACGATTTTCGAGACAAATATTATAGAAATGTAACATTCAAGTAAAATTCTCTTTTTTGACTTAGAGCCAAAAGCAGCAAGAATCCGTTGGACATCTTGCAGCCAACTAACCTCCACCCGTTAAAACCGCGTTGGAACTGCCGTCTGCATTCAGTGTGCCGTCTCCCGCGCTGCTACTGACCTGCCCCGCGTCTGACCTGCCTTTGGTGTGGCAAAGCCTTTACTGTCACAAACATTAATAAATACGTTAAAATCCAGTAACAAAGGTATTTAAATATACAGGCTGAATCACTTATTACTGATATAATTATAAAACCCCAATGACAAAAGTAACTGACGTACTTACTTAGGTCAGTATACGTTTACTACAGAAGATTTACTGCAGTCTCGGGGCTTAATTTTGTGAACTGAATCTGTTTCAAGCTACTTAAGTTTTTTTTCTTTCAGATTAAGATTATGAATTAATCTAATCTAAAAATTTCGTTACTTTTGTTTTTTCTGCGCCTACACTACGCCCACAGTATTTTTTAATTCGTTTTTCTAATTTAACAACGCATTTTTTATGTATAATACAATTCACACGGCAAAAATTTGCAGGCCTGTGATTTTTCACAAAACGTAGATTGAATTTTCTAAAGCTCAATACCCATTGCCTCTGTCGGGAGCAAACTGTTTAAAGTCAGAGCAATTAAATTCTAATCACGACCTAGCTTCGTAAACTCCCGACTAAGTTCGTAAGCGATTTGAATATTTTGTAAGTTAACTAGCCCCCATAACTATAAATATTATCGCGTTTAGTCAACCACTTTACTAGTTTTACGCTGTTCTGACAAACGTAGACGTAGAAATATAAACATTATTTGAAATATCCTAATTCGGAGAGGATTGTTATTTTTTTCCTCTGAGATTTACGATTTGAAGGATTAAGCCATGAGTATCTATCATGTCAGCTGATGCTAAGTGATGAAAAAATACGTACTAGCAACAAATTGTATCTGGAAGACTTCTCTTACCAAAATTCAAATACGTCAGAATGTTATCCAGTTCGTCTTATCGTTTTAATCGTTTCGAAGCGTCTTGGTAATGGTATGGGAGTATTTTCTGTGCTGTGCTATGTCAAGAATAGAAGTGCTATTTATAGATGTTATATTGTATTTGCAGCAGAAGTTGATGAGTTTTTGAGTTAAAGAGAAAAACAAATACAAAATATTCAGATTCAGGACAGTTCCAATCCAAATAAGCCAAATTCAGTTGACAAGAAAATTGCCTTTACGAAACGGCGCAGTTAACATCATTTCTTACGAACTAAGTAGCTTTTTTTAATAAGCTTTAGTCTATCTGATGAGATATTAAACAAACTATCTACCATAGCAATTTGATTCACCCATTCTGGGACATCCTGTATATGAGTAGGTTGTCTCACTGTATTTTTAAGACACCACCATACCGGTCTACAGATGGACTGAAACAACGGCATTTAAACACTTTAACATTTCATTTATTACCGTTTTCAAGAACAATAAAGTCCACGGCCCACAAACAGAAGCTAATAAACAAAGAAAAGTACAAATAAAAGGCCTTCCTTGATGGAGGGACAGATTTATCGGGTCCTCTGCGAGATATAGGGACGCCGGCGCCGGCGCCAGTCCCCTAGTCCGTGATTTACGGAGCTGATAGCAGTACAGACCGATCGTGTTAACACTTTTACCGCCTCTTCGGTACAAATGTCCCTATCGCGTTTGAAATTCGAAATAGATAACTCAGGAAATAGTGAGACAGATTAAATTACGATTTGATAGCTTAACTTTTTATCCTGCACACAAAAAGAACGAAGATTAATGGTGATAAAAGATACAGTGGTGTAGTTTGAGCAGTTTTATAGCTTCTATCGTTAATATTCTTCAGTATTGATTTCTAATTTGTAAAGTGCCATTTCAATTCTGGTAAGCTTTCGATCCCTAGAATAATACTTGTAAAAATAGAGAAATAAATCGAAATAATATTACACTGGTGTCCAAGAGGCAGAAAGATAAGACTAATGGAAAGAAAGATTCACTTGTGGCGATAGCGGCATAAGGCCGGAAACGTAGTAAGTATTGAATGCTCCTATGATGGACTGATAATAATATAGTGAGGCTTGAAGAAACCCGCCAAATGCATATGACTCAAACCGTGTTAACTGTGATTCTGTAAGGGATATTTATATGTTCATCAGTGTATGTCTTTCAGGTGAAATAATAAAGATAATAAGAAAAAGGACACAGAAAATGAGACTATCATTTATCAAAAGAAAGGACAAATATTCTGAATCTTTGTAAAGTCTGAAGGAGTTCGATTTATAGGCATAACCTGACTGCGTCTTATAAGTTGGGAATGTATTTTTATTAAATTCAGTAAAGTCAAATAATTAATTTTAACTACGCTATATATATTTTTTTAGTACCCCAATAAACACCTAGAAACTAAGTAAACAAGTTGAGCAATCAATTGGTACCTTCGTTGAATTTGAAACTCATCAAATTTTCATTGCGAGAGCTTTATACCTGATCCAAGTTAAATCAATGTAAGCGTCTCAATTCTTCGAAGATTTAGTTTCTAATTAGTAAATATTATCTTGAGGATTACGAGGACGCGACGCCCAACTTTAGTGAAAAAGGTAACCGCTTACTGAAGTAAAAGCTGCCAAAAAGTGTGAATGTCACGTTTTGAGCTCAAAGTTTGGTAGCTTGTAGAAAAATCCCACTTAATATTCGTTCGCAAGCCACAGAATGACTAAAGGTACAGTCTCGTGCAACTTAAAGTATACCTACAGCCACTTAAAGTATACAGCCAAGTAGTGCAAGTAGTATTAGATGGCACGGCTACTCTGTATACTTTTAGGTGCACGCGACTGTATGTACATTGCTATGATAAAGATTGAATCGGAGTGATTCGGAAATAAAGTAGTAAACTTTTCCGGGAATTCACGAAACTTGGAGCAAAATTGACGATGCACCTTGTTTTGAATCTGCACCAGTATAAATTAGTCTTTATTTTTCAGCATATTATTACAGCAGCCGAAATCTTTTGAGGTGCACGGGACTGTACACAGTGAACGATATGTAGTGGCCAGATCGTAGAATTAGCCAGGTAATGAAATGACTGGCTATATCGCTGAGAAGCTCCGTAAAAACTCTACGTTAGGTTAGATAAGGTTACTGGTGTTACCGTATAAAGGAGTCCGTTGACTCTGTTTTGTCGGAACTCCTCGACGATATTATTTATGGTCAGGCCATATGTCATGATCTGGCCGATTTATAAAATTTTAGTTTTTTTTTCACATTATCAATTTCAAATTACAATAATAGCTTATTAAAAATGTCAAAGTATAATTTGGGCCGCGATATATCAATCACCGTCTACCTTTATTCATATTAATCTTCTGATATTGGGTTTGGCCACTAGCCCCACAATTTCCACCAATTAGGACTTGGCTCCCATTTGTGGAGTATCGGAAAAATAAGTGCAACCGCTACTTACAGCAGTCTTATTCAAAGTTAACAATGCACGAGTGCTGATCACACGATAAAAAATTCAGATCCAAGTTAAAATATTACTAAATTGAATTTTTATTTATTTATTTATTTATTTTAAGTTCACAAATTTTTGTACTTAAACTATCACCTCTTAAAAATATATTAAGGAACATTGTAGTTTAACTTAACTTTAAACAGAAAAGTAACATAGTAGTTAAACTTATTACACAGATCCAAGTAGGTACTACAATCGACTTTGTTATTCTTATTTTTCATTCGAATTCGTCTTTACTCTTCTCTCAATTATCATTATCAGCTTTGATTCAATCTACAAACATCCTCTAGATAATATAAAGGGTGTTACAAAATAAAATATAGGAGCCGACACCTGAAGCATCGTCTATTAGTTGAGCGAAATTCAAAAATATTTCTATATAACTTTTTATGACACCCTGTGCAGTGCAGTGGTGGGAATAAAACCTGTAAAAAGTAGCTGTGCTAGGTATAAAATATATCCTTCGATACCCACTTAGAATACTAAGTTTAGTGTATAAATATTGAGCTCCCTTTAAAGTCCGAAGACGTGACTGGCTTTCTCCGTATGTCATTAAAACGACAGTTAGATATTTGATTTATAACTTCAGTCACAGTCGCCTTATGTGGGATTTTGATACGTATTTCATAGCAGTTCATAAATAAACAATGAAATAGCCGGCTCTACACCGAAAAGTTCGTACCGGATAATCCGGATTCCTTCGGTGGAGGTTAAGAGATGAGTCTACTATCGACAGTAGGTACTAAGAATTGGTATCGATATTAATATAGATTTTTACTGGCGTTTATCGACACGAGAGAAAATTGAGTAAAGATTTTAATGGTTTATCTTAGAGTAGGAAGTTAAGTAGTATTCAAATAATACTTCTAGGTACAAAATAAAACCCATTGATGCCTTGTTCTTGTAAAACCTAGTGATATGAACAACACTTTCTGTTTCGGCAATATGGTAACTGCTTTTAACTCCTTTGCAAATTTTTGAGGCTGGCGCACTCCAATATAACTAATATATGTAGCCTATACTATCGGCAAACTTACATGCTTATTCCTAATGGTACTGCATATTGCTAATAGGCGACTCAATAACCACCTCTTCTCTTATTTAAAAGACCAATGTCGATGATCAAATATCGACAGTTGCACAACACTAGTCAGATTGCGTAGTAACACCAGGATTAGTAGAATAAACGTCGAATTATTGCTGTTGCTTAGTGGGCTTTAGCACAATAAGGTTTTTGTGTAACAGCCTATAAAATATTATACTGGGCATACAATGTGATACAAAAATGTACTCTATAAACGAATAAAATTATAATGATGACGTTGGATTTACGTTATTTGACATCTCACAAAGTTAAGCGACAGTTAAAATTTAAAAAGCAACGATTTGTATTGAAAAAAAAAACTGAATTTTTGTAATCAATGACCAACATTCATAGAAAGGTATTGTTTCAATCTCATCTCACTAATATTTCATTCATATTATGAATGCGAAAGTATGGCAATACGGCGGTGTATTTATGCGAAAAGCTGCTCATAATTCGTTCAATAGACTTTCCGTTAAACTGTTTTTTTTTAATAGATTGTAACAAACAACTTTCAAGTTAGCTACGTATTCAGAAATCAACTAATTTGGTATCTCCAATGTATGTCGCAATGTATGTTGTTGCCAGAATTCTCATGACGAAAAGGGCCTTCTCTCATTCCTTAAATGAGAGAAGGCCCTTTTCGTCATGAGAATTCTTGCAACAAGAAATTTCGTTGACGCAAAATAAAATAAGCAAATATAAGTAAGTAGGTATGCATCTCTATAATATTTGAAGCTATCCGTCTTAACGTTCATACCCTTCGGAGGGCACTGCCATAAATCTTCGACCCATAAATACTTAGCTCTGTGCAAATTCTCCCTTTGGAAACTCTACCCTTTTCCTTACTTTATCATCGTAACATACGTACTCGCATCGAAACCTCACTTAAGAAATAAAATGGATCAAATGAAAGGATATATTATACAATTAGATGAATCATTCCACTAATAATAGAAAATTATGTTTTTAGTTTTTGAGTGACGTATCCACATTATTTTTGTATCATACTGCCCAGTAAAAGGGGATTTCATATTGTAATTTCGAGTATATGTAGGTATACCGCCAATAGCATCCATTATCTTAAAATTGTAAAAAATTAAAAATACTGCATAAAATGTAACGAAAATGTGGTGGATAAAATTTTTTCGGGTACATACACTCGCGTTCAAAAGTGCTGTCCTACGGTTAGGACTACATTCGCTTGCGCCTGCTTGCGCCAACGATTTATTAATGTGTGTGTAACCTTTCGAAAACGAAAAAGCGTATGCGACGGTTACAGCTGCAATGTAGTCGTTATAGTCTTAGCATTCTGGTGCCATCTAGCCACCAGAGCAGGCAACACTTATTATTACGACGTCGCGAAGCTAGCCCTGCCGCCGTCCACCACCGCCGCCGCGCCGATAGCACGTTGAATGTTTACCTTAATTTCAACTCTTTTTCTAGAGCTCAGGTGGTCGAGTGGTATAACAGATCGGATCAAAAGTTAAATGGTGTAGGGTTTCGAACCCCTGCACGAACTGCAACTTTTTGTAAAGTGGTAATTTATTATTTGCATACTATTATTTTAAAAAAATGTTATTGTTTTACTTATAAATTTTCATTATTTACTTTTCGTTTATTAAAAAAATAAAAACAGTATTTTTTAAATGAAATATAATTTTATTAATCTGTTACAAAGATTTCATGCGAAAATTTTACACAATAAACTACTAGCAATAACACTTCAAAGGCGTTTTATGTTTATATTTCAGCTTAAGTATTCGTTTCCGTAATGGAAAGAGAATTGAAGCTTAATATAAACTAACTATCAAAACAACGTTATAATAAATACCTAGTTTAAAAAAAAAACAATTTTTATACTACCTAAGCATATTAAATTATTATTTTAGTTTCCACATAAATTAATTTCTAAGTCATTACTTAATATTTAGTGTAACCGCCATTACTTTCTATAACAGCTAACAAGCGGCGCCGCATAGAACCTACAAGTTGCTTATAAATATCCGTTCCCCTTATTTCTTTCCACACTTCCATGCAGTGAGACTCTAGTGCATCACAGGTCCTTTCATTACGTGCCTCCCATTTTTGCACCATTAAACCCCATAGGTTTTCTATGGGATTTAGTTCGGGTGATTTAGCAGGCCACTGTATCAAATTTAAAAATCCCGTTTCGTTGTGTTGAACTTATTAGATTTGGTCTACCACTTCGAGGCCGAGTCATTATGTTACCCTCTTCGTCAAATCTTTTTAGCCAACGCTTACACGTCTTCCACTAAAACAAACAATACATTCGTTATAAATTATGTTAATATTATGATTCGGTATAAGTCGGTATAAGTTGGTAGTTCAATAAAAAACCGATTTCATTTCATTTATTTTATCATTATTTAATAATCAAATTAATAAAATAAATACTCACAGATAATCTGGTTTCATTCGATATTTCCGAGATATTCATGGCCAAATCACGAAGAGCAACAATTGAAGCCCTTTCTTATTCACTCTTATTATGATTAATTTTTAAAGTAAAGTAAAAGGCTTGGTATCACCGGTAATACGGGTAAAAAACAATTTGAGCACTCCAGGTCGTTTCCGAAACAGAAATGAAGAAACATGTCAAAATCGTCATTATATTAAACCAATAAGAAAACGTTTGTGATTTTATTTCAAACCACCCGACATTACTTAAACTTTGTTGCTTCATAATAACTAAACAGTCTGTCAAATTCGTCAGTATATTAAACCAATAGGAAAACGTTCGTGATTTTATTTCAAACCACCCGACCGACGTTACTTTACCTTTGTTCCTCCTTTTTGGTTCATAATAAATAACTAGAGTCCACAAAAAGTTAACAGTCGGCATAGCTAAGTTTCGAACCGCCGCCGGTAAATCCGACCATCAATCTATGACCAATGCATTTACTATATGAGCTATCAATGCTCCAATAAATAAAGCGAAAATACGAGACTTATTCTAATCGTTCCTTACGCAGTTGTGTGCGTAACATGTAAGCGTATAAAGTCGATCGAGTTACCGCATTGGATTCTCTTTTAGAATTCGGACAGCACTTATGATCGCGACCGTACATACAAAATAAGCCAACCAATGTAACAATTTAATTTCCAAACCATTTTGGCTACAGGGCGGTAGCAACAAAACAGAAATATTGTACATAATATGGGTACAAAAGATATAGACCGAGTATTATAGCATTGAAAATGCTTTTTTGATCGCTTACGTACACGGTAAAAACGATTTCTTTCATTTAAAAAAATATAGTTCCGAAAATGCACCACGTAATATTTTTTTCAATGGAGAATATTAGTTTCTTGAAAAATATGTCAAGTATGACATATTTTATTGTAAAAGTCTAAACTTACGTTATAAAAAACATTATTTCTGCAGTAAGAAAAAATAAAAGACATTAGAATCTCTTGGCACAAAAAAAATTCAACTTTTTTTTCGTTTTTAAGAAAATTGCGACGAAAGATGCTGTCGTCCTCAAAAGTATTAAGATAAAGAAATGAAAATGGTATAAAAATATGCATTACTAAATATGCCATATAAAGGGTCCAATCAAGTTTATAATTTTGTACGGAGAAGATAATTTTTTTTCGTTTCCTGAAAAAAAATATTGTGGAAAGTTGTTCAGTTTCGTCTACTGAGCAAGCCCTTAAAGTTTTCGGAAACCTGTCCCTTACAAAAACTATTTTATGGGTCATTAAAAAAAGTGCATAAAAATATAATAAGTATGAACTCATTGACAGCATCAATTATCTTTTTTTTTTGACAGTTAATTTTACATAATTTCAAGTCATCATATTTTTTGTAGAGTTTATTTTCCTTTGTAGGAAATACAGAACCTTACGCATCAATTTAATTTCGTTTTCTATACCGTACGAGTGCGAACAATGAATATTTAAAATATATTTAAAAAATATCGCTTGCTAATGAATAAAAATATATTTGAAATCACAGTGTTCACAAACTTTTTAAAACAGTAATTTAGAAAGTTCTGTACTATCGAAATAAGTCAAAATTTTCTTATGTGATTCAGTCATATTAAAATTTATTATTTTTTGGCGGAACGGAAACGATGTGAGAAAACTGAACACACTATATCTCCATAAAAATAAATCACGACGATTATACCTATATACAAAACTGACATAGTTTTTTCAAATTATTGTTAGGTACTGATTTTGTAGATTGTACTCCAGTATATCCAGATTTTAAAACTGTATTTCTTTAACAATTTTATATTTATAAGAAATTTTGCCAGCTGATATGCGCAACACGACTTATCTCATGTCGTGTATGATAAAATTTGTCGATCCCGATTATTTTGTCGTTTTTCTTAACATGCGTACCACGGAAGAGAAGATTTCTCGGCATGACTTCGCTTTGTCGTGACAAGTAAGCGAGAAGTTGATGTTGCCATTTTAAGAAAAATAACCGGTTTGTCATATAAAATTCGTTAGATTTCAGCGATAAAAAGTTTTTAGTCTGAGCTTTTCAATAATTTTATGAAAAAAATAGTGATTATATTCTCTTTTGTCACAGACTTTTTGTTTTCTTCCTGAGTTTTGTTAGATCTCAGCAATAAAAACTTTTTATTCTGAGCTTTTCAATAATTTCGTTGTTAAAATAGTGATTATATTCTCTTTGGTCACTGACTTCTTTGAGTTCTTTGACTTCTTCGCGCGCGCTTCAATTTTGATCAATGTTTTCTTTTAAGAAATCTTATATTTTTTGCCACAAATAAAGCGACTGTCCAATGTAGCGGTAAAAAATTTGGGATTTTATACATTTCGGGGACAGTTAGTTACTTTCATGAGTAGAAATAATATTTAAATAACAAATTAAATACCTACTTAATTCAGAAGAACCCATATTATTGTTCAGTTTCATCTATTTCCATAAAAATCAAACCACCTACCCATGTGGCCCAGTGAAGCGGTCGTGCCTCAGTGCGGCTTGCATGGTCGCGTAGATCACGCAGGTTAACTGACTACAAACACGGTCGTAACCCGGATGAGTCTGACTATTAGTGGCATTTGTCTCGACCGTTTCCGTGCTTCGCAAGGCACGTTAAGTCGTTGGTGCCGGCTGCTATCGCTAGCAGTCGTTAAGCCATGTCAGAGGCCTTATAGGCAGCTTGAAAACTTCTGACACTGGGGTTGGCCACTAGCCCCACAACCTCCATCAATCCGGGCTTGGCCCCGTGCCCCTGCAGTGGGGACGTAATGGCCATTTGATCATAATTGTATATTTATATAGTCGTAATAAAGGACTGCCTTTTTGTTTTCGCGTTTCTCGTTTATCTCGTCGCTCAAATTCATCGAAGAGAAACATGTCGAGTAGAAGTTTCAAAAGACAATGCCAGGCCGGCCATACTGTCGTGCCCCAGTCCGAAAATAGGCAATGCACTCATATTATACGAATGATTCATATATCAAACGATATTTGTTTCATTGCTTAATAAAACCGTATTACCATTTCACCTTTAAAAGTTGGGAGAACAGAAATATTAAGTTGTAAGCTAAAGTGATGTTTACCTAAGGTACGATGGGGTAATAACGGATAACTTTCAATGCTTTGTAATAATGATGAATAGACATATATTTTTCACAAATATTACGCCTGTAAATATTCGTAAAATTGATAGGAGATATGAATCGTTAATAAAAAATATAAATTAATTACTAAATGGTAAATTTTCTCGTTTTCCCCTCTAAATTGTGAATTTTCTTCTTGATGCACATCCCATTTTACCCCTGCAAACCTTATAAAACGTCACTTAATGTTTACATTATTGAATGAATGATAAATGATTATAAGGTTTAATACAGATGAGGTCTATAATTCTAATCTGGAGCTTATGTTCCAATTCCAATAGATTTATTTCACTGTCTTTTAGGTAGGTCCACTAGTGGACGGTGAATGTTAATTAAACGTACCTTTAAAATGGTGACGGTACTTTTTTTATTGTACTTCTTATTTCAATCTGAATATCCGTGTTGTAACATTTAAATCACTAAAGGTTTCACGTTAAGGTACGTCTCGTTATTTGACTTAAATATAGGATCATCCCTGACAGGTAACTTAAAAAAGATTATTATATCCGGCGTAACAGAATATTTTATTTTAGTGATCACTAGATTAGTTACTATCTACATATTTAAACCAAGGTTGTCATAAATGTACTGAGGCAATTGAAAATAAAAATAAAAACTTTCAGAGATTTGTCAGAATTTTTATTTATACAAACCTTGTTGGTTTGTGTGAATCCAGCATGGTGTATTTACGGCCGAAAATAATTTGATGCTATTTTGTCAAATATTCTTTGGAGATCAAATGTCAGTAGTAGGGATGTTGATACTTCATGAGATTATGTAAAAAACGATTTATTGATAAAGAAATACTTTAATAAACAACTTTATTAAAATTTCGGAGAAATATTTGAAACTCGTATTATCACAGAAAACTTTCAGATATACGTATGATAGTATAATAAAATGGTATGATAAATAATGGGTAGTTTTAAGGTTTTTACAAGATCAGAATCTGGGATGTTATTTAACTTCAAGAACCAATGGATCTAGATTCGATTTGCTTTCGTAGTTACTTCAGTTCAATGAAGGATCTGCGGTTCTGGTTTTTACCCATCTAATATCTAGATAGTAGGTATTATTTTACCTGTTTGAAATATTTGGTTAAATCATTTAGATTAAGCTCGGTGTGTTCACAGTTTGGGTAATTGAACAAAATAATGTAAATGTAATTCCTCTCAACATTATAAGGTTAACAGGAAGAGCTCCCGTAAGGGATAAGTCCACCCTTTTTTAGTTTTTCCTGTTTTTTTGATGTATTGTTCTTTGTTTTTTATTACAATAAAGAGTATACAAACAAACAAACAATAATGACAGGATTAAAAAACTGAACAGAGAAGTGTATACTATTGTACATGGAGTTTGCGTTACTGATAAAAACTGAAATATAATATAATTGAAATATAAGTAATATCAATTTTTATTTGTTTTACATATTCATATAATCATTGGTATTTTTAAATACTCGTTAAGGAAAAAGTATCGGTATTTTAATATCATTAAATTGATACATTTGTTTCGTTAATTTCACAACACTATTGAATGAGGTGAATGAAAATGGAATGCATATCAATCTTTTATGTATATCGGTTACATAAAAGTATTTTTTTATTTATTTACATCTATTTTACAAACTTTTAGAGGCAACAGAGAATACCCATAATTATTATTTTAATATTTTATATCGCGTCACGTAACTTTATTTTTGTAATACATCGGAGTAAAAATTATTGAATATAAGTCCAAAAATATTTCAATCTTCCTAAGGTGACCCATGTGAATTAGTCAGATATTTTAACAATTACTTTTTTTATCTTTTTTCTCCCAACTTTTACATACATTTTGAAAAATGAAAAATGTTGAATTATTTGTGTTACGTTTTTTCACATTATCTTATTTTTGTAATATTTCAGGAAAAAATAATGAAAATATAAGTACGAATATGACGCTGGAGCACAAACGGGCATTGTCTTTTCGAGAAATAAGGGCGCGCATGTTAGAGTTTGTCGACAAAAGTTTGACAGACGATAAAATTTCGTAAAATGACAGATCGAAAAGAGTTCCGTGTACTGCCATGTTAGGACTCCTCGACAAATAGACATATCTCGTTTTAACACGAGAAAATGCGTCGACAAAATTTTGTCACGTTGCGCATGTTAGGCCAGCAGGTAAAGTTGCAATACAAAATTTACTTACAGATTAATGTTACCTTTAAAAAAAATCTGTTCTACTTCGTAAGTTCAGTATTTAACTGTTTATTTAGAACTGTACGTTTCGTACAGCAAAGAACATAAAGAAATGAAACTGAATGAAAGATTTTCGTACTAAATCTGAATAGTGAATCAAGAATTTGTATGGAAAAGTAAAAAAAAATTTGAAGAGCGGATTTTTTCGATAGTTTTCCTGGATTCTATTCTTCACTCTGAGTAACCCCTTAAAATTTCAAACGCACTTTATTACATCCTGTATAATACTGCAAAAAAATTTGTAAAATGCCTACATATTTTCTTAAATAAAAAAAAACGCAAATTTTTGGCCGGTTCTCTTGGGAGTTTTTTCAAAGAATCTTAAACTTCTCAAAAATGAATAGAGATATTGAAAAAAAAAACGAGAGAATTTAAAGAGTTTAAAATAATATCATTCTGATTCCGATAGAATTTTATTCTAATTAGGGGTATATGTTTACCCCTTTCGGAGACACCATTTTGGTAATTTCACATATTTCTTCAGAATCTGGTCATTTGTCTTATATTTATGTTGACAAATATCAATAAAATAAATAGAAATAATATTTTACGTTGAAAAATTAATGTACTGTACTGTATTGTCCTAGTTGTAGGTAAAAGGCGATTTAACGATTATACAGACGATATTTCAGCGGTTATAATAACTCCTCTGATTTTTAAGTGATTTTCAATACGCCGGGAGATCCTAGGGGCCATGAGTTCTGTGTTTTTTTTTTGTAAAATTGGTAAGGTTAAATATACATATAAGTAATATTATTATATGTAGCTGATTAAAATACATGGTTAAATATCGCGATAAATAGAATAAAAACAACAAATGCAGTCAATTATAGATCCTTAAAATATAATAGAAGAAACAAAGAAAATAAAATTCTTATTCTGTATATTCGTAGAACCTAGGAATTAAGTCAATAACATGTACTAATAAAAATAGGACAGGAAACAGCGACGATAAAATTATGTTTTTTCTAATAACAATATGTTACAGGCTGATAAGGTTTTATATTTTAAGACTGCGTGACTATTGCTCATACTTACACGTTTCTGTTCTGTTACTGTTGTGTTAATTTGCTGAGCACAATAAAGTGAAAAATACGTTTTAACACGTTTATGTTCGCAACGCTACGACGGTTTAAATTAACAGGTTTACCGCTAACTTGCGAGTACATAGCGTAGCGTAGAATAGAACTAACGTGCATGAGTTATTGTAACTATACAGAGTATAGTGTTACAGTTTACAATCTACTTTTATCACTTTTGAATCCTTTTTTTTTATAGAAGCTTTTAAAAAAATGTGTTGGAGGGAGTTTCTTTGGACCCATCGTTTCTTCTCACTCCGCAAACACTTCCCGAAACGGCGGGTATACGACTTCCGAGTGGTATCTAGGAACCTCGTGTTAGATAGATAAAAGAATGACGTTCGAAAAGTGAACACTGCTACCTTCTTCGAATAAAATATTTTCATTTCATGTCATAAAATAGATGTAGGATCCATTACTTGGGGCATATTCATCACACTGATACATTTTTATTCTACTATTTTAATGAAATGGCAAAAGGGTAATGTGTTGGGGCGAGCTTCTTTTTGATGAGACGTTTCTTCTCGCACCGTTAACAAATCCCTAAAACGTTGAGTGTACAAGTTCCGATTGGAAGAAACTTTGTAATAGCTAGACAAACAATTTAAAACATGTGTACTTACAGCATGTAAGTACTTGCTTAAGTAAAAAAGTTTTTTAAAGGATTATTTCCCATACAAAGTTAACATTCATCTCCATTCCGGAATCCATATATTTTTTGCTAAAATTCAGCAAATTCGTATGTAGAAGCTCAAGTTAATGGATCTACAGTTCTACACCTTTTAATAGCATCATGTATGAGGCTGAAGGTAAAAGCTACCGCCATTGTTGACGGAAATATGGTCATGTTTCCTTTGTGTTATTGTAAACCCGCCTTGTGGACCACTAACGAGGTTATTAAGAGCCTGCTGTGTGTTGTTATACTTAAATTACTTTTGTAGTTTTATTGCGTTTATTTTTAAACTAGCATTTTTCCACGAATCCATGTTAAGTTTTTTAAATAGTTCTAAATATCGGTTTTTATCACAGACAAAAGAGAATAGTGAAATATCGACCGGTTTTGTTTAGATTCGTAGTTAATTTTATTGGTCTACTATCAATGCCTAGATCTATGTCATTGTCCGGTATGTATTCTACAGCGATTGATTGATGACGACTAACATTCACAAAAACACAAATGTTTACCTTGTTAATATTGAATTTAAACCATACTAACCAAACATAGGTAAAACCGATGTCGATAAATTATTATTAATTTATAAAGGGAGCGTAAAGTGAAGCGTCTAATGTCTAATGTGTATCATAATGTCTACTGAATGGGAATGTTTGTAGAGGCTACAACATAAATAATTATATGGCAAGATAGAAAATATAATGATAGAACATTTGATACAAAGAAATAGAATAACGCAATAGAAAAAATAAACTTACTGTAATATTTTAAATTATTTTTATCAAAATGTTTGTAGCAACACAGAATCGATGTAAAGAAAATGAAAAATAAATAAAATTAAGTATATTCCGTTACAGACTGATTATGAGCATTAAGTGAATCAATCGACACGCTACAGAATATTAGGCTGCATTATGAAGAAAATAGTCAATATAAAATGTAAAACTACAAAAATGACTTTTTGGAGTAAACAAGCCATTTCACTGACTTAATTATATTATGACATGACTACGACCGCTATGAAAGAAGAACCTTGAGCCCTATTTTTTTATTGTATTTCGTGTATCACAATAACAACAAGTTGAAACTCACCATCTAAGTACACTGCCGCTGATGTAGATTTGTCATTCTCGACGACAGGTCGTATGCTCTCATATGACATAGTCTCAAGACGATTGTCTCTTAAATCCAACACGATAAGTGTCCTAATATCCTCTAGAACATCTTCGTAAAAACTCGTCAACTTGTTCCCAGACAAAGTCAGCTTTTTCAACTGAGTTAAGCCCCCGAACGCTCTCTCCGATATGTATTCTATAGCATTATTATCGAGCATCAATTCCTTCAAGCACCAGAGCTCGCTGAAAGCCAAGTTTCCTATCATAGTCAATTTATTGTTTCTTAAGTTCAGTCTGGATAGATTCTCCAAACCTTCCAGCATTTCTTTCGTTATAACTGATACGAAATTCGAGTCCAATTTTAGCTCGATCAAATTGTTTAAGTGCTTAAAGCAACCTTCGTGTATCAGTGTCAAATTGTTATTAGATAAATGGAGGATATGTAGGTTAGGAAGATTGAAGAAAACGTCCTTCTTCAGCTCTGATATTTGGTTGTCATCTAAACTTAAATTTGACAGCATCATCATCTGTGCGAACGCGTGCCTCTCCAAGCTCATGATCTTATTCGATTTCAGTACGATCTGTCTTAATGTCGATGAATTTGTGAATGCATACGGTGGAATCCTTTTGATAGTTCCATATTGTATCGATATGTGCTTTAGTCTGTCCAGTCTGACTATTGCTTTTGCTGGTATAAACGTTAGCGCATCATCAGATCTTACATTAAACATGAGATGTTCTATTTCAGACTGAGATGAGAAACTTGGCCAGATAGGATCGTCTTCTGTTATACCACCACTGAAGACCCAGCAATCAGCTCTCGTCGCCATCTTGGGCTTATTACTGTCACAGTAACAGTGAGCTTTAGACCTTCTGTCCTCAATATCACACACGTTCAGGAATATAGGGTGATAATACCGCCTATCTATTTTGATTTTGGTCTCGTTTTTGCTCTCGATAACAGTGAGTTTGATAGTCATTAGCGACGCGATAATGATCAGATATTTCGTGACATGTTCCATTATGGCTTGTGATGTCGATGGAATTATCTGAAACAATAAATACGACAATAAATATATTATGAGTAGGTATGAAGATTTTAGTTTATTCCTAAAAATGGAGATATTCAGCGTCAACTATTTTAGGTGAACTGAATATAATTCACTCGATTCAATTGCATTGCATTATAATGTACACAAATAATCCAAGTTATCCTCTGAAATCACAAAGTCTTTGATAGTACGGCAAAATACATAGGTAAAGATAACTTACAATATATAATATCTGATGAGATATAGGTTTAAACAAAAAAAAAGGAAGACTCATAATTTATAGGTTAAACGTGTTAAACATAACTTCCAAATAGGTTCAAATGCAAATCCACAAACTATAATATACGAATATTATGATTTTATTTTTTTGATGAATTAATACCATAGCCTGACACTGCCATAACACAAATACTCATACGCAATCTAGTGGGAAAAGTTTTTAGTAAGTCCACTTTTAGTCACTAAAGTTTATATTACGTACCTACATTTAGAACATTTAGGTCATAGATTTATGAGTTATACTAACAAGTCAGTTTTTTTATAGATCAAAACAAAAACATTATCCTCCTCTTGGGCTGGAAAAAATATATGTAGTACTTAGTGTATAAAAATAATTAATTCAAGCATCTGAATAAGTAAACAAAATAATTGGTAAAACGAATTGATGACGTCAGTTGTTATGGGAGTGCACAAAAGGGTTATAAAGAGATGATTTACGAAGGTTCAGTTTATACAACTTAATGCTTTAAACTAATTAACTCGCGACACGATTATGAATGGTCGCTCATTAACGAATTTTAACCTAATTAAGTTGCAAAAAGTTAATTCGTTTTACAGTATTCGTGACACAGCAGTATATTTCATTGTCCGCTTTGGATTACCCAAACTGAAAGTCGGCTAAACTTTGACAAGCGGATTAAAACTTCCGCGGCGCTGTTAAAAGTGCATTTTTAACTGAACTTTGCTATCTGGTGTTTACAGAGCTACTTACTTTTTATGCAATTTAGTGGCACCCGAAAACTTTGCGTTTTTATTTTAAAACTTTTAACGTAGGTTTGACTGATGTTTTTAGTTTTGGAATAAATAATATTATGAAATAATTTTTGTATGGTGATACAGAGTGTAAAAAAGCATAGGTTTAGGACTCGTAAACTAGGGAGGAAATCGTAAAAAAAATGTTATTTCCATACAGAGTTGGCTAAACAACTGATCAACTTTTATAAGAAATACGATTTCAGCAAAGTCGTATTCGATTAAAATAGTTCAGTATGTTTAATAGAATATAACAGGTCCTTCCTCCATATATTTTGGTACAGTTAACTTTAAAATATATAATGAATATAGTCCCAAACATAGGTGAGGCCTTTGTCCAGCATTGAAGAACGTCTTTTGGCTGATGTTGTTTATAATCCCTAACTAGAATTACCACGAACTCTAATTATTGTGAAACAATTATTTTTACAATAGACAACTAAGTGAGTGAGTGAATTGAAGTTAAACAAGTTTGATCTAATTAAATGATTGGCATTTTAATAATATCTACTCCTAAGATCAAGAAAATATATTTAATTATAACAATCATCTTCTGTTATTTTATTGTCGTACGAATTTTCAATTTTAATAGGTACCTGACCAGTCAAGAGTTTAATATCGTTTTCTCTGCTTATTTATCATTTCTTATTTAATTTAGATTACTTTTTTTTTTTTTACTCTCAATTGGTAAGCCCTTGGCATCATCTCACCTGATGGTAAGTGATGATGATGCCGAAGATGGAAGCGGGCTTACCAAGATTCCCCAACGCAATGGGGAACTGGCTATCTTATCTTCATGCCGGAACACATCAATGTTGTTAACATTGATGTTTGGCGGCAAGACTTAGATAAGATGGTGGTAGCTAGCCAGGCGGGCTCAGAAAATGCCCTACCACCAACCAAACAGAGTCCAGAAAGTTGGACCCCGCCGGGAATCGAACCCGGGACCTCCTGATGTGATGCGAGCGGCAAGCCACTACGCTACGGAGGCGGTTTGGTTTGATCGTAGCAAAATAATGCGTGGCTACTACAGATTATACATATAGGGTCCTTATGAAATACCTAAAAAAAATTTCAACACGACTTCTACTCATGAAACTGAACAACTTTGCCCAAGAAACCTATACTCAATTCGCAAAAAAATGTTTGTACTTCCATACTAATCAATCAACTGATCCGGCAATTTGTATGGGAAGTCCAAAATTTTTTTTGCGAATTGAGTATAGGTTTCTTGGGCAAAGTTGTTCAGTTTCATGAGTAGAGTCCACTGTAAAAAAAATTCTGGTATTTTAAAAGGACCCTATATAATGGATTCAATAAGTAAGTTGACCACGACAATGAGTGAATTATTTTCCAAATAACATATTTATTACTCTATAATATTTATAATATAATTTTGGGCACGCATATATTTTCTAGTTATTTGTACATAAAATGAAAATTTACTGTTTTTCAGTGCAAATAAAATTCTAAACAACATCATCAATCGCGGTAAAACTTAACTGCAAACACAGATGTTACAGTACAAGCCCTAATACCAGGCAATAATCAACCTCGCACACTTTAAGAGACCCTACATAAACAATTCTACCATACCAATTGGTATACAGGGTGTTAAAAAAGTGCGTTTGAAATTTTAAGGGGTTACTCAGAATCAAGTATAGAACCTAGGAAAAATATTGAAAAAATCTGCTTTTAATTATTTTTTTCAGATTCTCATACTAAATCTGAATAGTGAATCAAGAATTTGTATGAAAAACGAAAAAAAATTAAAGAGCGGATTTTTTCAATATTTTTCCTGAATTCTATACTTGATTCTGAGTAACCCCTTAAAATTTCAAACGCACTTTTTTAACACCCTGTATAATAGTTACTTATGCATTCGACTATTTCTTTCTGATACGAAACATATTAAACTCATCATCTTTTACAAAAGCTATACAAAATTACGCCACACTGGCTTGCATGGTCACGTCGATCGTGCAGGTAAACCTTGGACAAACACGGTCATAACCTAGATGGGTTTTACTGTCAGTGACATTTTATTTCGATCGTGCTTTAGAAGGCATATTAAGCAGTTTGGTACTGGTTGATTTACCTAGATGGTGATGACTTGGCGGTCGTTAAGTCCAGAGTCTTCTGTACGAGCCGGTACACCTTTAACCTCGTAAGACCCAATTTCCTATTTTAGGATAAAGGTTTAGTAGTAGTCCAGACTTAACTACCTAAAATTTGAACTTATTTTCGAACTCGTATTATGATTTGAATATTGGCTTCAATTCTGAATGAACCACATTTGAGTTTAAGCATTAGAGTATTTTTTTAGGTCGTTGGGCCAGAATGACTACCTGCCTAAATTTAGCTTGGGCCTTACGAGGTTATTGCTTGATAAATGATAGACGAGAAATTCCCAAAATAACACTATTTATTGATACAAAGTCTATGCTAAATGATGATGATTATGCTGAATGATATGTGAGTACGCGTCCGCCGTGTTCGGATCGAAACGTGAACTGATTTGCTTTTTACATAAAAGTAATAAATTTGCGGCAGCGGCGCGCCAATCTGCTGACATACAAAATATGTATACGAATGCACCGTACAGCTTCAAACTTTTTCATACTTGATTTGGCCACAAAGACCACAATCTACACCAATGGAAAGTGCCCCACCCTACCCATGCGGGGATGATTATAGTATGTGTGTTAATTTAAATTAACAAAAAATGTGACAGGTTTCAAATACAATCTTTCCACGTCAGCTAAATGAGACCAATAATGTTGTTACTCTTGGGAAACTTTACTTACAAATACAAGAAACGAAATTGAAGGACAACAAATAAAAACTTTTTTGAAAAGGAAAATTCTCCTAACATTTGTTTATTATTTTAAAAATATCTTAAAAGTTATTAACACATTACCAAAAATTTTCCTGTCTGTGAATCATTGAATAAAATTTTTAATGGAATAACTATTGTTTTTTTTTTATTTGTATAGGTAGGTGACGCGTTTGCATGGAAATTGTGTAGAAGCCTCTCAACATAACAAACTAAATCACAAATACGCCCGTGTCCCACTTTAGAAGCAAATTAAAAGTTCATGCTGCGTCAAACAATATTTCTGACTTTCTGTTCGACGTTATTGCTAACCCCACGCGACTCGACTATTCCAGATGTTAGTGCTGGGAACAATACGATGTCGATAATATGTGGATGTTTGTGATGTGATTTCTGATACTAATTTTATAACTATTCCTTTTTATTTCAAACAAATAATTGCCACTATAAAGCCCTCGACGTTTTTATTTTTACAAATAAAACTTTTTACTCACATCTGTACCACAGTCGAGCGTGATGCTAATGCAAAGTAAGGTAAATCTGTTTGAACTATACTCAATAATCCCTAGTTCAATAAAAAAAACAATTTCATATTCTTAAACTCGTAGATCAGCTCAGAGACAAACTTAGTGAAGAAAGTCCTATTTTCTTAACAATTTGACTACGAGTTCTTTGGAGAAAGCTGTTCAATTTAATGAGTTGTAGCTCTATTTTAAATAGTGTCAAGTACCTACCTTTTTTAAAGCCACATATTAATCTGTAATTTCTGCTCTTAAAAAAATTCATTTGTACCTTGATTTCGCCAATGACAAAATATGGACGTTTCAAAATCGATAAAAGACCACAAACATGAATTTGTTGATATTCTTAACATCGATACATTTGGCATCACTAACAAGTTTGAGTACGAAGTGGCCATTAGAGTTCATATATCGTCGGCTTTGAGAGCAAATCGATTCAAAATTTTAATATTTTATTGGATTTGTGGCTTGTCGCGTTCAAATGACGTATAGATTTCGACATCAAATATCGAAGAGTACAATTATTTCCCTCTTTTATTCAACCTTGTATTTTTCTTAATGTTGGTTACGTTTTCAAATAAAGTTAAGCTAATATCTGGAAAAAATTGATAAAAACTGTAATACCAATGACTTTCGTCTAGTTCTTACGCAATCACAATTTTTTTATGCGATTATATTTTACTTTATCTCGACTTCTGAGTGATCGAGAAGGTTCTGAAAAATAGGTTCCCCTGGGATTCCATTAGTCAATTTGTGAATTTAACAAACAAAACGGACAACCTACTTAAAACGGAGGTATTCTGTTCTTTAACAATCTTGGGGTTAAGACGAATTCAATGGCTCTTGCATTTCAGAACCCAATAAGCCGTTTTTGACCATAAACATGCATCATCATCATCATAATCATCATCAGCCGAAAGACGTCCACTGCTGGACAAAGGTCTCCCCCAAGGATTTCCACACCGACCGGTCCTGTGCGGCTCGCATCCAGCGGCTTTCCGCAACCTTCACCAGGTCGTCGGTCCACCTAGTCGGAGGCCTGCCCACGCTGCGTCTTCCGGTGCGCTGTCTACACAGCATAATAAACATCCATACACAGGGAAAAATCCATCAAGCATGCCATGCCAAGGAAGACTTGATTACATGACTGCGAAAAGCACAAGAACGAAAATTGTTACAGCGAAAATGTTACTGCGAAAGACGTCCAAGAGATATCCTACTTTGTGCGAAATGTAGGTTTCTTGAATAAAGTTGTTCAGTTTTATAATTAGCACCTACTCTGCGTTGCCTTTTAGCATAATTTCAGAAAAATCACTTAAACTTATGTCTTTTATTATTAAATAAGCTTATAATATATAAATAATATATAAATAATATATAAATAATATATAAATAATATATAAATAAGCTAAATGCTCCCTAGCTTAAAAGAGCGTACTCCCATTTCAAAGGCTGGCAACGCACTTGTGACTCCTCTGGTGTTACGTGTGTCTATAGGCGGCGGTTTTCGCTTAAAAATACCATCAGGGGATCCGTCTGCTCATTTGCCACCTATAGGTGGTATACCATGGTATACCATAAAAAAAGAAAAAAAGCTAGACGAAGCGGCTAGGTCATTAATTTGGTGTCACACTTAACATTTGTGGTCACGGGTACGGTATTATAGATTACCTGTAAATGTGTGACGCGACCCTTATACAAATATATAGAAGAAATGTGCTGGATTCCTCACGATATATTATTTTTTCTGTTATTATTTATTAAAGTTAATCAATACCTTTAACAAGGATAATGCAGTAACTTCCTGTTTTATAAAAATGAAGCCAAAAATAAAATTCCCTGGAGAACAAAAAGTAGACTAATGGTATTATTCCTTCTACAATATCTTTATTAAATTATGCAAACGCGGTTATAGACAAAAATATTCATATTTTCCTTCACTGTAATCGATCAGCATGTGTACTTTAGCACTGAAAAGCTACCGGTGTACCGGTAGTCCGGTATTATACTGTAAGTATTCATGATGACTTTTGGTCACCGTACATAATTAAAAAATAATAGGGAGTATTCAATTTTTATTTTTATGGCAGAAGTGGCAAGCGAGCAGACGGATCACCTGATGGTAAGCGATTACCGCCGCCCATAGACACCCGCAACACCAGAGAAGTCACAAGTGCGTTGCCGGCCTTTGATATGGGAGTACGCTCTTTTCTTGAAAGTTTGAATTACAGTCATTTTGCAACGTCAGAGGAAACCGATTAGTCTGCCAACAGTAACGGATGATGTATTTGAACAACGGAGAACACAAATACAGATACAAACAAAAATAAAAGAAAAAAATACTATCGGACGTGGCCAGTGTTTAGAAATCGGAATCGGACAGTGACAGCTGAATTTATCGTGCCTGTCGTAGCTGCGAGCTCGCGATTTTGGCCACAATCCGACCCGACCAGCTCACAATAGGATCGGATGAAATTTAACTGATAGTATTTAAGGCTTAACTTTGATAATTAATGTAGTAGAAACGCTAGTTTTAACTGTCAGTGCTCAACTGTAACATCATAAATACGAAAGTGGGTTTCTTTTTTGTCCTTTTTTCACGTCGTGTCGTAACGGAGCAACGGATCGATATTTTTGCACAGATATATCTGTAGTTAACGGGATGGGATGTGATATAGGCTACATTAAAATTTCATCCTATAAAAATAACGAGGTCCTTCGAAAATCGAACCGAAATCCCAAAAAAATTGAAGAAATTTCACAAAGCAACGTTATTTATTGATATATCTACACAACTGATTTCATTGTTGGATTGTTATAGAATACGGGTAACACCGTAAGATCGTTTTATCTCATTTCCATGCTCTCAAGATATTTGCGGTTAGCGCAACACTTTCAGTAGCAGTCATAAAACGATACCCCCGCGGGTGAAGTCATAGGCCAAAGCTTTATCTATTATTTAATGTCAACAATATTTATTTAATGTCACATCATCAACTTTAACCACAAGAAAAAGCTTCCCCAAACAAAAATTTGCTACGCAGTTCAAAATATCTAAAAGTATCCATTTTGTCTCCATTCACCTGCTTTTAGTGAAGACAAAAGATTACGAGGGCATTTCCCTAAGAAAGTTCCCTAAAAATGTGTTTGATGAGATTATTCTTTCATCTTTCCACCATTTTTCGAGATCCCTTTTCGAAGGGCCCGAGGGGATAGGGAAAAAATAATGCGCCCCAATAATTCTATTAATAAATGTCAGACTGAATTGCAGCTAAGCGTTTCGGGCGTTTTCGGTTTGGGCAAAGTTGGGAGTTTGATAGAGGTGGGCAAAGTTACGGTAACGTTTATAGGGTTTATAAGCGTAACTTTCAATTGGTTTTGCTGATAACCTGATAACCGTCAGTTGGTTGTGCGTTGCGCGCGTCGTTTACCCTACCTCAGCAGGCAAAGATAAAATCGCAGGGAAGGCGTAACTTAGGTATTTAAATTTGAACGAAGTCAAATGGAAGTAGGTAAGCAAGGAGAGTGGTTTTGAATTTTTAACCGGTGTTAAGGGTTGGTTTACTTTATTGGATAAATATTCTACTCAATTCAATGGTTTGTGTACCTGTGCAAAGTTACGTACGTAAGTTAAAGTTTTTTGTTGTTTGTCTCTAATACCAGATTTAATATATTATATTAATTTACTCCCTTCTCGTACAATGTCCTTTCTGGTGAAATAAGTCTCTTTTTTTGTACATTTACACTATCGATTTGAAAATCAAGCTAATAGTCACCGTACTGACTGACTCGGTGGATAAGTGGTTAGCGACCTTGACCTCTGATCCGAGAGGCGTGGGTTCGATCCCCACACAGGGTAAACTTTTCTGTGATGAGCAGAATTGTTTGCACTGAGTCTGGGTGTATTATATACATATAATATGTATTACATGATGGAATTCAAATACTTTGTTGAGAAAAGAGTATGTATCAATTATTATAGGCGACTAATAAACTCCGTGGTATTAGGACGTATAATACTTTTTGGTTTATACTCCATATTATGTATAGTACGAGCAAACAGTTTGTGATAGTACGTCCGAAGAGTTTGTATTTATTTTAGTTTATTTTGTAAATTATAAAAAAGGTTCACCACGTGCGTTTTTAGGGTTCCATAGCCAAATGGCAAAAAACGGAACCCTTATGGATTCGTCATGTCTGTCTGTCTGTCTGTCTGTCTGTCTGTCTGTCCGTATGTCACAGCCACTTTTTTTCCGAAACTATAAGAACTATACTGTTGAAACTTGGTAAGTAGATGTATTTTGTGAACCGCATTAAGATTTTCACACAAAAATAGAAAAAAAAACAATAAATTTTGGGGGCTCCCCATACTTAGAACTGAAACTCAAAAAATTTTTTTTCATCAAACCCATACGTGTGGGGTATCTATGGATAGGTCTTCAAAAATTATATTGAGGTTTCTAATATCATTTTCTTCTAAACTGAATAGTTTGCGCGAGAGACACTTCCAAAGTTGTAAATGTGTGTCCCCCCCCCCGTAACTTCTAAAATAAGAGAATGATAAAACTAAAAAAAATATATGATGTACATTACCATGCAAACTTCCACCGAAAATTGGTTTGAACGATATCTAGTAAGTAGTTTTTTTTAATGCGACATAAATCGTAAACCGCAATTTACCTTTGATTCAAGTTACAACGAACTACAAAAACTTTTATATTATGTTACTTGCTGCTACGGAACTCTTCATGGGCGAGTCCGACTCGCACTTGGCCGCTTTTTTTTTTGTATGAGTAACCAATTATTTTCAAGTTAGGGATATAAATATCATCATCATATCTGTACTGTAAATGCTGTAAATGTAAAAACAGTCGTGGCTCAGTGCGGCTTGCGTGTTCTTATCGATCACGCAGGTTAACTGACTACAGACACGGTCATAAACTGGATGGTTTTCTTTACGTGTTAACGCGGGCGAAGCCGCATGCGGAAAACTAGTATCTATATATGTATGTATTTAAATGTATATGTGTATGTATATCTGTCACTGGTTCCCAAGATACAGGGAATCCTAGTTTGGGGGCCAGATGACCGTCGCGTTGGATTTGTCCCGGATATTATTATTATTATATTATTATAATTATAATTAGGGTTACCATTAAAGTCTTCTCAATTGAACTCAGGTTCATAGAACAAAAAGTTAATAAATAAAACATTTTTTTTTGCATTACATAAAACGTATAGTTCGCATACTAAAATTTTACGTATAACTTATGATAGCATAAGGTCATATGAGTGTACAAGTTCTGAGTGGTAGGAACTTTGTACTAGGAAAAAGAAGACAATTTAAAAGAATGTGTACATCATCTACTTAAATAAATAACCTATCCATATTAAAAAAAACCTGATGGCATTGTGCAAAGCATCTCATATTTTGTTTTGAATTTGAATTCTCATATTTGAATCTGAGTTTGTGGAGATTTTATAGGGTGTCGGTGTACTTACGAAGAGAAATAGTTAAGTCCAAAGGTCACAGGTTAAGTACAGTCTTTTATTCACGACTCACAACAGAAGGAAGTTTAGATTGGAATGCACAGTTTATAAAGAAGATCTTAGAATAGCACAGCATAGAAGAAGGAGAAATTTAAGCAAGAAACAAATAGCGAAAGCGTCCACAGATTTATAGGTTATAGCAAAAATTTAACAAGCAAGTAATGCGCATCGATCGATTATAGATCACGCACGACTGTTAGCCGCTCGGTCAAGAACGAATGAAGGACAGGCGAGTTCCCCCGCCGCCGCTCGCTGGAGATAGCGGCCGGCCGGACTAGGCTAGGACACGACGGTCAAATAATACTTATGTTATATTAATTTGTCTTGTCTTGTCTTAATTTGGGGACATGCAGCTGACATAGAAAATATTTTCATACTGCAAAAAAGAGCCGTTCGCGCTATCTATCAGATGCGATCTCGAGAGTCATTGAGGAACAAGTTTAAAGAAATAAATATTTTAACTGTTGCCAGTCAATTCATATATGAAAACATCATGTATGTTCGTAAGAATTTAGATTTATTTCCAAAAAACAGTGACAGGCATAATTTTAATCTTAGAAATAGAAATAATATCGAAGTTGCTTATTCGAGACTGAGTAAGGTAAAGAAGTCGTTCATGGGGCAGTGTATAAAATTCTACCATAAAATACCTGAAAATGTAATTAGTTTATCCGAAAATAAGTTTAAGACCTATGTAAAGAAATGCCTGTGTTCAAGAGGATATTATAAAACCCAAGACTATGTTAATGACAATGATGTATGGACATGTATAGATCTTCCAGCTCATAGCTTTAGTAATGACATCAATTGTAATAGATATTAAGTATTTATTTCAAAAAATGTGTTGGGGCGAGTTTCTTTTGGGCTCGACGTTTCTTCTCGCTCCGCTAACACTTCCCGAAACGTTGAGTGTACAAGTTCCGCGTGGTAGGAACTTTGTACTAGGTAGAAAAAAAAGACGATTTTGACTTTGACTTTTATTCATGTGATATTTTAAGATAATAATATACATTATAGTATAAAGCAAATTTTATTATAAATATTAAAATATAGATATATTAAGAGATTGTGTAAATATAATATATTAAGATTTTTTTTTCGTTTCCTGAAAAAAATTCTTGTGGAAAGTTGTTCAGTTTCGTCTGCTGAGCACAAGGCCTTAAAGTTTTCGGAAACCTGTCCCTTACAACCTGTATAATATTAGTGTAAAATTATAAAATATGTAGGTGGGTTCCCTACAAGTTCAACTGAAAATACTTTTATGGTATTTTTAGACCTGTACATACAATTCGAGAAAAGAAGGTGCACTTGTTGTTTGTATCGCGGCTCTGTTGGGCGAGATACGAACACTACTATCGCGTCCGTAGATACTTAGTATTTTTGATACTTATTCCAAAAAGAAAGGTTTTTTAAACTTTTTATACAAATCGAACTTTTAAAGTCATTTTTAATAAAGCAGTTATACTTATTTAATTTCTTTTTATAACTAAAACAACACCCTGTACGTGTCAAAGGTATGTAATTATAATGCTGACCCTGACATTCCAGCTTATTTAGCCGTACTATCACCCGTGTAAGTAAATAGATTACAATAATTTCCCAAAGGAAAGTGTACAATTTCACTTGTGTTGATGATATTACCGATAGTTTCGGTTACTGATCGGATATTTCCGGGACCGATGACGTCCCCTCCCTTATCCAAATAGGTCAGATATTTTGTGATTGTAAAACGTCTTATTCCTAAAAGGTCTGATTGGTAAAAGGTGGATTTTAGCTGATTTCTAGAGTAAATACCCAATTCCAAACAAAACAGAAAAAGCTCTGAAGTTATATATTTTATTAGGTAAGCTAAGGAGATGTTTTATCTTGGTATTATTACGATTACCAGACTTTTTAATATTCTTACTTTTCTTACACATTTTGGACAACTTTTTTTTTATGTGATAGGTTGCAAACGACCAGACGGACCACCTGATGGTAAGCGATTACCGCCGCCCATAGACACCCGCAACATAAGTGCGTTGCCGACCTATAAAACTTATAACATTTTTATTTATTTGATAACACGTTTTCATGAAAAAGTGACAAAATGCGAACTCACTTCGATGACAGTTCACATGATATTTGGGATCATTTATTCATTACACTTTATTGCAGTAACATATATTGTGAAGAATTAAATTACATTACAATAGGAAATAAGATACAATTGGCGTCAATATTGCTATGTAGCAATCTGTGGCAGCGCTTTGATCTTTCACGGCAATTTGGGAATTGGGCATGTTGCTCTAAACTAGACCTTCCAAATATGAAATGAAATATAATGCGGCTAGCATAAACCGCTGCATCTTGGGGAGGGTTTCGTAGCTATTTATTATGAGAATTTCAATGTTAGGCGCTTTCCTTAGCGTAATATAGAGATATTTAGGTTCGTTTTACTTGAGAAATGATGTGGCATCAAACAGTTTCATGCAAGCGTGAATTTAATATGTGTTATGAATGTTATGGCTTTGCTTTTTATTAGTAGACAGCATAAGGAGACTCTGTCTTCATGAGGCGCAGAGGGGAGTTTATTTTTAGATCACTTATGAAGAGCGAATATTAATAAGACAGGATAAACATTTTTTTTAATAAATATAGTGTATGAGTTGCCCTTTCAAACGAAAGTTAGTTGAGTATTTGCAGTCTAGTCCAATTTATTTTTTCTATATTATAAATCTAGAATTAATACTGATGCCAAGTGCAACCGCCGTCTATACCTTGTGGATAGAACGGTTAAATTGTGTCACACGATAAGAGACAGAGAAAATATCGATTATCATTTTTCCCGCATTTTCTCCTGCTTACGTTATAATTCATCTCTTGGCAGACCGATAGGTTCCAATGTTTTACTATCGCGTAGTAGAGACTTTTTAGGTACTAGGTAAAAAAAAAAGAATGTGGGAAGCATCTAGTCAAATAAACCTTTTTGAGTTTTTGATCGATTTTTAACACCTGTGTTAGAATAGTGCCGACAGTTAAGAACTATACGATATACGATACGATATGGAAACTGTAGTTTGTTTTATGGAAATCGTAGTTTGTATAGAAAAACTTAGATTATATGAGACAGTGTCATATTTTATTTCTCGGGAAAACGTCATCGAGAGCCGAAACAAACTTGTGTCGGAAATTGAGGCCTCTTTAAAGAAAGTCTCAGAATGGGGTCGACTTAATTTGGTCCAATTTAACCCCACTAAGACACAAGTGTGCGCGTTCACTGCCAAGAAAATGCCATTTGTCGTATCACCTCGTTTTGAGGACACTCCCCTAAATGCCTCAGCTAGTATCGGAATTCTTGGTGTCGACATATCGAGTGAAGTCCAGTTCCGTGGTCATCTAGAGGGTAAGGCTAAATTAGCCTCGAAGAAGCATGGTGTGCTCAATAGATCGAGACGGTATTTCACTGCGGCGCATCGCCTGCAACTTTATAAGGCGCAGGTTCGGCCTCATATGGAATACTGTTCTCATCTCTGGGCAGGGGCACCCCAGTACCAGCTTCTCCCTCTGGACCGCATTCAACGGAGAGCAACTCGAATCGTCGACTGCCAGGATATTTCAGATCGGCTTGACTCCCTGGCACTGCGTAGAGATGTAGCCTCGCTCTGCATTCTCTATCGCATGTACAATGGGGAGTGCTCCGAGGAATTGTTCGGATTGATCCCTGCCGCCTCTTTTCGCCATCGTTCTACGCGACAACATATTCATCCCCATCACATAGATGGTTGGCAGTCCACAACTGTGCGTTTTACTAGAAACTTTCTGCCTCGCACAACCAAACTGTGGAATGAATTGTCGCCTGCGGTATTTCCGGACCGATACGACATTCAAACCTTCAAGAAAAGAGCGTACTCCCAAATCAAAGGCCGGCAACGCACTTGTGACTCCTCTGGTGTTGCGGGTGTCTATGGACGGCGGTAATCGCTTACCATCAGGTGATCCGTCTGCTCGTTTGCCACCTCTGCCATAAAAAAAAAATTATTGAAAAGAAAAAAGTTTCTTAATTTATATACGCATCGTCTAATTAATAAACGTAGTCAATAAGGAACCCTAATAGTTTCGCCATGACTGTCTGTCTGTCTGTCCGCACCTTAGCTCAGAGACTATAGGATTAGTACTAGAGAGCTGTAAATTGACACGGTTATACATATTAATCACGCCAATAAAGTAGTAAAATAAAATCATGAAAAAAAATTGTATTCATGGTACCTCCCCTACACGTAAAGTGGAGATGATTTTTTCCGACTATCCCATGGTGTGGGGTGTCGTTGGATAGTTATTTCAAAAATATTGTGGGTTTGTGCAAACCATTTGTCGATTCAGGGATCTGTTTTCGAAATATTAAGCTTTAAGAGGTTTACCAATTGAGGGTTAAACAAATATTTTACCACAAATTTTTACTGAAGTCATCTGTCTGCCAGCTACACGGTTGTTTCTAGAAATGTGAAAAAAATCACGGCAGTAGTATATAAAAGTGCTACTTTATTAGTGCCCGATATTTTAGTCAGTGCATCTACTCCTGATTCTGATCAACTTTCCCCAAGGAACTCCTAGTCAAATCGCACGCAAAAAAGTTTTTGAACTCTTCACAAAAATCGATCAGCCGAGAGCGGCCAAATTAGTATGAAAAGTCCAATTTTTTTTTGCGATTTGACTGTGTGCCTTGGGGAAAGTTGACCAGAATCAGAAGTAGAAGCACTGACTAAAATATTGGCCACTAATAAAGTAAAGAAAACTATTACAGCAAAGTAGGCTTTACAAATTAACGAGTAGGATTCGATCGATCGACTTATATCAAAGGCAAATTTCGTACCAACTTCATAATTCCATTGAAAATTACTTTGATGAAGTTGAAGCAGTGTCTGTTGAAGTACTACTATGGAACCCTACACTGCGCGTGGCCCGACACACACATGAGCGGTTTTTAGACTATAAACTGTAAAGCCAAGACTGAACACCAGCAGTTGACACTTATAAAATACTAGCTCTTGCCCACGGCTCCGCTCGCGTGGATATCGTATTTATGAATGTCATTCAAGGAGTACGGAAATGTTTGTTCTAGATCCCCCTAAAATTGTGTTCTTCTATGTTGTTCTTCGGCCTTTAATATAGCTCTATACCGAATTACCGTAAAATCAGTTGAGTAGATTCAGGATAAAACAGTTCCAAAACGTTCGCTTATCCCTCGAGAACCATAAATAATTCCGGAATAAAAAGTACTCTTTGTCACTTTCTACAACGTCAGCTATCTCTGTGCAAAAATCACATTATCTACCTAATAGATGCATGAAAGTTATATATTTCTATACACGGTAGCGACAATAATAGCTATCCTACAGGAATAAGGATTCTGGATAATCTACCTATATAGGTACCTTCTTATATTGGGCCTCCGGTACCCTCACTCACTCGGTTAAACACAACGCAAGCGTTGTTTCACGCCAGTTTTCTATGAGGCCGTGGTATCACTCCGGTCGAGCTGACCCATTCGTGCCAAAGCATGGCTCTCCCACGGTTAAAAATGAATGATGATCCCAAGGTTAATGAATAAAAGCACCAGTTGGCAGCTACTTCTCTTTCATTTTCTTACACCTGTATCTCACTTATATTACATCTCATCTCATGGATGTTTGTTTGTTTATTTGTTTGTGAGTTTATTTGTTTGTTTGTTGCGATTTCACGTCGGAAACTTCTGAACGGATTTGGACGAAATTTGGTAGGTAGATAGATAAAGCATTCGGCTAACACATATGATACTTTTTATTCCGGAAAACTTAAGGGTTCCCGGAGGAATTCTTAAGAACTCAAAATTTTCACGTCGTCACTAGATGGCGCCACCTTAACATTTTCTTTCTCTGGATCCAATTCTAAAGTCTACTCAGACGAAGTCGCAGGCGGAAGCTTATTACAATATAAATGCAAAAGTATGGATGTTTGTTTGTTCCGCTTTCACGCTGAAACTACTGAACGGATTGTGATGTTTGGTAGGTAGATAGATAAAGCACTCGGCTAACACACACACAAAGTCACGGGCGGAAGCTAATACTGTATACAACTATGTATAATTATAATCGTATTATCATTGCTACTACAGCACAAACTAGTTCGATTAGTGAACTTTGATGAGACCGCATTATTATTCTTTCGTCGCCCGCGCAAGTATCAGGTATCTAATGGGTCCTCCGACATACATTAACCGTGTCGTATCAGTTACGTGAGCAGCTTTAGCGGAGACTAGTGGATAATGCCTCATTTGGGAGAGGAGAGAATGTGACTGATGTTTTTGTAATGATCAGATTTAACTACTAAGACAGTAGTCCTTAGTCCGATAGTTTTAATTTTAAAGGATAAAATTAAATATAGCCTATGTCATTTCCAACTCCGCTAACTACAATATCTTTGAGAAAAAGAAATTCCATAAATTGCACCATGACGACGTAAAAGAAGGACAAACAAACAATCTATTTTAATTAGGATAAACTATGTATTTAACATTCAATATGAATTATTACATTTCTTCGTAGAAAAAAAATGAATTTTGCCAACTTAATTTAAGTGATAATAGAGAGAGAGTATGGCGAGCCCTTCCTCAAACGCACATGCAGGAATGAGAATATCATGTACAGCACCAGAGCGTATTTTATATGGGCTTCCGTTAGAATCTTATTCATCGTGCACTGAAAAATGGACGCATTGGCGATCAGTGTGACCATTTGTGGCAGATCTCTGCTATTTGGGCAGACTTTAACACTGGCAGAATAAGCAGATGATTTAAAAAAGTAGCAGAATTCGGCAGATTTTCTGGATCTGAATAGCAGAGATCTGCCACAAACGGTCACACTGTTGGCGATACCAACAAGCATCCAAATATACTCAAGTTGTCTATTTGAGGTAGCAAACGCTGTAATAGTATTAAGGCAATTAATTGAATATAACTACCGGCTAACTAACTGATCTTCGATGCAGAGGATTGGATAATGGTCTACCTTAACGGTTATCTGTTCTACGATTCTGTTAACTGACCGAATCTGGTTCTAACTGGATTATTTTCCTGGCTGCTAATGTCGATAATAACGTGTTCCTATTAATTCCTTCTCCTACCCTATCTTTCCTGTCACCCCCACTGGCCACTCACGAAAAAACTTTTCTGCCATTATATTTTAATTTGGTAAAAGTGTTTAGGAGTTTGATTCGGAGAAACGGTTCCAGAAACCCAACAGCAGTACTTGCTAGTATATCTACTCTAAAAAAATATTCGCTCAGCAAAATAAAAATGGAGAATCTTCTAAAAGAAAGTCAACAAACCTAATGAACAAGCTGTTTTTCTTGTACCTTAATTTGTTAAGATAATATTTTGCTCATTATAATTAAAATTAAAATTTTATGAACAAGCAAATGAGATAAAGGCCACATATGCCTCTTCTATTATAATTTTACGATTACTTTGAGTGTACAATTTAAGTTACGAGTAGTAGGAATTTTGTACTAAGTAGAAAACAATAACTATGTAAATAATGTGTACAGAATCTGTTTAATTTTAAAAAACATTTTGATTTTGATTAAAACAACTATCGTCCCCACTACTGAAGCCCGGTTCTCTTCCCGTACCTCGGGAAGGTTAGGGCATACTGTACACGGGGGCTACCCAACTATCAAAGTCGTGATAAAAGGGGGCCACGTAAACACCAAATAGTGTTATAAGGGTGATATAAAAGTAATGCGGTGGCTGGCGTCATTAACTCTGAAATATCACCGATATATCACCAAATACCGCTAATCGGTACTAAAATACAACCCTTATATCACCAAATGGTGTTAAAATCGGATTGGTGAATTTGCAAGGCTAGTGGCTAGCCCCAGTTTCCTCATTCCAAAATGAGTAATAAAAAAGATGTAATAGACTTTTTTATGAATAGTTTCCATTTTAGAATAGAGTGTGAAATTTCTTCGGGGTAGGAACTTTATTGTTAACAACCAATATCGTTGAAAGGAAGGAAGGAAGGTTGGTGTAAGTTGCAGGGCAAGTAGCTACAACAAGTGGCTTAACGTGCAATCACTAAAACGGTCGATATAAATATCACTAACAGTAAAACCTATCCTAGCTCTTCATGAGAAGCGAAGCTTCAAGAATCATTGTCAGATTTTTGCCTGATCGACGCGACCACGCAAGCCGCATTGAACCACGACCCCTTCAGATAAGATAAGATAAGATAATTCTATCTATTCTATTCTATCGCCCTGTTTCTCCTATAAGAGATTTACTCTACATACATTCACTAGTAACGATTAAACTGCAATATGTGAGGTAAAGTAGCATTACAGTAACTTTGACAATAAGTTGTTCCCTTGGGCATTGAGCCTAGTCTCTCAAAGCAAATTCAGTTAGGCCACGGTCTGCCGGCATCAAAGCTTCCATCAAACTCCATATTCGCTCACATTGTGTGCGGTTATTAAATTTCGAAACAAGAATTATAATTTACTCGGTAGTTGCTGGCAGTAAAAAGATATGAAAACTTCATGGTTGGATGAAAAACTCGTTGGTTGGATGATGAAGGGAAAAGGTTTGTTCCTTTTTTTAAATCCATGCAGGCGGTTCGCGCATCCATAGGGATATCTTAGTAAAGACTTTTGTAGTCGAAAAAATGCTCTGTAGCAGTTGATACTCACATGGCGGCTAAAAAGTTCCGTCAAAACACCATTTAGATTTCGAAAAATCGAATAAAATAAAATAAAATTGTTCGTGTCTATTGTAAATTAATTTTCTAATAATTAAATTTCTTACTTATATTTAACTTTCTCTACTTTCTCTTCGAAGAAACACCTCAATGCACTCAATTAAATCACGTTAAATTAATTTTCCCTCAAAGGTGACATTGGCAGAACTGTCCTGAAAAGGCAAAAAAAAAAACAATAAGGCTTACGAAAATGTTAAATTATATTAAAACATAACTCTTTTGTACCGTTAGTAGAAGAGTAGGTATACGTAGGTCACGCTACCTGTACTAGTAGGTACCAAACTCAAAGAAGCGCTATGCAAATTTCAAGACAGGTGAAAAATTCAAAAGATACGAACATAAATCATACAAAACTTATCCGGTACGTTATTTGGCGGGGTGTGCGCGGAGAAATTTCAAATTCCCAGTTCTGAAGCTTGGGGTATTCCGGCTGTAACTATTCCCACTTTATCACCAAAATGTACAGTCAGCAAAGAACGATCCGCCTTATCGATTTCAGTCATTTTTGGCTTGCCAGCAACGAAAGGATTACCGGATCCCAAGCTTTAACTGGTCGTTGACAATCGGAGATGTCTTACGTCTTATTGCCCGACTGCTAAAAGTTGGGTAAAGTTTTTAGGATGTATGTATTATTTATTTTCTCTTCGGAAGAGAAACAAACGCAAATAACAAAATGACAATTCAAAATCTTTACATGTCAAATAGCAAATGTCGTAGCAAGTGTATATACTTATATAATATGAATTTTCTTTCTTGAAAAAGAAGTAGAAGCGAAGCGAAGTTTTTGCTGACGGTATCTACAGTAGACTAGTTCTGAATCAGGATGTATGGAGTATTCCGTGAGACTTGGTTGTCAACGGTTCAGTAGAATATAGAGGCTGGGTGCATCCAAGTTAGAGACTATAACAAGGTGATCTTTTGATGTGAATATATTAAGGCTATGTATTTGTGTCAAATGTAGTACTACTACCTTTGTTCTACCACTTTTTAAATAAATAAATGGAATCTTCATACAAAAGTGGTAAATCCGAAGTTAGATTCATTAAGTACTTAAATAAAATTGGCGGTGAAAGATTAGAAAGCTATTTGTAGATTAAATATGCTGTATTATAAAGCAGGTGTACTTATCCACTACATTTAACTTCGGTAGGAATTTAGGTTTCCTATTTCATGGCTATAATTTTTTTTTTTATCGTGTATTTCGGAAACACATTTTAATGGACTCTTATTGGTTTGATTTTATTGGATTGAAAAAAGTAGGATTTCAGACTAACAGCTAACATTCAAAATGCTTCTATAAAAAAACTACATTAACTAGAACAAACGCTGAATATAACAGATCTTGGTCAGTTCCGCATGTTCAAAATAGGTTCATTTCATTCGCTTTAAGACATAAGACCGCCCAAATTGTTCCACCGTATCTACTTTATTGTACTTTTGTTGTTGTTCTTTTTGGGTATACAATAAAAATTATATCCCTCTATCTGGGTTCGTATACAAAATCAGTTTTGCATCTCAGTAGGAATCAGAATTGTATCTCAATACAAACTTAATTCTGCATTGCTCCATTTAATAACCACCTGTCTGCGTCTACCACTAAAAGCCTCGAGGCTCAGGTTGTGGCTTCTGAGACAAGCCTGCATTATCTGGGACATACATTGGACATGACCTGCTAGATTGGCCAGGTCCGCCCCCAGTAAAAGCCTGTCAGTGTCGTGTGGGTGCGCCGGAGATTGCAACTCAGCATGCTGTTCTAACTCCCTGCCTAGTGTGTGGTGTGAGATACAGGCGGATGCGGCGTCAAATAATCTCACACAAAATGTATGTATATATAATATGAGCATAGTTTGTGACATAATATGCGGTTTAATTCCGATAATAATTTTCGTTTTAAGAGTAACAAAATAAAAATCAAAATACGTGTAACGAAAAATATTGTGTTTTAATTCTGCTTGGGCCTCCCTGAGACTGGGTCGCACGTTACAATACGCTAAAGGCGTGATGTCGTTTGCTGATCAGCTAAGGTAAATCACCACAACCTCACAAACACGTGCCTTAAAGGCGTGTACTGTAACGCGTCAATCTCGATCTCGCCTCGCCTTTAAGTAAGATCAGCTAGTGCTAGCTAGCTAGCTAGATCAGCAGGTAGATATTTCAAGTGGTTGGTTAGATTGATAAATAGATAAAATTATATTTTTTTACTAGCTGGTGTGCACCGGCTTCCCTCAGGGAGTTGGTATGAGATCGCGTGGTAGTTGGAATAAAAGGAGAAAGCTTAAAATCTAAGAGGTATTTTTTATTGAAGATATAATCAAACTATTTACAATGTGTTAACAACCCACATGGTCTCCATTGCAGGAGCACAGGTCTTTTCCCATACCTCGGAAATTTTAGGCCATACTCCACACACGAAGCACGCAAATCCAGGTTATGACCGTGTCTGTAGTCAGTTAACCTGCATAATTGACGCGACCACGCAAGCCGCACTAAACGACGACCGTTTCTGCTACAGTACTTGTTTATAAACAACATTTTTCATTTTGTTATCCAGGGTACATATTTTTCTAATTCCCTACTCGAGAGAAAACTACGTATATGACCGTAAGAAAAGCAGGAGTCTTCATTCCAGAACATTCCACAACATTAGTGTTCCCTTGTGTGCACCTCCTTGCTTACCCCTACCCCTTCACACTTCAGCCCCCTCCCACCCCACACCGCAGCCCTCGAACAGAATTTTTTGCCACCCATACCCTCACACTTTCACCCACCAATACCAAACTCTCTTACTTTTGAATGCACACCAAGGGCTATCTATCACTACAATCACGAGTAGTTGGCAGTGGATGGTTTTATAGAAAAAGCTGGACACTCACTAGATTTTAATAATATAATTGATTCTTTACAAATAACACTATACAGGGTGTAAGGAACAGGTTTCAGAAAACTTTAAGAGCTTGCTTAGTAGACGGAACTGAACAACTTTCCACAAGAATTTTTTTCAAGAAACGAAAAAAAATATCGGCTTCTCCATACAAACTGTCCAATCAAGTTTATAATTTTGTATGAAGAAGCCAACTTTTTTTCGTTTCCTGAAAAAAAATATTGTGGAAAGTTGTTGAGTTTCGTCTACTGAGCATGCCCTTAAAATTTTCGGAAACCTGTCCCTTACACCCGTATTATTATATTACTATCATGAATATTTTTATACTCTTTACTGTACACACACCCACACACAAAAAATAACAACAAATAGGATGCGGTGGTACAATTTCGCCCATCTTATCGCTTAAAGCAATTTCTTCCAGAAAACCCGGTGCTTGGAAACGAAAACAAGACAAATAGGTAGTTTACAAGTTAGGACTACACCTCTACTAGACCCTCAGCCGAGACTTCAAACTAGATGTATCGCCTTGAGCTAAGTTCTATTAGAATTGGAGTGTTTCAGAGAAGTCTCAGAGTCTATGAATGCCCGCCTTACTAATAGTTTTGGACGCTTTTGAAAAATGGCATCTCAAAGTTTCAAAAAACAAAACAATATACGCCTCTACGCTTGTAACTTATACCGCACTATCCGTCAGTGTTCACCGCGGTCCGTCTATACATTATTCAATCGGCGGCGCCGGCGGCGTTCGGTTAAACATGTTACTTTGTTCACGTCACTGCAAACGGCATTGTGTTTTCAATGTAGTTTTACTGCAACAGCGATGAATAAATAAAGGGTGAAGTTCAGTCAAACTAACCATCTACCCGTGGAACTGAGCAACTGTTTCAGATAAACAATAATTTAATATTTCTAAAGGTTGTCTGGAAGAAATCGGCCTTTACCGATAATATCGCCTGTCTGTATCACATTTTTTTTTTAATTTGTATTGTTTATATTTTTCTGTTTATGTTCTGCAATAAAGTATTTTCACTAAGTTATTCACAATGTTGATATGATATATTTTCGTAACGAAAAAACGAAACGGAAACCCTATAATAATTATCAATAATAAGACAGAAGATTTGCAAAGTTTTTTTTTGTTCAGATTTTCCTTAAGGAAAGTTATTTCGTTTCTCGAGTAAGAGAAAAATGTTTAAATTGCTTTTTTTTTCAACGAATAAAAAAATATTATTCCTTTTAATAATTATTTTTGATAGACATGACGTTTCTGCTATCTTTTATTATATCTCTACTAGTGGGCATAAACTGGTAGTATACTCGTAGATATCCAGTTCTGTTGATGTGGATGTCTTATTATCGTCAGGGGGGAAAATATTCAATTTAGTTCACGCCGTTTGCTTTAACTTTGTTCTCCTTTATATCTCACCCATATTTAATCACTTATTTAATCATTTTTAATGTTTTCATCACGTGTTTTGTACCTATATTTTAATTTATTAGCATTGTATAGACGTAGATATTTAGTTTATTATGTTTAATATTTATTAATCTATGCATTTTGTCAATTTTGCGCTGGCCAAGCCTGAAAATCAGCTCTACCTGAGGCTTTGGCCTTTTTATCTGTAACCAGTTATATATGTTACCATTTGTACCGAATTTGTGTGTGTAACGTATTTTATTGTTATTATTTCAATTGTGCTACACTCTTTTTTTACCTTCTCTTAAATTCTACTTTATTTATATATTTTATTCGTACATACCTAGTGCTGGACCGTAATTAACGGTCATATTCTATTAAATCAATATTTTCTACACAAATATGAACAATTATCTTATCTGATATCGAGTATAATTTGTTAAATTTACAATCCTTGGTAATTAATTGAATAGGTTGGTTAATTTAATTTTTATTTGTCATTTTTATCCTGTATACGAAACGCGGGTGGAACAATGAAAACTTTTGTAATGTTTTTGTATTGTGTCGCACGATGGTGAAGTGGGGTTGGGTTAGTTTGAAAGTATAGGAACGAATATGCAAGTCATGTATGGGCAGTAAATAATAATGGCTGTTTTTAAACAGTCTATTTAAAAAAAAAACACTCATAAATATTCCCTAGTCACGTTCATGGTCGTTCATTAGGTTAACTATTTAATTAATCACGTTCATAGAACCTTCAGGTAGGTCCGAGAGTTTGTTAATAAACCTGTAGTGTACCCCTTGTTGGGGCTAGAGTTTCTTCCTAATGTTGTATAATATTTCGAGAATGTATGAGCAAGAGTTATAAAAGGAAAATATTTGTTCCTTTTCATATTACTGATACGTACTACTTTAGCTTACAAATTTTACCTTAGAATTCTTATCGATGTTTAAATTATACGTTTTAAAATAGACTTACCTAATTTCTGTCTCTGCCACCCTTTGGACTGTTTTAGAGACATATAGGTTGAAAAAGTACTCAAATATTTTATTAACTTACTTTATAGTAGGTTCCTAAATAAAAGCTGTTTTTCTAAACTACAGGCGTTTTCCACTAAAACCGGCCTGCTAACAACAAACTTGTCTTTAACCAACAATTCAATGGAAATTTAATGGTGGCCCAAATTATTCGCTCGGAAATCGATCAGCAATTATTTGTGCATCAAACTTTAAGCAGTAGTTATGGTTATATATAGCGGTTTGCGTCTGACCTGAAGCTAAAACTGGTTGAGACCAGTCAGCTGCGAGGCCAGCATTAGACACAGTATAAAGCCAATCTTGTGTCTTTCATCTTAATGAAAACCAGATAATGAGTTTTCGCGGTAAGTACCACGGTTTATGGTAGGTACTAAATAAAATCATTTCATGAAACGAACTGAATCAATACGACTAGTTTTAGCATAAATTATGGAAAAATCCTTTTAATTCTATATTTAAACGTCTTCAGTAAAGTTTTTCAAAAAAGTAATACGGTGTCGATATTTTTATAGGTGTAACATGAATGTGGAATGAATTGTCGCCTGCGGTATTTCCGGACCGATACGACATTCAAACCTTCAAGAAAAGAGCGTACTCCCAAATCAAAGGCCGGCAACGCACCTCTGCCTGCTCGTTTGCCACCTCTGCCATGAAAAAAAAAATCTGACAATATAGATATCACCTTTGAGATTTTAGCCGGTACGTATAACCTTTTAAAAAAAGACTACGTCTTTTACAGGACACCCAATATCACAGTTTCTTTAAAAAAAAAACAGAATACATTTTTAAGTAAGCTTTAAAAGCTTTTTAAAATAAATACACTTACAGTATTGCGTGCTTATCCTTTTTACTTGATTATCTAAGAGATCTTTAATCAGTATTTCTGAAATATTACTGAAACTAGTTTAGCTATTGAACATCGTCACAATAACGATGACTTTTGTTAGAATACGGTCCATTCCATAGAATACGGTCAATTATATAAATGTACTTAAATTTTGTTATATACAGTCCTTAAACACATATATACTAGCGTTCTTGGCTTAGGTTAATTGAATACTTACACGGTTTTTGAATGTTAGTGGTATCTACATTGAGTATTTATGTACTTACGTGCTTTGCAAGGCATGTTATTCGTTGTTGACTCCTTTCACAACATGGCAGTCGTTAAGCTATATGTCGGAGGCCTTTAAACTTGACCCTCGGAGGTCGTAGTATTTACCCGCTTATCCTCCACCAATCCCTTGGCTTGGTCCTTGTGAATATGACCTACCCTTTCCGAGGTGCTATAGAAGTAGGAACGACATGGATTGTAAATATAATAACACCCAGTTATTATCAAAGGCGAATATACATACATATTTAATGTTAATCCCAACAATATCTGAACTCGAACAACTACTTAAATAAACTCTCGTTATGCCCTTTCAACTAAAACTTTCCAGGTTATCTGGTAGGCTTTGCAAATAAGTAATAGCTTTATGTACCAAGTTTCGTTCTATCTTTGTAACGTTCAACGTTTTATGTACCGTTTGCCTTTTGAGAAAATGTTTCGGTCTAAATAAACTTTTAGGGTTTAGGGTCTAAGATAAAGCGGTATTTCCCAAATAAACGTTTCAGAATTCGCTTTTAGCACAGGTGCTTAAGTTATTTAGATACGTTTGCGTAATGTAGGTATTGGATTTTGTATTCGCGTTGCGTTACTCTTTTCAGTAGCTTTAAAGCTTTTTTAGCGTGCGAAGTACCTAATTTAGAG
Source organism: Coleophora deauratella (assembly GCA_958295455.1). Lineage (NCBI taxonomy): Eukaryota > Metazoa > Arthropoda > Insecta > Lepidoptera > Coleophoridae > Coleophora > Coleophora deauratella. The sequence goes on along the minus strand of OY282403.1, from coordinate 2,992,853 downwards.
ATAGAATTTAATGTGCCTGAGACATGAGCATTTTTCATATAAAAATCAAAATCAAAATGTTTTTTTTATTTATTCAAGTAGATGCTGTATTTCTTTTGAAGTGTATTTTTTATTGATGGGTAAATCACACAGCGTCAACAAGGATTCCCGCGGGTGATGCTAAGTGCAACACTAGGCAACCGCCGTCTATACCTTGCGGGGATATAACGGTTAAATGTGCCACACGATAAGAAGAAGAAGAACTAGGATTCTCTATACTATGGAAACTGGAGACTGGTATATTGTACTTACATACCTATGTAAGTTGAGATGCATACATACATATATTAATATTTAGAAAAATACATAGACGCAAACACAAATGTTTGCACTGGGGATCGAATGTATGACTCTCAATGTCGAAGTCAGGAAGCTTAACCTTACAACAAATGTCGCTAATTTAAATAGCATACGATAGCAATTCAGGCATTGTGAAAACGAGAAAACAGCTTTATAATAAATTATTTTAAAATCAAGATAAAGTGAAGAGCAAACGCAGTATATTTGCATGCACACTAGAGTGAAATTTCGTAGTCGCACCCACTTTGTTCAAATTTCACACATGCGCCGTACACCTGTCTTAGAAAATCAGTTAACACTAGCGCTGCGAAAAGTGGCTGGCTTGTAGATACTGGTCTCTGGTGGCTTTTCATACTAAGTTTCGTTTTTAAATTCGGGCGGGCTTTGTTATCGCTATTTATATACACGTATGTGTATATATGTATACACGTATTTGTTGTATCGCTTTGTTTTAACAAAGGAGAGGCTACTGGACTGCGGCAAACGGAATGGCGATGAATAATAAAGTAACCTTTAATAATCAGATTATATTAAGGTATCCAATACAAATAATAATCATAAATTATGAGGTTTTAATTAAAATAATAATAAATTAATTAATTTCAAATTTTCCGACCTGAGCCAAGTTTGACTTTCCCACTTTTATATTTATCCTCCGCTATGCCCAGTCATCGATATCCTTTTAGTGAGATTTATTATCTCTTAAGATATGTCTTAAAATATTATCCTAGAAGTTTTAGGCACTCAAATGCTTATGTCAAGAAACATTCGTAATTACATAACTATGTCAAGCTGTGGTATAAACAGCTATCTTAGACTACCGGACCTCTCATTTATTATTTAAAAATTTTATTAAGCAAATTCTATATTTTACTTAGTAATTTCAACAAATTAACCAAAGAAACCTATCTACCTATACAATCGGAGCATAAAAAATATCTTCACCTACTATTAAAATTTGACAAAAATTATATCTACGCTCAGAATAAATTATTATTTATTATTTATCTACCATTTAATGCTTTTCATTTAATTAAAAGTAACACTGTATTTCAAGGTGAAATGAAATGCCACTATAGACCAAAATCCTCTAAGCCTAGAACCGTGTGCTGCACGGGTGTCTGAAATTCACAGGAACATTTCAAAGCTCAAAGTGTGCATCAAAATTGAAAAGTTGAGCCTGTCATCCTCGGCAGACTACGATATGTGTGAAGTGCTTTGCTGAGTCTGTTTTAGGAAAATGCTCTGGGAAACGGTCATGTGAATAATCTCTTTTAGGATTAGGAAGTCGACTCCCACACCTTATTAGAAATTAGACATGGTCAACTTATAATTCAAGTTTTTACAATTATCCGGGAATAGGTATGTAAAAATATGTCATATGTTAATCTGGGAATTAAGAAAAACAGGCTAGCGACACCCCACACTCCAAAATCCATGAAGCTGTTTTGTCTACAAAACATGAACATACATACACAACACACATCCGAAAACAACAAAATATCACATAACAAAAGAAATAATTCAAGACGGCAACTCCAGGCAGATAATGAAACTTGACAATAACGCGTCCTTACTCCTATCCTAAGCCGTGAGAAACTCAGTTTCTGCTCCCATGGGCCAGGACTAGCCGGGAATAGACCCGGCAACTTTCGGTAACTCTCTAACTTCTCATGTCAAATTATCCAGTTCTTATTGATAGTTGGGGTATTTCAGTATCTGGGTCTTTTACGTTATATTAATAATTTTGTGTTCGACTCGCTACATTGTCATCATTGGTATTTTGTGGCTATAGAAGATGATTTGTTCAGTGTCGCGGATATGTTGTTCTTGGTGTCTTGTATTTCCCGAGATTCTACAACAACCACTTCAAAAGACACAGCCTTAACATAATTTCGGTAGGACATAATTATATACTTCAACAATACTGTTACATAACAGCGTATGTACCGAACGTATTTTACTTTCTATCTAAACAGTGCCATTACATTCTTTCAAAGCAGATATTGTCGAAGTTCCTCCACTCGTTTTTTCCGTAGCAAAGCCGTTATTGGTAAAATTTGCTCTCTGCAGACACTACATCACTTAGCAGATATGGGCTGCTCAGGACTTACGCTGCTCTCTTCGCCTCCTTGGGTTAATCCACAGAAAAGCCAAGTCGATACATGTGCGCAGAAACTGCCGCATTTTCTAGTTGAACCCTACTTACGCGCTATAATGCGTAGCATTCGTGATTTGGAAGAATATGCCAATTTTCGTATAGATTACCTACCTTGATAAGTGTGTTTTATTGCATTTATAGTCGCCTTATAGGATGTTATCAGCATCACATCAAAGAGAAGAGCTGTTTAAAATTGTCTTATAGTATTCAATTTAAAAAAAATTGAAACATCAAGGAATAAATAAAACAATATATTGACATACTTATTTCAGACCAATATATTCTTTAACTCGTCCTTTACATCCGGGTGGCAACTTTTCCCATGGCCGCTGTCATAGTACCTACGGCTCCCTTTGTGTTGAAACCCGAAAATAACGATAAATGAACAGCTATTCAATATCTGTGTCAGTTAATATCCTAATAGCAGGTTATTAGGCGCCATTGGAACAGGATGTTATACAGGTCGTTTTTAGGGTTCCGTAGCCAAATGGCAAAAAACGGAACTTTTATGGATTCGTCATGTCTGTCTGTCTGTCCGTCCGTATGTCACAGCCACTTTTTTCCGAAACTATAAAAACTATACTGTTGAAACTTGGTAAGTAGATGTATTCTGTGAACCGCATTAAGATTTTCACACAAAAATAGAAAAAAAAACAATAAATTTTGGGGGTTCCCCATACTTAGAACTGAAACTCAAAATTTGCCATCTGGAATCAAGATTCTATCTAAAACTGAACTAACTGAATTCGGCTGGTTACACAATAATTTTGTATGGTCAATTCAAAATTCTTTACATTTCAGCAAAATTGTGGAGCAAAGGAAATGAGCACTCTACGAGTAAAACTAAAATTAACATTTAAAGTAACAAAAAATCTTAATGAAGCCCGGTTCACTGGATGCATTAGGAAAAAAAAATCCAAGGTAGTTAAGTAACGCTAGTTCTATCTAACTGCCTATTAATGGGACAGAAATGGCTGCCCCCGGACATTGTTTCATTTAAAAGTACATTTTCAACGCCGTTTGCGCAGACACACATTTTCCCCTTAATGTAATGGACGTTAAAGTAAACTGGCATGGAAATTCCGGGAAAACGTCGCATTTTCCAGTAAAAACAAATATCATGCGGGGTATCAATTCATCTTCCTCTGCCGCCCAATTACTGTAAAAGGCTCCCTCGCTGCCGGGGTAACTTGAACGATAATAAATGTAATGTAAGCACACACGGGAATTTAATAAGAAAATGTAGGTAAGTACGTATATTATTTTATCATGAAAAAATATTGGATAAGAGCGAGGTGACTCGCACGCCGACGGTTCCGTACAAAGTAACTATGAAATCACAGAATCGAACACGCCACTTACCACTTATTACATTTCTTTAATAAGATAAGGGCTCACAGTTTCCCAAGGCGCACTATTTTTAATAATGTTACATTTACAAAATATTATTATATGATTAAATATATAAATATATATAAATACTTTGTTAATTTAGGCATGCTATCCATATGTTGGACCTCGGAAATCGATTGAGTAAATGTATGGCTCTGGAGGTGGTGACGTGCAGCGCGCGCCGCATGTTCGCCGCCGCCATCGCCACCACCCATTCCTTGACTGACTCGGTGGCTAAGTGGTTAGCGATCTTGACCTCTGATCCGAGAGTCGTGGGTTCGATCCCAACACAGGGCAAACTTTTCTGTGATGAGCAGAATTGTTTGCTCTGAGTCTGGGTGTATTATATCTATATATGTATGTATTTAAAAAGTATATGTGTATGTATATCAGTTTCTGGTTCCCAAGATACAGGGAATCCTAGTTTGGGGCCAGATGACCGTGTGTGATTTGTCCCAGATATTATTATTATTATTATATTATTATTCCCAGTATCCCATCGACGACGGCCATACGTATCCACCTGTAGAAACATTCAGGAAATCCCCACTCCATCTGACTGGTAGACATTCACGTAAAGTAGCCTAAATGCAGTCTTCATTACAGAACTTACTTTATCCACCGGTTGTCGGTCTAAGAAAGATGTGTCCGGCCCATTAGTCCCTTTCGAGCAACTTCACAAAAGTGACAATAAAAAATATTTTCACTCCCATTTCATTTTTTCGGATATTTCACGACGCCATTGTATCAATTAAAACTTGCAGGCTTCAAAAGAACAACTTTCCTTTGGAACTTCGACGATAAACGCGAAATGACAACAATAAAATTCTAGAACCCTATTCAGGAAAATTCAAAAGAATCTTCATAGCGTGCGGCGGGTTTTGTCAAAAATTTATAAAAAAATCCCGTTTGAAAGGCAAAATAAAGTTTTCTGAATTGCACACTGTGCTTTTATTCGTTGTAAATTCTTGAGCATTTATAAGCAGCCTACAAGGCACAGTGGTGCGTAAATATTTAATTTTGTTGAGGGCGAAAATTTGCATATTTTGCTAGACATAGACGGGTCCCGAAGTTCTCAAGCTTGCAAGTTCGCAAGCTCTTTCACTAATGCCCCATTTAACTTGAGGTGTTGTAATGTAGTGCTCTCAAAACTCATGTAATCATTAATTCAGTTTTGTGAATATACGCAGTTCACTTGAAAAGATTTGCTCTTCAAAGTTTCTTTGTTCTGTCATGTTAAAATATTTTATGAGTAAGAGGTAGCTAATGAGTCATACCACAATAAAAACTCTGACGAAGTTAATAATAGGAACTACAATTGAATGTAACTCAGGGTTTAGATTGATGTCCCTGAAGGGAGCATAGGTACTAGGTACCCATTTGTTTATGATTTACGCATATTTACGTCTAGCTTTTGTTCCAGGTTCGGCTTTTGCATATACGGTGCTGAGTTGTTCAAAAAAGGACCCCACCGGAAATCCAACCCGCAACTTGATGTGAATGAAGCGAGTGAACTATCATTCATTCCAATCAAAAAAAAGCAAAAGGTAAACAAACATAGTATGCAGATGACATTAACATGTGTCAGTTCCATAGTAAGTTTGTTTACGTTTTGCTTTTTTTTGATTGGAATGAAGTATACCTACTACGCTACAGAGGCGGTTAAGCATAGAACATATCAAAAACGCAGGCAAAAAATTAAATTTTCTCATTTCACTCATCTTAATTTAATTATACCTTCTAAAAGGTGAAAGCTCAAAACCTTTTCGAGTTAACTGTGAGAAAAATATAAAAATATATATTTTTTCCCCGAGAAGTAAGACGTGTATATCTTTTCCTCATTTACTTCGAGTTTGAATCTACTCCGTGATAAGAGCGTTTCTAAGACTCCTCCGCCTCCGTTCTTTTATATTCAGTACCACCGAACTTGGATGATGCCCGTGATAAGGTGCTTAGGCGCACTTAACCTACATTGAATGCGTAATTAATATTACTGGTAGACAGATCTTTTTATAACTTCTAAGTAACCGGACACATGGAAAAATATTTTGTAGTCTCATAAAATTGATATAGATTTATTGGATAATACCAGGATCCTTTGGGGTCGCAACAGAAAGAGACCAATAAAGACAACGAATTGGGTATGCTAAAAAAAAAACAATGTATTTCTGAAAGTTTAGACCATTTTGAAAAACTAATTTGATTATTTAATTTTTTAAGACTGTGGATATTTTTAAATACATTTTTTTATATTCAAGCCGTGATGACGTCACATGTTCACAAACTATGAAACGAACAGCCCAAATGTCTGACGATATAATGAACAGGCCTTAATCTCGACTAACGCCCGTTCCAAAACAAGGCAAAATATACCTGAGATAGTCTGTCCCTTTTACACTTGAAAGATTTATAATAGTTTGTCCGGCTGTCAGGTTAAAAATTTACTCTCATGAAAGTGTTCCAGAACGCTTTCTAAAACGTCACCTGTCAAGTCAATTGTCATCTCGTTTGTTTATAATAAGGCCCGTTCCAGAACAAGGCAAAATATAACTGAGATAGTCTGTCCCTTTTACAATTGAAATATTTATAATAGTTTATCGTGCTGTCAGGGTAAAAAAATACTCTCATGAAAGTGTTCTGGAACGCTTTATTAAACGTTAACTGTCAGGTTAATTGTCATTTCGTTTGTTTATAAACAACTCAAGGTAACACCAAAAAGTGTGTGAGCATGTGACGTCACAGGGATACAAATGAAGGTTATTGTCTTTTGTCGATTTTTATACTCAATCTTTTACTTTTTCGAGTGGGAAATAAAAAAATATGGCTTTAAATCAAAATATCTCGAAATGATTTTTTTTATTTTCATACCTTACAAAAAATTTTGCATACCCAATTATTGTGTTAAAATAAATTGAATTGAGGGATTAAAAATGTTGCAGTTGGATTTGTAAGCTAGTAACAATAACTCTGGAAACGAATGTTGCTCATGCTTAATAGCATCTTGTTAAAAACGATTCATGTTAGTTGAAGCTCCAAATTGCGTGTGAATATGTTCAACTAAAAATTAAATCAACTAGCTACTTTAAAAAAATATATTGTACAGCCACCCTGTGCATACTTTCTCGCAAATCCCATAAATTTCATCTGGCATATACTATATTAACACCTTTCAACTTAAATCAGCAATAAGCACTCATAATTATTAGTAGCAAGTGGTAGACTTCACAAATTAACAATGTTTTGTATGGGAGGTACCTTATTTCGATATTGCCTGGAATAATGAATTACCTAGTATATAAGGCAGTATAAAGTTGTTGAAAAGTACAAAGTTTCATTAAAATAGTAACAGTCATTTTTGAGAAAAAGTAACAAAAAACTTCGGTTTCTATGGGAAGTCCTATAATTCGATTTTTCCTGAAGTAACCAACCACCTACTGTCATAGGCTATATAAAAACAAAGAACTGTATAAAGTTTCATAAAAACCGTTAGAGCCATTTCTGAGAAAAAAAATAAAAGTATTTTTTTACTATGGTGGCAACCCTAAAAAAATGGCATTATTAAAAAGCAAAAAAAACGGCTAGAGATATTAACAAAATATTACCCTAACCCAAATTTTGTCCAAATCCGTCCAGTGGTCTTGGAGATAGAGACCGGGACGGACACACACACATATATATATACAGGGTGTAAGGGACAGGTTTCCGAAAACTTTAAGGGCTTGCTCAGTAGACGAAACTGAACAACTTTCCACAAGAAATTTTTTCAGGAAACGAAAAAAAAATCGGCTTCTCCATACAAAATTATAAATTTGATTGGACAGTTTGTATGGAGAAGCCGATTTTTTTTTTCGTTTCCTGAAAAAATTTCTTGTGGAAAGTTGTTCTGTTTCGTCTACTGAGCAAGCCCTTAAAGTTTTCGGAAACCTGTCCCTTACACCCTGTATATACATTTTTTATATTTTTGTTTTTTGGGCTCTATACATGCAAGACAATCGATCCCTGTCAAAATCTCAAGTTCGACTTTTTTTGCCATGTCAATACTTCCCTTACTCCTTTGTCGCTCGCTAACGCTCGCTCCTCAGTCGCTCGAAAGTAAAAACACAATCTACTTATCTTATACTAATCTAATTCGAAAAAACTCAGATACCTATCTCACACGAAGTAAGATTCGTTTTAAAAAATAGTGCGACTAGTGAAAAATAAATTGCTCTGAGCTACTTAAAATAAATGTAAAGATATGTGCAGGGAGCGGTAATTTGCTCGAATTCAGAATTTCTCCTGCTATTTCGTTAAATAATCTGCGTGCTTACGTTTAAGTATGTACTCATACTTTCGTCCCAAAAGGTCCAGATGAACATAATTTGTTGCTTATAAGAAGTTTTAAGAATTTATTTATGAGAATATTAAATTTGTAGGTTATATAAAATATGGGTACGATGATGTTATATCTCAGTGAAATTCAGATCTAAATATAAATTTAATTTTATAGACGCAAATACCAAATTATACTTCAAATGTATGAATGTTAGTTTCATTATTATCGTCTGCAGGCAAAACGGCTACAGAGTTTTTAAAGTTTTATATGTTATTGTTTGTCTAAACCACTACATTAATAAAGGTGTTATGAATTCGGGTTTAATCATTCTTATTAATATAGGTGTTATGAATTCGGGTTTAATCATTCAACTATTACGTTAATAAATTAATACTATATTTAGTTACATCTTTTATTAAAATTATAATATCAGTCGGTGCCGGCTGTATCTGGACAAACTATCTTCCTAAACCGTAAGCTCAGATAACGTCTGCTCGGTCCATTGTCTCCGAATTAATTTTCAATCCGACCTCTTCATTACAGCATCATCCGCACATCCCTTTGTTTAGTAAGTCGTAACTCATCAAGATTGCATCGAAATGTGTTTATTGTCTAACCACGTGACCTTATTTTAGGGTGGTCTAACCTTACGTGATAATTAGAATACGGAATAGAGTGTACTATATCAGAAAATATAGGTTTCTCCGAATGGGTTTAACTTTGGTTATCTTCACAGTTTACGTGCTTCGCAACACAAAATACATAGATACAGAAGGTCCGCTTAATACGCTCACTAAAATCCTAAGCATATACATGCTTATAGATGTATACGGTCGTTGTAGGCAAGATCGCGTACTGTGCGATCGTGACCTTGCCTCGAACGACCGTATATTTCTATAAGCATGTATATGCTTACGATTTTAGTGGTTTGTGTTGAGCGGACCTTCTGTGTTTATTTTGTGTTTGCAAGGTAAGTTAAACCGTTGGTGCGGTTGGTATCACTAGATGGCAGTCGTTAAATTTTGTAAGAGGCCTTATAGGTGAGTTGAAACTTTTGTCACTGGGTTGACCGCTCCACCAATCCGGACTTGACCCCTTTTGTATAGGTATAGAGTATGGTCTAACCTTCACGGGCTATGGGAGGAAATTCTTGCCCAGCAGTGGAGACACTATGGCTTCTAAACGATACTTAGGTTTACCAAATTTTCTTAGTTTCAGATTTTCGAGTAAGTACCTACTTTTTAGTCGAAACCACGTCAATCTCTTATCCCGCGGAATTGCGGAGACAGTCCTGATTGAGTCGTCTTTACAATGGGACCACCTGATGAAAACGTAATCAGCGGTTCGTTGGGATGTCAATCACGGAAATAAGGCTGAATATTTGAGTTGCCTGAGATGGGACGCTTTGTATAAAGGCTCTTTGAAACATTATTAATCATCTTCGCAGTTTTATTGTATAAAGAAAATTATGGAAATTGCACAGTTTGGAATACAATGGATCAGACCAGGCGGGGTTTCCTAGGTTTTTTAGTTTCATTTTCCTGTTTATGTCTGTAGGGTGTACCTTGCTTGGTATGAATATTTGAAATCCCTATATTTTTAACCGAGTTCAAAAAGGAGGAGGTTCTCAATTCGACTGTATGTTTTGTTTGTATGTTTTTAACGCTATTATTCCGCCAATTGTAAATTGATTTTGATGATTCTTTTTTGTTTGGTAGTGCATACTTCAGAGGTAGTCCTATATAACTTTTAACGAAACCGATTCAGCGCTTTTTAAAAAAATCAACAAAAACAAAAAATGCAGCAAAATTGTAGTTTTTTATTTATTTATTATATTATTGAAGTCGGTTGTTTTTAAAGTGTTTAGCGTTGCCAATTATATCACCTACCGTCATCATACTACTGATACGTATTTGTATTTTTTTTTTTTTTATGTCATAGGTGGCAGACGAGCAGACGGATCACCTGATGGTAAGCGATAACCGCCGCCCATAGACACCCGCAACACCAGAGGAGTCACGAGTGCATTGCCGACCAATTGGTAAGCCCTTGGCATCATCTCACCTGATGGTAAGTGATGATGATGCCGAAGATGGAAGCGGGCTTACCAAGATTCCCCAACGCAATGGGGAACTGGCTATCTTATCTTTATGCCGGAACACATCAATGCTGGTAACATTTCTTTCGTCTAAACGTTTACAAATTGTGTGGTAAAATTATTATTATAAATATTTTTATTACTTGTACTGTAAAACATTACTTCTTCTCAAATTACTAAAAGTACTGTAAAAGTTATAATCTATTTGCTAGTCTCAAAATATGTGTACTTGTGTGTCTTATTCGAAACGCGATACAAGGTTCCAAATCATTCGCGGCAAATGTGTCACTTACTGTGTTCTTAATTTGTACGGCAGCATACATATGTTCTCGTAAGTGTCACAAGGTTTCACAGTAGTTTTTAATATTCAAATACTTTAAAATACTTAACTAAATTGTATTCGGAGAGTTTACTTTCCATTTTACAACATTTAATAGCCAATAAAAATATTATGTGCAATCTTGCAGCTGTGATTTCAGGGATAACTTTTGTACAGGCGCCCAAACTATATTCCAAGTTTTATCGTACTTGACTACCCTTTTCATCTGTTTTGGGTAGCATTTACCTTTTAAACTTTAAAAATCAAACTTTCCCTGTTATTGATAAAGGCCCAAAGCTGATAAGGTACTTTTTTATTATTTTTTTATGTGATAGGTGGCAAACGGGTAAGCAATTACCGCCGCCCATAGATACCCGCAACACCAAAGGAGTCACAAGTGCGTTGCCGACCTTTGAAATGGGATGGGCGATGGGGGAATCTGGGGGGAGGGAAGGTTGGGCCTCCGGTACCCTCACTCACTCGGCGAAACACAACGCAAGCGTTGCTTCACGCCGGTTTTTTTGTGAGGCCGTGGTATCACTCCGGTCGAGCCGGCCCATTCGTACCAAAGCATGGCTCTCCTACGGTTATTATTAGAAACGGTTATTAGAAATTTTTTAATGTATCATTATGATGATGATAGGTGCCTTGAAAAATTTTGACACTGGGAGTTCCACAACCTCCACCAATCCGGACTTAGCCCCCGTGTGTGGAGCATGGCCTAACATTCCCGAGGTTTGGAAGAGACCCGTGTCCCTGCAGTGGGGACGATATGGGTTGTTAACATTATGATGACATTTTTTTCATTCAATTTTATTACGTAAGCAACTAGGTCCGTTTAATGTGAATCTGTTTGATTTATTACAAAAGCACAGAAAGTGGAGAATTAGGTACAATTCTGTGCAAGATTAATGGTCAGGGTACAACGAATTTTACAGTGAGTCGGGTAGCGGCGGCCATCATTAAATTTTGGGCCAATCGCGCAAACAAACGGAAAACACGTAAACGGTAGGCAGAAACGGAACCGGCATAAACGAAACTGGTACAAATGGGATGTGAAAAACAGTCTAAGAGAAAAGGGACAAATAGCTAAATTTATTGACGATATTTTTCAAGCATTTGTTTTAAAAACGCGGGAAGGCGTGCCTATATTTAACCGCACAGTTTGAACGGTACCATTAGCATTTAGAGTTACTATTGAAACTCGCCATGTTTTTCTTCAATTACTATATATGTAGTTTTGTTTTATTTTAATATCTTTAGGGTTCCGTATCCAAAGGGTTATCCATCTATTCGAAGTTTAAATTGATAATCTCTTTGGAATTGTTATAGGTCTACTACCGATTACAATTCCAAAGATATATCAATTTAAACGTCGACATTTTCATTGAATATGCATTATTATGGTGAAATTAATAAAAAAATATTAAAAACTTGGAAGTCCCATACAAAATTATAAACTTGATTGGACAGTTTGTATGGAGAAGCCGATTTTTTTTCGTTTCCTGAAAAAATGTCTTGAGGAAAGTTGTTCAGTTTCGTCTACCTTAGAGATTAAGAAAGCAAGCCCTTAAAGATTTCGGAAACCTGTCCCTTACACCCTGTATAGCATATTTACTTACTTACTTACTCTCCTAAGCGATTTTCAAGTTAAACCATCTTTATTTTTCCAAAAATCCTTCTTAAACCTAAACAAATTGCTTCTCTAGGGTAACTTTTTATTCATGATCTAGTGTTTGTTCTTTGTTAATTTTATAGTTTATTTAAGACAGTCATCGTTTAATTAGGAAAGCTGAAATAATAGCGAAAAAGTATCTGGAATCCCTTCCATTATTAAATATTCTTGGAACTTCATAATCCCTTCCACTAGTAAATATTCCCGGAACTTTATATTTACTGGTGGAATGAACTTCAGAGCAATTAATTTCAAAACGTTGAAAAAGATTTAAAAAGAAATGAAGTACCTTTTTTAAGTAGACTTAAAAAAAGAAGATAGGGCAATAAAATATATTAAGTATGTGAATGGTGACAAGTAAATAAACATTTGAATCTTAAAAAAAAAAACAATCGTTGTATATTTTTAATTTAAAAACTTTGAATACGAGATTGACATATTAAAATCATAACCCTTAATCATAACCTCCTTTTTGCTTCGCCGTAGTCGGGTAAATAACTGACATCGGGGTAGCAAAACGAACTTCCAAACATCTAAAATAGCTCTACTCGCATGGTTTTAGGGTTCCGTAGCCAAATGGCAAAAAACGGAACCCTTATGGATTCGTCATGTCTGTCTGTCTGTCTGTCTGTCCGTCCGTATGTCACAGCCACTTTATTCCGAAACTATAAGAACTATACTGTTGAAACTTGGTAAGTAGATGTATTCAGTGAACCGTATTAAGATTTTCACACAAAAATAGAAAAAAAAAACTATAAATTTTGGGGGATCCCCATACTTAGAACTGAAACTAAAAAAAAAATTTTTCATCAAACCTATACGTGTAGGTCTTCAAAAATGATATTGAGGTTTCTAATATCATTTTTTTCTAAACCGAATAGTTTGCACGAGAGACACTTCCAAAGTGGTAAAATGTGTGTCCACCCCCCCTGTAACTTCTAAAATAAGAGAATGATAAAACTAGAAAAAATATATAGTGTACATTACCATGCAAACTTCCACCGAAAATTGGTTTGAACGAGATCTAGTAAGTAGTCATAAATCGTTAACCGCAAATTACCTGAAATAAAGGTAATATCAACTCAAATATGAAAAATATAGAGTTCAAGACATGTGTGATTATGAATTTATACGGAACCCTCGGTGCGCGAGTCCGACTCGCACTTGGCCGTTTTTTTTTGTAACTGTTACTGAAGGTGTTACGCCAACCGCAAGCGTCTCATGAGCGCTTATTTAATATACTGAGAAACTGTACATTTTCCGGGGTCTCCCTGTTATCGTGTGGTATATTTAACCGTCCTATCCCCAAGCTATAGATGGCGGTGGTTGCCTGGTGTTGCACTTAACATCACCCGCGGTCACGTGTAGGGATTTTTTTACGGACGTGTGCAATGCGACCGTCATACACATCTAAACATCAGATGTGCAGGTTTCCTCACGATGCTTTCCTTCACCGTTAAAGCAGTCGGTATGAAAATGCACGTAAGTTTCGAAAAACTCTTTGGTGTACTGACCAGGATTTGATCCCGAGACCGCTGGTTAGGAGGACGGAGTCACTACCCGCTGCGCCACGGACGCTTTATCCGGGGTTCCGCGTTCCGCATTTCCGGGGTAAAAAAGAATTGTTTAGATATGAAAGAGGATAGTTTTACGCGTCTTTGCCTTCTGAATTACTGAAGGCACTTTTTTTTCCTGATAAAAATTTGCATTTATCACTTTCTACTCCGTCAACTATCGTATAATGTGTTTTTTAAATTAAATTTTGATTTAGCCACGTTGTTCTGTTACTCCGTTCCGACGCAAAGAAAGGACAAACAAGTTAATGGTGCTTTACTTCTGTACCCCACCCAAAAAAAATATGAAAAAAATATATTTATGTGTGGTCCCTATAACTGTGTATGATTTGTGCTTAAAGTTATCCTTTTTTCCACTTGGGAAATTTACCGCCAACCGAGATAGCGACAAATTCACTTCATTTCGTGTTCTGTAAATAGTCTTAAGACATTGTAAGTGAAAGTATCTTAACAGATACCTACCAACCTTTACCAAAATTAAATATTTGAAAGCTTCATTTTAACAGTGCTCTCACATTAAATTCGCCAACTATTTACTTCTGCTCCTCCAGTTTCACAAGATCTGGTTTTATCTTACCCAACCGTGCAAATGCCGCGTAATCTACTTAAGATTGTGGGAATCTTAGACCTTCCCAGATCGTCTTCCTCTGTCGTCATCGTTTTGCAAAACGCGATTTCCTTTGAAAACCTCGGAATGACTTGAGGGTTTTTGGTTGAGCGCTGACTCAGAGGCATGGTTTCCGCTAAGTAATCTGCATATATGTGTGCCTGAAACATTTACTAAAGAAGGTATTGTACGCGATTTGCTATTTACTTAAGGTTTATAGTGAAGAAACATAACATTACTCTCCGCTTTTAGATTCAAATAAAGGACACTACTGAATAGCAGTACTTTTACAAAAGTAATTTTGAAACGATGCTAAAATCGACTTTTGAAACTAATAGATCAGCTGAGTGCCCACTTTCTGTGAGAGTTCAAATATTATTTCAGGACAAAAGTTGTTCAGTTTATTGAGTATTGGTACACCTTTTTATTTATTTATTTTATTTATTACATATTCATTTATATTATACTTCAACGTTCACTCACTTCCCCCCGCCAATATGTTACCCGCAATAAAAAGTACGAAGGTAAGGTAAGGCAAGGAACCTCGTATAAGGTACACAAAAATGACTTTCGAAAAGTGTCCACTGCTACCTACTTCGAATAAAATATCTTAATTTAATTTTAGGCACTTACATCTACATTTCAGGAGATCCCAGAACTTCTCTAATGCACGAAGGAAAAAAAGTGTATTTCAACGTGGCAGTAAAAGACCCCTTGATTGATAAAGGCGTGCGTGTACACAGGTTACAGGTGGCATTTAGTAGGGCAGGTCCCCTACTAATGACTCTATAGGTGAGCGTGATTGTAGGCTGTAAGGTAACATTATGTGACCGTGACTTACGACATGTTTTCGACTGCGATTTGAGCGAATTATTGTTCTACGTACAGCTTTTGGATCCACAACGGGTAAGTCCTTGGCATTATCTCCCTGCTACTAGCTGATGATGGAAGCGGGCTCATCGAGATTCCCCAACGCGATGGAGAACTGTCTTATATATCCATGTCGGATTACATCACTGCTATAAACTTTGATGTTTGGCGGCAAGAATGCGATAATATGGAGGTTGCTAACTAGGCAGGCTTAGAAAAAAACCATGAGATAGATGGTAAATGATGATGATGCCGAAAACTGGAAGTAGGTTTGCCAAGATTCTCCAACGCAACAGGGGTCTGGCTTCTTTTATCTTATTTACATTTCGGAAGCAACTATAATTCAGAAATGCAAATTGAAAAGAATCCTTGAATCATTACAGACAACGAGGTCTTGCCTCTTTGTCTAAAACATCGGCCCCGAAATGCAGGTTCATTTTAGGAGACAAAGCATTTTGGGGCTTGCTTTGCGTGTCAAATAGGTACCCTCTCCTTCAGTGAGCCGTTTTTGTCAAAGGAACACGTTTTGCGGTGAATGTTGCTTTAATATGAAAACTCTTTGACATACAACTGTAGATTACTTGGTAATAAGTGTTCTAATACTGTTCTGATTATTTGATAAGCTTGGTCAGACAAAACTACTGTTGAAATTCGTGTATTGAATACTTTTAGTTATTGCTTTCATGTACATATATGCATAAATGGGTCTTATATCTAGTAAGTAAAGTACATAATAATATCTGGGACAAATCACACATGGTCATCTGGCCCCAAACTAGGATTCCCTGTATCTTGGGAACCAGAGACTGATATACATACACATATACTTTTAAATACATACATATATAGATATAATACACCCAGACTCAGAGCAAACAATTCTGCTCATCACAGAAAAGATTGCCCTGTGTGGGGATCGAACCCACGACTCTCGGATCAGAGGTCAGGATCGCTAACCACTTAGCCACCGAGTCAGTCATACGAGTCCGAGCCGAGTCAATCAACATGTACCCTGTTAGGGCATTGCAAGTTTGATTGGCATGTACTTGGTACCTTAAAAAATCTGAATAAAACGAGCCTTTAGTGAATATTCAAATTTTATGAAAGTCCAATAATCAAAAACCATTCAGTACTATTTATAGCATGCTTTATAACATAATTGTCAAACAGTTTATGTTATTTGTTATCGTTCTACATATTTAACCACTTTTTAATTCCCTTACAAACTCTTTGAGCCAGTAGATTATGCGGAAAGATGTTCAAGAGCCGCTGGTTCAAAGCTATCACTTCATAAACTGACTCAAGCTATATTAAAGCTCCCATCCAATCTTTGCTTTCTGAGAAAATGAAGAATAAATGAATGAATGAATAAAGCTACATGGTACCCAAACGTCTCTGAAAAATATAGAATAAATATCATTGCCTTTTATACGATACTAAAAGAACAATTTCATGATGCAAAAGACTCCTAAGTCACTTCTCATTGTTTTCTAAAACACTAGAAAATCTAAAGCTTATAACGAGTCAGCATTAACAAATCTTTTGATTTCTTTCAGGTAATGTATAAACAGTTAGGTAACTTGACTTTTTAGGTAACTCAAAATAACCTTTTTGTCAACTTTTTTGTCGAATACATGTCTTATCTATTCAATTTCGAAGTCACATTCACTCGGAAAAAGAAAACTTTTTCCTTGTAAAATAAAGTTCTATAGATAGGCCAACCAATCTTTCTTTAGAATTAATCTTTACTTGGCCTTTTTTATTCAACAAAGGTTCTCTAACTCTTTAATCTGAAAAATACTTTTATTTTCTTGAGTAATATAAGAGATCTTTATATATGACATGTCTTTTCAGCGACAATATTTACAAATCTTTATAACAATAAGAAATTCAACTATAATCAAATTTACCTAATTTACTTATTACTTGTATAATGCACTTTAATCCCATAAGCATTTTAACATAAATTTTAAAATAGGAAAACCCCATTGTTGTAATAGCTGTTCTTTCAACCCAGTTTCAGTGCGTACCCGAAATATGTGAAAGCTCAGTCCTTAAAAATACTACCAGCAATCTCCCCTTACAAATTAAAATTAAATCTCAAAAGGAAAAATGTTTTTTCCTTATGGGCGAGCCTTATCGCAAAACTTCCAACTTTCATAGGTAGCGGAACTGAATAAAAATACTTTGTTAGGCCTATAAGTAACTACAGTTTCTGTTCTTAAAAGTACCTAAGTAAAAAAAAAACTTAACTAACTCGTTTCGTCCAAATCGCCCTAATTGGCGTCAATAGCAATAGAAACAATGGTTAACTACCGAACAAAAGTTTCATACGATTATAAGACACATTGTTACTAGAAAATCTGAGTGGAAGTAAAAATACCTGGCTCGCTCCAAAAAGGCCTTAAACAGGCAAAATAAACGAATAAACACATTCTTTTGATTAATCAATAGATCCGACAGCTCCTAATTTCCTAGTTGGTTTTTAGTGGATTGAGAACCTTTTAGAATAGGTCCTTTACTTTAATTGGGAGCATTTCTCAAAGAATAAGGTAACTGTAGCAAAACGGGCTCCAGCCGAGCCAAAAAGCGTTAGTAAATTGCGTAAAAAGACTTATTTATAATACATATACAATATAGGCAAGAAGATTATATATATCTTTTTAAAGAACACAAATGTAAAAACTTTTCAACAGCGCATTGTATAAACATTTTTTTTAGGCAGGCAGACTATAGAGCATATATTTTTCCTTGTTCGTGAGGTATAGTTTGGTATAAACTATATTAAAATGTAAAATTCATAAAATACTCAAAATTATTTCAACATTTTTGCAGTTAAACTAAGTTTTTAACTAAACTTAATCAATACAACTTACCTTATTAAACAACCAGGATTAATAGTAACAAAAAATAAACATCACCAAAAAGTCCAATAGCACAGAGTTCCTATAGCAAAAAACTAGAATCTCTTTCGAACCGAGATGTCAAACTTCGGAAGTTCCGAACTCTCGGAAGGGCGCCCGGCGTCCTCCCTTGTCAAGACTCCGAAGTCAACTGAATTTAGCTGAACTCTGAAGCCTCTGGGAAAAATCGTGCATAACAGCTAAATATACATGCGCAGAAGATCTACGAAACTTTTCCGTAGTTTTGCATTCACTGCGGGCTTAGCTTTTATACCATTTAACTCTCCAGTACAGAGCACGCAATGGATTAGCGATAAAAACTTAATACAGTCACTTTGTGGTTGTGGAAAATATAGGTTTTCCTTTGTTCAGTGATACATACAATTTGCTTGCTCTTTAGTATTTGATGTTTGAGTTTTCTTGCGTGGAACTTGCTATTCGGTATGAATTGAATTTAGAATAACATCTCCTGTAATATGTAGCACCTATCCATAGTTTCAAAATGTCTGTTACAGTAATAGCGATAATCTGTTGGTGAAATTGAAATATTTTTTAAAGCTTAAATAATTATGAAAGGAGTGCAGCTACAGCACCTCCTTACATACGGACTCGTAGTGTATTTCATTATTTAAACCTGAATTTCACTTATTTCAGTACCCTTTGAAAACACATATAATATTCTGTTTCCCAAAACAGTGTCTAAAATTTGACACGTCATAATCCGTTTTGAATTTTTAATTAAAACGTGAAATTCCATGGAAATCCAAAGTTTGGATGTTATTGTTAGAGGTCGCAATTTCCAGGTTTTAGTTTACACGGTTTATTTTTAGTCGTACAACGTATATACAGGGTGTAAGGGACAGTAGACGAAACTGAACAACTTTCCACAATTTTTTTTTTCTGGAAACAAAAAAAATCGGCTTCTCCATACAAACTGTCCAATCAAGTTTATAATTTTGAATGGAGAAGCCGATTTTTTTTGTGAAGCTGAAAAAAAACTTGTGGAAAGTTGTTCAGTTTCGTCTACTGAGCAAATCCTTAAAGTTTTCGGAAACCTGTCCCTTACACCTTGTATTACAGATATTACAATATCTGCCTTGGGAAGTGGAACTTAATGTGCCGGCTTGTGTTAAAGAAAAATAAGCAAGGGTAAATGTGGCCTTGTCTACGTGTTTCTTTGCCCTTTTATGAAAGGTTGAATGGAAGTGTTTTCTCTAACGGATAAGTCCGCTTTTGTGCATAAGATTTTGTTATTTATACCTTTCTGTTTTTATACTTACCAAGTACTTACTCTTAACATTTTAACTTTCTTTCTATTCTATTCTAACTAATTTGTAATCATTATATTTATGCCTTAAAAGTATCAAAAGTACGTACCTATATACCAGTGGTATAAGAAATCTCTTTTCTCTGTAAAAAAAATAAAATGACATTTATTCTGTTCTGTCTTAAAGGGCTGTTTGACTAAATTAAATCAGTCTCATTCATCACTAATATTATAAATGCGAAAGTATGGATGTTTGTTTGTTTGTTTGTTCCACTTTCACGCCGAAACTACTGAATGGATTTGGATGAAATTTGGACAAATAGATAAAGCACTCGTAACATTTAGGATACTTTTATCTCGGAAAACTTAAGGTTCCCGGAGTAATTATTAAAAACTTCAAATTTCCACTTCGTCACTAGGCGGCGCCACCTTAACATTTTCTTTCTCTCTGGACCCAATTCTGAAGTCCACGCTGACGTAGTCGCGGGCGGAAGCTAGTATTACATAATCCATATCGAGGGTTCACGGGCGACTTGTATCAAGCGACATTTTTGGAAACACAGGTAACCTCTACTTTAAAAATTTATTTCTTACAAAATACCTCACAAAAAATAACTTCTGAATAATATTTAAAATATTAAGAATATCGAGAATCTATATAATACTAAGAAATTAAGTTTTGATGATAATTTTTCTAAGAAATATTTTTTTAAATCAGTCTCCTGAACATTTCTAAAAATGTCGCTTAATACAAGTCGCCCGTGAACCCTCGATATTAAGCAAACAGTACCGCCGACTTATACTTAGTTTCACTAAATGATACACCCAACGCAACGTTCTGACGTGATAGCAAGATCATTAACATACATCAATCATGGCATTAATCATAATTTATCTTACTATTATTGTGTTCAACATGGTTACTATTATTATTATTAGGAATATACAGAGAACTTGATTATAATTAAATTATGCAGTGTGATATACTTTGCGCCTATTCACTAATTTACTACTGTTAACTAATTTACTTTTTATCAGATTTTTAAATAAGAGGGTCAAAACTGAACAACATTTTCTAGTATATGCAAGTTTTTTGTCTGTTCTTTTCACTAAGCTGATTTTTATATACTATAGGAAACATGGGAAATCTTTTTTTTTGGTGATAATATCTATGTCTATGTATCCTCAAGGAATAGCTGTTGAACAGGGTTTTATAAATTTTTTTTTTGCTTTACATAGACAGAGATTACATAGAGATATGAAAAATTTAAACATCTATGAAAGTCGTTTTTTGGTATCTACGTTATTCACTGAGATATTCCGGTTTGAAAAGATGTCGCGCAGCATGACCCAAAAACACTTTGCACAAAAAGCAACTATACAGTGACATCACTGCAAACAGTTTGATATTAGCGCCTTGTCAAGTGGCAAGCACATCGCCGACGTGACAAAGCTACTTAAAAAGTTTCAGCTCATTTTGTACGAAGTGAAATATTTTAGGAGCGGCAAGATTTTTAAATGTTACCAATTTTATATCAAAATATAGACACAAAAACAATATAAAATATCAAAAACATACACTCATAAAAAGTAGATACATAATAAAGTAGGCACTAAGATTAATTATCTACATATATGTATACATTTCAGAGAACCCAAACATCTAATATATACTTACCAAATTGTTTAATTTCAAGAATCGTAAACATGAACACACAATCTCATATATACAGCATGCTCCAGATACGAGGCTAATAACTCCGGACCAGACGTCCGGTCGGGATCCGAGTTTATGTCATATGTTAATGAAATGTACTAATTAAAAAGTGGCCCTCGTACGGAGGCTGTATACAATTTAAATACCCCATTTATCCAGTCTCCGGACAGAAATTAGGGTTAAGAATTAACTAAAATGTTATTCAAAACTTAATCGAATTAAATCACATTGAAAATGTTGTTTATGTAGAAATAATTACCTTTGGAATCGTGCATAAAAGTAACATCATATTTAAAACAAAATATCATTGACATCAAAAAAGGTTCTTTTCAAGGTCAAAAATATCACCGGGTTCTTTATTCTCTGGAAAGTAAATGTTCGGGCGCAACACTAGCAACACCGGAAGGGGGTGTTGAGGCGCGCGGCCATTTTGTCAGATCTAACTACTCAAGCCGTAGGTACGTACATCTTTTTACTGTAAAATTCATTTTTGATTAATTTGGAGTCAGATATAGCGTTATCCAGCCCGTAAGGAACAGTAAACAATTTTCCGAAAGTCAGTTTGCGAAAATATTTTCACCTCGATAAATTAAAAAGCGCGCCTTTGTTGTTTTAAACTGAGTCCCTGGGAAACTCAGTTCTACTTACTTAGTGAAAAATAGTTTTGAATTTAGAACGTTGCGAATCCGGTAGTTGACTGTGTTTTAGTCATCCGAGTTACTTTTTAATAAATGTCCAAATTCTTTTTTCTAAAAATGCTTAAAATGTTGAACGATAACATCATTGTTCAATATAGTATTTGCATACTAATAACTAAATCTAATATTACATCTAACGAAAATTCAAGCGATTAAATATTTGTAAAATTTTAATAAAAGTGTTATTTAGTGAACAGTATTTCGTAATTTATTTTTGAAGCAATCAACTCCCGGACTGACTAAACGATGAAGCCTTTTTTTAACTTTATTTTGTTTTTATAACAAATTTATAACATACCTACCTAAAGGTCATGTCAAAATATTGGTATTATAGCTAGTGACGTGAAAAATAGTACACATGTGTTGCATGAGCGTAAATTTATGTTGTCCCATAGTGACTGTATCTTGTTTCATTAATGTAATTTCCGCATTACGTTCAGGAATCTAACAGGAATCCAGGGTAGAACAGGGAACAGGATTCTTCGCTCGCTTGGGATTCATATTTAGAGCCCATGCCAAAGTTTTTTTTTTTATGTCATAGATGGCAAACGAGCAGACGGATCACCTGATGGTAAGCGATTACCGCCGCCCATAGACACCCGCAACACCAGAGGATTACGTAAAAATCAGAAATCGCAACAAAAATGTTTTTTTTTCTCCCTTACCATACTAATACTTTCATACTAATCGATGATGCCAACATTCAATTGATTTACGAATTGAGCATCTTCATTAGCCGAAAAATGTCCACTGCTAAACAAAGACCAAGGAGTTCCACGCCGACCAGACAGGTCTTCATTCAGCGGATTCCCGCGACTTCCACCAGGTCATCAGTCCATCGAGTTGCCTGGTGGCCTGCCTACGCTACGAATTGGCAATAGGTTGTGGTTTTCAATTTCATAACGGAAAAAGCCAAGCTGACACCGAAACCATTATTTATTTTTTCCATCTACTTCGGAAGGATCCTATATATTACTCTTTGTTACAACAACAAAATTAGAATTACTTCTCGCCTGGCTACGCACTGTGAAAATCCGGAATTATTAACATTATGCCGTCTCGTATAATCCACAAAATACGGCTAATTTCGCCGTCGAAGGGAATGAGGCCGACTGTTTAATTATGTTTATTCTAATTTAATTTCCGACACTGTGTTCCGGATTGGTTGCGAACGAAGACAAGGAAAAAATAGAACGGACTTGATTGAAAGATACAGGAGTTTTTGTGTCTTCTCAATCTTAACTAGGTGTAAGTACCTATCTATGAAAGGATCTGAAACTGAAAGGAAATTTTTTTGTGGAAAATGTAAGAGCAGTAGAAAAAATAGGTCATTCCCATTTCAATTTTTTTTAGTAAACAACGTTATGGTTCAGCTGTAAAGGTTAGTGGGAATGCTGATTTTCATTAGGTGAGTCTCAGTGTAACTTACCGGATATTTCTTCCCGTTCAGTGTGACTCAAAATGTTGTGACACAACGCGAATATAGGTACCCCGTTTACCATTTTTCATCGACTAAATTGTCACCCTGTTATGAAGAAAGGTATTATACACAGTAATAAATCTTCTTTTACTCATGTTTTATATTCCACATCAATAAAGAGAGATAAAAGAAATAGCAAGCATTTGGGAGTTTTCAGCAATAAATTCGATACACCAATATAATATTTTTGACTGACTCGGTGGCTAAGTGGTTAGCGATCCTGACCTCTAATCCGAGAGTCGTGGGTTCGATCCCCACACAGGGTAAACTTTTCTGTGATGAGCAGAATTGTTTGCTCTGAGTCTGGGTATATTATATCTATATATGTATGTATTTAAAAGTATATGTGTATGTATATCAGTCTCTGGTTCCCACGATACAGGTAATCCTAGTTTGGGGCCAGATGACCGTGTGTGATTTGTCCCAGATATTATTATTATTAAATGGTCATAGTTATGCCATAACGATCCAACTGATTCAGTGAGGAACTCAGAAATCAGAGTTATTTCCAGAGTTTATACTTTTCTTAAGACCGCTCTCCCCAAATCTGAATTAAAACTACACATTTCCTCACTGAATAAGGTATTTCCTCATTACAAAAATAACCTTGAAACCTTGAAACTTTTTTAAATGAAATTAATAACAAAATTAAGTAACGTGTGCTCGGTTAAAAACCGACGACCAATCTATAATATACTTGTAAATATGGTTCCATTGTAGAAGGATTACTCATTTCTAGGCTTACATTTTCTACATTTTATTATTATTGGTATATGTTTTTGGGGTGTCGTAATCAAAAGAACAACGTAGGAAACCTTTGGATGCGGAATGGAACAAACGAAAGGAATAGCATTTTTTTGTTTTATTTCGAAAATGCTGTAAAGGCTGAACATACAAGGCAACACTTGACTCTACTCTTTTCACCTGTTATCATATCCATAACTACGTTTACACTGAGATTTGTAGGACAGTGACAGTGCAGTATGTAAAGCGCACTAATGTACGATGAAATAATAATAAAAAACCACACTTACAAAAAACTGCACAATCGAAAATTGGTAGGTTCATCGCACAATACGTGCAGATACTTATGGGTGCCAGGGCTGCCCTATGTTACCACAGTTCGCAGCATTCGGTGCGAACTGTGGTGGTGGATGTTTGACTGACTCGGTGGCTAAGTGGTTAGCGCTCCTGACCACTGATCCGAGAGTCGTGGGTTAGATCCCCACACAGGGCAAACTTTTCTGTCATGAGTAGAATTGTTTGCTCTGAGTCTGGGTGTATTATATCTATATATGTATGTATTTAAATGTATAGTATGTGTACGAATATCAGTCTCTGGTTCCCATAATACAGGGGATCCTAGTTTGGGGCCAGATGACCGTGTGTGATTTTGTCCCGGATATTATTATTATTATTCACTGAGACGTGGAGTATATAGCACATGGAATATTTGGTATGTGTAGTTATACTTGAGTTATTATTTTCTTGCTGCTATTCTTTAAACTATAAACTAATGTTGATGGGTCAAAAATAAACATACTATATCTAGGTCTATTACTTATTGTTAGTCTACTTACGAAGCCTACGCTTTCGCCGTCCATTTGTCATCTTTCTGTTTGAAAGTGTGTCACAAGGTCTGCGGTGCGTTACCAAATCCGTGGCATGTGTTGCTGATACAAAATCCTAAGCGTGCTATTCTAAATCGTATTTTTCAGATTATTTAATAACTTCGCTATAAAAATTATAAATAAAGAGAATATTTAGCAGACTGAAGGAGCAAAAAATTTTAGCAAAATTCTATATCTGCGTTGCTAAGTTAAGGTTATACAGCGCTTTGAAAATATTTAACAAGAACGTTTTTTTTGGCAGCCCGTACAAACATGGCAGGACGAGAGTGTATTTAATTTTGCAAATAGTCTCGTTGGAAAATATTATAATTAAGTGAGAAAAATATACACCTAAATTCCGTGGAATGTATGTACCTTTTTCAGTACAGAAGTTGCGAAAAAAACTGAGAAAATAAAATTTTACAGGCTCCAAAGTCGTGCAGAATTTCGTGTTAATTAACACAGGTATTTTTACTAAGTTATTTTGTTCTAATTGTTAACCTTCAACGCAAAAATAGGGTTATTATAAGTTTGAATCCCATGTGTTTATGTGTGTCTGTATGTCTCATCGTCCGTTTCATTGTTACCATCTACAATTAAGTGAGAAATTGAGTGCTTAATGGAACGCAACATACATTTATTAATTAAAAAATGTGTCTATTTATTCGTAGAATGAAACGGTGTCTTTAGAATCATCCTTTTGTTATTATAATAAAAAGTTGGAAAGGGAATGGAAAGTGGTAAATACTGTGCTGTCAATGCTTTGCCGATCTTTCAAAAATCTTTTCAATCCCTTCTTGTAGAAATCCTATCCCATACTGCAGCCTACAGTGAAACCTCGGAAACATCTCTCATTCCACATGCCACGAAACACCTCTGAAACAGTACGTTATAAACTTTTTTATCCAGTAGGCTTTCTGCTAATTTGGTCATATAGGTTATCAAAACTTACATAGAGTTAAATGACTTCTTCTTATCTATCTACTGTATATTTTAGACAAAGTTACAATCGGAAGATATATTTTTATCGCCTGTATTTATTTCGAAATCAATATTCATACTCTACCAAAATTGCTTAAAACTGAAAAGTTATGACTCCCATCTGTCATTTGTTTTAAAAAAGCAAAAATGTTATTTTTCTCATTTATCATTTGCTTTATTTGTATGTATTGTGTACTTTGACTGACTCAGTGGCTAAGTGGTTAGCGATCCTGACCTCTTATCCGAGAGTCGTGGGTTCGATCCCCACACAGGGCAAACTTTTCTGTGATGAACAGAATTGTTTGCTCTGAGTCTGGGTGTATTATATCTATATATGTATGTATTTAAAAGTATATGTGTATGTATATTAGTCTCTGGTTCCCAAGATACAGGGTATCCTAGTTTGGGGCCAGATGACTGTGTGTGATTTGTCCCAGATATTATTATTATTATTATTATTACTTTCCGATGTCTATTTTGTATGTTATACATAATATAAATAAGTACTTGTACGAGTATGTTAACTTCTTATTTTCATTAAAATTTGTTTTTTTTTTCAATTGTGAGTCCATAGAAAAATATTTGTTTCACCAATAAAAACAAACCACGAAGCCTGTTTATTAATATACTTTCACATCATAATAATGAAATATGTGTATGTGTAGGTTAAATTAATTAACTCAACATCATACGAAGCTATAAATAAGTAGCTCTATGATATATTAACATACCTTTTCATCTCCGACAGTTTCAATTATTGCTTTCATTAAGACAAAGGCGTTTTCGCAGTCAAATGCTTGTTTGCGTTTCAACCTTTAAATTGCCCACTGCTGGGGCACACACCGAAATATCCATACAAATCGTAAGTAAGTAAGGAAATATGCTTTTTACACAACATGATGATGTAAACAATACAATAAAAATGTTTAATATTATGTCAAAATATAGATTAAACTTATTAGGTGCTCACCTATGAAACTGCCGATTAGTTGAAAAGTTCATTAAAATTACTTATTTTTGATTTTTGAAGGCTACAAAAGGCTTGAAGGCTTTTTTTGTCCCAGTATATTCTTCATTACCTCGTATATTTTGGAACATATTTAGCATAATATTTCATGATTTTTAGATAATTTCAGATTTTTTTCGGTACACAAAATAATCCCATCATAGAAAACGCCAGTACTTACAGTATTTAATGAAACCTTACTCAGTCTACTTTTACATGAGAGACATGACACTACTAATTCATGAAAGACCTTACCTTGAATGTTAATCAGAATATGATGTATAATTTAATGGGGGTAGATTATATTTTGGGGTTAAATTATTTTGTTGAACTTTCGAAACTGAAACGGTTTCATAGGTGAGTAGAGCACCTATTATACTTCAGAGAGTGGCAGGCAGTGTCCATACCGTTATACCTACTTCATTTGTTTAGGTACTTTAATAATTGACCACGCTGAATACGTTAAAAACAACAGACTTGAATCGCAACAACTCCAATTTTGATGTTTTTATTGATTTTCTCAAAAACCGCTGAATCGATTTCGATAAAATTTATATGGGACTACCTGTGAAGTATATCCTTTTAAATAAAAAACGAATTTTCCAAATCGGTTCAGGCGTCATCGAGTAATCGGTGAACATACATAAAAAAAATAAAGAAAAAAAAAGATTCCGACGAATTGAGAATCTCCTCCTTTTTTGAAGTCGGTTAAAAAAGTTAACAATCTTGATATGTCTTTTCATTCACATGTCCATGTTTAAATTCTATATTCTTGCAAACGTAGGTACTAAGTTTCTTTTGCATTTCTATGAAACACGTAATACATTCTACTCCTATAATCTTCCCATTGTTGTTGGGAAGGTCCGGCCACACTCCACAAACTGGGACTAGGTCCAAACTGGTGAAGGTTGTGGAGCTAGTATCCAACCCCAGATTCAGAAGTTAAAAACCTCTTTTAAGACTACAGAAGTTTATCAACGCGTAACGAGTGCAATCTAGTTATAGCAACCGGCTTAAAAGACCGAAACGGTCGAGATAAATGATATACAAGTAAACATATACAAGTAAATACCATGACTGAAGTCCAAGAACTAATTCACAACCTTGCTTCATAACCGCGAAAGTTTACACCGAAAATTAACAATACATAATTTTATTCCACTTAAATATTATAAACAGATAATGGGAAATATTTAGGGACCCGTCAGCGCCAGAAACCCTATAACAAAGTGTTAACCTCGACGCGAGGTTCCGTGCTGATGTTCCATTTTATAATCGAATCTTTTTTGACCGCCAAAATTTTTTACTGTCATGTTGTTGGTAAGCAAAATAATCTTTGATTTTTACTACGTTTGATAAAAAAAGTTTGAAATAGTGACTTATGGCGTCATAATTTAATAGTTTTTTATTTAATTTTTGTTAATTAAAATATGGACGTGTAGATAGACAGGTATACTTTTTATTGTACACACAAAAAAATAACAACATCAAAAGGTATAATCAAATCCAGTTTAATCTCGTAATGAAATCAAAGCGAGTAAGTTTTAATAAAAAAGCTATTTACTGAACAAATATTTATTATAATAATTTATTTTTAAATAACTTTTGCCTGCGGCTGCGGCTCCATCCGCGGGGACATCATTCTATTGTAGAGCACGAAAATAAGTTTTTGGGAGAACTTCTTTGTTTTCTATCTTTTTTTTTTCGCCCTCTAACCTAAGCTCTTTACCAAATTTCTACGAAATCGGTTGAGTAGTTATAGCAACATCCAGGGTGAAATTGAAATCGTGGAACAGATTTTAACTATGGTTTCTGCTCATAGAAGTGAACAACTTTCTCTAAGAAACCAATTCAATCGGAGCAAAAAAAAAAGTTGGACTCTTCATACAAATCGATGACCTTGGTAGCCGACTTTCTATGGAAAATCCAAGTATTTTTTGCTCCGATTGAATTGGTTTCTTAGAGAAAGTTGTTCAGTTCCATGAGCAGAAACCACAGTTAAAATTTGTTCCGCGATTTCAATTTCACTCTTTATATTTACATAACTTTTCTTTGTCAATTTGCATTATTTTTGGATTCCCAGTTTAATTTCTGAAGGAATGCGATATGATTATAAGAAAAAAGAAGTCAAGATCACTTCCCACCCCGTTAACTAATGTGTATTATCTGTGCAAAAACATGATTGAATGATTGAATGAATGAATGAATGAATGAATACAAACTCTTTAGATTCAGATTCAGATTCAAATATTTATTCGACACACACACAGAACATAATACAATACAAAATATATAAGGAATAATAACAGAACACAATAAAAACAGGAAAACTTTATTGCACAACATAAACAGGAAAATATAACCTGCACCTGCATGCAGGTTGAATACATCTACATAGATTTAACAATAATACCTTGCATAAAAAACCTATGAATTCTTGCAAATAAACGATTTAATTTATTATTATTATAAACAATATAAATGAAAAAAAAGTTATACAGTTAGGCGGTCTTAACTTATTAAAACATGTCGATCTTTGTCCATCGCGACGTAAAATAAACACAAACAAACAAACCCACTTATGCATTCAGGTATACAGCAAAAACTATTGATATAATAAGAACACAGCCATCTCAAAAAACCAAATGGGGTAATTGCGATGTTATCAGTCGAAACCTTTTTCCCGCCGTATCAGATACGAGTAAATGGTCCATTAATTTTAAATGTCATATCACTGTTATACTGGACATTTTAATTTTTTCGTCTTGCGTAAGCCATTATACAGGGTTATTTTTCGACCCATAACCCCCCTCCCCCCCCGCCCCCTTACCAAAACTTCACAGTGGCTTCAGCTCATAAAACTGAGCAACTTTCCCCAAATAGCCAATGATCAATGGCAAAACAATTTTGGACATCTCCATACAAAGTAGGCAGATCACGGGCGTAGTTATGCCATAATGATCCAACTGATTTAAAGTAAGTGGGGGATAATGTACTTTATGTCAGTGACATGTGATCAAATTAGAATAAAAGGTCCAAAAAATTTTCTTGCGAATTGACCATCGTTCTTGGGAAATGTTCAGTTTCTTGAATAGTAGCCACTGAAGTTTTGGTGGAGGGTCCAAAAAAAATCCTGTATAAAAAACCTATAAAAAAGCTATAAGCCGGCTTATTAACACAAATTAGGATGTTCTCGTAATAGCATTAAAAGTTTTTTTTTTATTTTTATATATTGTAGGGTTTTTTTTTGGTTGTGATGTTTCATGTCTTTCTAAAAAAACTCTTATCGAAACCAGTGGTAGAAACTTTCTATTGAAGTAAACTAAAAAAATTCGCTTCGAAAAATATCAGCTTCGAAATAAAAATTATTTATTTTTCCTTATCTCTGCTTTTCCACTTAATACCTCGAATAAATATTCCACAATTATTTTAATGGGCCCTAAAACATTGGTATGAAACAACTACTTACAATTTATTAATGCATAGGTTATGACTTCATTTGTATACAGGGTGTTAAAAAAAATCGATTTATATGTAGTACTAGCTTCTGCCCGCGACTTCGTTCGCGTGGATTTCAGAATTGTGTCCAGAAAGAAAGAAAATGTTAAGATAGCGCCATCTAGTGACGAAGTGGACATTTTGAGTTTTTAAGCATTCCTACGGGAACCCTTAAGTTTTCCAGATAAAAAGTATCCTATGTGTTAGCCGAGTGCTTTATCTATCTACCTACCAAATTTCATCAAAATCCGTTCAATAGTTTCGGCGTGAAAGCGGAACAAACAAACAAACTGACAAACAAACAAACATCCATACTTTCGCATTTATATGATGAGATCGATATGTAGTACTAGCTTCTGCCCGCGACTTTGTCCGCGTGGACTTCAGAATTGTGTCCAGAAAGAAAGAAAATTTTAAGATAGCGCCATCTAGTGACGAAGTGGACATTTTGAGTTTTTAAGCATTCCTACGGGAACCCTTAAGTTTTCCAGATAAAAAATATCATATGTGTTAGCCGAGTGCTTTATCTATCTACCTACCAAATTTCATCGAAATCCGTTTAGTAGTTTCGGCGTGAAAGCGGAACAAACAAACAAACTAACAAACAAACAAACATCCATACTTTCGCATTTATATGATGAGATTATCTATCTACCTACCCAATTTCATCGAAATCCGTTCAGTAGTTTAGGCGTGAAAGTGGAACAAACAAACAAACAAACAAACAAACTGACAAACAAACAAACATCCATACTTTCGCATTTATATGATGAGATGAGATTTACTTTAGATCAAGTTTAGGGTACAGGAATTTTCAAATAAACATTATTCATTTCTTTTCCATTTTAAATTATTTTAAAAAGCAACCTCGACAAGCACCTCGTAGGCAGTAACGAAATTGGTTTAATATACAGTACAAATTTCCGTATATCAAAGACACAACGACGCCTAGAGGGAAGGGCACTACACAAAAGCCTCTTCCTGACTTGTTGTTTTAAAGAGACGCCACTACTTCCTGTCAGGAACTAGAGATGCCACAAAACAAAAGCGATGAGGACAAAGCTCTTCCTATGCCTTCCTATAGAGGTGATGCAAGTTGCTCTTTGAAGTTTTAGGGGTAATTCAAAACAACTATAAAATTTTCCTAAACTCAGAATATTGTAACAATAATTTTCTCTTATCTGTGTATGTTGCATATCTTCTACTTGCTTGAAATTATTTCTGGGCAGTGTGCAAAACGTTTAGTTCTTTCGCTCTTTTGTTTATTCTAAAGTTATTTGAAATATCTATCCTTAAAACAATTTTAAACGTATTTTTAATACACCTTGTACAGTGTCGGTAGTAGCTGAAAGTGAGTTATATTTTTTCCTTGAAAAAGCATTTTCAGAGACCGTCATTTTATTTTAAAAGGTTTTAGCGCATATACAGGGTGTGACAAAGGCTGTGTTAATGCCTTGCTCAAATCACAAAATAAATTGGTAGAATAGGTAAAAAATTAACTAAACAAAATTATAAAACAATAAATATGTTTACTTTTCTATAACATAATTTATAAAGTACACAATATACAACATACATAATGTTACGTACAATATCAAAAAAAATATTCATGAAACTAAACTTTGAGAAACCAAATGTAAATTCGCGAAAAACATAATTAAATTGAGGTAGGCCCATTTGCACTGCCACAAACCTTTAAATGGTTATGCCTTTATTTTTATTTATTTTATTTTATTCAGCATTTGTTTTTGAAGAATGTTAATTTGACTGTGCTTGCTGCAAATAAACAATTACTTACTTGCTATAATTAATTTTGCAGTAGCACTCTGTATTAAGATCACAGTCATTTTCTACTATAAACAAATCACTTGCTAAATTTATGTCACAGTAATATTACATAACCGGCTAAACTTAATCTTGCTTACAACCGCTTACATCTTAATCCCTATATAAAGAAACATCACCATACCCAGAACAAAGGACAACCTTCAAGGCCTCTTCAGTCGCTTTGTCTCTAACATTGTTTAATTTTACCCCAAAGGATGGGACGTGCCCGCACCTATATGTACCTATAATATATACATACATATCCCATAGAACTACTCGTAGTGTCACGGAAAAGTTGCGGTAATCGAATTTTTGTAATAATCCTAGCTATGTAGGCATCAATTAGTTTTTTTTTGTAATTAATTTTTTTATCGTCGCCACAGCTGTGAAGTTAGGTTAGTGAAGGTTAGACCTTACTCCATACACGGGGGCCAAGTCCAAATTGGTGGAAGTTATGGAACTAGTGGCCAACACCAGTTTAAGAAGTTTTCAAGTCATCTAAAAGCATCTGACAAGACTTAACTAATTATTGCAACCGACGACCACAGCTTTGCGTGCCTAGCGAACCATGAAAACGTGAAATATATGTTAATTGACGCTATCAGTGCAACTCATCCAGTTTAGACCGTATCTGTAGTCAGTTAGCCTGCGTGATTGATTTTCCCATACAAACCAAGGATATAATAACAATAAGTCGAAATCAGATGGCAGACAGTTCGCCGCAGAAGGTCGTTCGTATAATGCCTTCGTAAAATAAGTCACTTAGTTTGCGCATTCCGTTTTTTATGCCTAAGTCCGGTCCGGGTCATCGAACAGTGGGTTCAACTGGTTTTTTTTGCACGATTTATTTAAATTTAGATTACGATGACTATTTGTATAAAAGTTAAGATTTTTGTAAATATTTTCTTGTATTTAATACTGAACCCTGATAAACCCCCTTAGAATCTTAAAGTGCATTTTTTTAACACGGCCACCACTTCGACCAAAACCACATTACAATGGTCGGCGCTTTTGTGACGTAATGGGAGCGGAAAACTATCAACCATACTGCCCATCGTGACGTCCCGGACACTAAAGTGTTAAACATATTTCTAGGAATTATCCAATTATTCTGTTATCCTGTTAATTCCGCAGCACAACCAAATAAGGCTTTCAGTTATTTAGGTACCTACGTAACGTATTATTATAACCTCGCTATTGTATTAAAGTAACAGAATAGGGCTAAAGGGTCTTAAATATACTGGCGGATGGCAAGATAGGATGCAGCTCAATGTATGGGGCACAGGGGAAATACCAAGTATTGAGTACTTATAGTTTCAGTATTAACAATATAGTGTAAGTAAGGCATAACTTTAAAAGGAACTTACATATTTTGACAGCAAAATGTGTAGAAGAGCTTATTTAAGTGGGCCCTTCTTGATTTTAACTGGACTTTTAGCTCAAGCGAAGGGTACTCGATGTTTTTTAGTCTATGTATTGTATGTATACAGGTGTAAAAAGACTTAATACCACTGAACAGATTTTTATCAAACATAGCTAAAGGGCGCCACATACTAGAGCGATACTGTGCGATTTTATCTTAAGATAAAATATCGCTCGCCACACACACGGGCGCTATGCTATACTACTATATCGTAAGTTGTCACGTGATACCGTGTGATACGGAAATCACAGCGCAGATGTGACCTTGATATTAACGATGTTTACTTGTTCACATATACATGTTTGAATATATACGATCGTATCGCCGCCATGTGTGATAGCTTGCTATGCTATCTGCAGATATGGTAAGATGAAATAGCACAGTATCGCTCTAGTGTGTGACGCCATTAAGAACTATGACCAATAAAAATGCTTTCTTTTGAAAAAGACACTTGAAATTTACGATGCCAGACAGACACGCATACGCTTCTTTTGCATTGGACGAGGGTTTAAAGATATTTGACTATTATGTATTAAGTTGAGTGTCCCTCCTTAAACCTATACTGTGCTCTACTAGGGGTAAATCGCCTTACTGAGATAGATGCATCTGCTGAGGCGGCTGCAGCTGCTGTGTACGTTAAGCTAATCTGCGTAAAGCTTTACGAGTAAATAAACAGGCTAGCTTAAACTAAGCTGTGTAATTCAAAACATGATTTAAAAAATCCGAGTGCTAATAACTTGTAAACATAGGTACGTAACTTAGAACGGGAGATTTTACTCTTGACACTAAAGAGGGGTTTCAATACTTGTTGAAATGTGTTTGGATATCTCTCTATGTGTGTTCGTCTAAACCCTTGAAGATCTAAAACAAATCAACAGATATTATATTATATTATTAGATATTATATTGATTTTTAGTCTGTTTATATAATATAGTGTTATTTAGGTATTAAAATATATTATATATATATTTCTTATTTAATGTATGTTTATGTATTATTTTAAGAATTAGGTATAAGTTTGTATTCTTTGTCACTATTTTATAATTGTTATATCTTTGTTTTGTACACGTCTTTTCTGCCTTTTTTCTTCAACTTTCACTGTCCAAGGTCTGCTGGAAGAAATTTCTTATAGAAATAAGCTGCACCTTTTGAATGTTCTTTCCTTCTTAATGTATGTCTTTGTCTTTTCTGTGTACAATAAATTGTAAATAAATAAATAAACAGATTTAAATTATACATTCAGATTTTAATACAACTAAAACTTCGTTAAGTTTATTCAAAACAGGTTCCGTGGTTTTCAGATTATTGGATTTTTATGAGTAAGGATGGCCATATTTTTTTAGTAACGTTACTAAGCGGTCAAAAAATTATAGAACCATATTTCAAAAGAGACATCAGGAACAAATTGCTTCGGTTTTGCATTTAGACACGATCCTAAGCGATTTGTATGCATAACTGCACTCCAAACCCACGTAACTCGTATTCAAGTACGCTCAAATATCCATTTGGGTACTAAGTTTGACATGAACTTAGATAAACCTATAGAATAAGAATAGACTAGATGACTACTAGGTATTTGAATTACTTTTTATCATCTGTCAAAAATAACATTTTGTTCTAAAAAAATTTGAAATACTAAGACGTGATGTCACAGTTGCTCAGCGTCATAAATAGACTCATTTTGTGATTTTTATTAATTAAAAATTAAAGATGAGGTGGAAAACAAAACAAATATGGATTTGAATTTTCAGTAGGGGAGATTTTTTTTTTCTTCAACTCATAATTTAGTTTTGATACAGTCAACTCGCCTATTGATTCATGTTCACAGCCCATAGCGTCCCCACCGTTGGGACACGAATCTCTTCCCATAATACGGGTAGCTTACTCCTTAGGGGTCGTCTATTAATCACGTGAGGCTCAAACGGGGTGGGAGGGGGTTCGAAAAAATCACGAAATATCATAAGGGGGGGGGGTGTAGTGAGATATCACGTGTGTTTATTTTTTTGTTGAACGCGCGATTTCTAGAGTAAGTTCTAAGCTTCAGACTGTTGTTGTTACGTTGTTTTTAACTCATGCCAAAGTTCAAAACGGCTTCAGGCAGTCAGAAACAACCTGCAACTTTAATGTCTGTTTAGACATTTTTATCACGGTGCTTAATTTTCCAGAATTAAATTACATTATACCTGTATTTAAAGATAATAGGTATTTTGTACCAAAAAATACACGTGATTTTGGGTAGGGGGTGGGGGGGGGGTAGTCTAAAATCTCACCACGTATCACCAGGGGGGAGGGGGGGGGGGGTCTAAAAAGTTGCTAAAACATCACGTGATTAATGGACGACCCCTTACTACAAACAAGGGGGTCAAGTCCGGATTGGTGAAGAGTTTGTAGGCCTAGTGGCTTACCCAGTTATTATTTGTGACTAAAACAGTTATGAATATAACGTTTATTTCAGGCAACTTAGTAAAATATAAATGAGTAAGTAAGTGTTTAGAATTTTTTTAAGCCACCTATAAGGCCTCTAATATGGATTAACGAATGCCGTTTAGTGATAGCACCCGGCACCAACGGCTTAACGTGCTTGCGATGCTCGGAAACAGCTCAGAAAAATGCCACTGACAGACAAACCCATCCAGGTTACGACAGTATCTGTAGTCAGTTAACTTGTGTGGTTGACGCGACCACGTTAGCCGCACTGAGCCACAATCGCTTCCTGCACTGAGAAATTGTTATATGTAGAGATACAAATTTTAATTGCAATATCAGCTGCAGTCATAAGCGGACCAGACACTATCAGTAATAATGACAGTATTTTTAAGTAATGACAATATACTGACAGTGTAGTGGTTGGAATGATGGTCTGACGCATACTAAATGATGGAATGTCAATACACTGATGTAAAAATACTGTCATTATTACTGATAGTGTCTGGTCCGCTTTAGAACAAAAGTTGTTCAGTTTTTAGTTAATGTTACTGTCAAAGCTATATATTGTAAAAGCCAAACTATCAAAACTGTAGCTACGACATCGTTATCCTAAAGACTGCTTTTAATGTTATAAAAATAAATTAATTCGGCCCAGTTTGCTCCAACAGACATTTCGTAAATCTTACATTATTCTTAGTCTTCACAAAGCCCCCATTCATCAAAACAATCTTAAGACTTAAACAGTTTATCCTGAACCTGACTTAAATACGAGTAACGAATGACACTTCGAAACAAAGAAAAGAGAAGCTCATTTTCTTTGTATCAATCACAGAGACGAACAAAGACAAAACTAAGTACCTATTATATCTAGAACGTAGGCAAACTCCATTTCTTTATGTACTAATCAAAATTTAAACATCAAGACATGTCTTTTTTTTAAATGCACATTTTAAAAAGGCATGTCTTGATATGTTTACGCTTTGATAAGTACCTGAAGAAATGGAGTTCTTTGCATTTCTATTAAGCACGCAATAAATTCTACCCGTTTGCCAATTTTTACATGGAGATATCAATAAAAAGACATATGTAATTTTTTTGCATTGACATTTTTAATACCTAAAAAAATTAAGTTAAGTCGGATATTAAATTTTTGTAGTTCCATGTAAAACCAGAACAACACTAGTCGAAACAGTGACAAGTTTGAAACTGGACAGTTCCCGGAAGTTTTAAGGCGTGTAGTTTTGTAAACATTTTGTAGAACACGTTAGAGGAAACTCGCCACTTCTGGTTAGTCAGCACTTTAAGTTATGTAGGTAGAGAGAGTTCGCCTAAAGCTGGCAGATTTTTTTATAGAGTGATATACCTACTAAAATATTATAATGTAATATCATTGGTCGTGTAAAGAGTTCTTCTTTTCTTCATACAAACTGTCTTGTTTGAGACAGCTTTTTTTTCAAATATTTAGAATAGAATAGAATAGAAAACTCTTTATTTAATGTAAAAACACAACACCTTAAAGTAAATAAAGATGTTTTTGCATCATATAATGTATACTAGAAATAAGAGGGTGTTTACCGAGCACAATGTTTTCAGTAATGTCATCCTTCGAAAATATAGGTTGTTCTAAAGGGTAGGTACTGGCATTATTTAAACTGAGGCTTCTACACATGAAACTGAACAACTTTCCTTAAGAACCCATAGGCAATTCGCTAGAAAATTTTTGACGATCAGCTGACTGAGCAATTTAGTAAAGAAAGTTAAATTTTAATCGCGAATTCACCATACATGCTTTGGAATAAGTTGTTCAGTGTCATATTTAAAAAACCACCCTAAAATATCGCTACACTTTGTTTCTAAATCTCTCCATAGTAGGAATCTACATCAGAGATATGCTAATCTTCACCGAACAAACAAACAACGCTCAAAGTAGGTACCGTGTGCGACCAACTAACAAAATTAATGAATATTAATACCACCATTGTCATCCCCTCTATGCCCAAGGGGCGCTTCAGGAAACGTCAAAAGTTTTGCAGTTGACGCGACTTAATGAGTGCAGTCTTGGAATACACCTCACCACTCGCCAACTTTGAGTGCGCGCCAACTCTCGAGATAAATTCCACTAAATGTTCACCAATTTCTTGTCTGAAATTACTGTTTACGAGATCTGCTAAAGAGTTTGTTAATGCATTAAATCTTGTGAAAAATTACAAGGTTTTGAGATTTGAAATGAAAATTTATCCGTTATTTTAACATATTTCGCAGTTTGATAGTTTTGGCTTTATACTGAGTTAATTACTGCATTTTATATTTTGTTCTAGATAATACTAAGCAAGCTGCAAGCACAGTATATTATACACTAGCTTCCGCCTTCGACTTTAACTGCGTGGACATCGTGGAAAACGCAGCGTGGGCAGGCCTCCGACTCGGTGGACCGACGACCTGGTGAAGGTTGCGGGAAGCCGCTGGATGCGAGCTTGCTGGACCGGTCGGTGTGGAAATCCTTGGGTGAGGCCTATGTCCAGCAGTGGACGTCTTTCGGCTGATCTGAATTGGGTCCAGAGAGAAATAAAATGTTAAAACAGCACAATCTAGTGATAAAGTAAAAAAAACAGTTTCAAACCCTCGAGTTTTCCGAGGTAAAAAGTATCCTATGTGTTAGCCGAGTGCTTTATTTATCTACCAACCAAATTTCATCCAAATCCGTTCTTGTGGAACAAACAAAACTTACAAACTCAAATTCTACACTTCGTCATTAGATTAGATGGCGCCACCTGACATTTTCTTTCTCTCTGGACCCAATTCTAAAGTCAACGCAGACGATGACACGGGCGGAAGCTAGTGAATAAATAATATTAAGATAAAGCAAATAAAGTAAATGAACATGGAAATAAAAAAGGACCCAAGTAAGGTAAGAAAGGACTAAAGTGTAACTGATATGAACAGTGGACTGTCGAAACAGGCTCCACAGCACCAATAACTTAGAAAAGATAGCAGATAGTGAATTCTTGAAATAATTATTGATCACTTCGATCATTTCGACACCCAGTCTTCTTGGTTGGTAGCGCTGGTACGCCCGAAGATGGATAAATAATATATCCCATCTTCGCGGCAAACTCCTGCGCGCCTTGAGGTTACGCCGTCTACGTAAATAGTACGGGATGGCGGCAGATAGACCGGCTTTCAGATCATCTGTCGCGCTTAACGTCAGCTTTAGAAACTAAAACGCATACTCGCCTCTGCAAAAGCCTGAGCCATTCAGTACACGCTGCCTTATTTTCTCACCAAGAGGGATCAATGTTGCATCTTCAATTTGCATAAAATCAATAAGAATTTCGTGAATCATAACAACAAAACAAAACACATATAGGAACGAACGTCGTATACAAACGTATGTTTGTACAGCTACAATAAAAAGAAACAATATCTATAATAAAAAAATCATTTCCATTATGCATAAGGATCAAAGTCAAAGTCAAAGTCAAAATATTTTTTATTTAAGTAGATGCTGTACGCATACTTTTAAATCGTCTTTTTTTCTACCTAGTACAAAGTTCCTACCACGCGGAACTTGTACACTCAACGTTTCGGGAAGTGTTAGCGGAGCAAGCTGCAACAGGGGCTTAGCTTAGCTTATCATCAAAATGCTTTTTAAAATGGAAATAATGACAATGGACATTTTGCTGCTCTGGGTATTCTGTGGACATTACATCATTCCTAATGATTTTATTATTATCTCCATATTCATTTACTTTATTTGCTTTATCTTAAATTGTTTTTTCAAATTGTGACCTTTAAGAATGTGATCTACAATAATATTTCTAAAAACTAAATTTAAAGCGCGTTTAAACTATAGGAAATTAAACTTTATCTCCTTAAATATACGTTTTAAAACAAAAGGAAAACTTCTGTGTGCTTCTGACAAGCTTTGTGAGAAAGAAAGCCTTTGTCCATGGCTCGGGTCCTGTGCCACACAATATACAAAATATAAACAGTAGGTCAATTTGAAAGTTGAAATAG
The DNA here is from genome assembly GCA_958295455.1 of Coleophora deauratella. Taxonomy (NCBI): domain Eukaryota; kingdom Metazoa; phylum Arthropoda; class Insecta; order Lepidoptera; family Coleophoridae; genus Coleophora; species Coleophora deauratella. The sequence continues at coordinate 2,952,648 of OY282403.1, read as the reverse complement.
GGTTTTTCACCATTTTTTGAAAAGGATCTCAAATTAATCATGAGGTGGGAAAAAGTCAAAAATATATTTTTTTTTTAAACCTATAAGTACCCCAAAAACACATTTTAAATTACCATTCCCAATCAGCATGCGAAAACGATAGCGGCCATGATGCTTAGGTCGTGACGTAATTTCAGGAGTAAACAAAACAACTCTGTACTAAAATTTTGACACATATCGCGAACAAAATGTCATTGTTTACCAGTATTGTGACGTCATTTGACAACCAGCATGGCGGCCGTCGTTTCAGATATTTGAATAACAGATCAAAAAACTTGATTTTTGTAAATCAAAAATAAAATGTTTTTTCTCATTTTATTGTATAGAAATCATATTAAATCGATTACGTATTACAAATACCACAGTAAATAAGCAGTTTTAGATTTTTTCTTGTATAGAGTAAAATACCCTATTATTAAACAAAGTTTCCAATTCATTGTATCCGCAATGCGATAGTACAAACCGAGGGGTTCTCATTTCTTTTTACAGTCACTTCGTTGTTTATTTTTTTTATAAAGTAAGTAGTAATTATATTTTCTTCGTGTTAGTTTTCACTTCGCTAACGCTTCCTGAAAAGGCGCAAATAAGAATACGGTAGAAATTTTGTATAAGGTTGTAAAAAAAATCTGTTAAGTAAGAACTGTGTGTACCTAAATATTAATTTTGATAAGAATTTAGTTTAGGGGTTTCTTTTTTTCTCTCTGTATTTGATTTAAGTGTCTCGTCCAAGTTGATCTACTGGTTAAATATTGTTGCAGCATTATGTGTATCTACCTGTACGTACGTTTTAGTTTGACAAAATAGACTCGTATTTACCGTCGACATGTGAAAATAAAATAATTAATACTAGAGTGACATTTCTTTCTTTTTTTTAGTTAAGTGTGTCCTGAAGTTCGTGAAAATCTAGACTGTCTTTTTTTGTTTTCAGAAACTCTCCGGCTGGTTTTAAATTGATTTTATACATATAATGGGGTTTATATTATTATTAGTGTTTATACCGTGTCAGATTTTTTTCTGGAAATATTAACTGAAATCGATTAATAGCTTGCAGAAAGTTTTCAGTATTTTACGGTAAAATGAGACATGTTTACTAAGATTGTTTAATGCATCGCGCTTCGAAAAAATCTTTGCGATTTCGACATCTGTTATAACTATTTTCAACAAAACAAAAAGACAATTTGAAATCACTTTTATATTTTTTAAATATCGCAAAATTACAAATCCGTTTATGTGTGATTCCATATGAGAGAGGAAGGGTTTTATCGAAAGTTTTAATTATGTAGGAAAGGCGCAGTGTGGGCAGGCCTCCGACTCGGTGGACCGACGACCTGGTAAAGGTTGCAGGAAGCCGCTGGATGCGAGCCGCACAGGACCGGTCGGTGTGGAAATCCTTGGGGGAAGCCTTTGTCCAGCAGTGGACGTCTTTCGGCTGATAGATAGATAGATAGTGTAGGAAAATATTTAAAAAACATATTTAGATTTCAACTCTTTTCTTTTCAAAAATGTTATAAATTCTAGGTATTCTTCTATGTACATTTAAAATTCGTTAATGTTGATTTGTCAATAAGAAAATGTTTTACTTTGATTAATTAATAGTAGTTATTTTTTTTAAATAAGTATCACTACATCATTTCTAGACTTAAGGACTCGTAAATCGTAACACAAAAACCATTTTCAATCCTTTACCAGTTTGCCACAATCTTCGTGACCTAGTTTACAAATTATACCTTTGTACCTAACTTAGCTTTGCTGTCAACAATACCAAACTGGGTATTAACATTTCTGTGTTAGCAAAAGCAATGTATAAGCGTAGCGCTCAGCCAGCCACAAATTACTGCGGCAACAGAATCAATGACAAATTTCTACCAAAAGCACGTGAAATTAAAAAAAAAAGTACTTGGTCTTAAGAATAATACTTAATGCTTGAATTTTATCCTTCACATTTTTATTATACGCATCTCTTTGTGAATTTAGGGTTTCGTGGAGGAATTTTAGCTGAGAAAATTAAAGCCTATTGTCGGGCAAATAATTACATTCTTTGAGATCTTTATTCATGTTTTTTGGTGTTGTTTTTATCATAATCATTACGTAAGAAAGATAGTGAGTCCTATCTATGTATTAACTGGTGCTCGTCGTGCGTCTTAAAGTTGAGGTGCCCCCGAACTCTATTATTCTTCTTATCGTATGGCGGTTAATAAACTGTATATCTCCAAGGTACTGGCGGGGGTTGCCTGGTGTTGAAATTTTTTTTTTAATGGATTTCTTTTTTCGACCCGACGTTTTTTCTCTCTCCGCAAATACACCTCCCGCCACGTTAGGACGAGTTCCAAGTATCCCACTTTCAACTTCGGCATCATCACTAACCAGGTGAGATAACGCCAAGGGCTTACCAGTCGTGGGTAACATAAGTGATATATAATATTATGTAGACTAAAAATAATTGCCTTCAAAAATTATATTTCAATTTCAATTTATTTATTTATTTATTTATTGTATACCATGTGTTTACAAAAATACAGAGGTGTTAAAGTATAATGGTATCAACATGGACCCTGAGTAGGGCACAGCAAAATTAGGAGAAAGGAAGTCAATTCTTGTCTAAAATAAAATAATAATTATAGAATTTTATGTTAATTTAAGATATAATAAAGAAATAACAAAAAAAAAATAATAATAATAAAGCATGCAGTTTGTCGAAATTTTTCTATATATTAGGTCAAAATATATTTTTTTTGTGTAAATGTAATGTAATGTCAATATTATAAAATTACTTTAAATTCGAATTTTTTTTTTTTTTTTGTTTAACAAAGATTTATTTAAATAAATCCTTATCAATATTACAATCTAGTCTAAAGACTAATAAGTAATTTACATTTAACTTAAACTATTACATGATATTATTAAAGAATGTCGAATTTATATATAAAAAAAAAATTTCAACATAATAGTCAGATAGTCAGAGTTCACAAGTCATTATCATGAAAGTATTCGTCAACTGTATAATAGCATTTTCTCAGCAGTAAGTTTTTAAGTAATAATGTAAATTTTTGAAGTCTATTTTCCTGTTTTATTTCGTCAGGCAAATGATTATATAATTTTATGGACATAATAAGTGGGCTAGAAGAGTGTAAGTTTAGTTTTGAGGTAGGCAGAACTAAATTGTTTGCGTATTGTTTTCTTGATGAGCGCTTGGAAGGTATGTCGCTCCTTTTAATATAAAAATCGGGATATTTTTATGTGAATTTACATGCTTCGAGAATGTACATTGAAGGTAAGGTTAAGATGTTATATTGTTTGAAATAGGGTTTACACGTTTCGTCTTGTTTCATCATCATCATCATCATCAGCCGAATGACTTCCACTGCTGGACAAATACCAATGACCTGGTGAAGGTTGCGGGAAGCCGCTGCATGCGGGCAGCGCAGGACCGGTCGGTGTGGAAATCCTTGGGGGTACACTGTACTTCAAATAAATAGTATTTTAATTTGATTTATCATAGCATCACCTAAACATCGTCATCATTATTTTTATTCTACTATCGCCCATTTACTGAAAATCTGCTAATTAACTAAATTAATATAAAACCACTTTTGTATACGGAGGCGTCTATATCAATTGGCTCGGTTCAGCTTCGCTATGTTATGAAGATTTTTTGCTAGGTGACTTTTCGGTCAATTACATTTACTTCTCGGTGTTGTCTTTCCATAGGTTATCGATCATTTATATGGCCCGACAATAGTTTTAGCCCCAGGAGACGTGGGTGGGTTAATACTAATTTGCAACTTATTAGAAACGCTGAAAGTCATCCAACTTGCGTGTGTTAAGATTCGAAAACAGCTATAACGAAATTACATACAAACTATCATCTTCTATATGGGTTTATAGGAGGGTTCCTTAGGGGACGAGTTTAAAAAATATATCGTTTTTTTTTTTTTTTTATCTGGGACAAATCACACACGGTCATCTGGCCCCAAACTAGGATTACCTGTATCTTGGGAACCAGAGACTGATATACGTTCACATATACTTTTAAATACATACATATATAGATATAATACACCCAGACTCAGAGTAAACAATTCTGCTCATCACAGAAAAGTTTGCCCTGTGTGGGAATCGAACCCACGACTCTCGGATCAGAGGTCAGGATCGCTAACCACTTAGCCACCGAGTCAGTCATCAATTAACGTTATAATCAGTGATCGGAGTAGGTAGATTGATTTTTGGTACTTGCATCGTGACTTTATATTATAACATGGACAATCCTTTTTTCCGGAAATTTTCGGTATTTTCGGATTGAGTTAAGTATTACTAAAGTAAATCTGATTCAATTAATTGGTTCTGAAGGAAGCAATTTGTTTTTATATCGAATAACATAAACAATATTCGTTTTTGTTTCCAAAAAATGTTAAACTCTCGAAAAATCCGAGCGCCATGTCCATATTCCCATGTCCATTGACCCTAAATCAATCTACCTACTCTGATCACTGGTTATAATATAATACAAGGAAATCCTACGCAAAATTTTACACTATTCTTTTTCAGTCAGTCGGTGTAATAATTTTATTTCCAGTATAAGTAATTATTCTCGGAAAAAGTTTACAAAATATTTGTATGCCAATCTAATTACTGACCTATATTATACTATAACGCACCAATGCCTAAATTGAATATAACATGAAAAATCCCGGCCGAAACCCACGGTTACGCGGTCAAAAAAATAGGGTAACAACTGAAACTTTCTGGTAAACGCCAATATTGGAACATTACATGGTAAATCCAAGATCCAATATGAGATTGCGTAAACGCTGCCTGCTCAGCCATACACAACCTTAAAACCTCAACAGCAGCTTGGGTTGACTAAATTAGAGAACATTACATAAACTAACATTCCATCAGAATCGTCCGCTTGCTACATATCCATTACTCTTTTAGTTCAGACAATAGAACAATAAAGTATATCGATGCGTCAATGGACGGTTTACATGGTGGATGATTCTCCAAATTTCGTGAATGGGTTATTCGGAAGATGGGTCGGCTGTTTGGAATAACGGGCTATATTAACTGGGATTCCTTTCGGATTGGCTGGACTGACCCTCATCAAATGGACGCTGTCATTACACACTGAACAATTTCGGATAGACTCATGTAACGGACCTTCGGGGTGACAAGTGGTTTAAGGGTTAAATTCAAATTTTATAGCTGTCAAATGGGAGTACCTACGTTGGATCAGTGAGATTCAAAAAATAAATGCTTCAACAGGTAGGTTAAAGGTAGGTTGGGTCTAAAGGTATTAGTTTTATTCGTTTTCTTGTAGAAAAGAAGCAAAAATATTGATAAAATATATTTGTAGTATGTATGTAGCATGTTTAACCCTTAACCACTGAAGTGTTATTTTGTCACGCTTACGCTGACGTACGAATGGCATTCGTCTGCGATAGTGAGAGTCTCTGAAACATTAATCTTCTATGATTATCATATATTTTGGTTTTGTATTGACTTACACATTTCAAGTATTTTACAAAAATAAAATAAAAATATTGTAATATGTTTACATAAAAAGTTTACACGTACAGAAATAAAAAAAATGGATTTCCAAAAATCTACAAAGAAAAAAGCTTATTTTAAGATTTTCTCATATAAAAAAGACCATTTAATGGCACAATGTTGTTTTTCTACGGTACTCCAGTGGTACAAAGGGCCTTTGTGAGTCGACGCCCTCCCCCTCTGTTCTGCGCCTCGCGCTCAGCACAATAATATACATTTTTTTAAATATTATGTCTTTATGCTTTTTAACGGCAGTTATTGCACGTTGGTTTTAAGACTTTTAAGTACTGCAATCACATTAAACGTTCGCACATTTGACACCTATAATAAGTTGTGCTCCTTACATTATGTAAAAAAGTTTATGTAAGGATATTATATATTGATCCAATATTTTTACATAATACATTGGTATATAAGATACGGCCAGTTCCAACAAAATCAACATTAGAATTTTGGGTGTATCTTTGTTCAATAATTGCGTTTTTTTATTGAAGTACAAGGCCCAACTGATTGTTAGAACACTTACGATTCATTTTATGTAGAAATAAACTGAACCCAAATATATTAGAGAACTGAAAATCAAAATCAAAATATACATACCACAATTTGAACACAAAAAGTTACACTAACACTGACGATACGAACTACATACGTCAAGTCATTAAATTTACCTATTTCGGAGTGTGCCACAATAACGCTGTACGTCTCATCGCCTGCATCCCTGGCTCCTAGGAAGGTATCAAAATTGCCGTCGACTAATTCCCGCGAAAACTAAAGTTATGACTGAAATATATTTTAGTCGACGTACCACATTCGTACATCAGTGGTTAAGGGTTAAATAAATATAAATATACAGGGTGTTGTTTTGGTCGACAACGGCCTTCTAAGGAATGAAAGTACAAAAAATACTTGTTCTGAATATACCTATAATATTTTTTTTAATAAATAATATTTCTATATACCACAAATTAAATAATACAGCAAAGTCTTACGTTCTACAACTCAGGCATTATAAAAGCCTGAGCCTTAGTCAAAAAGCCCGCCCCAAAGCGCCCCTGATGCAAATGTTTAATAAATTGATTCTACTGAAAAAATGACATACAAATTTTCCCAAAATTATCAAAACGCATGTTCGCGCAGTCAGTCAATGACGGCCGGCTCATTCACGTATTTTCCTACAAAAAGGTCAATGACACTTACATGAACGTGGCTGTCGGGAGAAGTATTCCAAGATAGCTTTTTCCTTGAACTCTTGTCTACTTTAGGCTCTACCTTCAGCATGGGATGTTTTTTGGAAGAACACGATTTGCGGAGTTTGTAAATAATAATGTTATTATTGCGTAACACGTTACGGCGGCGCGACGTCAATCCAAATCTCACACACTCCACTTGATTTACACCACACGAAATGTAAATCTACATCGCTCAGTTCGAAGATGTCGACTGATGAAGTCCACGCTCCGACCAGCGCCTATCCAACTCCAAAACCCCGAAAGCTTTCAACTCGAGTTGCACAACCGCTTCGAATGCCTAGGAGAATGCGAAAATGTGGACAATTATAACGACAGGTTCATGGAAATTGTCCAAACGGCTGGGAATAAGGCCTTCAAAACCGGCCGTTTAAAAAGAACATCTCGTATCTCGGACCTCACCAGCAAGCTCATGGAGGAAAGACGAAGCCTGATTCTGAAATCCTCTGAAGATGCTTGTCAGTATCGGCGACTAAACAGACAGATCTCCAAGTCCTTGACCCGTGATATACGCCAATTTAATACCAACCGTATTAAAGAGGCTATCGAGCGCAATAAAGGGTCAAAAGTATTCGCAAGGGATCTGTCTGCTGGTCAAAGCCAACTGACAAAGCTGAAGACCGAGGATGGCAGAGTCGTGTCGTCCAAGCCCGAGCTGTTGGAAGAGGTTGAGAAATTCTACGGACAATTATACATGACTACACGCTTACCTGTCAGCAATCTGGCTGAAGACCCGAGAGCCAGATTGTCCCGACACTATACCGAAGATATCCCAGACGTCAGCCTGTGCGAGATTAGAATGGCTCTCAAACAGCTTAAGAACAACAAGGCACCGGGTGATGATGGAATTACGGCTGAGCTTCTGAAAGCAGGTGGAGAACCGGTACTTATAGCTCTTCAGAAGCTATTTAATTCCGTCATGCTCGAGGGACGAACGCCTACAGCATGGCACAGGAGTGTGGTGGTGCTCTTCTTCAAGAAGGGTGATAAGTCTCTGCTGAAGAATTACAGACCCATCTCACTCCTGAGCCATGTCTACAAGCTGTTTTCGAGAGTCATTACGAATCGTCTCGCACGCAGGTTTGACGACTTCCAGCCTCCCGAACAAGCCGGTTTCCGAAAAGGCTTCAGTACCATAGACCACATATATACGCTGCGGCAGATTATACAGAAGACCGAAGAGTATAATCGGCCACTATGCTTGGCGTTTGTGGACTATGAGAAAGCCTTTGATTCGATCGAGACCTGGGCTGTGTTGCAGTCTCTCCAACGGTGCCAAATTGATTATCGATACATCGAAGTGTTGAAATGCTTGTATGAAAACGCCACCATGTCGGTCCACCTCCAGGATCAGAATTCGAAACCTATCCGGCTGCAGCGTGGGGTGAGACAGGGAGACGTTATATCTCCGAAACTGTTCACCGCTGCACTGGAAGACGTTTTCAAGCTTCTGGACTGGAGAGGACTCGGCATTAACATCAATGGCGAGTACATCACTCACCTTCGATTTGCTGACGATATCGTGATCATGGCTGAGACCTTGGAAGACCTAGGCGCAATGCTCGAAGGACTTAGTAGAGTCTCCCAACAAGTGGGTCTTAAAATGAACATGGATAAGACGAAAATCATGTCAAACGTCCGTGTTACACCCACTCCTCTGAAGGTTGGAGACTCTACACTCGAAGTTGTTGGCGAATATGTATACCTGGGACAAACAGTCCAGTTAGGTAGGTCCAACTTCGAGAAAGAGATCAATCGTCGAATCCAACTCGGCTGGGCAGCGTTCGGGAAGCTTCGCAATATCTTTACGTCCAAAATACCGCAGTCCCTCAAGACTAAAGTCTTTGACCAGTGTGTGTTGCCAGTGATGACATATGGATCCGAGACATGGTCGCTTACTATGGGCCTTATAAGAAGGCTCAAAGTCACCCAAAGGGCGATGGAGCGTGCTATGCTTGGTGTTTCCCTACGTGATCGAATCAGAAATGAGGAGATACGTAGGAGAACTAAAGTTACCGACATAGCTCTCAGAATCGCTAGACTTAAGTGGCAGTGGGCAGGGCACATAGCTCGTAGAACAGATGGCCGCTGGGGCAGTAAAGTTCTCGAATGGCGACCGCGCACCGGAAGGCGCAGTGTGGGCAGGCCCCCGACTCGGTGGACCGACGACCTGGTAAAGGTTGCAGGAAGCCGCTGGATGCGAGCCGCACAGGACCGGTCGGTGTGGAAATCCTTGGGGGAGGCCTTTGTCCAGCAGTGGACGTCTTTCGGCTGATAGATAGATAGATAGATCAGTTCACGATTTTTGACTATTGAATAAAGACTTGTTCCTGATCATAGCCGTAGGCCGTAGCGTAAGTTCACGCGCGCAGAGCCGCTTGCTCTCGCTGAGAAAATAAGACGCAGTTTCAGCGCGGAGGCACGCGGCAGACTGCCCGCGCCGCCGCGGCCGCTGCCGCAGCCGGGGCCCCTCGCGCACCCCCGCACACCTCACCTCGTGGCTACGCAACCATTCATTGTTAAAATACGTTACGCAAGGAAACAAGGATACCACAAATAATTATTTTCTAAGATTTTCTTAAGAAAATTTAAGATAGGTACCATTTTTATATTTTTTTCGGCATCAGTATCATGTATACTATCACCCCTGAAAAGCTCGTTTTCGACCAAAACAACACCCTTTATATATCGTTTACGGCCAAATGGGAACGCGCCATCCTGGAGATTTCCTCGTGTTTAGATAGCGCCATACTTAACTACATTTTTATTTTTTTATAGATTATGAAAGTAAAACATTACATAAAAACGCATTGATTTATTGTATAATAACATTTTATGGTACTCTAGTAAACTACTGAGAGCTATCAGATTTACACCAAGTAATTCAATAATAACGAGAAAGGGCTCTATTGTCGTTCCAAACTAACGTGACACAAAGGAAAGGGATACCTTCAAATGGTATATTCATGTAACAGCACTTTTAAAGCACAAGAATTTATTAATAACTTGCCTATTTTTTATACATAACTAACCTTAGTTTTAAGTGCATTTCGTAGTTTCATCGAGAATAATAATTAACTCGTTTTTGGATTTGACAGAATAATTAAAGTACATCAAAACTTTATTTAGATATTGACTGGGTCAAAATGAAGTTTAAGAGAGTAAAGTTAGTTCTGTTTTTGCACCCGACTGCTACTTCAGGGGAATTTTGGTTTTACTAATTGTGCATAAATATATAGGTTTAGAGCAAGATTAGGATTTGTTACAATAATTAAGGCCAAAGGACCTATCACTTAATTTTATTTATTTTATTTTATGACTACTGAAATCTCAAAAACTTTTGTCACATTTCTTTATTATCTTTGCGTCTAAGGGTGTAGAGATGCACGTACATAGTGTTGCCACACGTGACAACCGGAGGACATTCCATAAATATAAACTTATGTAATTGTCACAGTGAATAAAGTCACTCTCATCATGTCCAATATTGTGTATGCTTATGGAAGTGCACAACTGCAGACATGTTTAACGTAACAAATGGAGGTACATTAACGTCAGTGACAAAATTGTCACAGTGACAATTTTTTTTCTTGTGTTATAAGGTCTGATGTTCAAATGAGAACACCTGCCTTTTGCAAGTATCTACACCGCGACGCGTAATGTCACATCGTCGTGTGAACTGTGTCACGGCCATATTTTATGCCATCTGGTTTCACTTAAATGTGACAGGGTATTTTAAGTTGTTGTTATATCTGTCAAATAATCTGAAATGCAGATTTAAAATGTGTTTTATTAAAATAAATTCACAAACACACACATTCTTTTAAATAGTCGTGTTTATAAAAAAAAACGTAAAACGATGTTAAAAATATTTGGGACTTTTGTGCGCAACAGTACCATACCAACTTAAATTACGCTATTACTCGAAACACCGACACGGCAACGCTTATCGAATTAGGATCCCTTGTGCTCAGAGCAAAACCAAAAAGCATTTACATCCCCAAGGCATTACGAGACTGATTACCAAAATGTCAACAGGTGGAACCGATCTGCCATTGTCTGACGTACTACTAAAGTATTCTTATATGAAGGTAACTTTAGACCTAATGCCAAAACTTTTTCACATCATCATTTCGTTATAGACAAGTAAAGTCATAGTATACAGGATATTAAAAAAACTACGTTTGAAATTTTAAGGGGTTACTCAAAATCAAGCACAGAATACAGGAAACATTCGGAATAAATCCGATCTACATTTTTTTAGTTTCCATACAAATTCTTGATTCACTATTCGGATTTAGTATGAGAAACTGAAAAATAATAATTGTCGATTGGATTTTTTCAATATTTTCCTATATTCTTCTAACCCCTTAAATTTCAAACTCACTTTATAATATTAAAATAACGTTAGTGAGAATAATGGTCTGTCTATATCCATAACGCCCGCATCAAATGGGCATAAGTAAAAAACTGTATCATTAATCACTTCTCCCGGTCACTATGAATAATAACCACCCTGTCTTGGTCAAAAAATAATCAAGTAGTATGTCTATTATATGTAGTATGTCTATTGTATGTACTATTTTATTCAATTAAAATGCGCTTACTTCTTACTAAAATGTACATAATATACTGAAAACTAAATTATAGCATATAACTAAATAACCTGTTGTTTTTACAACAAAACACAACACAGTTACAAGAAGAAGAAACAAAATCTAAAAACAGCGATTAGCTAAGTGGCTACCTAAAAATAAAAAATAAAAATTATTATAATTGTTATTGCGTTTTTTCGCGATACGCAAAAAAAGGAAAATTCTGTAAAATGTAATTGGCTTTACAGCTATGCGCCACGGGAAGAGGTTAATTGGTTACAATTAAAAAATGTTGTGGGGTTTGAAATATTGAACCGCGATGTAAAATGAAGGCTGGATGGGAATCCGAGGCTCATAGCTGATTTGGTAACAAACAGTGTTTATTTTTATTTTGTTATATAAAACATCGATTTATTGTAGATACGGTGGCCCAAAGAACACAGGCTTTATTTTATAAACTTTTTTGTAATTGTGATGTAAGGTATACCCTTCAAATTCCGTTACACAATAAAATGTATTTACGTACACTCCCAAAACAAAAGATATTCGCAAATTTTCATCAAATACTACATTGGGGATAAATTAAAATTCAGTTTAAAATTGGTCTTTAATTATACATGGTGTAAAATAATACATAGGTGTAGCAATATAGTGGGCTTCTTGGAGTGTTGCTAGCTCGGGCTCTTGATATACGAGTATGTAGGGCCTAAGGTAATCAATATTCAGTACTTTATTAGCGTTACATAATGTAACATTAGAGGACTATAAAATGAAAAGAGAGGATTATAAAATAATTTTAATCAAAAGTACTTAAGTATATTTTATTTATAATTTATTAGTAAAAACTGTTTCAACTCTTTTACGAAACGGTATTTCTTGGTTTGCATTTGCAATGCATTTCGGAGTCACCAGCCACCTTCGTGCATACTCCAGGAGGTAGAGCCGAGGTGTCGCTGTCGATGGAGACGTCGTGAAGGACATCATCATCATTATATTTTCAGGCAGTATTTTTTATACGGTTTCAGCGATTTCTTAGAACAAAACTTGGTGAGTTGTTATGAGTTTGTCACTTGTCATCGAATAAAAAGTCTCCTTGTATGCGTATCCAACTTTTGCGAGGTTTTGTCATAGTTTGTGCTACTGTCCAAAGCGCTGCGTCTGCGCTGGTCGTGGTTCAGCGGAACTCGCATGGTTGCATCGATCACGCAGGTTAACTGACCACAAAACTAGATGGGTTTGACTTTGAGTGAGATTGACCTCGTTAGAACGTTCCCTTGGTTTCTAAAGTCAGTTATCTCTATATTTACAATAGTAGTAGTTACACCATGTCAGAGACATCGCAGGCGGCTTGAAAACTTCAGACAACTAGCTCTACAACTAACAATGACACTCCACAAATCCGTACTTGGCCTCATGGGGAATGTTCTGCAGTAATCGAGACGCTTAAGACGACATCCTTAGCGGAGGCATTTATTCAGTAGTGGATGTACTTCGGTTGATAGGATGACGTTTTTTGAAGTTCAAAAAGTTTACTGACTGGAGGAAAAAAATTCGAAAATAGTTTGTTCAATAGTAATTTTGAATCGACCTTTATCTTTTGGATTCAGAATAATCTGCTGCCAAATTTTACGTATTGAATTAGGCTGAATCAATTAATGAGAAATATTGATCTTCTGAAGGCAAAATCATTAATACAAAGTTTTAACGACCGTTATTTAAGTATTTTCTTTAAAAAATTGGTATAATACGGTCACTCTCTATCAAAGTTTATTTTGACCCTTTCTGCCAAACGTCTGTTTAATCCATTTTTGGTTTAACAGAAAGTGACCGCAACTTTTTTTTTATCCAATTTCCCAAGCAGAAGGTAATGTTTGAAATGATTGATGTTCATAAACATCTCACACTCTTTTCCCATACCTCTTGAATGTTAGGCCATACTACTCCACATACAGGGACCAAGTCCAGATTGGTTCAGTTTTTGGGGCTAGTGGCCAACCCCATTGTCAGTACTGTCAAACCGACAATGAGGCCTTCGACATAGCTTAACAACTGCCATGTAGTGATAGTATTCGACATCAAGGGCTTCACGTGCCTTGTAAAGCACGGACATGGTCGAAATAAATGCCGCTAAAAGTCAACCTTTCCAGATTATGTCCTTATTATATAGTTAGGTTACCTGCGTGTTTGACGCAACAACGCAAACCACACTGAGCCACGACTTCCGCGACTGAATACACATTCATCAGGTTTCTATTATGGTAACGTTTTCCTGTTTACTTGTATATTTAAATTCTATCTTCAACCTCCCTTGATGTCAGTGAGGCACAGATGTGAATGCTACATTATGTGGCTTATATGCTTAAGCTTAACGTAAATATACTTTGTCGAAAATGTTGTCACTCGCGAATTCCCATGTAAATCTCATAAAGAGATGCGTTGGCAAACGTCATGTTAAGAGATCTTGCCCTGTAATTTGCAGGTAGACAAGTACGAAATACAGGAAAACAAAGGAGGAAGAACGAAGCAGATAGGATAAACTTTTTGTTGTTAATAAATTATAAAATGTTTGATGTAGGTAGGTATATGTAATACTATTTTATCAGCTCCCTCTGTGGAAGCTTTGGCTTTGGCAGATAATACTTTTGTATATGTTGATGTGCACTATGAGGGTGATAATTAATTGGAACAAAAAACCCTCATTAAAATATGAGAATAAAAAAAGGAGATTTTAAGACCATGGAAAACATATTAATCTTTAGGGATTAATATGTTTTCCATGGTCTTAAAATCTCCTTTTTTTATTCTCATATTATCTTATCTTATCTTACCCCTTTTTAATCATCTGATTGCATACGAATTCAGTGACACCTCGTGCTTCAAAGTAGATCAAGCCTGTTTGACAACGTAATTTGAAACGAGCATACAAGGTACACGTTAAGCCGTTGGTGCTATCGCTAGATGGCCGTCGTTAAGCCATGTCGGAGGCCTTATAGGCGGCTTGAAAACTTCTGACATTGGGGTTGGCCACTAGCCCCACAACCTCCACCAATCCGGACTTGGCCCCCGTGTGTGGAGTATGGCCTAACTCCCAATGTATGGGAAGAGACCCGTGCCCCTGCGGGACGTAATGGGTTGTTAAAAACATACAAAGTACATACGAAAACCGTTCTCGATTGTGTGCACATATATTAAGTATTCATAAAGACAATGTCTGCATATGTGTGTAATGAGTGTGTGTATGTGTTATATACTGGTTACATTTCCGTAATATAATAATTTCGATGATATTATTGGCCTAATAACTCGGAACACCAATTATATAAATTGAGGTCATCGACATAGAATACTTAATAGAAGTCATACTTGTCGTCGTGTAGAAAATAAACTGTAGTTTCAAATTATAGAATATCAAATGATATAATTATACTTTGTTTCTTTTTTATAAATGGTGCTAGCTAATGAATCTGAAATAAAGTTGAAAAAATTGGTTAGACTGCTAACAAAAAACAAGGCTCTAATAACTATTTATAAATGCAAAATAAATTAATAAAATTATATTGGAAAAATAGATTTGGCACAGTCAGAGCAACTTGGCTTGGGAAACTTCCAGTAATTCTATATAAAGGTGGTGAATGAAAAAACTTCGGTCTACCCACAGCGTTTTGCGATTCAGTGGGCTGATTTTTCCTAACTACCTCACTGTAAAGTAAACTTATTTGTTATTTTTTGTAATAAAAAGAGTTAAAAACACCAAACACGAATATTAGCCAGCGAACTCACTCCTAATTGGAGGATTTTCAGGAAAATAAGACCGGCCTGATTTTTAATGTTTGACCTAAAAAAAACTTTAAATGGAATCATATTAAAACAGTACTACAACATAAATGTTTCGAAGGCTTCAGTTACAAAGGACGGATCATCGACACAGAGAATTATACAGATATAGAGTATTGTTAATGATGTATCGAATGACATGAGGGCCACCATTTATTGCTTTGAAGTGGTTGATGGTTTCAACTTGGCCCAAATAAGCTGAACCATTCTGTAACGGTAAACCTTTTGTTATTCTACTCGTCACATAGAAACACCTATTACCCTCAATAATATTTATTTATTTATTTTATTTTATTAATATACATATTTACAATATTTTAAGTCTTTACTTCAAGTCATTTCTCGGAGAGAAATTGAAGTTACCTGTAAATAAGCTAAATTTATATTAAATTAACAAATATATTTATTACAGGTACTACGTTCCATAATTATTTTTTCTACAGAGTGCTCTTAAAAACGTTCAAAATTTTTATTTCGCAAAATGACCTCCCAGCGAGCGGTAAGTATGTCCTATATTTTTAAAAGAACTTCATTACGTGTTTTAAAGCGGGCTTCTCTCCCGAACAAATAACTAGGGAGTATTTTTATTGTTCCTGTGCTGTGTCCCTATTTCGCGTTTCGTCTGTCACGTTGCGTTGTAGGCTATAGAGCTGAGGTTTTACTTTTAGGAGTTCTTATTGGTGACATGTATGTGTATGTACTAACATGGCGTAGTAACATGGCGCGCGAGATATGTCGCCTTGCTACTAGAACTCTATATGACTCTGAACAACGTTCCTCTGCTCGTGCTTTCAGCTGATCAATTTGTATCAAATTGTAAGTGTGTTTTTTTACGATTTGACTATGTGTTCCCTGGATAAAGATGCTCAGATTCATGTCTACAAACTTCTGTTTGAGCCCCGGCAGTAATTTTGAGTGTACTCCATATAAATAACATATGTATTTTTCTGTCCTTTTGTGGCAAAGACTCTTTAGAGGAAACGAAGAAAATCATGTATGATATATGTGGAAGAATGTGCATCCGCAGTGACTTCTCGCAACCTTCACCAGATTATCGGTCCACCTAGCGGGAGGCCTGCCGGAGCGCGGTCGCTAATCGAGAACTCTTATACCCCAACGGCCATATGTTTATACAGGGTTACAGGAAAAGTCGTACTGAATATTAAAGGACGTTATTATTCAGGTCATTTCTGATGGATTTGATTCTATGATATGGTGTCCGAAACTTAACCGTTATGGAGATATTGAACTTTAAAGATTTTTTTAAAAATCCTCAGTTTTTTGGCTTTTGTTTATTTTGTATAATTAAGTTTCTTTAACAAAATATGTATATATGGCGCTATATTCAAAAACTGTATAGTCCAAACGAACCACACCAAAAGTATTGGAGCTAAACGAAATTCCAGGAAACGAGAATCAACATTCAATATAGATAACAATACCCCGACGAAAGCAAAGCTGACTCTATCCACTTCAGCCAAAACTCATCTCCACCAAACTACTGGAGAACGCATTCAAGTTTATCCAAGACAAAATTTTGCAGCAAACCCATGCGAAGTTGTCAAATACATTCTCCTTTAACGCTTCTTTGCTTCAAAAACCGGTGCGGTTTCTATCAAAAAAGGTACAACAGAGCTGTCTCTACAGCCTGCGACCGGCGTGCACGTCAAGCTTGGAGAAAATGAAGGTTTTTTTACACTGGCAATACAAAATTTTAATTTGTGGAGTTTTTGTGAGTGTAGTGCTTGAATTATTAAAAAGACAGGCAGGTACACTGGCACAACATAGGTGGTTCCGCTGGTAGTGAATCCGATCTCCTAACCAGAGGTCTCGGGTTTAAATCCTGGCTAATGTAACAATGAGTTTTTCGAAACTCACGTGCATTTTCATACCGACTGCTTTATCGGTGAAAGAAAACATCGTGAGGAAACCTGCACATCTGATTTACAGATGTGTACGATGGTCGCGTTGCACACGTCCGTAGGTGAAAATCTAAATACTCTACAACGTATAATTGTACAACGTGACCGCGGGTGATCATGGTGCAATACCAGGCAACCGCCGTCTATAACTTGTGAATAGCACGGTTAGTTGTGCCACACGATAAGAGAGAGAGAGAGACCCTGGTACATAAGTACTTCAACGAATCTTAAAAGGTCTTATCTAAAATCTTAATAAATCACTTAATGTCCCTACCTACTGGGCACTAGTAAACAATTTATTTAGCCTTATTAAAAAAAAAAACTATCTAAAGGATTTGAAGAGATTTTTAGTTTCAACTTGGCCTAAATAAGTCAGCTGGCTGGCTCAACTTGTAATATTTAAAGCATTGAATAAAAATGAAAAAAGTGTTATTGCGGGTTACTTTTACTGCTGCGAACGTTTCCTTTATTCAGAAAAATCTGTTCCTAAAGTATGAATCTCCCGACTATTAAAACGTAACAATCCATTAAATACTCTTTGTAGTAAGCGACCACGAGAGAATGATATATAAAATAAATGAATACTATTAAAGTAGTGGCCAGCATTTTGGCCATGGAGATGCAAAGCCAAAGAAGTGACAATTAATCTATAGAGCGTTTCAACGAACAGTTCCTATGCCGTTATGTTGGCTCCCCTGTCTATCAACGACATCAACACGCGAAGACGCTTCTACCGATTTTGTTAGTGTGTGTCTGCGTTCTATGTAGTGTGTGTCTAAGTTTTATGTAGTGTGTGTGAAAAACATTGCTGCCAACATAACGGCATAGGAACTATTCGTTGAAGCACTCTATAGAAGCAGAAATTATGTGAATAATCAAATGTCAAAACAACAATTTGTTTTAAAAATGTTTGAAATTGTATACAATAACGTTATTGTGCAATGTAGTAGTTTACTTATTACGTTTTTTTTAATAAAAAAATTACATGTAATGAAATTTACAGAAAGTTAGTTTATATCCAATATCAATAAAAGAGCTATTTACTGAACAATATTTCATAATTTACTTTTGACGCAGTCAACTACCCTATTTGGTTTTTAAATATACTTATCTAAATCTCGTACATAAAAAACACAGGCTTTAATTACCCCAACGTTTATTTGACATATCGTCCCTCCTATCAAATTTTTCGAAAGTTTTTAAAAACAACCCTGTTTCAATTAGATAAAGTCCAAACTCAAATAATCAAGGTTATGAGATAGGAGCGTTAGTCGTGCGAGGGACGATATACCTACGAGAAATTACATGGCACAAATTCAAAATAATTCGTGAACAAGTTCTCAATTTGAAACTTTTAAGGGCCTACGTGTATGTTGCAGAAGTTGCTCGTTAATAAAACGACGGTATAACACTTATTTGTTCGAAAAACGATTATCTGTGACTTAGCGTGATATACTCTACTGTGTTGCCATAATTGTATAGGTATCTCTTTCGTTGTAATATTTAAAGTTAACGAGAATAGTTAGACAGTAATCTTCTTGAAGCCTTCTAACTTCCTAAAAATATGGTTATTTTTATTTAATCGACGGTTTAATAATGGACTTTATATATAACAAAATTAAATACGATTCGCTTTACGCTTTACAATTTTCTTGAATACCGAAGATTGGATAGCTTTACATTTATTCTACGAATTCACTGAAACTAAAAAAAACTTATCATACAAATACACCAGCTGATTGACTAATTTGGTATGGAAAGTAAAAAAAAATCTACTTCCCAAGTTTTTCAATCTAAAAATATTGTTTCAATTTAGCGTATGAGTTACTGTAATATTACGTAAATTTAAATTTTCGAATATACATGTAATTTGATGAAAAACTGAATATAATAATAATAGTGTACCTAATATTATTAGACAATCTTACCGGATGCAAACCGTAATTTCTCGAAAAAAGGTCTCAATCCGTGAATCTCGTCAGAAAACCATGTTTAACAGTGAACCACTTCAGACGGTGTGTGATAATGATTTTTATAAATAAAATTTTATAAAACATTTTCCACTTTTTTATGAAGTTCGCGTTTCAAATTAACCCTTAACCATCTACACGCGGTCATAGTGACCGCAACGACTTTTTGAATTGAAATATCTTGACATAAGTTAGTCGTATCTTAATCAGCGTCTATATACTTTATCTGTGCATCAGTTAGTCTTGCGCCCGCACTCGGCTTGTGTCTACGTACGCGCATTTCGTCTATAATCCGTTTATAATCTATAATTTCCGCGAAAAATTGTAACTTTGACCATCTGAAATTTCCATGAGAATGTTGCATTTTTATAACTATTTTGTTTTTCATAAAGTTTTATGATTGTTTTTTTAGTAACTAACTAATTAAGTGTGCTATAATTATTTTTCATAAGATCTCATTTTTCTATTTGAGTTGTAGGTATTTTCACCAAAAATGTGAGTCATATATAATTATAAAGAATGTCGTAAGACTGATTATTACTAAGAAAGTATTTCTTTATAATATAATAGTTGATTACCTAGACATGCGTTTTATACATGTTTCTCCTTTTAAACTACCCTTAATTTTGAGAAATATGTCAAAAGTATCAGCGGTCACTGTGACCGCCGGCAGGTGGTTGTGACAAAAATATGGGGTATGTAGTTAAGGGTTAATTAAGATATAACAATGTAACAGTGAAGAAATACCAAAATGTAAAGTTGTTATATTTATCTATAGTGTGAGGCTAGCGAAATGGCTTTCCGCAACAAAACTAAGTCTTAATACTCTTAACTTGCCCCTTCGAGAAATCAACTATTAATTTTACCAAACAAAATATCTTAGCAAGTACAAGTGTATTACCTGAGCTACATTAATTATTTATGGCAAAACTTTGCCTACGCCATGTTGTTGTTTATCCACTTTTGGGACCCAGTGTTCTTTCATACTCTTTTTTCTGGTCCTATGTAATTAAGTCATTTAGTAATGTAGTTGATGATTTAACTAGAATTTCAACAAATGAAGGATTCTATCACAAAATGGCTCAATTAGCAGTGGTATCCTAAGAATTAGGTTGCGGTTGTCTACATTGTTATATGTAAGGTATCGTCGTTCGTGAAGTATTTGATCAGCAATTATTTAACACAATTAATCTAAAAATAACATTGCCTTCACGTAGCGAATCTCATCTCATCTCACTAATATTATAAATACGAAAGTATGGATGTTTGTTTATTTATTTGTTCAACTGTCACGCCGAAACTACTGAACGGTAGTCAGAAACAAACTGCAATATAATGTCCGTCAGTTCCAGAATTAAATTATATTAAACCTGTATTTAAAGATAACATTTTGTACCAAAAAATACACGTGATTTGGGTAGGGGGTGGGGGTTAGTCTAAAACCTCACCACCTAGCCAGGGGGGAGGGGGGAGGTCAAAAAAGTTGCTAAAAACAGCACGTGATTAATGGACGACCCCTAAGCCCTTGGCATCATTATATAGGTTCATTAGATGAGGTTCAACAAATTAACTTTCTAGGGGTCTGCCTAGATGAACACCTAAGCTGGAAATTGCACATAGACAAAATAAATAGTAAAATTGCTAGTTATTGTTATGCACTCTCTGTGTTGGTTGATGTATCGTCTGTTGATGTGGCTAAAAACGGGTATTCTGGTATTGTCTATCCGATACTCACATACGGAGTAATTTTTTGGGGAAACTCTGTAAATGCTATTACCACATTTATATGTATTACAAAAGCGATGTCTAAGAATTCTATATAGTATAAATAGTGATGAGACAGTTAGACCAACATTTATAAAAGAAGGATTATTAACATTGACTTGTATATTTATATTGGAGATATGTACTTTTGTTAAAAATAATATTGACTTGTTTAAAAGAAATTGTGACATAAAGATTCCTAATTTAAGAAATATAACATCTAGGATAAAAGACCTGTATAGACCATTAGTGAAATCCATGATATTTGACAAAAGTACTTTTATAACTGCCATTAAAGTGTATAATCGCCTTCCTAATTATATCAAAGACCTAAACGGTAATAAATTTAAGCAAACTTTGAAAAAATACTTAGTCGCTAATGCATTTTATATTTTAACTGAATATTATAATAGTAGCGGACACTGATGTTTGATTTTATTTTCTGACATATATTGATTTATTGTAATTATAATTTATGACATTTGATTAGATTTAAATTTCGGACATATGATTTTATATTTAGTAGTTATTTATATTTCAAAGTTTTATATTTAATTTAACATGTGTATTCCTATAACATTGTATGCCTGATATAGGTAGATTGTTTTGACTATTTGAGCACTGTAAACTTGCATATTTTTATATTGTAACAATCACACAATAAATGAATTCTATTCTATTCTATAATATAACGAAACGCCACTGGGTACCAAACGCCTCTCTCCTACCATGTTCCTGCTTGCCTCATTACCATAATTCGGGTGGTTGTCATGTCGTTTCGGGGGTAAGCCGTACTCTACAACTTTATTATTTTATATAAAACTTTTTTTGTTTCAATTAAGGAAAGTTTTTACTGAGATAAGGAGAAGATTTAACCACGATTTAACAGATTTTATATACATATACAGAGTTTATAAAATTACAAAAGATAAAATGAGAATAAAAGAAAGAATACGGGGAGAAAGAAGTTGGTTTTTTTATATAAATTAGGCAGACTGAGAAGCCTGCTATTGTATACATTTCTTCGGGTATTCAGTGTTCCGTCTGAATTCACAAATATTTCTCGAAAGAGTGCGCATAGGGGTTAAAATGTTAGGTGCCAGAGAACTCTTTGTTACCAATGAGTTTTCAAACGTTATGTACATTTTCATACCGGGTGAAGGAAACATCGCGAAGACATGCACATTTGATTACTAGATGTGTATGAATGTCGCCTTGGTACTGTAATGATTGACTATGGGGCTAGTACCTGACAATAGTTGCACACGGCCATAGACGTAAATCTGAATGACTCCCCCGCCCCCTTACGCATGATATGACCACATATAATTATATACAACACTAGGTAACCACCTTGTTATCTTTTGCTTTGTGTAATCCTTGTGATAAGACGGTTAAAGTGACACACATGTTAAGAAGAAGTGAAAAAACAAGTTTGAAATTAATATGGAAAATTAACAACTCGCATACCTAATATAAGAATAGCGATTTTCAAAAATAAATTATATAATTGGCTATCAGATAATAGTTTTATTCAATTAATGAATTTTTCAACAGACATCAATATGTATCATCATAATTAATAAGATTTAATTTAAAATTATTTTTTTGTTTTTAAGCTGTTTTTATATTATGTAAATGACATTTGCATACTAATTTTGTTTGGCTGAACATGTATGATCTAATTTTTCGTCTGTACCAACTGTTTTATAACCATGTTTTTTGCAAATAATGATTGAAAATTCCAAAACTTTGATTTTCCCAAAAAATACCGTATTTGACTCTTACACAATCGTCCTCTAAAGAAAGTTACAGAAACGTAATTTCTTCATCATACAGCCGAGGGGTAGGTACTAACCTTTTGTTCGTCTTACCTACTTCAGTCCTCTGAGCACCAAGGGAGTACTTATGCGTCACTAATTTTTTGCTCCATAACTTTTTACGTTACGTCTGCTCCACACCATTCGCTAACGCTTAGCTGTCTAGAGAAGTTCACTTTTTTTTATTAGTTACGTTTTAGTACCAAAAACAATTTTCGTACTTGTAGTAAATAGGTTACCCAAATAGTTAGGAAAGTTATGTCGGTTTTTTTCTATTCTATTAATTTTTTGAAACAAGTATTTTATGTATAAAAGGATATGCTTTAAATGAAGAATCAAATATTTCAATTACACGAGAATATTTAAAACCTATTTACTATAGGTAATTCTGAAATACCTGAAAAATATAAACTGTGGCCCCTACTCATGAAACTGAACTACTTTGCCCAAGAAATCTATACTATACAGGCTGTTAAAAAGTGCGTTTGAAATTTTAAGAGCGTCCGCTGCGTTAAGCGGGTGCACGGCGCGGGCGTCCGCTCCGGGTGCTGTTTCATGTCATTTCATAGAGCAGCGCTGCGTGAAGCGGGTCTCCCGTCGCACGCGGCGGCGCGGGCGGTCGTGTGCTCGTGTGCTCCGTGCTACGGAGCACACGAGCGGAGCTGTTTCTAGAAAATCAGTGAGCGCCGCTGCGTTATCCGTGTCACGGGCGCCCGCGACAGGTTAAATTTGTCCGCGACGGAGCACGGCGCGTGTCCCCGCGGCGGACGTCCGCGCCGTGCACCCGCTTAACGCAGTGGACGCCCTAAGGGGTTACTCAGAATCAAATATGGACTACGCACTTTTTAACATTCTGTATAAATAAAATAAAAATAGGGACTTCCGATACAAAGTGAACCAAGATGACAAACATTTTATTGTGATTAAAATTAGTTCTTCGGAGTAAAACATTTTTTACTAATAGCAAGTTATAGTATGATTATGGGGACAAGTATAACCTTGTCGTCTTACTGGTATATCAGAATTTTCCACTCAAATGCGAATAATGAAGTAGCGAATCACGGAAGTGCGAAACATTTTTAGTGACAAACTAGTATGACCACGAGGAAGCGGGGGAAAATTGTTCAGTTTCCGGATTAGAAGCCTCTGCAATTTTTTTGTTAGGTATAAAAATAAAAGAAACAATATGGGCCAATCCGTATAGGTAAACATAGCTAAAATAAAATTTACAGGCTGTAACAAAATTGGTGTAGGGTCCGTTACCTGGGGATTCTACTTATTATACTGAACAACTTTTGTTTTACGACTTTGCTCAAATCACAAAAAGAAATTGATCTTTTCATAAAAAATTATCATCTGTTTTGCCATTTTTGTATGGAGAGTCCAAACATTTTTTTGCGATTTGACTAAAGTCGTAGAACAAAAGTTGTTCAGTAGAATCTCCAGTAAACGGGTCATACACCAATTTTGTTATACCCTGTATATTTTTTAACCTCAATTGGCCCTTTATGTCATCTGCGTAAACAAAAAACAATAGTTGGTTACGTAACATTGGTAATGAAGTCGATTCTGTTTTCACGATAAAACTTATTGGACAGGATTAAACTTAATTTAAATGTTCTGTCATTTTCTTCCTATATCGAAAAGACAAGGTCAGGACGCTTAAATTTAGTTTAGTCCTGTCAAATAAACCGAATCGCCACCAATGTACTAAGTTGACAGACGTTAGTTTTATTAAAATATAGCGTTTCTACACAGAACAAGAACTGGAACTTCGGAACCATCTTTAAGATATTTTTAAGCCCTATTGTGAGTTCAGGAATCAAACTACAATATAGGGTGACAAAAAATGTCCGGAAATATTTTAACTGTGGCTTCTACTTATCAAACTGAACAATTTCCCCAAGGAATTCATGGTCAAAAATAAAATAAAAAAATTTTTTTTTTTATTTTTTTTTTTTTATGGCATAGGTGGCAAACGAGCAGACGGATCACCTGATGGTAAGCGATTACCGCCGCCCATAGACACCCGCAACACCAGAGGAGTCACAAGTGCGTTGCCGGCCTTTGATATGGGAGTACGCTCTTTTCTTGAAGGTTTGAATGTCGTATCGGTCCGGAAATACCGCAGGCGACAATTCATTCCATAGTTTGGTTGTGCGAGGCAGAAAGTTTCTAGTGAAACGCACAGTTGTGGACTGCCAACCATCTATGTGATGGGGATGAATATATTGTCGCGTAGAACGATGGCGAAAAGAGGCGGCAGGGATCAATCCGAACAATTCCTCGGAGCACTCCCCATTGTACATGCGATAGAGAATGCAGAGCGAGGCTACATCTCTACGCAGCGCCAAGGAATCAAGCCGATCTGAGATATCCTGGCAGCCGACGATTCGAGTTGCTCTCCGTTGAATACGGTCCAGAGGGAGAAGCTGGTACTGGGGTGCCCCTGCCCAGAGATGAGAACAGTATTCCATGTGAGGCCGAACCTGCGCCTTATAAAGTTGCAGGCGATGGGCCGCAGTGAAATACCGTCTCGATCTATTGAGCACACCAAGCTTCTTCGAGGCTAATTTAGCCTTACCCTCTAGATGACCACGGAACTGGACTTCACTCGATATGTCGACACCAAGGATTCCGATACTAGCTGAGGCATTAAGGGGAGTGTCCTCAAAACGAGGTGATACGACAAATGGCATTTTCTTGGCAGTGAACGCGCAAACCTGTGTCTTAGTGGGGTTAAATTGGACCAAGTTAATCCGACCCCATTCTGAGACTTTCTTTAAAGAGTCCTCAATTTCTGACACAAGTTTGTTTCGGCTCTCGATGACGTTTTCCCGAGAAATGTTAGCACGGCCGGTATAAAAGGCATCACCTGTGCTGTCATCCGCATAACAATGAGTGCTGCTGATTTGCAGCATATCATTGATATGCAGAAGGAACAGTGTAGGCGAAAGCACACAGCCTTGAGGGACACCAGCATTCACAGACATAGAATCTGAGCATGCACCGTCGACTACGACCTTTATGCTTCTGTCTGCAAGAAAACTAGTGACCCATTTGCATAATTCCTCGGGAAGCCCATAAGAAGGAAGCTTCGCAAGAAGTGCTTTGTGCCAAACCCGATCGAAGGCCTTCGCTATGTCCAAACTAACCGCCAATGCTTCCCCCTTAGTCTCGATCGCCTGTGCCCAACGATGTGTCAGGTAGACAAGAAGATCACCAGCGGACCGGCCCTTACGGAAACCGTACTGTCGGTCGCTAAGCAGCTGGCGGTCCTCTAGATACCAAAGGAGCTGGCTATTGATAATGGACTCCATTATCTTTGAGAATAAGGGGGTTATGGCTATCGGCCTGTAGTTGGACGGATTCGAGCGGTCACCTTTTTTAGGGATCGGGTGCACCAAAGCTGTCTTCCATGACTTCGGGACTACGCCAGAAGAGTAGGAAAGCCGAAAAAGGCGCGTTAAAACTGGAGCCAACTCTGGAGCACACACCTTCAACACGATGGGAGGGATTCCATCGGGCCCACTCGACTTATGAATGTCGAGGGAAAAAAGTGCTTTACGCACTGAGCGTTGGTGGAACCGGATATCCGGCATACAGCTCTTGCACCGCGGTATGGTCGGCGGCTCGTTTCCCCCGTCATCCAATGTCGAATTGGACGCAAAGAGTTTGCCTAGAAGATCGGCTTTCTCCTTTGCGTCGTGGGCCAATGAATCATTTCCCATGTGCAGTGGTGGAAATGATGGCGTGCAGAAATTCCCCTGGACAGCTTTGGCCAGAGACCAGAACGCACGAGTTCCCGAAGGAAGACGCTCTAGTCTCTCGCCAATTCTGCCTATGTGCGCCGACTTCTCCCTGGCAATGTCTCTTTTGAAGGACCTGAAGGCAAAGTTAAACTCCTTTTTCAATGCGCTGGTCTTTTCATCTCGTACCTTCGCTGCATTTGCCCAGGCTTGGTAACATTCCTGCTTCCGGCGAGAAGCCTTTTTGCAGGACCGACCAAACCAAGGCTGTGATTTGCCGCCAATGGGGACCACCGAGGATGGGATAAAAAGCTCCATACCCTGCAGCACCACATCAGCGACAGAATCAGCAGCGAAGTTAGGATCATCCGGCGTGAAGCAAATCTGCCCCCAAGGGTAGGACGCAAAGAAAGACCGCATCCCATCCCAATCTGCTGACTTGTAGTGCCACACACGACGGCGACAAGCAACTCGCGGTCGCGGCGGGCACGTGAGTGGCACCGTACTCCGGATCAGGCAGTGATCCGAAGAGCCGAGTGAAGCGTCAACGGATACTTGGTAGCCGTCCGGATGAGAAGTCAGCAGAAGGTCCAACAGTGAAGGTTCATGGTTCTCCACATCTGGGATTCGCGTGGGCGTAGTAACCAGTTGTGTCAAACCATATGCCAGGGCGAAGTCGTGAACAGATCTCCCCGCATGATCGGTTTTGCTAGAACCGAGCCATTCGGCGTGGTGGGCGTTAAAATCGCCGAGTACCACGATCTCAGCGGATGGGATCTGCTACTGCACAGTATCTGCAGCCATTTGGACGTGCTCAATGAGTCGGTCAGTTTCGCAATCGCCGGTATGGGACCTATATAGGCACGAATAGACGCGGGGATGGTCATCGCCGTCTACACGTAGCCATATGGTGGAGAGGTCCCTACCTTCAAGGTTGCTGAGGCGGCGAGAACTGATATCGTCTCTGACGTACACGCACACTCCAGCCCTAGGCACAAAGGAGTGTTCCAGACCGTACCCAGGGTAGGAGAGGTACGATGTGTCCGCTGGAGACGATATCTGTGTCTCGGTCAAAAAAAGCAAGGCCGGCTTTGCTGTCTCAAGGTGGTGGTGTACAGCATTTAGGTTGGAATGTAAGCCCCTGATGTTGCAGAAGTCCACAGTCAGCGTGGCAGGGGGTGCCACAGTGTCTTTGCCCTTGCCTCGTGCAGTTGAAAGCGCGGTTTTGCCCCCCCCAGAGTACGACGAGGGGCGGCCTGGACATCCAGGCTCAGGGACGTTGTGTTCTGAGCCTGGACGTCCAGGGAGGGATTCTCCAGCGCTCGCGCAGCTGGTACCCTCCTGGGGTAGCGAATTTGGGAACTGCGCTATCATTGGGGGGGGAGAAGGGGTTGGGCCTCCGGTATCCTCACTAACTCGGCGAAACACAACGCAAGCGTTGCTTCACGCCGGTTTCCTGTGAGGCCGTGGTATCACTCCGGTCGAGCCGGCCCATACGTGCCGAAGCATGGCTCTCCCACGGTAAATTTGGACTTCTCATACAAAGTCGATCAACCAGCTGACGGATTTATTTAGGGACTCCATAAAATTTTCTTTTTGAGTATGAGTTTCTTGGGGAAAGTTGTTCAGTTTGATGAGTAGAAGCCACAGCTAAACTATTGCTGGACAGTTTTTTGTCACCCTGTATAGTCAGCATATTGTGATGTCAAGGTGTGTCTTTTGACATACGGCGCTTGCGTCATATCGGCACTCTACAGGGCGTGCGAAACTATTTCAGCAAACGAGTTTTACATTTGAATTTGCTACGTGACTTTGTAACGGGAGTCACGGAAATGTCAAATAATGTTCCATAATATTTGCCAGCGTCATTCTCTATATCCGCGGTATATTTTGAATGCGATTTGAAAGAACGCGAGCGCCTACACGCAGTTATAACTGTTATTTGAAATAGACGCAAAATATGGTTGTTATTGTTAGTGAAAGCGTCTTTAACCAAATATAAAAATGTAGGTGTGTGTACTTACAATATATAAATACCTATTTTCGATTGACTTCCCAAAACAGGTACAAGTCATCTAATAAAATATTCGAAACCTGTAAATTTTTAACATTCGGGTATTGTTGTTTGTTAAATTACCTGTATTATGCGGTTATTTTTACTTATGATGTTCCCCGCAATTTACTTTTGATCTTAGCAATAGCGTGAAGGACTAAAACCAGACAGACATAAGTACACAATTTAACAATAATAAAGGACTAGACTAGCAACTGATTTTTGTTTTAATAAGTAAAATTATGAAATAACAGTTCTAAACAGAAAAGTTTCATTTCAAGTAGGCACCTAAAGTTCTTTAGTGCCACTAGTTATAACAACTGTAAATAATTGAAATTGAATTGGACGTCAAAACAAAGTTATGTAGAAGACAAAGTAAACCCAGCAACTGTAATTTATTATATTTAGACTGTTATTCTTAAGTGTTCTCTATCTGGCTCACTGAAATTTTAGATAGAAATTTAAATATAATAAAGTCAAATATTATAACAGAATTCACTGGAATGAGCTTGAGATATTTGTCCAATGAAATTATTCTAAATAACCTAATGTAAGTTTGTAGAAAATTTTCTATGTTGGAAATCTTTTTGGGCTATATTACCTGTGTATCGCAGGTTTTTTACACTATGGGTTAGGCAGTTACTGTGTGTGCCTGTAGTTGAAAATATGTTGTTGTATATAAACCTATCATGCTGGGAGCGCCTTATAGTTTTGCATTTGACTAAAATGCTTGAGAATAATGACGATGACAGAGGTTTAGATTTCTCTTAGGTGTACTCCGTTAGCATTGATACTTACTTCGTTAGCGTTAGCATTGATGGCGACAAGACAGAAAAATAGGTGGTGTAGTTAACAAGATAGGCTCAGTATAAATCCCCTAACCACTAACCAACTCGAGTCCTACAAAGATGGACACCGTCGTCGGAATCTCCTGAAGTGAATCAAGCGACCTAGCCATAGCCAGCTACTTTAGTATTTCGGAAGCCTCTTTCAATGCACCGATATTTATCGATGTTTTTTTTGAATCACGAATGAGAGGGGCTGACACATTTATTTTGGGTTTTTTATCATCCTTTAAGGATATACTATTATTGAAGGCTGATTTCTTAGCATTTTTGTTTCTTCTTCCTTGTATCAGGGTTTCGAAGTCAGCCAGGTACCAATTTATTATTTTGACACTTAGAACAATTATAAAGAACCACACCCGGCTGACAAGAAATTGGGTTGGCATTGGAAATGACGTTTGAAAAGGAAAATAGCTGAAGAAATAGAAAGTCCCCCACTAACCAAATTTCGAAGAAATCGCTGACACATACCAATTGACAAATCGTATTGGACCGAGCACCTCATTCAAGCTATAATGGTCTCCTTTGATTCTATTGATGTTGAAATAAATTTTCATAAGGTGAAATAGAAAAGCGAAGCAAATACCTATACAAATGAATGTAGGTTAGCGAAGAATAAGTTTCTTTAACAAGCTGCTATTGCTATAAGTTTATAGAATTATTACTGTTATAGAGGGTTTAACAAAATTATTTAACTCTTCATAGAAAATGATCACGTCGAAAATTGAAATTGGCCAATACAAAATTGCCAATAATAGCACATCTTTGATATACAGGCTGTTAAAAAAGTGCATTTGAGATTTTCAGGGGTTACTCAGAATCAAGTATAGAATACAGGAAAAATAATTTAAAAATCCGATCTACAACTTTTTATTCAATTTCCCATACAAATTCTTGATTCACTAGTATGGGAAACTGAAAAAAAAAGTTGTAGATTCGTTTTTTTGTATTTTTTCTGTATTCTATACTTGATACTAATCGAATCAGAAATGAGGAGATACGTAGGAGAACTAAAGTTACTGACATAGCTCTCAGAATCGCTAGACTTAAGTGGCAGGGGGCAGGACACATAGCTCGTAGAACAGATGGCCGTTGGGGCAGTAAAGTTCTCAAGTGGCGACCGCGCACCGGAAGACGCAGCGTGTGCAGGCCTCCGACTCGGTAGACCGACAACCTGGTGAAGGTTGCGGGAAGCCGCTGGATGCGAGCCGCAAAGGGCCGGTCGGTGTGGAAATCCTTGGGGGAGGCCTATGTCCAGCAGTGGACATCTTTCGGCTGATGATGATTCTATACTTGTTTCTGAGTAACCCCTTAAAATCTCAAACGCACATTTTTTAATACCCTGTATATTTATCTTTTTCCTACACTGAACCAAATTGGAGTAACACCCTCCGCACGACAGAGAAGTTTACATTTTTCTTAGCCACACCACAAGCGGAACACAGACTGGGCATTTTAGACCCAGTTCCGCACTTAACGTGTTAAAGGGTACTACACCTATTTAATAACATCCTGTATACCGTCAACTATTGATTATTGGTCTTATAAAAAGCTTTACAGTTACTCCACAGACTATAAAGGAAAGTATACTAAGGGTTTCTCTAAGTGATTGAATCTGAAATGAACAGAACTAGAGAAGAAATGTAGTCTAATTTAAGGTATTTATCTCACTGAATCAATTAACTTATTGGAAAGAAAGGTTTCCATCTCGGCGGCAGGCGTAGTGTTAGGCCCCAAGTAAATATGCTGAAGGTGTAGGTATAGTTGTTACACATAGACTTACCAAAAAATATATAAAAAGGCTATTTCATGGAACACAAATTGGAATAAAGAGAGTGTGGGGAGGGTTCAGAGTTAACATTTGCTAAATTTTTCCGAAAAAAATAATAATTAAAAGGAGTGTGTCATAATTACAGATTAGAATAGATTTATTTATTTCATATTATCAATGCCATCCTACAAAATATACTTATTTAAAAAGATGTCAGAGGATAATATGATCGTCAAAATAAAAATAAAATACTCATGTCAAACATAAAAAAATAACAATGTCAATAAAAATATCAAATAATAGGTCCATATACAAAAATAAAAGATAAAATCAATAATTAATTAAATAATAATTACATGTCAAATCATATTAGATTACAAATTGTTAAAATAATTATAATTTAAAAGTTTTTGTTGATATATTCCGAGTAGAATTCATTTTTCAACAAAGGGTTTCGTAGTTGGCGACCAAACGCTTCGTCACATTCCTCGTCTTTGATGACTGCGGGTAGTCGCTCGTACAGTGATGGATCGATAACACGCGGATTCTTGGTGGCGAGAGTGGCTCGTCGCGCTACTACCTGTAGTCGACCTGTGTTACGCAGTTTTCTACCTCCGGTAGTGCGTCGATCAAATGTAGAACTGATTCGACGAACGAACATCAGCAACTCGAACAAGTACAATGAGCAGAGTGGCATGATAGGTACGCAATGATTTAAACTGCTCCCTGCAAGTGTCTCTTGAGCTTTTGTTTAGCCAAATTCTTATTGCTCTTTTTTGAAGGATTATACATAATATGGTCTATCATTATGACTCTGAAAAATATGACTACAAAATAAATACCTATACGTAACATTATGACAATGGAAGTGTATGATCTCGATATACAGGTTGTTAAAAAAAGTGCGTTTGAAATTTTAAGGGGTTACTCAGAATCAAGTACAGAACACAGGAAAAATATTGAAAAAATCCGCTCTTCAATTATTTTTTTCAGATTCTCATACTAAATCTAAATAGTGAATCGAGAATTTGTATGAAAAACTGCAAAAAAAAATTGAAGAGCGAATTTTTTCAATATTTTTCCTGGATTCTATACTTAATTCTGAGTAACCCCTTAAAATTTCAAACGCACTTTTTTTAACATCCTGTATGTATGACGCGTTTTTAATGCGGCAAAAACATGGCTTTAAAATTTATATGTGCAGATATAGATCCACTAAACCCCTGGATCAGTTATTGGAGAGTGCCTGTTAATTTTCAAGAAATTTAAATTAAAAATTTGTATGACAGATAAATTCTTGTTGAGATCTCTAACTAAACCTTTACAAAACTGTGACTTCGAGTCCGTTCATTAAGAACCCATAGCTTCCTGACTAATGGGGCACGTGTCTCTTCCCATAGTTCAGAAAGGCCAGGTCATATTCCTTACATAGGAGATAAGTCCAGATTGGTGAAAGTTGAGCAGATTTGAGCTGGTTGCCAGCCCCAGTGGCAGAAGTTTGCATGCAGCCTATAAGGCCTCTGACGTGGCTTAACGACTACCACCTAATAGCAACCAACACTAACGGCTTAACGTGGCTCGCGAAGCACCGAAACCATCAAGACAAATTCCACTAACACTCAAAGCCATCCAAGTTATGACCGCGTCTGTAGTCAGTTAACTTGGACGATCGAGGCTATCCCGCAAGCCCATTAATTCGCAGAGAATTCTAAATACAAGAAATCACAAATCAACGGGTCGTGCATGTGACGCAGTGCGAGTCAGTTAATTAATTGCTTAGAACGGAGCGTAATTTTCCGAGCTTGTTCACTCTGCCGTGGTTCCAGATTGATTCTGCTGGTTTATGTCCCGATTCTATGGTTGAAAGAGCTTTAATAGCTTGCTTTGGCAATAGCCTATTGAGTACATTCGTTATTAATATAACTTCTTTTATTTCAACACTTTCGTATACGTTGAAAAATCCGGTATAAAAACCATGTAAAATCTCAATTCTCAAAACTGTTTTAACCCTCCCTTATTAACATTTAAACAAAACTAAAAAACAAACTAAACTAAACTTTTTTGACATTTTCTCCCTTTTTAACCCTCTGCAAATAAATGATCTCTCTATATGCAACTACCTGATTGGCTGATCAATTTGTATTGAAAATCAATATACCTATATTGAAAAGTACAAAAAATTGCTAACTTAGTAAAGGTTCAACAGAAAATTTATTCAGATTCATGTAGTTATTTCGAGATCCAGATAACATGAAAGTGTTAATTTCACAAGCACTTCCAAGTATACGAGTAAAAATAATTTGGTTAATTTCTAAACTCTTTATTGACAAATAAACAACAAATAAACAATTACGAGTAATTCCAATACAGTGAGCAGTGTTTGTAGTTGGACTTAAGTTTCTTTTAGCTTGTTTTCTGTATTGTAGGGAATTTCTCAAATATATTAAGACAAATTGACTGACTCGTTGGCTCAGTGGTTAGTGCTCCTGACTACTGTTCCCCGAGAGTTGTGGGTTCGATCCCACCCAGGGCAAACATTACTGCGATGCGATGAGCAGATTTATTTGCTCTGTGTCTGGGTGTATTATCTATATATGTATGTATTTAAAACGTATATGTGTATTAGTCTCTGGTTCCCATAACGCAAGGAATCCTAGTTTGGGGCCAGATGACCGTGTGTGATTTTTCTCGTATATTTATTGTTATTATTCTTATTAAGATATTAACCTGAGCATCTGTCATATATCCTTCTTATAAGTTCTTATATAAATATGACAAACCAACTAATCAAATAATAATAAAAAATTGCAACTAAATTATGAAAATACCTTAAAAACAAGTATCAACTTATATTGGGATTAGGAATATCTTTTAAAATCATGGTTATAGTTACAACAATTTTATTGTTAGCATTCATTGCCATAATAAGCTTGTAAAGTCCCTTGTTGCAATAAGCTTCCCTCCGCCACTTACGAAAGCTTTCCAAATCGATACAATATTCATAGCCGTAAGTATCGACGCGACTTCCCTTACTTTCCCAATGGCCAACCCCTATAAAAGTCTGTCTTTATTGACATCAAATAAACTGAAAGGCTACAAATGTATCTTCACTCAACCGGGTAGCCCAGATAATGAGCAATTTTATTTATTTGAAAACAGACAGCCAGGACTTGTAACTGTTTCACAATTTAATGTTTTTCTAACACCGAATTCTTGAACTTATATTGACAACTGAGTTGCAAAGAACGTCAGCCGCTTAGTTACACGTATAGCAGAATTTTGTTGCGTAAAATGGAAAACATATAAGTGTTCTACTCATGAAATGGAACAACTTTTTCTATGATCCTATACTGAATTCGTTGAAGAAAAGTTTTGACTTTTGGACACACTAATAGATCGATCAATCGGACAGTTTTTTGGGGACTTAAATTTTTTTTGAGAATTAAGTATGGGTTCCTTAAGAAAAGTTATTCAGTTTGATAGACTAACACCCTGTTATAGTTTCTGGCAGTGATATTTTTACACTTTGTATAATACTCTCTCTCTCTCTCTATGACTTCTATCCCTAATGGTGATATAAAACGCGAGATATGACTGAAAATATTTTAAAAAAATCGGTTCAATTATTCTAAGACTTTTTATTTCTCTGCTCGAAAAAAGGTCTTAATTATACGCTAATTTTTACTCTAAGACGCCAAGTCGCACATTAAAAAGGTTTCTTAACTTACCTTCAAACCGAAACAAAACATTTTGGTAATGCTATCAGTTGTTATCAGTAAACCCGGTTTCTAACCCTCTGAGAAAACAAAAAGCTACCGCCACCAGCGTAGACTCCAAGGACCTAAATTGGACACTTAGGTCCTTTTGTTGTTTAATTGTTTGTCTGTCAAAAACAAAGGCTTGTCGTGGAGTATCATAAATTACAGCGCTCATTTGCTGTATTATGTGTAGTTAATTATCCAAAACTGTGACTTATGATTTGAAAATGCAATGAAAAAATAAGAGTTGGATATTATTTTGCGCTAAGAGATTCTGATGCCTTGGCTTTATTTCTTACTGCAGAAATAATATTTGTTATAACGAAAGTTTCGACTCTCACAATAAAAATATGACATCTTTGAGGACCGATTCAAGAAACTCATAATCTCCATTGAAAAAAAAAATTGTGGTGCATATATCACAACATAGTACAAAACAAAGTCGCTTCCCGCTGTCTGGCAGTTCCTATGTATGCTTAGATCTTTTAAACTACGCAACGGATTTTGATGCGGCTTTTTTTTTGTAGATAGAGTGATTCAAGAGGAAGGTTATAATACATTGCATCCGTGCGAAGCCGGAGCGGGTCGCTAGTGAAACTATATTTTCTTGAATGAAAGAATTTTTTTTTACCGTATCATAAGGTTTTATTTAAAGTTTCGACAGTATTTCCATTTTATTTTCAGAGTTTCTTCCTGAGTTACATTTTTTGGCCCTTTTTTATTCTTCTACTCCAATAACATCACACACTCCAACAAAAACACGCGTTATAATTACCTGTTATTACTATAGAACGTATAAATATGTATGTTGCATAGCTTGTGCTTAGTAACTAGCACAGTTGGGGGTTGTGAGGTTGCCACATACTTATTATTATACAGGGTGGCCAGAAGATTGACGTCAAAAAAAAAAATTAGGTCCCTCGTATCGTGGGGTATCCGAATCACCCCCATGTATGTTCCGCGATTTTTCACGGTTCTCGAGTTATGATTTTTTTTCTGAAATTTCAACATTTTCGACCTGACCAACTTTAAAAATTTCTAAACAAAAAAGTAGAACCCTTTTCGATAAGTTTTTTTTTGAAACTTAATCCTCATAAATTGTACTTTTAAGCATAAAATAATCAGCTACGTAACTTTCATGAATATTAAGTAAATTTTGGTCACAAGAGAAAAAAATACGTTTAGTGAATTATGACTTAGATTTTCAAATTTAAATCAAAAATCTAAACAGATGACTTAGTGGTTCCTGAGTAGGCTTAAAAACTGCACCATTCTCTTAGTTTTCGTAATCATTAAAAAAAAGTAGTACTTAATAAGCTAGTTTTGTTAATATCGGCCTTGAAAGATAGGGAGGTCATAAATTTTTAAAATTAGCTATCTGATGAAAAAAAAAGTTTGGTCATTTTATCATTCCTAAGGTTATTTAAAGATAGAGAATCATTCCTTAGGTTATTTAAAGATAGAGAATGCTAGAAACTAACATGAAAAATGCCGTAGAAGTTGGTTAAAAAATGTTTTAAGTAAAAAGTGGTTTTGTCAATAAATCAAAGATGATAAAGTAAAAACAATATTTATTTTTAACATTTACAACAGGTTTTCAAAGTGGCCACCTCCAACAGCAATACACATTCTACACCTACGTAAAAAATTGTCTTTTAATCGTCTAAAGGCTTCCCTGTTCTCTGTCACAACACGTCCGGCTTCTGCAATCTTTTGCCTTAATTCTTGTTCACTCGAACATTCTCGAGCGTATGCTATTTCCTTGTAATAACCCCAAATGAAAAAGTCAATGGGGTTAAGGTCAGGTGAGCGTGGTGGCCACCTAATTGGTCCACTGCGTCCGATCCATCTGTTGGGGTATGTCTCATTTAAGTGACACGGAGCGCCGTCATTTTGAAAAACCATGGTTCGTCGAAGCTGAAGACTCACATCTTCCAGCAATATTGGAAGATCATTTTCTAAAAAGTTTCTGTATGTTGCTCCATCAAGTCTAGATGGCAATTCAAATGGACCAATCAGTTCACCGTTGAGGATACCAGACCACATGTTAACACTAAAACGATGTTGAAACGTTGAATCTCTCGCTTCGTGTGGATTTTCAATCGCCCAGGTGTGATAATTATGGATATTGAATATACCACATCGCTCAAACCGTGACTCATCTGTCCATAAGACTTTATTAAAATATCCAGGATCTTCTTGCTCTTTTCGTAGCATAGTTTGGCAAAATTCCACGCGCAATTGGTGGTCTGTAGGCAGCAAAGCTTGGACACGTTGGATATGGAATGCGTGGTATCCTTCATCGCGAAGTATGGCCTGGATAGAACTTCTTGGGATATCCAGAGCACGAGCCATTTTTCTCGTACTCGTAGACGGATTTCGCTGAACTTCTTCGAGCACCATTTCTCTGCGATCTGGATCAGTTCTAGGGATGCCTTCACGATTACCGCGTTGTCCAGGAATGCGGCCTGACATTAGGGTATTGTGCGTGTTAGTAAAAACACGATGGTCGGGATAATTCTCAGGTTGCGGCCCACCACGTCGTAGAAGTTGTTCGCGATACAATCGTGCTGCTTCAAGGCCGTTTCCTTGTGCAACTCCATAAAAATAATGCATTTCTGCATATTCGCTTAATGTGTAACTCATCACTTACACTTTCACAGTAAACAAAGTCCGAATCAGAATGCAAAACAGTCGAGGAACAGAGCAAAGTAGTCAACAAGTAAGGCGAGCGAATGTATTCAACTAAAATGGCGGCGACGCGTGTAGCAGTAAACACAAAGTGAGTACGACTGAGGCAGGTATTTGTTTCGGGCTGGCTAGAGTGGCGGCCCCTTTCACTACCTAGAGTGAGAGAGATGGCAATAATTCTATCTCTTATCATCGCCGCCTATTGTTATTGCGGGTTTATTCTTTGAATTGCGCCTAAAAGTACTTTTACAACCCGTTATCCACCAGAATTGATCGAAAAGTGAATAAATGAAACCTCAAAATGTTTTTCTGCAGTAATTTTTGGTTAATTAACAGACTAATTTAACCTAAGGAAAGATAAAATGACCAAACTTTTTTTTTCATCAGATAGCTAATTTTAAAAATTTATGACCTCCCTATCTTTCAAGGCCGATATTAACAAAACTAGCTCATTAAGTACTACTTTTTTTTAATGATTACGAAAACTAAGAGAATGGTGCAGTTTTTAAGCCTACTCAGGAACCACTAAGTCATCTGTTTAGATTTTTGATTTAAATTTGAAAATCTAAGTCATAATTCACTAAACGTATTTTTTTCTCTTGTGACCAAAATTTACTTAATATTCATGAAAGTTACGTAGCTGATTATTTTATGCTTAAAAGTACAATTTATGAGGATTAAGTTTCCAAAAAAAACTTATCGAAAAGGGTTCTACTTTTTTGTTTAGAAATTTTTAAAGTTGGTCAGGTCGAAAATTTTGAAAATTCAGAAAAAAAATCATAACTCGAGAACCGTGAAAAATCGCGGAACATACATGGGGGTGATTCAGATACCCCACGATACGAGGGACCTAATTTTTTTTTTTTGACGTCAATCTTCTGGCCACCCTGTATATATTGTGGTGACAGCGTTCTTGTATATGTCAGTGTCAGCCCTTTTTACGCTAAGCTAGCACTTCCTGGGTCATCAAGGACCTTATGAAGCGAGATCATCCCCTGTCTGAAACGCTTTTTACCCATTTTAACCTATGATGCTCAAATATTGTCCTTGACTGAACAGTAAAGTTCAAACTCAAGGTTTTCCAAAGAGAGAAGGCCCAAGAAGTCAGACTCTGATGAAGATGCCTACCATCAGCAGACATACCAGTTTGAAGATCAGTGGAAGTAGGTGGACCGGAAATCGAGATAACTTGAAAATAAAGGCAAGTCCTTTGTTCAGCTTTGGGTCATTATTGGGTAGAAATACCTACATAATACTATAAAATAGAGATAAAATAATAATAATAATAGTCTAACCGATTTCTAATAATACTCTTTACTCTTGAATCTAAACAAATTTTCCCACTAAACCCTTAGTTTATTCTCAAAAAAAAGTTATTCACACACAGGTATTCCGTATATAACGTGTCAGTCTTGATTTGAGAACGGATTATCAAACTTTTTAAAACCCAGGTACCCCGCAAAAAGTTTTTATTATGCCCCGGGCAACGGGATGTTGCTTTGAGGTTTTTCAACCAATGTTTTTGGGGGATTGCGTCAGAACGTACCTTAACTTCAGTGATTTTGTACACAAGCTAATTGAAAAGAGGAATATACACAGACCACAGAACAAATGGAATTGTAAATTCATTTAGATTTACGAAAACGACACCGCAAGGATGGAGGAGTTCTAAACATTGCATTGATTCTGTTCCAAACTCAAAGTTCCGAGGTGAATTTTCTGCTGACACCCGGAAAGAAATACAATTTGAAAGGGGTTCATATGGGCACATCCTTGTTTTTCTCATATTTCTTGCCAAAACATACTACTACAAACGCACAAATAAATATATCTGTAAATAACAAAATAAAATCATAAATTCTTTAAAGTTTTCGATATTTTGTTTCTACTCCCATTTCTTAATTTGCGTGGAAAAAACCATGGAATAGCGCTTTCGTTCAATATCTGAAGAAAATTGAATGAACAGCGAAATGACAAGTTAACTTGTCCTTTCGCTGTTCATTTTGAACCCTTTTTTTTTTAATGTAAATAGATGTTTCCAACATTCTTTTATTTTCTACCTAGTAGATATATATTATAGTTATTATAAATACGATATTTCTCCGGCAGTACAAAGTTTACCACGCAGAAATTACACGCAACTTTTCGGGAAGTGTGACCCTTTCATTACATGGACCATAAACGCATAAGAACAAAACCAAAACAATACTTTTTTCCTACTTTACTTATTTATCAGAACGGAACATGAGAATAACGATTTCCAATAACGTCACCACTCAGAATAGCTAAGAACGATCCCGTAATTAGTAACGTTCAACCCACTTACCGCATCGAAATTAGTCTATTTAACTCTATAACGGGCAAGCTCGTTTCAAAGAACGTAGTTTATAGCTAATATTAAAGGTACTAGGAAATAAACACTTAAAAATTACGTAAGAAATCACTAGAAACCTCTTCTTAGAAGCGACTTAAAGTTTACAAAAAAATATCTTACATTTTTAAATGATTTTTTTTTTGTATTTTTTGTAATTAGATTTAGCGTATCTGTATAGTGTATAGGTACACTAATAATAATAATAATAATAAATTTCTTTATTTCAGACAAAGTAGTCCATGATATGTGTTAGTAACAGTAGGTACTTAAAACTATGTTAGTATGGCAGTTATAATTTTAATAATTAATTAAACAAGGTTTGGTTAGGTTACATGTCAGAAGAAACCACACATTAGTTTTCTCCGACATGCAACCCAACCAAATGATTTATAATGGGGGAATCCCACCGTTCCCCTATCACACTTAGGAGGGTGTTGGCGCTGCCCCGTATACGTGACAGCAGGGATGCCGCTTTCTTACGAATTATGGCGTGAAAGCAATCGGTGCGGGCTTGAGCAAACATCCCTGACGCACTACAAAAACGGAGCAGCCCCATCAGCCTCCTAAACCCATTGTTATAATGGACACGCAGTGAGTTTAGCGCCCTTTGCGTGTAATTGGTCCACAGACTGCTCGTGTAAAAACTTTGGCAGTAGGCTTTAAACAGCGTTATTTTAACATCTTTATTACAGCGAGCAAATCTGTGGGCCAACATATTACATCTAACAGAGAGCGCCCTGCGCTCCCTCTCAATGTCGCCTTGGTCCTTAAGGTCATCAGTGATACAGTGTCCCAGGTATTTGAAGGAGTACACCCTCTAAAGAGGGGTGCCGTATAAGCAAATATCTGGCACGAAATCAGGACACCGGCCACTCGCCTTAAACACCAAGTACTCACTTTTTTTAACATTATACGCCAGGCCATGACTGGTAGCATACAGCTCACATATCTTCAGCAGAGTTCTTATAGACGAGATCGTTGGACCCAGCAGCACCATGTCGTCTGCGTAGCTTATACTATTAAAGCACACACCGTCCACATGACAACCGACATGTGTGCTGCTGAGTGCAACGATCAAGTCATTTACATAAAGATTAAAAAGACGTGGCGAGGAGAGCCCCCCCTGCCTCACCCCACACTGCAGACCGTATGACCGTGAATACGTATCGCCCCACCTGACATTATTCCGCTGGTTGGCATACCAATACCGAAAGATCTGAACCACCTCCACAGGCACCCGACCCCTCCAGTTTGCTCCAGAGTAGATCATACGAGACAAGATCGAATGCTTTTGAGAGATCGAGGAAACATGCGTATACAGGTGTACGCCTCCCGGTATAGTAATGTACTGCGTGTTTTAAACTCAGAATTGCACTCTCTGTTGATAGGTTTGGCCTAAAACCGAATTGCGCATCATGAATTTCGATGTATTTTGATAATTCTGAGTCCAACAGTCCATCCAACACTTTTGCCATGACGGTGGCAAGCGAAATCGGCCTATAATTCGCTTTATCAGCTATATCACCCGTTTTGTTCTTCACGATAGGTACAACGATGGTTTTTATTAGGTCATGTGGTAAATAAGAGTGACTCAGACATAACGAGAAGAACAAAGCGAGGACTCGAG
Organism: Coleophora deauratella; assembly: GCA_958295455.1. Taxonomy (NCBI): domain Eukaryota; kingdom Metazoa; phylum Arthropoda; class Insecta; order Lepidoptera; family Coleophoridae; genus Coleophora; species Coleophora deauratella. The sequence continues at coordinate 2,911,039 of OY282403.1, read as the reverse complement.
GCATATGCACACCCGCGAACTTTAAGTGCTCAATACTCAGACCAATATCATGTCCAGGGGATTTACCTCTAGACATCTGATCAATGATTCTGGACACTTGCTTTGCTGAAAATCTCATAGAATTTTTTGTCTCAGCTTCACCATCTGTCCGAGTATAGAGCACAAAGTCCCCCGCGGTCCGAAGAGGCGACTCAACCTTAAAATGTTGAACAAACATGTTCGCGATGGCACCCGGATCATTTGCTCCACCAACGCTCACCGGTAGATAATACTTTGTTGAAAAACATTATCGATCGCTGGATTTACCATTTTTGGATGGAAAGTCCAAAATTTTTTGACCTTAGAACAAAAGTTATCATAATTGAAAACAAAACAACATACATAGGTTCACATCGCCCAATAAGGAAAAGTAAATAATCGAAATATAATCCTGTAAAGAGGTCTAGAAACGACATAAGATAGTCTTAATACCAAATTATTGATTATTGGCGCCTTCTTTAAGTTGCTCTATGCTCTTTTTTACGCCTATCAAATCTGACATAGATAGTTCATTTGCGAAATATTTCGCAAATCACTTTATAGATGGAGTCACATATATTTTTTACACGCGTGAGGGTCAATTATTGAAGAGTTTTCTATTTCCTAGTCGAATCCATCGTCAGATCCTCACCTCTGAGACAAAAAAATATTTTGAAATCGAATTGATAATATTTAAGCGCAGACATACGCATATACAGATGATTTTTATACCGCCTCCTTTTGGGAAATCTAATAAAAATAAACGTTTCAAAAAAATCTTACCTACGCTATGTGGGTAGCAAATTCGTTCAATATTATAATATATAAAGAGGCATTTCATCTTAGCCCTCTAGGTTGGCAACGCATCTGCAATCTCCTCCGGGGTTGCAGGTGTCTATGGGCAGTGGTGATCACTTACCATCAGGTGACCCACTTGCTCGTTTGCCATCCTTATCACATAAAAAAAAAAAAAAAAAAAAAGCACTTACAGTGCTTGTTGCTTTTGTTGCCATGATTGAGAACTTGCATAGTCATTTTCTTTTATAAAAGATTCAAAAGAAGTACTTACACATACTAATAATAAATAATATTATATTACCTACCTACTAATATAGGATAGTGGTAAGAAATCACGAAAAAATCGTATAATTGACAAAGTTTGCATGAAAAGTCCAAAATTGTTTGAAATTTCGGAAAAGAGTTGTAGAACAAAGTAAAGAAAGTTCGAGTTAATTCAGTGAAAACAACCCATACCGTCCCCACTGCAGGGGCACGGGTCGCTTCCCATAACTCGGGAAGGTTAGGCCATACTCCATACACGGGGGCCAGTCCGGATTGGTGGAGGTAGTGGGGCTCACTCACTGCCAACACCAGTGTCAGAAGTTTTCAAGCCGCCTATAAAAGGCCTCCGACATGGCTTACGATACGACTGCCATCTTGTGACAGCAGCCAGCGCCAACGGCTTAACGTGCCTTGCGAAGCACGGACACGGTCGAGATGAATGCCACTAACAATCAAACCTATACAGGTTGTGACCGTGTCTGTAGTCAGTTAACCTGCGTGATCGATGCGACTAATTTCAATATACTTTACTACAAAAATATTATTTATTTATTTATAATAAAAAGGAAATAATTTACAATGGGTGGTCTATTGCTAGGTAGCGATTTCTTCTAGGTAACCTTCGGGTAGGAAAATATGATATACAGGGTGGTTTTTTGAGATGGGGATTTTTTGACTTTGAAAATAAAAATATTTTGACTTTGACTTTGACTTTGACATTAGCTACAGGAAAACGTTCTTAGGAGACTAACTCTAACTGTATACTTAAGCCTAATAGAGGGTAGCAATAAAGAAAAACTATAAATTGAAAAATTACAAACACGTTGAATTTATTGTATTATTATTTTATGTATTAACCAAATAATATTTTATACTATGATCCAATGTTTAAGAACAGAACTGCCCAAGCACACAAACTGTTTGGCAAATAAGCAAATACTTTAGCCGCTTACTTAGCCACTACTTGCGAAGTTCAACGCGAACTAAGAACAGCTTAAACTTGACAGAAACATCTGTCTGTTTTCCTTCACTCTGATCGGGGTGGCGTGGCGGCCATGTTGATTCGCCTTATGCCATTACTATATTCATTTATAAAGCGGACCAGATACTCAGTAATATTGACAGTATTATATTTTCTAGTATTGACAGTGTAGTGGTTGGAATGAAGGTTTGACAGGAAGTAATAATGGATTGACAATAATATTGATGTAAAAATACTGTAATCCTCCGCCAGAAAAACTGATAATGGAGTAAGCCTTGCATGAAGATGTTTAATTAAATCTTAGGTGGAGCCTTATGTTCCTATGCCCTTGAAGTGACGATGATGGTGAAGCTCAGTACCCAAATGTAACCAGAAGACAAAGTCGTAATATCAGTGTCTTAGTAAAATAACTTACCAAAACTCATAACTCAAAAAAAATGTATTCTTTTCTACAAAATATCATACACGTAGTCGAGACACGATTTGTCATGCCTTAATTACACTTAAATTATTTTAAAAAATGCTATGTACTTAGTGACAAAACGACAGCTTTACCCGACTGTCCCGAAAGATATCTATCTGTATATCTTATGTGCAAAGTTTCACTAGAACCCCCCCTTTTAGTAAATATTAAAGATCGTTTTTTTTAGATTTGTTTGTGATGAATTCCAGCTAGCCCCCAAATGATGCCCCAAAGCGGAATTTCCAGCCAGAGCTACCTCAAGCCAAATCCGAACTCTTTTTAAGTTGACTTCCTACATATGTAGTTGAATTTACATGATCGTCGACCGAACACTGTGCGATTTGCAAGTCGAAGCTGCGAGGCGCGGCTTTGAATATTTCGCCATTACCAATTTGACTTTGAAATGGGAGCAACCGCTTATCAGGAGAAGCGGGATCCTCTTGAGGTCGTCTGGCTTGTTTACTGAAGAGCCCTCCAGATTAAAAATAACTAACTGTTACGTTGGAACGGGTTGCAAAATAACTACATAACTGCTACCTGATTTTGAATATACTAGGTGAAAAGGAATAATTTATGACTTTCACTATAATCCTTTTTTTATATCTTTGAACTACCTCAGGCATAGTGGTTAACACACCTGGCTGCTAGTACGAGAATCATAGATTTAATTTCATAGACGATCTTGTTAGTTATACCTGGTGTTCTCACGACATTCGTGGTCACCTGTAGGGCATTTAGGACACCGCGTGCAATGTAACCATAATACATACATATACTTATGTTAAAATCTGCCGATTAATTTCGTAAAAATTTAAAGACTACATTTTCAGATTTTCACTTCAGACTTCAGGAGAGTTATAACATAACAAATTGAGTTGTTTTGCCAGTTATTCAATTCTCACCTACTCTTAAACCCCTCACCCCACCTTCATTAGGGTAATTAATCTTTTAACTGCTGACGTATCTCACGTCTACGGCTCATTGCGTGCGCGCCGCGCAAGGTACAGCCTTCAGGCGTCAGAGTGTCATTAGCACCTGATTTTCAAGTAGGTAAGCAAGTAGATGAGTGCGCTTTGCATAAAATATTAAATAAATAAAAATAAAAAAAACATATTGCGAATGTGTATGTTTCATTTGTAATTGCTTTGTGAACAAACAGTTTCTTATGTTCAAATTCTAATATTTCTTGCTAAAAACTCTTTAAAAAATCTTTAAAAAATACTCATTTGTTTTGAGAAAAAAAGGATTGTTTTCAAGCAAGCTAAGGATACACAATTTGAGGCCTATAATTTATAACATTTTATAAAACTGATTTCACTGTTATTCCAGAATATTCCTGGAGTATTCTTCTTAGCGTGTGGTAAGGTATAAAAAAAAGGTATAGACGGCGGTTGCCTAGTGTTGCACTTAGCATCATTATTTATAGTATTTATAGGTTTAAACGTAAGTATGGTAACCCTCTTTTTTTGAAATAACAGGCCTGTCACCGCTGTAATAAACTTTTTAGACTCAGAAGAAATTTCGAAAATAACACAGAGGTTAATTAGAAAACTTGAAACAATGTTTCGGTAAAAAAACATTTATGGGCAACAAAACTGCCGAAAAAAATTTGGCGGAGTTACAAAAATTCTGTCTAAAAAAATACGTGTGGCAGATTAATGACACATAAGTAATAAGTCTCTCTATTTAACTTCGGAATTCTGCTTGCCTATTATTGTACATACTACCGCCTCGCTCGGTACCATATTTTATAAGTAATTCGACCGCTTACTCGTTTTTAATTAAATAAAAAATGTAAACACTTAAGCAAGCATGTAAGCACTTGTGACTCCTCCGGTGTTGCGGGTGTCCATGGGCGGCGGTAATCGCTTACCATCAGGTGATCCGTCTGCTCGTTTGCCACCTATCACTTAAAAAAAAAAGAAAAAAAAATTGTGTGTTCATGCTACCTTATCAGGTAATTCGTCTTTGATTCTTTGTATGGGAAATCCAAAATTTTTACACATATTGAATTTAGGTTCCTTTTGGCACTTCGTGTAGTTTCATAAGTTCCTATTTTTGTAAAGGTGGTCCATTAGGATCCACGTTCCTCAAGTTCCCTCTTACTTAACTGAGTAAAAATAAATATAACTTGTTAAGCTTAATTCTGTCTCGTTGTTAATAATCACATCTTTGATTAGCGAGAGATGTTCAGTCAATAATTAATTGAACATCAACTATGTATAACGGGCAGATAGTTCTGAATTCTGATTTACCCAAGCTCCGTTAACTATTCTCAAAATCAGGGCCGCATTAAGGAATACTCTAACGACTCATAAAATAAAGGGTCCTTCTTTAATTAGCTGAAATAACTATGTATTCTACGTGCTGTGGCTACGCCAACTCTTTGCGACAGAATCTACTGGCCAGCGAAGAAGAAACACGTGGTTGTCAGTGAAGTGAATGACGGCATTCGTCTTCTGAGTGTTGAACTATGTTGTAGATATCATATTTTACTGAATATATAATTAAGATCTAAATGCAGTCCACTATTTAACACCACCAACACAAGAGTGTCACCATTTTCTGGTCCTTACTACCTCGCCAGTAATATATGAAGGTCGAGCAGCATTTATGAAGCGAATCAACAAAAAATCAGAGAACAGGAGCAAAAACAAGTGAAAAACAGACAATTGAGCAGAGCAGAACCAAAAGGCATAAAACGGAAAAGGAAAAGCACAGGAAACAGTCTAAAAGGGTTTGGTTGCAGCAGTTGTGAGTTCGTTCCATCATCTCCACTGACACCATATCACCTTTTCATCATAAAACATTTTCTCATCTCCTATAAATCATATCAAACGTAAACAATCTCTTTCATTTCAACTTCAATACTTCAACTTGTGTTCAATTCATTTAACCAAAAACAATTATTAAGTTTTTGAATGTTTAAATTTATGTTCGATTTCATTTTATTTTTAGTTTTTATTTATTGTTTGGTGCATGACAAGAACAGAATGGCAGACAAAGAGCAGACCTTCGAATCCTTAAAAAGAAAACGATCTTCTCACAAAGGAAAGATAACTGTTTTTAAAGGCTTCTTAGAAGTCTTGCAATCATGTCAAACCTTGTCAAATATCCAAATTCAGCAGCTTAAAGATAGGCTAAAAATCTTTTCAGATTTGTACAAAGTCTTCGATGAGACTCAGACTCAGATTGAAACACTCGATGGAATTTCAGATGAGGAACTCCCGCTACAGTTTGAAGAGCGGTCACAGTTCGAGAACAGCTACTTCTCTTTAGTGGCAACTGCATCTCAGTTGCTTCAAATGTATGTGCCGGAACAGTCTGCGTCGTCGTCGGTAACTACCCATTGCTCTCACTCGCAAAACAATGCATTAGTCAAGTTACCTACTATAGATTTGCCTCACTTCTCCGGTGACTATCATAATTGGCTTGAATTTAAAGACACGTTCGAATCTATTATACATCACAATAAATCCATTGATAAAATTCAAAAATTTCATTACTTACGTTCGTCTTTAAAGAACAGCGCAGCGCTAGTAATCACATCGCTAGAATTGTCCTCGGCAAACTATGACATTGCATGGAACCTTCTTTGTGAGCGCTATAATAATAAACGGCAACTTATTAGCAACCATGTGCACACATTGTTCAATCTCAGCAATATAAGCAAGGAGTCTTCAGCTTCACTGAGACAGCTTTTAGATACAGTAAACAAAAACATAAGAGCTTTGGCATCTTTAGGTGAACAGACTGATCATTGGGACACTTTGATCATACACTTGGTTTCAAGTAAATTGGATGCTATCACTCTCAGGCACTGGGAAGAGTACAAAGGCACTCTACCAGACATGCCAACCTTTGAAGATTTGAGTCGTTTAATCAAGAATCGTGCTGATTTACTTGAGTCGTTAGAGGACACTAAAAGCCAAACATGCAAACCAGATTTTCAGATCAGACAAATGCATAAGGCATTTACAAACAGCTCGCAACTACCTGCATGCCCACTCTGCAAGGCCTTTCACTACTTGTTTTCATGTGAAACATTTAGACAACTTCCTGTTCAATCAAGGATTGAAAAGGTGAACAAATTCAAAGTTTGTTATAATTGCTTACACCCAGGACATGAAAGCAAGTACTGTAGGGGTGGAGCCTGCAAGTATTGCAATCATAAGCACAACACTTTACTACATACAGACATGCCACAGAACAAACCAGTTTCACTCACAAGCACTGAGGGTGCATCAGTGTTACTGTCCACAGCTTTCGTCAATGTGCGTGCTAGGGATGGCACCTTCCATAGAGCTCGTGCGCTGCTTGATAATGGCAGCACTTCTTGCTACATTACAGAGGATCTTTGCAAAAGATTGCAACTCACTAAACACACCATACGAAGTTCGGTTACAGGAATAAACAGTCATCAGACAAACATCATTCATCAGACAAACATTCAGATACAGTCACTTCAGAATAAATATCAAGCAGACATATCGTGCTTAGTGCTCAATCAGATTTCAAATGCAATACCAAATACATGCGTAGATATAAACTGTCTCTCTCTACCTAATCATATAACACTGGCTGACCCCAAGTTCAATATTCCATCTTCCATTGATATTTTGCTGGGCGCAGAAATATTTTGGAAAATATTAGGTTCGGGAAAGATAAGTTTAGGCAAACACTTGCCCACACTTCATGAGACAGAACTAGGATGGTTGATTTCAGGTTCCATTCCTAGCAACAACCAGCCAAACAAAAATAGTTGTTACTTTGTAGATAATGTATCTACGCAGCTAACACGCTTCTGGGAGCTTGATACAATACCCACTCCACAGACAAACAAAACACTACAATTTGAAGATAATCAGATTTGTGAAAAAATATTCACAGAAACCACTACTCGTGACATCGACGGTAGGTTCATAGTTACCATACCACTGAAGCAATCTCCAGAATGCCTTGGTGATTCATATTATCAAGCGAAACGCCGTTTTCTCAATATAGAAAGGCGTTGTGATAGAGAACCTGTTTATAAGGAACAATATGCCAAATTTATGCAGGAGTATATCGAATTAGGTCACATGGAACCTAGTAGAGACAGACAGGATAGCTCGCCGTCATACTTTTTACCTCATCACGGCATAATTCGTGAAGCAAGCACAACTACAAAATTTCGTACTGTTTTCGATGGTTCTGCGCTCACCACTAATAAAATATCATTCAATGACATTCAGCATATAGGTCCCGTCGTTCAGGATGACATTGTTTCCATACTTATCAGATTTCGCCAACACAAATACGTAATGTCTGCTGACATTGAAAAGATGTACAGACAGATTCTTATAACAGAAAAGCAAAGGTCACTTCAGCAGATATTATTTCGATTCACTAAATCTAATCCTATACAGGTGTACAGACTCAAAACAGTTACATATGGTACAGCCTCAGCACCTTACCTTGCCACAAGGTGCGTTAAACAGGTCGGTTTGGAATGCAAAGATAAGGATATTTCTGATGTTATCATTCATAATTTCTATGTAGACGACCTGCTTTCTGGTGCTGATGACGAGTCTCATTTATTATATCTTGCCAACGGAGTATACACAGAGTTAAAGAAATCACAATTGCCTTTAAGGAAATGGCAATCCAATAATCCTAATTTAGTTACTAAATTAAAACTTCCACATGAAAATAAAATTACGCACAATTTAGATTCTAAAAATTTGTCAAAAACATTGGGAATTTATTGGAATACAACAGACGATACACTGACATATTCAACTCAAATAAAAAACTCACAGAAAAGCACAGTTACAAAACGTTCAATCTTGTCCACCATCGGACAAATATTTGACCCACTGGGTCTCGTCAGTCCATGTATATTAGAAGCCAAGTTATTAGTGCAAAAGTTATGGCTTACGCAGCTAGACTGGGACACTCCAGTGCCCGCTGGTTTACAGTCTCTATGGAAAAAGCTTATTGAATCGCTCTTAAACATTAATTGCATTACGATCAATAGGCGAGTATTTAGTGACAATCCACAGAATATCGAAATACATGTGTTTTGTGATGCTTCACAGTATGCATACGGTGCTTGTTTGTATATACGCACTATTACAACAAAAGGAAAAATACACACGAATTTACTAATAGCAAAGAGCAGAATCGCCCCTCTTAAATCATTAACTATTCCTCGTCTAGAATTATGTGCATGCATCATTGGTATAAACCTATATAAAAAGGTTAAAGAATCGCTTAGACTAAAACAACCTATTAATTCCATATTCTGGAGTGATTCAATGATAGCTTTATCATGGATAAGATCGTCACCTCATAAACTTCAATCATTTGTAAGCCACAGAGTCACAGAAATTCAAAACAACAGTAAACAATAAACATGGCGTTATGTTCCTACCAAACAGAACCCCGCAGATCTCATATCACGCGGAGTTACATCTCAGCAGCTAGCACAGTCTACTTTATGGTTTACAGGACCATTTTTTCTCAGAGAGGATGAGGCCAGCTGGCCTGTCCCGCCAGGTCAGCTCAGTGAATCTGAGCTGCCGGAAACAAAACGTCCAGGTGTTACTTCACAGACACAATGCTTTGCTCAGATCGAAGAAAATTCTTTCATTTCGAGATACTCCAATTTTACTAAACTGTTACGCATCACAGCATACATATTACGATTCATTCATAATTGTAAAAACAAAATTCACGACATTTGCAGTGTAACTCCAGATCCTCTAACAACCAAAGAGTTATGCGATGCTCGACTTTGCTTAGTAAGAGTAGCACAAACTGCATCTTTTCCTACAGAATATCAGACACTTTTAAATAAAAAGTCTTTACCTGCCAATAATTCACTTAACTGCCTACATCCTTTCATGGATAATTCCAATGTTATTCGTGTAGGCGGAAGACTCTCACACTCGCGGTTTAGTTATGACAAAAAGCATCCGATGTTGTTACTTTCAAACCATCACATATGCAAAATTATTTTTTCAACTGTTCATGTACAGTTGCTTCATGCAGGGCCGCAGCTTTTGCTGGCTCATATACATGAAACTTATTGGCCATTAGGTGGTCGCAATTTGGCAAGAAAAACAGTTCAGTCTTGCTCTATTTGCAAACGATATCAAGGTAAGACGGTTGCTCCCATAATGGGTAATTTGCCTACACAAAGATTGCACGCAGAATTTATATTCATTAACATAACAGTAGATTATGCTGGGCATTGGCATTGGCCTCATTATTGAATGATCAGTGATCGGAAGGGTCGCGGAAGCAAATTAATTAAATCATACATTTGCATATTTGTATGTCTTGCAGTGAAAGCAGTGCACTTGGAGTTAGTTACCGATATGACGAAAGAATCTTACATGGCTGCTCTCAACAGATTCATTGCCCGCCGCGGAAGGCCAAATCAAATATTTTCAGACAATGGTACCAATCTAGTGGGTGCATCAAAGGTTATCAGTCATTTTTTTAAAAACAATGCAGCCTCCATCAGCGCCTTTGCTGCAGATAAAGGCATCTCCTTTCATTTTAACCCCCCTTACGCTCCCCATTTCGGAGGTCTGCACGAAAGTGCTATAAAATCAACCAAACACCATTTAAAAAGAGTGCTTACCCAGATCGAGGGAATCCTTAATTCGAGACCCCTCACCCCACTCTCATCAGACCCATCAGATTTCACTGCTCTTACTCCATTTCATTTCATAATTGGACGAACTCTCTCTGTCATACCTTATCCACAGACTAGCGGAAGTCGTGCCATCTCACATCTTCCCAGATACCAGCGCGTAGAGGAGTTACGCCAACACTATTGGCGCAGATTTTATAAGGAATACATATCACAACTTCAGTTGAGAACCAAATGGAAAACCTCACATGGGTGTTTAAAGGAAGGCATGATGGTTGTCGTCAAGGAGGATGGCATTCCTCCAGCTCAATGGTTGTTGGGTCGAATTGTTCAAGTCTACCCAGCATCAGAAGACAGAATCTCTAGAGTAGCCGACATTCAAACAAAAAATGGGAAATTAAGGAGGAGTTTCAATAAGATTTGCCCTCTTCCAGCCTAGCTCTTCACCACCGCGCCGCTGGCAGCATGGCTACGCCAACTCTTTGCGACAGAATCTACTGGCCAGCGAAGAAGAAACACGTGGTTGTCAGTGAAGTGAATGACGGCATTCGTCTTCTGAGTGTTGAACTATGTTGTAGATATCATATTTTACTGAATATATAATTAAGATCTAAATGCAGTCCACTATTTAACACCACCAACACAAGAGTGTCACCATGCTGGTTAAATTGTTTTCCGGGTTTTTAGAATGAAACAGCTATAAAGCCTATTACAAATTGGTGTAAAACCCGGAATATGGGCTTCTACTTGTTCCAGAGATGATTTTACTCGTATATTTGAAAAAAGTTTTTTTTATGAAAAAGGGTCTTGCAAATTTTTGTTGTAGTTACATCCATTCATTTTAAAGTACGTTTAAATACATCTCGAAATAAATTTATAATTCCTTTGTGTTATGAATAGTGCTATGAATATATCGTATATAGCCAGTTGCCCATTGCGTTCCCCAATCTTGGTAAGCCCGCTTCCATCTTCGGCATCATCATTACTTACCATCAGGGTAGATGATGAGCAATATAGCTTATAATATCTCTATGCTGATATTAATTTGGGGACTATGAATGACGGCATGACGTCAATTTAAATAATAAAGTCATTTCATTAAATTGAATAGAACTATTTTATTCTAGTTATAGAGTTCTCTATCAATAATCAGTAAAATCTATAATAAAACACTACTTAGCTTACTTTATTGAAACCTTTACTGGTAAATCTTTTAGGGCCTTCGCATAAATAAGATCAAGGGCATCAAACAAAACCTTAGCCGGCCCTGGATAAAGCTGATTACGAATGGTATTTAGAGGTTCTTCTGCCTAGTGGCTATAAGCCGGAATCACGAATTGGAACATCTTATTATTCTCGATAAGACTGTTGGACTGCTAATATAAATAGAATAGCAATATTTTTTGTCCTCTTTCGTCTGCGAAAACCAAAGTATTACCTCGGAAAATATATAGTTTTGCGTATAATATAAGAAAGAGGACAAAAATAATGAGATCATGTATAGTTGAGTCCTTTAGTAAAAAAATCGAGATAATCCGTTTTCGCAGTATAACGGCGATATTTATTTGATGACAGTTTTAAAGGACACTGATCATCTATTTATGGAAGTTGGACCAAGTGCTAACCAGAATAAACACATAGTGTATTTTTTTTTGTTGTATTTTGTTGTTTGTCAACACTATTCTGTAAACCGAAGCGCTTCAAAATCTGTCCAAGGAGTCAAGAGAAAAAAGTTTTTTTGCAGTTTTGACAGCTTAATGAAGAATGTTAATGGGTCCGTTAAATCACTTGAAACTTTATGACCTTGTAGCCTAAGTGTCTAGAAATACACTTGTTTTTGTTTCATTTAAATCAAGCGAGTAGTTTTGAAGTTACGATAATTTTAGTTTCCGCCTTTTTCAAATACTTCGCTCGGGCGCGCCAAGCGCGCGTGACGTCATACCGCAACTCGCCGCTCTCACCGTACTGTGTTCTTCATACATTGCTATCGGATGGTCCCTACGTTCCCCACAATAACATTTCTAACTGTAGTTTTTTTTTATGTGAATCGGTGTTACAGTAGTGTTACAAGTATAATCGATGACAGTTTTAAAAATTGATTGAATAAAATTATCTATGACACAAAAAAAACAAAACGAAAATCGGTTCATCCGTTTGGGAGCTACGATACCACAGACAGATACACAGATACACAGACACGTTAAACTTATAACACCCCTCTTTTTGCGTCGGGGGTTAAAAATCGAATGATTCCTTAAATAGACGAGTTAAGCTACTATTTCTCAAATAACTCCGATTTCTTTACCGCGGCCGCCGAGACAATGATTAAAAATGCAAAAGTACTTACAACTTATTTTTTTTCTTTCTTATCACATATTTTTTTTTTTTTTTTTTATGGCAGAGGTGGCAAACGAGCAGACGGATCACCTGATGGTAAGCGATTACCGCCGCCCATAGACACCCGCAACACCAGAGGAGTCACAAATGCGTTGCCGGCCTTTGATTTGGGAGTACGCTCTTTTCTTGAAGGTTTGAATGTCGTATCGGTCGGTAAATCTGTTGATCCTTATAAGATACCTATACATATATACCTACATACCTATTTTTCATTACTAGTATTGAAAAATTTAGGTAATAATGATATTTATGAACTTGATATTTCGGAAATAAGGAGTGAGGGGCAAGGTAAAAGTGATGGTGTCAAAATCACTTATGTCATCAACTGTAATATAATGACACAATAACGACACTGAAGCGGTCATGGCTCAGCGCTGCTTACGTGGTCGCGTCGATCACGCAGGTTAACTGACTACAAACACGGTCACAGCTTGGATGGACTTGACTAGCAGTCCATCCAAGCTGCCTATAACGCCTCCGACATAGCTTGGCGACTGCCATCTAGTGATAGTTACTGATATTTAAGCCCATCCAAGTTGTGACCGTGTCTGTAGTCAGTTAACTTGCGTGATCGATGCGACCACATAAGCAGCGCTGTGCCATGACCGCTTGAGTGCCGTTATTGTGTCATTATATTACAGTTGATGACATAAGTGATTTTGACACCATCACCTTTACCATGCTCCTCACTCCTTATTTCCGAAAACTGGGCATAAAACTTAAACAAATATATATACAGAAAATAGATCTTCGCTTATAAATTACTTGAAAATCTCTAAGACGTTATCTATAAATCTTAAAATAAGTTGATAAAATTTAAAATATTGTTTGTTTGTAGGTGTGGACAAAGCCCTCTGCGCGAGAGTCAGACTCGCACTTGTCCGGTTTTTATTTTTTATGGGTTTCGGTTAACTCATATTTATTTTATTTTAGATTGGCTAGAAATAGCTACGGCGACGACGTTACTGTTTATGCAAAAGTTATCAGATAAGGAGAAGGTGATAGACACAACTTTTGGCTTTGGGTCTGGGTGGATCATACTTTTCATGTATTTCTTTTGACTTTAAGGTTCAAAAATATAACAGTAAAAAATAACTTTTCGGGTATATTGGTAGTTGTATTTAAGCACTTTGACACGAGCACGATTTCCTAGTTTTTGGATTCGTCATTTTTAAAATTTTCAACGCAAACTTCATACATAGAGGTAGGGAGCGGTGCGCGCACTGAGCGACCGTTGCAGAGTGACGTCACAGCAGCGTGCGGCGACCCCGCGTCACTTGCCTACCTAAATAATTCAGTATCTCGGAAACTATCAAACGTATCAAAAAAAATTTTTCACCATATTTTTTTATTTTTAATAGAGTATATTTTAAGATAAAAAACAAAAATTGGTGGTATTCTTCATTTTGTATGGAATATCAAATTCTAAAATGATGTTTTTTTTATTAATGTAGGAGATCTTATCATTACACATTTTTATAAATCTTCTTTTTTTTACGTAGACAATATTGCTGCCCAAGAAGTTTTATTTCGTTGCTGATTTTGCAAGCGTCTATCGTTTGAAACTTGAATACTAAACGTTTTTTTGTTATAAGGAACCTAATATTAAGGAACCTAAAGTGTTTTTATGTGTAGTCTATCTGTCATTTGCAGATTTTCATTGACTCACTGAAGTTGAGCGGGTATGTCCTGCCCAACTCATTATAAATTTTGTAGAAATCTTCAAACTCTCCAGCTGTCCAGATTTGCAAAGCAAAACGGCGGCACCAGACGTGTCTCGAATCGGAATTAGACTTTAAAATTAGGTAAGTAATTATTACAGATAAGTATTGCTTACCTTTCAGCTTGCATATTGATTTTCAATAATCTCCTTTATAGGCTTTTGTGTTAGTAAACGAATGCCGTAATACGCTTTTGAGACGTGGCTGAAATAATTATTTTGGGATTGTGATGACCAAACCCTTTGAGATTATTGAGGTTTTCGTCGGATTTGAAAAGAGAACCGATAGAATTATTAATAAAGTGGATATTTCTCGTTGTTTCAAGTCAGCAAGGATCTATGTGTATACAGGATCAAAATTCAATGTTAAGTACGAAAATAGTATTTAATTAAATCATCATCAAAGATATACCTGGTTCCAATCCAAAAAAAGTAAAAGGTAAACGAACTTACTATGGAATTGAAACATACCAACGTCATTTGCCTAGTAAGTTTGTTTACCTTTTCCTTTTATTTTTTTGATTGGAATGAACTGTACGTGGAAACTTAATAGATGAATTGTATTATTGTTCTCACAAAAAATAAGAAACAGCATTTTTTGTGTGTACAGTTTCAGTATCATATAAGAATAACTATCATCAAATAAAATAAAATAAAATAGAATAGAACAGAACAGAACGGAACGGAACGGAACGGAACGGAACGGAACGGAACGGAACGGAACGGAACGGAACGGAACGGAACGGAACGGAACGGAACGGAACGGAACGGAACGGAACGGAACGGAACGGAACGGAACGGAACGGAACGGAACGGAACGGAACGGAGCGGAGCGGAGCGGAGCGGAGCGGAGCGGAGCGGAACGGAACGGAACGGAACGGAACGGAACGGAACGGAACGGAACGGAACGGAACGGAACGGAACGGAACGGAACGGAACGGAACGGAACGGAACGGAACGGAACGGAACGGAACGGAACGGAACGGAACGGAACGGAACGGAACGGAACGGAACGGAACGGAACGGAACAGAACTGAACAGAACAGAACAGAACAGAACTGAACAGAACAGAACAGAACAGAACAGAACAGAACAGAACAGAACACAACTGAACAGAACACAACTGAACAGAACACAACTGAACAGAACAGAACACAACAGAACAGAACAGAACAGAACAGAACAGAACACAACTGAACAGAACACAACTGAACAGAACAGAACACAACAGAACTGAACAGAACACAACAGAACTGAACAGAACTGAACAGAACTGAACAGAACTGAACAGAACAGAACAGAACTGAACAGAACTGAACAGAACTGAACAGAACTGAACAGAACTGAACAGAACTGAACAGAACTGAACAGAACTGAACAGAACTGAACAGAACTGAACAGAACTGAACAGAACTGAACAGAACTGAACAGAACTGAACAGAACTGAACAGAACTGAACAGAACTGAACAGAACTGAACAGAACTGAACAGAACTGAACAGAACTGAACAGAACTGAACAGAACTGAACAGAACTGAACAGAACTGAACAGAACTGAACAGAACTGAACAGAACTGAACAGAACTGAACAGAATTGAACAGAACTGAACAGAACTGAACAGATCTGAACAGAACTGAACAGAACTGAACAGAACTGAACAGAACTGAACAGAACTGAACAGAACTGAACAGAACTGAACAGAACTGAACAGAACTGAACAGAACGGAACAGAACGGAACAGAACTGAACAGAACTGAACAGAACTGAACAGAACTGAACAGAACTGAACAGAACTGAACAGAACTAAACAGAACTGAACAGAACTGAACAGAACTGAACAGAACTGAACAGAACTGAACAGAACTGAACAGAACTGAACAGAACTGAAACGAACGGAACGGAACGGAACGGAACGGAACGGAACGGAACGGAACGGAACGGAACGGAACGGAACGGAACGGAACGGAACGGAACGGAACGGAACGAAATGAAATAAATAAATTTGAATAGAATTGAACTGAACTGAACTGAACTGATCTGACCTGGCCTGACCTGACCTGACCTGACCTGACCTGACCTGACCTGACCTGACCTGACCTGACCTGACCTGACCTGACCTGACCTGACCTGACCTGACCTGACCTGACCTGACCTGACCTGACCTGACCTGACCCGACCTGACCTGACCTGAACTGACCTGACCTGACCTGACCTGACCTCACATCACCTCACCTCACCTCATCTCACCTCACCTGACCTTACCTGACCTGACCTGACCTGACCTGAACTGACCTGACCTGACCTGACCTGACCTGACCTGACCTGACCTGACCTGACCTGACCTGACCTGACCTCACCTGACCTGACCTGACCTGACCTGACCTGACCTGATCTGACCTGACCAGAACTGGTGTGAAAGAGAAGTGTAGAAATAGGCTCCAATCATGTTGGAGGTAGTGTAGTAATATAAAAGAAAAAAAAAAACCTGACCTGACCTGACCTGACCTGACCTGACCCTGACCTGACCTGACCTCACCTGAACTGAACTGAACTGAACTGCACTGAACTGAACTGAACTGAACTGAACTGAACTGAACTGAACTGAACTGAACTGAACTGAACTGAACTGAACTGAACTGAACTGAACTGAACTGAACTGAACTGAACTGAACTGAACTGAACTGAACTGAACTGAACTGAACTGAACTGAACTGAACTGAACTGAACTGAACTGAACTGAACTGAACTGAACTGAACTGAACTGAACTGAACTGAACTGAACTGAACTGAACTGAACTGAACTGAACTGAACTGAACTGAACTGAACTGAACTGAACTGAACTGAACTGAACTGAACTGAACTGAACTGAACTGAACTGAACTGAACTGAACTGAACTGAACTGAACTGAACTGAACTGAACTGAACTGAACTGAACTGAACTGAACTGAACTGAACTGAACTGAACTGAACTGAACTGAACTGAACTGAACTGAACTGAACTGAACTGAACTGAACTGAACTGAACTGAACTGAACTGAACTGAACTGAACTGAACTGAACTGAATTGAAAAGAACAGAACAAAACAAAACAAAATTGATACTTCTGCGTATACGCCTAAGGTCTTCTTAGCGTTTACGCCCTTTGAACCCAAAAGTATCGAAATAAATCACACTTTAAAATTATGTATTTAGTTTCAAACCGATGTGATATTTTCTAAGATCCCTTCATCAACCATGAACATTGCTGAACTTGAATCCTGACACCTTTCAAACCAATTTATATGTAAAAAAAATAAGTTCAAAAACTAAAACCCGACTACGGAAAATCTCTCGCTGAAAAGTATGAAACAAGAAAGTATTATACAAATAGTGATGTTCAGAAGATAGCCGTGGTCGTATGATAGTATGTAATTTAGGGTTGTTTATCCCTAAGGATAAGGTGGCATACGTCCACGGCTATCTTCTGAACATCACTGTTTGTATAATACTTTCTTGTTTCATACTTTTCAGGGAGAGATTTTCCGTAGTCGGGTTTTAACTGCATTCATAAAGATCGATTCCGTTTGTTAGGTGCATGCATAGGCTTCAAATTTATGCAACTTTGTTTTTTCGGACTTCTAAAATTACCTTTGAAAATATGATTTTGTTTACTTTCAGCAATACGTATCTCTGTTTTGACTTATTATTATTTAAGATCACGTACTAAACTTTAATTTCAGTCAAAATATATTACTGACATTTAATTTTCAAAGATATTTATTACTCAAGCCATGTAAACAGTAACATCTCTGTGAATCTTTCTACGTAGATACCTTTTTGAGAAGGTCGCCTTTTATAATTTTAATAAATGCCTGCCTGCATGATATATGAAAGAGATTTTAATTAAAAATATTGCCTTTAGATTTCTTCTTAGAAGGTATACGCATAAATTAAAAATCTTTGAATAATTTTGGGTGGAGTTTCATCTGTATTTTTTGTCATATTTCTTTGTGTAGGATTTGATTATTTATCTTAATGTACAAAAAAAATTACCAGGGTACAGTGGCATGTTTCCTTAAAAATATGTGCATCAAGTGCAGTTTTTGAAATAATAAAATATTTACCGAAATGAATTACGGTAAAACTTTTACAAAAAAAGATATTACATTTTTTGTGAAAAATCTCATTTCAAACTGTACCAATAATTGGTACAATATGGTAACTTTGTCCTAAGGTAAACATTTTCAAGAATTTCGTAAAAGTGCCAATATCTCGAAAACTATGACACTTTTACTAAAGTGAAATAGACATTTTCTGGCTAGTCAGGACCTGGCCCATCAGCACTCCAAGGATTATCGTTGGTTTTTGGGACATCCTGTAATTGAGTTACGTATATTTATGTAGATCACATTTATATCAAAAATGAAGAGATGCATCAACGGTTACCAACCAAAATGGGACAAGAATAAAGTGCAGTGTTTTTGGTATTGTTTAATGAGATCCATCCAATTTCTTCTTGTCCAAGTAAAAGCTTAATGGAAAAATATAAAATATATAGTTCATTAATATCATATCATCCGAATGACGTCCAACGTTAAACAAAGGCCCCCATAGACTTCCACTCTGCCTTGTCTTTATTTTTTTACCCTCAGTTGGTAAGCCCTTGATCTTGGTTCTGAGCCATATGCATCCAGCGGCTTCCAGCAAACCTGATCAGGTCAACAGTGTGATCATCATCAGGCTGTTAAGGTCTTTCAGTCAAGGTTTTCCCTCGAGAAAAGTGATCTTAGTCCTATTTGATCATGATCAGGTAAAATCCCAAGCATAGTCCTCTTAATAACCCGTTAAGCTAAAAAAAACTGTTTTGAAATATGTGTTTAGTACTGAAACTCCACGTAACGAGATGTGATCGACTACTCTCTGTAGATATTTGCAATACCATGGGTGCTATCGATGGATTCCTGATCCTTTAAAAGCCTTTTTTTAATCTGAAATTCCCTAAGAACAATGCAGTACTCGTTGATGTCTTTTGTACGATCGATGCATTTCACTTGATTTATGGTAATAATATAAAAATTAAAATGTAAATTCAAAAGCGTAGCGCGGCTACAAACTGTTTCGAAGCCATGACAACTACTCCATCATAGACTCTGGCCAACGAAAGCTGTCCACAAGAAACGGCGGCAAATTTAAAAAAAAACGTCATCTTCTTCTTACTTCATTAGGCAACTGTCACCTATTATAACGGTTATATTGGATGGAAAATCTCAAAAACAAAAACTTCAGTCATTAACCGAGCATTTTTCGTTATTTTATTGAATATTCTTCTTTTTACGTTGATGTTGGCGGAATTAATGTGGCGATACATAATAAGAGGCCACTAAAAAAACCGAATTTCCGTACGTCTGGCAACCCTGAGAGAGAGACACAATGTCGGCAATAATTTTAAACCGTTTGCTTAACCTGCCGGTTTGCAGTTCTGCCGAAGTCAAATATATTACACACATAGAGGCCAGTCACATCCATGGACGTATGACCGTTTTAAACCGTATCTACCAAACGGTCACGTCCTAACAAGGTCCCGTAACGTACGACTGATAAAAAAGCCTTTGTAAATAAATTGCGCCAATATATCGGAGTCGAAATCTATTAAAACCAGTTAAACGGGTTAGAAACTCGAAAACGAGTAGTTAGTGTCCGAGAGGCCCATTCAATAGATCCGGATAAGTGGATCGTTACTCGTCCGGCAATATCCGGTAAGAACCGGTAAAAACCGGATTAGAGAGGTTACGTTAATGGCGGATCTGAGAAAAGTGATGCAATTACCGATAAATTGATTCTTCCCTTTTGTTCTATCTGCCCTGGCCGTGCCTTTTGATCAATTGATTGAGGACGTTCCTTACTTTTTGCGCAGTCTGTACAACCGTCCGTCTCGTAAATCTGATTTATGTAATGGGCTGTGAGAGTGAGTGATTTTCTGCTAGCACTTTGTATTTCTGGGGCTCCATATACAGGGGTGTCAACGGGATGTACGGACGGAATGAGGATTACTAAGCCTGCACCCTTTTATTTTATTTTGTGTCTAATAAAGATTATTTATCTTATCTTAATATGAGCGCTTGGCCCGATTTTGGTACCGATTCGTACTTACAGGGGGGAGGGCGCATTTAGAGAGGGGAATGGAGAAGCTATAATGTACTGTTGTTATAATGTATTACAGAACTAATATACAAAACTGAGCTATCACTATGGCGGTTTTTTTATGAGTGAATGATGTTACCATACAAGATCAGTCTAATATGAGTCGTACTCGAACAAATGATTCCAAACTGGATGAAAGAAAAAAATTTTTTCCCATAACACATTATATTGTATGTATATTGATACATTTTGTGGTAGTACGGAACCCTCGGCGGGTGAGTCTTATTCGTACTAGTCACGTTTTTTGATTTTTAAAATTTTATCGCACTGAAAATTAAATTCTAAAAGAGCTTGTTATCATTTGCATTTTGCACCTATCTTTACGCGTGAAACCTGAAAAAAACACGACAAACATGTATAATTGGCTTTATTGCATTGCAATTCTTGTATAGGATTATTTTTGCAAATTGAATATGGATTTTGTCCTGAAAGTTACTTAGTTTCATGAGTGAAAACTCGGTGGCTAAGTGGCTAGCGATCTTGACCTCTGATCCGAGAGTCGTGGATTCGATCCCCACACAGGGCAAACTTTTCTGTGATGAGCGGAATTGTTTGCTCTGAGTCTGGGTGTATAATATCTATATATGTATGTATTTAAATGTATATGTGTATGTATATCAGACTCTGGTTCCCAAGATACAGGGAATCCTAGTTTGGGCCAAGATGACCGTGTGTAATTTGTCCCGGATATTATTATTATTATTATAACTATAATTAAGATTTATCAAGTTTTTAGAATAAGCCTTAAAACAATAACGTTAACATTTTTATCTTTAAATTCAACCCTCATCACAGGCATAAATAAGGTTGGTCGGTAAGTCATTATTACAGAGACACAGAGTTACTTATTATATGAATAACAAATACGGTCGTAATTTAATGTTAATCAGGTCGTTACCACAAAATACGATTGCGTATGAACCAACCAGTATCTAACACGATTTTCAAAAATTAGTTGCGGTTACAACGAGCCCGATAAGGGCCGCTCCACACGATCTTCATTCCCTACACGTATTACGCGTGAATTTCGGCTATCTTATCCGCCTACCCAAAGGTGATCGTATTTCAAAAATAAAATCTTTATTGTTTACTGCGTCGGAGGTTGGGTTTTTGTACGTATATCGTAGTAGTGAGCTATGGGAGTTTTCATATGTTTTCGGTTTTTTTTTTCATAAGTTTTCTTATCGTGCTTCAAGCGTGGTGTACTAAAAGTCTATTAAATAAGTTTCTTTCTAAATAATTATACTGCAAAAAACTTGAAAAATCTTTATTACAGCAGAAAGTAATTATTACCAAGAAATAAGATACTACTTCTTATTTCCAAATTCAACGCCAACAGATTTTACTTAAAATCTATTTTGAAATTCAATTAAATTTAAAGAACAAATTAATTCAGCAGACACAAAAATACGAATCCTAAAAATTTTGCTTTTTAGAATACAGGGTGACCTTTCATTCGAAGAAAAGCGGATAATTGTGGATGCTAGTCGTGAAAAATGACTTTACCCAAGGAACCTATAAAGTCGAAGCAACTAAATGTCTAATTATAATAGGTAATTGTTTATAATTATCACAGTTGGTTTTTTATTTATAATTTCTTTTTATTCTATTATTTGTGTGAGTTTTTAACCGACTTCAAAAAGGAGTTTCTCAATTCGAGGTATGCTACGTGATTACTTCGCCAATTATGAATCGATTTTGATGATTCTTTTTTTGTTCTTCTCATATATTATTCTCTGTATATGTGTGTGTTTTTGTCACACAAATCTTTATAACTTATCCATACTTATTAAGATAAGAAATTTAACTCCAAAATTACCAAAGTTACCAGAGGTGTTCCGCAAGGTTCCATTTTGGGCCCCTTATTCTTTATAATTTTTACAGACGATTTAATTAACCATATAAACCAGGCTTTTAATGACATTAAATTAGTAGTATTCGCTGACGACAATAACGCAATTATTTCTGCAAACAGTAACGAAGAACTCAATCAAAAAGTAAATAGAGCTCTACTAGCGTTTGACAAGTGGTTTAAAACAAGTAACCCAGAGCTAAATACGAATAAAACATCTATTCTACTGTTTAAAACTACGACAAAAAGTAAAGAAACTATGGTAATAAAGTAAAATGGCAAGGAAATTGCAGTTGTAGAAGGAGCTAAGTTCCTAGGAATACACGTAGGTCTTTTGAGTTGGAAATACGAAGTTGATGCTGTGGTGAACACTGTCAGTTCAGCGTGTTATGCCCTAAGAACACTAAGAGATGAATAAAAATATATCAGAGCTTAAGATGGTGTATTTTGCTTTAATAGAGTCTGAAATTAGGTACAGTATTAAACTGTGGGGCAACAGCTATAAATACAATGTATCTAAAAGATTCACTATTCAAACGAGAGCACTTAGGACTATGTTGAGACTTCCACAAACCAAATCTTGTCGCCCATATTTTATTGACTTGAACATACTAACGGTACCCTGCCTCTACATATTTCTTATTGTTTGTGATATTCAGCTTAAACCGCGTCAAATCGAATCCGATCATGATAGAGATATGAGACTGAATACAAGACGTAAAGACTTAAACAATGCAGTGAGACCAACTTTAGAGGTGGTAAGACACAGTGCATATTTTCAGGGTGTGTCTTTATAACAAATTACCTACAGAATTCAAAACTATTATGAGCGCGTCGATCTTTAAAAACAAGGTTAGATGCTTCTTGTTGCAAAGGTGTTACTATAGCATCAAGGAATTTGTTGAAGATAAAATTCAATGTTTTAATATTTATGTATTTTTAATTTATATCCTTGGACATTAGAAACTTATTAAGTATTATGAATTTTCAATTATTGACATAAATGATTATGCTATATGACATTGTAGTAAAAGGAAATTGGGTGTTTAAAATCTACCTAAATATAATTTTTTTTGTATGTATTTTAATTTATGCTGAATAGAACTTAATTTTTAATTTTTATTGTTTTTAATGTAATGTATTACTATTTTTGATTCCTTTTTATTGTGATATTTTTATCTAAGTACTGTTACTATGAGTTTAATCTACTGACTTTTAATAAATTCTAACTACAATCTTATTTTTATCTTATTTGTTATGTATGCTTGAATTTCAAACACAATCATGTATTGTTCATGAATAAATAAATTGAAAATTGAATTGAAATTGAATAAGTGATCAGTCAATTTGCAAAGGAAAGTCAACGAATGTTTTCTCACCAGTTATAAGTTATCATTTTATAAACAGCATATTTACCATTCTCGGCAGTCTCGTCAGCAAAAAAGGAAATCGTCTTGTATTTGTAAGGAAAGCCATTTATTCAGCTCTGAGTATATTTTATACAGCTTAATGTGTATTTTTCTTAGCACTAAGTATTTATTAGGCCGCGTGCTCAGAGCACCATCTTAAGGCTTTTTAGCAATAACCTTTTTTACTCAACGGATTAGTAAAATTTACCGTAATGATTTCTACCCAAAAATGTTTTCGGCCCCTTCTACTCAACGAGGTGTATTGCCTAGTTAATTTTTCATACTGAGTTCTTTGTTATCTTTTCTTTGAGGGAAATATTGGAGTTAAGTAGGTAGTAAATCTTCTAAAACAAAATACATATCAGATGGTACATATTTCAAAAGATTTATCATCGTCATCATCATCAGCCAAAATATGTCTGCTGAACAAAAGTCTTCCCCAAAGATTTCCACGATTGGTCTTGCGCTGCCCGCATCTAGCGGCTTCCTGCGCCCTTTACCAGTTCATCGGTCCAATTTTTAAAGGTTGCATATTACATAACTTTCAGGTACAGTCGTTATACTAAAAGGAATCAGAAGAATGAAATACAACAACTATTATAATATCGAACCTGAGAATTGCGGGTCCGTTATCCTCTCTAGGAAAATATCGTACATAACTAAGTATTTCCCAGGCAATGATCGTTATGTAATGCATTTAAGCTTTATAGTTTCTACCTAGGTGTATACTGTACCGTGTATAAACATACATAAGTTCTATCAATTGACTTTAACAAAAATGGGTCAAAATTCTTTTGATAGTAAACTTGTAGCATGTGGAACAATTTTAATGAGGTTTCGTTTGAGCTATCTATTTATAGATTGGACACTTTACTTTTTCAATATTTTCTGTATTGTCAGCTCTCTGACACAATGCAACTTTTGTCTGAAAGATGTACCTACTATGTGCTTTTCTTTCTAACATTTAGGAGCGAGAGAAAATCGAGTGTGGCCGGAGAGGTAACTGTCGTTTCATGGTAAAGGACACTTTATTACGCAGAAAAACTTGTAAAAGTTGCATCGCTTTTTGATGAACGAAAAGTTTCACTTGAATTGTGCTATAAACACTTAAAAACTATAATATGTAAACTTAACAACCACGGGTTCCAAGTAAAGCATAATTATGGCAAGCATAAGCTCAATGGCTGCCATCTACCCATAGTAGCTGGAATATTTCTGAAAATCTTAAATCAGTGCTTTAGAGCCACTAAATGATGCTTCAGGTCATTTCAATGACAAAACTACAATATATCATTTTTCAAATAACCTGCCCACAAATAATGTGTGAAACCGTTCACGACATGAAAAACGGTTCGATATCACAGCCAGCCATCTGTTTAATATCCAGTCCCTATCCGGAACCATAACTCAGGGTTGTGCGTCAGTGTAACGCGCCCTAATTAATTCTGCGCACGGAGCTCGCCAATGGTTCAGATTGGTTGGACGCAATCAGGCGCAGATTGTCCAATTAGCAAAAAGTCTTGTTTTATTAAGTACCAACTGTATTCAAATCTGATCTGTTAAGTATCGTACTACAGCAAAAAGTACGTTTAAAATTTTAAGGGGTTACTCAGAATTAAGACAGAAAAAATATAGTACAAAAATATTATGTAACTCAATTATTTTTTTTATTTCCCATGTTTTTATTCACTATTCAGATTTACTATGTGTATAAGACACGAAGATAAATTAAAATATCGTAGAGGAAATAAAATCAAACGCACAACGTGATGTTGCAAGAGAAAGTGACATTTTTATTTTTTAATGTAATAGACAATATTTTATCTATGGTCGTATCGAACAGATTGGGGGCCCAAACAAAAACCTAAAGCCACCAAAATTATTTAAACTTAAAAAAAAAATTACATGTTTTTCCAAACTTATTGTTTTTAAAGTATTTATAGACAAATCTAGAAACTAAAAGAAGTTTTTAACTTATTGCTAAGTACCTAATTGTTTCGACTTAATAAAATATAACATTTTACAAAAGCAACTTAAGCAGTTTTATTTTTATTATTTAAGGAAAGCTATGACCGCCTCATATGGTCATGTTTACTACAATGAACAAAAAAAAATACAAATTATTACATTAACTTCTAGTATGAAGGTTGAAGAAAAAGATAACTACTGCTGGGAGCATAGCACTTAAAAGTTAAGTATGGTTACATTCTAATTTTTAATATTTAATCAATCACTGATAGGCAGTGGACAAACATTCATAATACTAGTTTTTACAATACCACCTTTTGCAGTTTTAACATCCAACGCTCTAACTTTTCCATCTTTCCCTGGTATTACATTTACAATCCGCCCAACAGGCCATTTTAAAGGAGAAACATTTTGTTTTCTCAAAATGACCATGGTTCCTTCACATAGGTTAGGTTGGACATTTTTCCATTTAGGCCTACTTTGTAGCATAACTAAATATTGCTTATGCCATTGTTTCCAGAAATGTTGCTGGATTTGAGTACATTTTTTCCAAAAGCTTAATTTTCCAACATTTGTTTCAGTTAAATCCAATTCAGGGTAAGAAGTTAGAGCTGAACCTGTGAGGAAATGTGCAGGTGACAGATAAGACATATCGTTTTGATCTCTGCACATAGGTGTAAGTGGTCGAGAGTTTAGGATGCCTTCAATCTGCACTAGGATTGTGTACAACTCCTCATAGGTCATTACAGTATCTGAAATGACACGTTTCATATGATATTTTATGCTTTTGATACCAGCCTCCCACAGACCACCAAAAACTGGTGAGTATGAGGGAATAAAATGGAATGAAATCCTTTCCGCACTGCTATAGTTATGAACTGCAGTTTGATGATCTGTAGAAAGCTGCAAATCATACAGTTCTTTCAAAACATTATTAGCACCTGCATAGTATGTGCCGTTATCACAATATATTTTGGTGGGTTTATTTCTACGGGAAATAAATCTTTTTAAACAACCTAAAAAGGTATTTGTTGTCATATCCGAGGCTAATTCTATATGAATAGCCTTTGTAGCAAAGCATATAAATATGACAACATAAGCCTTTGTTATTACTGGATTTCTCACTCTAGTTTGTTTTACATAAAAAGGTCCAGCATAATCGGTGCCCACTATTTGAAATGGTCGAGACATATTGACTCGATCAACTGGCAGGGATCCCATCAATTGTGTTGTTGCCTTTGCCTTTAATTTGAAGCATATCAAACATTTATGTAAAACTGCTTTAATTTCCCTGTTAGCATTGATCAGCCAGTATCTCTCGTTTAAAGAGCTAAGAATTAGCTTCTGCCCTGCATGTTTTAGTCTTATGTGTTCTCTAAAAATTAATAATTTTGTTACGTGTGATCCTTTTGGCAATATTATGGGATGACGTTGAGCAAAGGGTAGGTCTGAGTTTTGCAGTCGACCCCCCACTCTTAGCAGTCCTTGTGAGTCTAGGAATGGATTTAGATTACTCAAACGCGTCTTTAAAATGTCATTTGAATTTAATGATTTTATGTCATTTTCAAAATTATATTCTTGATCTATTTTTATTATATTTTGCAAGGCGGACTCTAATTCTTCAGGACATAATTTTCCTTGCTTTTTATCATTTACATTTTCTTTTTTACAATTATGTATGAATCTTTTGACATATGAAAATATTCTAATAAGTTTTTCAATATCTGAGTATTTATTTAGGATATCAGAGAATGAATTTTTAGTGTTACATGAATTACATGTCTTTTGTTTAATTTTTAATTCAGGAATTTCAGTTACATTTTTACCTGTGGCGTTGCAATGAATGTAATCAGAGTCATGTAAATATTCTGGTCCGTGGAACCACAATTGATTAATTTCATTTTTTAGCAACTCCGGCGAAATACCGCGCGAGGGGCAATCTGCTGGATTGTTTTTAGTATGTACATAGTACCATTCAAAGCCAGAGGTTAATTTTTGTATTTGTTTTACTCTGTTAGCGACATAAACACTTAATTTTTCAGGTTCTGTTCCAAGCCAAGCAAGGACTATTTGGGAATCTGAATATAAAATAGTTTTTACATCATATTTCAAGGTTAAAACATCACTCACTTTTTTAGCTAACATTGACAGTAACAAAACACTGTTAAGTTCAAGTCGAGGTGTAGTTAATTGTTTATTTTTTGGATTAATCCGGGATTTTGAACATAATAAGTTCACTTTAACATTGTTATATTGATCAATAACCCTTAAATATAAACAGCAACCATATGCCAGGTTAGAAGCGTCGGCATAGCCAACTAGCTCTATTGTCTTTGCATTGGCTTCATTTATATTTCTGGGCACTGCAATACAAGCCATCTGCACTAAGCTTTGAGCAAATTCAAGCCATTGTTTATTAAGAGACTCTGGTAAATAATCGTCCCATTTTAGATCTAAGAACCACACCTGCTGCATGAGAATTTTGGCCTGAACTAATACAGGACCCATTAGACCCAGTGGGTCAAAAAATATACTGATAAAGCTAAGGATTTGCCTTTTGGTGTATTTTTGAAGGATTTTTTCTTCAGGACAGCGCATTATCAAGGAATCAGAGGAAACATCATAGGAGAGTCCTAATGTTTTCATGTATGTGTTATTTTTATCTAGTTCCCTATTACCAAAATATTGAAATTCAGGGGGAATATCTTTTAAAATATCTGGATGGTTTGAATACCATTTGTGCAGGAAAAAACTTGCTTCACTCATTAGTGCCATCAACTCATATTTTATATTTGACAACTCAACAACGTCATTACTGCCACATTGTATATCATCAACGTAACTTGAATGTTTCAAAACAAATGATGCCAATGGAAACTTTTCTTCATATAGATTAGCAAGTTCTACTAGACAGCG
This sequence comes from Coleophora deauratella, assembly GCA_958295455.1. Lineage (NCBI taxonomy): Eukaryota > Metazoa > Arthropoda > Insecta > Lepidoptera > Coleophoridae > Coleophora > Coleophora deauratella. The sequence goes on along the minus strand of OY282403.1, from coordinate 2,882,425 downwards.
AGTTGCCAGGAATGCCGAACTTTTCAAACCATATGTTACCGTTTTCAACTGAATGCATTTTACAGGATCATGCCTAGAATCACGCCATAGAATGTTTTACAAGCAACAATAGCTTTCATCAACTAAAATTTGTCTGTACATCGCCTTAACATCACACAGTAAGACATACCTATATGTTCTGAGTAAAATTAGTATTTCAAACAACTCACTTTGAACCACATCCCCATTGAGCATGATATCATTTAAACATAAACCTTTTTTGGTTTTCATGCTGGCATCAAATACAGCGCGAACAGGGGTAGTCTTACTATTTGGATTGAAAACAGGATGGTGAGGTAGAAAATAGATATTCCCTTTGCTGAGATCATAATTATCAATGTTATAATATTTTGCATGTCCCTGATCTATATAATCCTTAATAAATGTTTTATATTGTTGAGAGAGCAATGGATTTTTCTCAAAACGTTTTTCTAAGTTGTACAGTCTCTGCAAAGCACAGGAAAAAGAATCCCCTAACTGTACATCTGGTAAATCAAGTTTCAGTGGCAAGGCAACAGAAAATCTTTTATTAAATAACTTTACAGATTTCTGAAAACATTCTTCCGCTAACTGATACTCTGTGGACCCTTCTTTAAATATGTTAGGTACCTTTTCACATTCCCAAAAGTAGGAAATATTTTTGTTTAATTCGTTTAATTGGATATCTTGTTTAGCAGAGGGTTTAGAAATTAAAGACTCATTACCTTGTATTTTTACACATGAATTAGAAGCATATACCTTGCCAGAAGACACTGGCAGGCTCCCAGCAGCAATGTACCCAAAGCTAGTATTAATTAAATATGGCCCCGACGGCGTTAGGGGCAGCGATTCACGCTGCAGCACCTGAAATAATATATCACATCCTAATAAAAGTGATATTTCACCTGTCTGGTTAAATTTACTATCAGCAAGCTTTATATGGGAAGGTATGTTGTACTGGGAAATGTCAAATGACTGCTGTGGTAAGTGACATGTTATATTTTTTACGACACAACAAGTAATATCTAATTTGTATTCATTTATACACGAATGGATGGTGAAATTAGCCTTTTGTGAGATTTTATTAGTTTCTTCTACAACACCTGCAATCAGCTGATTGGTCGGCAACATATGGCACTTTATTTTATTTACCAAATTCTCTGACACAAACGAAACTTGAGAACCGCTGTCTAACAAGGCCCTAGCATGTAAGTACCATCTTTATTGATTAAGCGCACAATTACAGTAGGAAGCAAAACATCATTACAGCTGGTTCCTGCCATTGAAACAGGGTTAGCACTATTGGCATTACTGGCTACAGTGGCGTGACAGGTTTCCTCAGAGTCTCCTAATTGCATATTATGAAGTAAAGTGTTATGTTTTTTCTGACATAACATGCATTTTATGCGCAACATGCACCTACCTCGATGTTCATTTAAGCACAATGAACATAACCCTTTTTCCTTAACGAACAAGCACCTTTCATTTTCTGAAGCTAATTTAAATTTGGGACATTCATAAAGTTTGTGGGTTTGCTTACAATACTTACACAGCTGTAGTGGCTTAGCCGTTGCTACACTGCTGACTGCCCTGGTAGGTTTTACAGGCTTGCTGACTGTCGGAGCAGTTGCCATTTTTTCCTCCGAAGTATTTTCAATTGCAATTGCCCGCTTTTCTAAAAATTCAAGAAATTGGGATAGGGTAGGGATCTCTTTCGAGTTGCGCTCAAGATGGAAACCTCGGTATGTATAAGCATCAACCTTTTTTGCTAACACATTGATTAAAAGCATATCCCAGTGATTAACAGGTTGTTTTAAGTTTTTAAGCGCCGCTAAATGCAGGTTGACAGCACCAATGAGTGAACGCAAATTATGTGCAGTGCATTTTGAATATGAAGGCATGTCCAGTAAGCTATTAACATGGTAATTTATAATTTTTGGTATGTTGTCATACCTACTTTCCAACAAATGCAAAGCTGTTACGTAATTATCATCATTTAAGGTTAAATTTTTTATTAGGTCTAATGCCTCACCGCTTAAATATGAACGCAGATAATAAAGCTTTTCACATGAACTTAATTTAGTGTCCGCATGTATAACTGATTTAAACATATTAATAAAGGGATAATAATCCACAATATTACCACCACTGAAGACCGGCATGTTGATCTTAGGTAGATTTTTGAATTCACCATGAGGTTTTTCATCCCCTACGGGAACTATTTTTTGTTCTCTAATAAATTGATCGAAGACACCTATCGCTGTGTAATATTTGTCTTCATACTCACTGTAATTCTCGCTGTCTGAACATCCTAACGCAAGCAAAGTTTTATTATATGTTTCGTAATCTTTGAAAGCCTCCATAAGTCGCCTCCTTTTTTCGACCATGGTTTCATAAGATGTCTGCGCTACTGCTTCACAGTCTTGGCTGAAGGTGAACAACCTGGATATTATCCCCTTGATATAACCCCTTTCCGAGGTCATTTTAGTAACCTTTGCGCTTTCCTTGGCGCTGTCCTTGGATGCCTCAGACATTTTTGAGCCTATTTTAAAAAAGCAAGACAAAAAAGGTTAGGTTAAGTACAAAAGGCAAATGACTTGTTCTGCAGTGCACAACGAATAAACTTATACTTACTCTAAAACTAGGAAATATAATAATATAGACGCAATATTTTTTAGGTGATAAAACAATAAACGCAATATAATGTCTTAGGTAATATTTCGCACCACGTTGATCAAGACAGCACATTCACGAGAACAAAATGGCTGCAAATAGGCAGACACGTTACACGTTCCTTCCGGTTTTATGAAAATAAAAAAAAGTATTTTGTCCTTTTTTGTCCAAACCAAAATGAAAGAGACAAAGTATTTTTACCGGAAGATCGTATGTCACTGTTTGCGCCAGTTCACACACTCTTAAGGATTTTCTCTTTTTATATGGATGGGCTTTAGTGCTCACTGAAAGGATAGCAGCGACCGCGAGTGTTCATACTAAACCACGCTGTATTCCCTCCCCGCGCCCCGCGCGAAACCCCCCAGCGCAAACGCACGCCGCGTCTGCGCGGTCAAGTCAGTCGCCCAATGCTCGCTGCTACGGACGTACGCTGTCGCTCTGCGTCGTATCTACTCCGGGCCCGCGCGCTGCTGCGGCCATATTTCTACCTAGGCTAAGAAATTTGTTGGACTTTGTCGTCGCATGTGTTTGGTGGTGTTTTAGGTTAAAGTTCACGGGATTTAGAACTTACTAACCCCTGCAACTAAGTGATAAACGCTTTGTGTGTGCCTACTAATAAACTATCAACCTTGCTATAAGACCCTGTGTGAAACAAGCATGGACTTGGGTGTGGAGTCTGATCACCGGGTGCTGGGAAACCGCTTATAAGCAGCAATCCAAGTAAGTGAGTGCTTCTTGTTCTGTCTGTATGAGTTGGGGAACCTGGAGAGTGGTGTTGGTAGGCCCTAGCCCCCAGGCTTTGTGAATCTTAGGTGTCCACGATTTCTATTTCTAAAATAGCCAAAACATCTTTTGGTCTCTTCGAGCCGCACGTATAATTAGTTAGTAAATCTACTTATGGGTACATGTCAACAATTTACGACTTATTCTAAGTCAGGAAGTTTACCGACAAGCCCGTCGTTTAATAGATAAATACAATACAGTCCACATTGCTAACATTTTAATAAAATTAATAATACCAAGTCAACCTATATAGGTACATAAAAATATTACTTAAAAACATTGCTTTTCGTATAGTGTACCAGTCTTATATTAGTCAAATACGTGTGTAGTCGTAAATATCATAAAATAATAGTAAATAACTATGTAATTTGGATATAAAATACGGAATTTCGCTTTCGAGAGATTTGGCGGTGGATGCGTGTTCATAATAATTTTATTGTGTAATTTGTTTATAGAATTAATAATTTAGCTCGCCGAGTAGATAATAGTAAATAACTACATACCTACTATAGGTACTTACTTTTGAAATAAAGCACTGATTATAAACAAGAATTGCGCTTCCGCGAATCACGCGGTGTTTTGGCGTTGGATGCGTGTACGTTGATAGTTAATTTTGTTTGTGATTATTACTTAACTAATTGTAAAAATGTCTTCTAAAATAACGACTAGGAGTAAACTAACAGAAGCAAAATTGCGCGCTTATTTTGCTAAAATTCAAAGGATTTATGATATGTCACTAACTTTGAACGGCAAAGCTGATGAAGACGAGTTTATCGCAGCAGCATGTAACTTGGTAAAGTTGCGCGACGAATTCATTAAAGAAGAAGAGGAATTAAATATTTTAAAAATGGAAGTAGACCCAGAGTTTGAGCCTAGTTTCCAAAATTGGGATGCTTTGGAAACTCTGTATATGCACATACAAGGGAAAATCGAATCGCTTAGGGAAAGTAGGTCTCTTAAGTTGGAAAGCGCGACGTCCGCCGCCGTGCCACAGCTTCGTTCCCCACATGTCAAACTGCCACCTATTGAGCTGCCAAAATTCGATGGCAATCAAAAGGCTTGGCCTCTGTTTTATGAATGTTTTAATCACAACATCCATAGAAACTCCACTTTAACGGATTACGAAAAAGTATATTACCTATGTGGACAGCTGATAGGCAAAGCGCGTGACTGTATTGAAGGAATTACACCAACGGGAGATAATTACAGTCTAATATATAAAACTCTTGTAGATAAATTCCAAGATGTTCGTTCGTTGGGTTCCGCATATTTAAATGAGATATTAAATTTGAAAAAATTAAACACGCCCTCTGCCGACGGTTTGAATTCATTTATGGATAAGTTCGCGGTTTCAGTGGCGGCCTTTGAGAAGTTAGATATCACCGAAAAACTAGATTTTGTGTTTCTTCATCTGGCACTTAACAAGTTAGATTGTGAAACGGCTCAGTTGTTCGAGAATTCAGTGCGTGGAATTAAAATCCCGAAATACGCTAGTTTGTGTCAGTTTGTAAAAGAACAAGCAAAGATTTTGGAGCGTACTGGTGCAATTGCCAGTGTAAGTAACAAAACGTCGCAATCATTGAATAAAGTTATAGGTCCAGGGGTGCCCAGGCCTAAGCCCGTATCTGGAAGAAATACCAAGTCATTTGTCACCGCCACAAGTCATAATACCGCCGCAGAGGAAAGTCAGTGTCCATTGTGTGGTACCACTGGGCATAATAGTTACTCCAAATGTACAGTGTTTTTGAAACTTGCGGCAAGGGAGCGTTATAACATTGTAAAGAAACATCATGGGTGCGTTTTGTGCTTGAGCGTTAGTCATAGCACACCTGCATGTAATCGTAAAGGCAGTTGCAGTGTATGTCAATCCAAAACGCATCATTCCTTGCTTCATTTTGTTGATCGTCAATCCAGTACGTCATTACCGGTTTCGACTGATCACGTGGTGGTTGAGGGACCAAGTGAAGAATGCTGCGCTGACGTTGCATTCGATGGCCATGCTGAGGATGGAGAGATATTAGGAGCAGGAGTTTCATTGTGTTCAATGCAGAAGTCTGAGAACTCTGAGAAGCGCAGCTCTTTGTGTAGTTCTGTTCCGTCTACAGTTTTATTGGCTACGGCGCGCGTTCGAGTCGTAAATTCACAAGGTGAGTCCCATCTAGTGCGCTGCCTAATTGATAACGGGTCGCAAAATCATTTTATAACTGCGAGGTGTTGTAAAAGGTTATCATTGACGCCGCGTCCTGTTTCAGCGGTTTCGGTTCACGGGTTTGGCGGTGGTTCCAACCAAGTACAGGGAGTTACAGAATTGGAATTCTCGTCTCGTTTCGATAATAACATGTCATACAAAATTAACCCTTTAGTGGTTGACCATATTACGGGTCATTTACCAACGGCTTCAGTAGACACATCACTGTTGTCGTATCTGACGAGTGTCCCTCTCGCTGATGACACTTATAATGTTCCAGGAGAAATAGAACTATTACTCGGCGCACAACTGTTTGCAAAATTGCTTCTTTCCGGTCGAATTCACGGTCCTCCACATGCACCTGATGCATTGCAAACAACTCTTGGCTTTGTTATAATGGGTCAGGTACCAGCTCAGGCTTCAAATCATAAAAATCGATCAGTAGCATTTTGCGCTATCACCGAGCGCCCTATGAACGAAATCGTTAATAAATTCTGGGAACTTGAAGAGGTCTCAAATTCTGACGAGCCTCGTTTCAGTCCTGATGAACAAGAGTGCGAATTGTTTTACCAATCCACTACGACTCGAGATTGTACAGGTAGATATTCGGTTTCATTACCATTTAAAATGGACCCAGCAACTTTAGGGAGTTCTGAAAAGACTGCGGAGAAGCGTTTCTTTTCATTGGAACGTAAGCTTCAAGCTTATCAGCCCCTTCGTCAAGCCTACGATAAGGTGGTCACTGAGTATTTGGAAAATGATTACTTGAGCCCAGTGCAAGATCAAGATAATAGGGACAATGATTATATTATTCCGCACCATGGAGTAATTAGAAATGACAAAATCACTACGAAATTAAGAATGGTACTGGACGCGAGTGCACAAACAGATAAAGGATTATCATTAAATCAGCTACTGCATGCTGGACCTAATTTGCAAGGTGATATATTCCAGATTCTACTGAATTTTCGGCTATTCGCGGTAGCTTTTTGCGCGGACGTAAAGCAAATGTATTTACAAATCTTAGTTCATCCGCCATTTCGCAAGTACTTACGTATGCTGTATCGGTTCGACCCAAATGACGAACTACAATTATTTGAGTTCAAGAGGGTCTGTTTTGGTCTGTCGGTCAGCCCTTTCTTAGCTCTACGTACAGTGAAACAACTCGCAAAAGATGAGTACAAAAACTTTCCATTAGCGTCTGATATAGTCCGTAGGGATTTGTACATGGACGATGTGGTGTCGAGTGAGCGATCAGTTTTAGTGGCGTCTGAGATGGCTCTTCAATTGATAGGTATGTTTAAGGCAGGAGGTTTCGACCTGTTAAAATGGTCTAGCAATTCATTAGACTTTCTATCCAATCTACCTGAAACTCATCTTCATCCCCATGCGGTTAAGTTTGACGATGATATCAGTCAAAAGATTTTAGGCGTAAAATGGGAGTCACGGGCTGATCAGTTTTCGTTTGAGATATCTCCGTGCGAAGATAAATGTACGAAAAGATCAATTTTATCAACGGTTGCCAGATTATGGGATGTACTAGGTTTTGCGGCACCGGTTATTCTGTATGCTAAATTGCTAATCAAAGATCTTTGGGATCAAAAAATAGACTGGGATGAGTGTCCACCTCAGCTTATCATCGATAAATGGACGACATTCAAAAACGAGTTACCGTGCTTGTCGCGTCTGAATATACCTAGACACTTAGGTGTTGTTGATAATTGCAGGACCACGTTGTTAGCGTTCGCAGACGCCAGTGAAAAGGCGTATGGTGCTGTAATATACCTACGTGTACAGACAGCTAATGACGTGACTGTCCGATTGGTATGCGCCAAATCACGAGTGGCACCGCTTAAGACTGTGTCTTTAGCCCGGCTAGAGTTGTGTGCAGCGCTTTTGTTGTCCAAACTAGTGCGCATCGTTCTGAACACTTACCACTCGCGTTGCGATATTGATCGGGTCTTAGCTTTTTCGGACTCTACAGTCGCTTTGCACTGGATCCATTCTAGTCCACACCGATGGAAAGCGTTTGTAGCCAATCGCATTACTAAAATTCACGAAAACCTTGGTGCTGCTCACTTTCATCACGTGTCAGGAAAGGAAAACCCCGCGGATTGTTTATCGCGTGGTCTTACTCCGACTCAATTAATCGATCATCCGTTGTGGTTCGAAGGTCCTTCATGGACTACAAAAGAAATTTCGCAATGGCCTATTCAGCCATTTAAGCCAACTAGCGATGTGGAGATTCCTGAAGTCAAGGTGGTGTCTTTACCCACGGTAGAATCCCAAAAAAACATAAAGTTCACGGGATTTAGAACTTACTAACCCCTGCAACTAAGTGATAAACGCTTTGTGTGTGCCTACTAATAAACTATCAACCTTGCTATAAGACCCTGTGTGAAACAAGCATGGACTTGGGTGTGGAGTCTGATCACCGGGTGCTGGGAAACCGCTTATAAGCAGCAATCCAAGTAAGTGAGTGCTTCTTGTTCTGTCTGTATGAGTTGGGGAACCTGGAGAGTGGTGTTGGTAGGCCCTAGCCCCCAGGCTTTGTGAATCTTAGGTGTCCACGATTTCTATTTCTAAAATAGCCAAAACAGTCACTATTATATTTTCTGTGGCAACACCGACGATATTCGCCGACATCCACTTGCTTTCACCCACCTTTCGCCGAAAGTCAGTTTTTCACCGATAATTTAGGCCGACACTCATGCCGACACACCGTAGACACTAAGATGACTGCAACGACGTGGCGTAAATTGACCAACATTTATGTGTTGATTTGATGAAAATCTGATCACACAACATAATAATAAAAAATGACTTCCTCCGCCTGTTTGTGTGCTATAAACGTGATTTTCACTTCACGCCGACGATTTGTTTTCCACGACGATATGTTTTGGTTTTTCTTGCAGTCCTCGCGCCGACTCTTCGTATAAAGGTTAGCCGCAAAGGTCGTGCGACGAAGTCCGCAGGGTTCACGCCCCAAAATAATAAATATCTCGTAAAAAAACTCACGAAATTTTCTCCACACAGCCGGAACGTCTAATTTCAATCGAAGGACCAATTTCTTCTGTATAAGACACGAAGATAAATTAAAATATCGTAGAGGAAATAAAATCAAACGCACAACGTGATGTTGCAAGAGAAAGTGACATTTTTATTTTTTAATGTAATAGACAATATTTTATCTATGGTCGTATCGAACACTATGGGAAATGAAAAATAAAGTAAATATTTTTCCTATTTTTTTTTATATTTACTTTTTAACAGCCTGTATATTAGGGTGTCCCTTATTTTTCTAAGTTATTATTTTTTAACGCATAGGCTCTAATTTTGTGTATTTGACCCTAAAATACTCGAAAATAAATTTTTACCTTATTTGGAGCACTGCAACCCGTGCCGACTTGAGCGGGAATATGTTCATACAAGCCCCTACGCAAGTGCCGCGCGGGCGCGCTCGGTTTGTCACTTTCTCTCGGATTGTCGCGTAACTAACACGTAATATTTTATATTTCGAAGATGTCAGTGGAACTGAGAAGCGCTAAAAAGAGTATTTTCTTGGTTGGTGAGGTGCATCACCAAATAACGGGTGCAAAATTGCCGTCTAATCGACAAGTTCTCGCAGTTCTATTTTTCAACCGACTTCAAAAAAAGGAGGAGGTTCTCAATTCGTCGGAATCTTTTTTTTTTTTTTTTTTTTTTCTATGTATGTTCACCGATTAATCGAAGACGCCTGAACCGATTTCAAAAATTCTTTTTTTGTTTGAAAGGGTATACTTCACAGGTGGTCCCATATTAATTTTATCGAAATCGATTCAGCGGTTTTTGAGAAAATCAACAAAAACATAGCAAAATTGGAGTTGCTACGATTGAAGTCGGTTGTTTTTAACGTATTCAGCGTGGTCAATTATTAATATTCGCGAAGTGAAACTGACTGTCAATGAAAGCCCAAATCTTGTAATACGGGAGTGTATTATATTCTGGGAAAAGGCTAGAATACCTACCAAAGCTCTTCCTAACTGTGTGAAGAAGCTTTTGGATCTTTATCAAGTCTGGCGAGAGCTTCAAAAAAACCGCAAAAAATCACAGGATGTTTTTAAACGCCGTGAGGAGGATGTTCTAAAGGATTTGGATAATTTATTTGATATCGCTCACGCTGATGTTCTTAAAAGGATGAAAATTGAAGAAGATAAAATTTTCCTACAAAAGCAAAGAGTGCCAGGGCGCCTTGGTTGTTTGGCAGGTGTAGACAAAAACTTAGCTGAGAAGGAAGAAAAGGCAAGGCAGAGAAAACTAGAAGAGGAGAAAAGGAGGCTCCAGCAAATGACTTCAGCGAGCTCATTGACATCTTCTACTTCACACAGCTTAACACCACCACAGGAACTACATGAAGGCCAATTTACCAGCTCTGAAGAAAGCCTGGAGGAACCTTTGCCTGCCACATCTCAATCTGAAAGTTCGGTAACTACTAAAAAAAGAGGAAGGAAAGATTTTATTACACCTAAGTTAGTTACAGCTTTAGACAGATGTCAACTAAGCATAAGAGATTCAGTTTATATAATTCAAGCAGTAATAGAAGCACTAGGTCTTTGTTCCGACGACTATCCAATTAACAAATCTTCTATTCAACGTATTCGAACACAGATAAGAAAGGATAGAGCAGAATCTATAAAATCCGATTTTCAGAATAACGTGCCAGAAGTAGTTACAGTTCATTGGGATGGAAAATTGTTACCCGGCCTAGATATGAGAAGTTCTAAAGAGGAACGCCTGCCGATCCTTATTTCCTTTGGAGAGAAGGAGCAACTTCTTGCAGTATCAAAACTAGATAGTTCTTCCGGTAAAGATCAAGCTAAAGCTGTTTCAAACGCGCTTCATGATTGGAACCTTACTGATAAGGTTCAAATTATGTGTTGTGATACAACAGCATCTAATACAGGGCGCATAAATGGAGCTTGTGTGCTTTTGGAACAAAAATTAGAAAGAGAATTATTACTGTTTGCTTGCCGCCACCATGTGTATGAATTGGTCCGCAAAAGTGTATTTGAATCAAAGATTCACCAAGTCACTAGCAGTCCTGATATCCCACTATTCAAAAAGTTTAGAGACAGCTGGAAAAACATTAATTCTGAGGCTGTCGAATCATGCATCGATTTCGTTAAACAGCATCTTTCTGATGCGACCATTAAGGGATTGCTGACCATTTCAAATATGAACTGCAAAAATCCATCGTACGGGACGATTATCGAGAACTAATCGAGCTATCCATTATTTACTTGGGAGGAGATAATGAGGGTAAAATTAAAATTCGTCCTCCTGGCGCAATGGGGAAGAAAACTGACAAAGCTCGCCGATAGAGGCGCTGATATCGCTTGACTCATACTAACTGTCAAAACGTATAGAAAAAAATGTTTACGTGAATTAAACATAAGATTATTTAAAAAATGCCGCGTTGTGTGGCGATTGGTTGCAATAATAATGGAAATCATTAATTTCCTAAAGATTCTCGGATGAAGAAGACGTGGGAAAAGTAACGTTTTCAATTATGTACTTTTCAACTTCGCCTTTAATTAAGGAACAGTCCAAGTCGCATGCATTTTCCATTTAACAATTTTACAGTAACAAAACTAATTTATAACACCTCGATAATAAAAAACGCGGAACTATTTAAAATTTGTTATGAGTCAAGCGTCCGTAGTGCCATCTGCAAATAGCTTTGCGTTTTCTTCCCCATGCATCAAGCACGATGGATGGCAAGAGCTATTTACTCTTTGAAAATATGTTTGCTGCAGTCTCAATTCAAAATGAGCGTTAAAGACAAACGAGCATTGCAAGATGTTTGTTTATTTATTGTGGAAATTTATGTGAAGCCCTAGCTCGGATGCAGTTTGGCAGTGAAGGCACCGAATCAAGATTTGCGTTTTCTAAAAACGTTGAAAGACTATGAAAATGTTGACAAAGTAATTTCCAAAGCGGCTCTGAGTAAGTTCAGTCAACACCTGTGGTATTTATCAGAAGAAGTGGTGATATTATCACTCTTTGATGATGATGTTGATGAAGAAACCAAGGCGAATATGGTAACGAACTTAGAAAGAGAAACTGCATATGACTTCGGGAAGCGATATGTTGCATCGAAAGAAGAGATGTCTGCCTCTTTGTATGGTAAGAGTTTTTTTTTTATATTTTAACAGAGTTGTTTGTTCTAAATTTGGTTAATTTCCTTGAAATAACTACTAATCATATTGTTACAGGGAAGTTGTTGAGCGATTTCGTGTCAGCTAAGCAAAAAATGTTTTTCGCGATTAAAAATTGATACCAGTTTTCTTGAAGAAAACGTATCTTCGTGGGACCATAATGCAGCTTTCATCGAAGCTAAGAGGAAGGTGTTAAGCTTAAAAGCTGTAAATGACACAGCTGAAAGAGCTGTAAAGCTTATTTTTTTTTTTTATGGCAGAGGTGGCAAACGAGCAGACGGATCACCTGATGGTAAGCGATTACCGCCGCCCATAGACACCCGCAAAACCAGAGGAGTCACAAGTGCGTTGCCGGCCTTTGATTTGGGAGTACGCTCTTTTCTTGAAGGTTTGAATGTCGTATCGGTCCGGAAATACCGCAGGCGACAATTCATTCCACAGTTTGGTTGTGCGAGGCAGAAAGTTTCTAGTGAAACGCACAGTTGTGGACTGCCAACCATCTATGTGATGGGGATGAATATGTTGTCGCGTAGAACGATGGCGGAAAGAGGCGGCAGGGATCAATCCGAACAATTCCTCGGAGCACTCCCCATTGTACATGCGATAGAGAATGCAGAGCGAGGCTACATCTCTACGCAGCGCCAGGGAGTCAAGCCGATCTGAAATATCCTGGCAGTCGACGATTCGAGTTGCTCTTCGTTGAATGCGGTCCAGAGGGAGAAGCTGGTACTGGGGTGCCCCTGCCCAGAGATGAGAACAGTATTCCATATGAGGCCGAACCTGCGCCTTATAAGGTTGCAGGCGATGCGCCGCAGTGAAATACCGTCTCGATCTATTGAGCACACCAAGCTTCTTCGAGGCTAATTTATCCTTACCCTCTAGATGGCCACGGAACTGGACTTCACTCGATATGTCGACACCAAGAATTCCGATACTAGCTGAGGCATTTAGGGGAGTGTCCTCAAAACGAGGTGATACGACAAATGGCATTTTCTTGGCAGTGAACGCGCAAACTTGTCTTAGTGGGGTTAAATTGGACCAAATTAAGTCGACCCCATTCTGAGACTTTCTTTAAAGAGGCCTCAATTTCCGACACAAGTTTGTTTCGGCTCTCGATGACGTTTTCCCGAGAAATGTTGGCACGGCCGGTATAGAAGGCATCACCTGTGCTGTCATCCGCATAACAATGAGTGCTGCTGATTTGCAGCATATCATTGATATGCAGAAGGAGCAGTGTAGGCGAAAGCACACAGCCTTGAGGGACACCAGCATTCACAGACATAGAATCTGAGCATGCACCGTCGAGTACGACCTTTATGCTTCTGTCTGCAAGAAAACTAGTGACCCATTTGCATAATTCCTCGGGAAGCCCATAAGAAGGAAGCTTCGCAAGAAGTGCTTTGTGCCAGACCCGATCGAAGGCCTTCGCTATGTCCAAACTAACGGCCAAAGCTTCCCCCTTAGTCTCGATCGCCTATGCCCAACGATGTGTCAGGTAGACAAGAAGATCACCAGCGGACCGGCCCTTACGGAAACCGTACTGTCGGTCACTAAGCAGCTGGCGGTCCTCTAGGTACCGAAGGCTTATGCAAGACTTTCATGGTTTAATTACCGCAGAAGAGGAACAAAAACAATTCTTGTTACGCAGTGTGCAAGAGCATAGAAAGACATGTGTATCCAGACTGCAAAAAAGAGACTTTAAAAAAGAAGTACCCTGAATAATTGTATAATTTTATTTGTTTGTCAATTAAAAGCATTACTTACATTTTTTGTTTCGTCAATTTTTACCCAAGATATGCATATTAACAACGATCTAGCTACATATCAAGAAATACTCAAAAATAGCTACTTTTATAAAAAAATTGGGACCTTGTCGGCAGGGGTTAATATTAACCTAGAGAGTTAAAATTTTATATTTATGTAAGGCTTAATATTTAACAAAGAATTAGGGGGGTATGCGTTTCTATAACACACAAAAAAATTTTTTCGTCCATATAAGGGACACCCTACTGTATATTGGTAAGAAATTGTTTTATTTTTGGACTTCTCAAAAACTGTTATTATGTTGATTAACCTATTTTGTATTAAAGAGGGTTCCTTTGGGAAAGTTATATCTCCCTGTATTATTGATATATTTCATATTATTATGATGTCTAACACGTGAAGCTTGGAAAAATCTTGGAGCCGACAACATTTGAATCAGGATAGCCCAATAGATAATTATACAGAGGTAGCATATGAAGGAGGTAATATCTGTAACTAAAGAAAGGATTCTAAAAAATTCTTATGCTGATAAAAAGCAACAATGTCTAGTTCTGTATAATAATAAAAGTTCCACAGAGAAAATGGCAAGTATTGTTTGCCGTTTTATATCAAATAAAAGTGCATACTTTTATCCATCTTTGCATAAGAAAATCCTTATTAAACCCCATCTGCAAAACATTTTACGATTTAGACTTTATGCTACTCGCGTTTCCATATCGGTGAGTCAGTCAGTCTATTCTTGAATGACAAAAGCGATCGTGTGTAAAGTGTTTTATGATTTGTGCTGTATTGTTGTGGGTATTTTAGGTTCATTGAAATGATTCTTCGTAGGAAAGATATTTTTAGCCTAAGAATCGTAAGCTTGTTGAGTATTGTATCACCTCGTTTTGAGGACACTCCCCTAAATGCCTCAGCTAGTATCGGAATTCTTGGAGTCGACATATCGAGTGAAGTCCAGTTCCGTGGTCATTTAGAGGGTAAGGCTAAATTAGCCTCGAAGGATAGCCCAATAGATAATTATACAGAGGTAGCATATGAAGGAGGTAATATCTGTAACTAAAGAAAGGATTCTAAAAAATTCTTATGCTGATAAAAAGCAACAATGTCTAGTTCTGTATAATAATAAAAGTTCCACAGAGAAAATGGCAAGTATTGTTTGCCGTTTTATATCAAATAAAAGTGCATACTTTTATCCATCTTTGCATAAGAAAATCCTTATTAAACCCCATCTGCAAAACATTTTACGATTTAGACTTTATGCTACTCGCGTTTCCATATCGGTGAGTTCGAGAAGGTAAATCAGTCAGTCTATTCTTGAATGACAAAAGCGATCGTGTGTAAAGTGTTTTATGATTTGTGCTGTATTGTTGTGGGTATTTTAGGTTCATTGAAATGATTCTTCGTAGGAAAGATATTTTTAGCCTAAGAATCGTAAGCTTGTTGAGTATTGTATCACCTCGTTTTGAGGACACTCCCCTAAATGCCTCAGCTAGTATCGGAATTCTTGGAGTCGACATATCGAGTGAAGTCCAGTTCCGTGGTCATTTAGAGGGTAAGGCTAAATTAGCCTCGAAGAAGCTTGGTGTGCTCAGTAGATCGAGACGGTATTTCACTGCGGCGCATGGCCTGCAACCTTATAAGGCGCAGGTTCGGCCTCATATGGAATACTGTTCTCATCTCTGGGCAGGGGACCCCAGTACCAGGTTCTCCCTCTGGACCGCATTCAACGGAGAGCAACTTGAATCGTCGACTGCCAGGATATTTCAGATCGGCTTGACTCCCTGACGCTGCGTAGAGATGTAGCCTCGCTCTGCATTCTCTATCTACAATGTATGTACAATGGGGAGTGCTCCGAGGAATTTTTCGGATTGATCCCTGCCGCCTCTTTCCGCCATCGTTCTACGCGACAACATATTCATCACCATCACATAGATGGTTGGCAGTCCACAACTGTGCGTTTCACTAGAAACTTTCTGCCTCGCACAACCAAACTGTGGAATGAATTGTCGCCTGCGGTATTTCCGGACCGATACGACATTCATACCTTCAAGAAAAGAGCGTACTCCCAAATCAAAGGCCGGCAACGCACTTGTGACCACTTTATTTATATAATCATTTTACTGGTAAAGGAATATTACACGTCATATATTTTTACTATCATACCAAAATATCTTTAAATCTAATACACATTGTTTAAATTAAATAAATTTAAAATAGATTATTTGATTTTAAAAGAAATATTTTAGTATCCACTAGGTAACTCATTCGTCTTTGATAGCGAATATTTGTGACTACGGCGTAGTACGCGTAATCTTCTTGAAAAATAAAAATCTACGTTGTCTTATACATAGACGTGTTTTTTTTTGGTTTTGGTTTGACATACAAAAAACAAACAATTAATGTATGACGGTAATGTACATACTTATGGGCTCTACTGTAAAACTGTATAAACGGGATAACAGGCATGATATGGTTTTTTGCTGTCTTAATGTGATTATGTATATTCTAAAATAAAGAAGTTTTTCTGCGTACAATTTTGCTGGTTTTTCATACCCTTTCCCAACTTTCCCTTTAGCAATCACAACTTTTTGACATTCCAAAATTTTCTTACAACAACAAAAATAAACAACAAATACGTTTAACCTCAATTTGTATATCGACATATTTATCTAAGTACATTGCATTACAAAGTTAATAAATTGTAGAACTTATGAATTTATTATAACTTGAATATTTAACCAAGGTTTATGTCAATCAAAAAGCTGGAACTATACCGCCTACGCTAGGTTCAGCAATTCCTATAAATCATCAACGAAACAGTCTTTAGTAAATAATTTATCAAGATAACCGGGTCGTTGACGTTTATGAATGAGTTATTAAGCCGAAGTTTACAATGTATCACCATAAATATTATACGAAGTAATTTAACTAGTTGCTTGATGAAAGACCAGTTGTTTCATCGGCTGATAAGTGTTTCAAGAGTACTTTAAAACTTGGATAAAGGAATCATTTTGTCACAAAAGTACGACAAAAACTGGTTGGTAGTAGGGCATTTTCTGAGCCCGCCTGGCTTGCTACCACCATCTTATCTAAGTCTTGCCGCCAAACATCAATGTAAAAGCAAGCATTGATGTGTTCCGGCATGAAGATAAGATAGCCAGTTCCCCATTGCGTTGGGGAATCTTGGTAGGCCCACTTCCATCTTCGGCATCATCATCACTTACGATCAGGTGAGATGATGCCAGGGCTTACCAATTGAGAATAAATAAAAAAATATAAAAACAAAAAAATATGCGAAAACACATATTGGTAATTATAAAGCTATAATACAAACGATAATTAAAAGCAAATCTCGTGCCGAAATAATTCAGCCGTTGTTGGTGCCGGCTGCTATCACTAGATGGCAGTCTTTAAGCCAAGTCGAAGGCCTTATAGCCGTCTTGAAAACTTCTGACAAGGGTTGGCCACTAGCTCCACAACCTCCATCAATCCGGTCTTGGTCCCCGTGTATGGAGTTTGGCCTAACCATCTCGATTTATGGGAAGAGAACCGTGCCCCTGCAATGGGGAAGATACAGGTTGTTAACAATAGTAAAACGGCTCCGAGCTCAGTAAAATACCTGCATGTGGAACATACAGCACCGATTTTCAGTCGGTACCGAAAAACAGAACCGACCAGACAATGACAAAGGTATTTTAAGTGGCGTTTGGTGGTAAAAGCTTGTCCACAAAAATCAGCGTCGTTTTACTTTGCAGATGAGTTAAGCGAACACTATGCTGAGTAAAGGCCCTTTTTCTTGGTAGCAAACGCTTGACGTAGCACCAATTAACAGCACAGCAATTAAATGGCATATAAGTTATGTTTTCTTTTCTCTAATTGGTGTTGTAATAACGTCATATACAGGATGTTAAAAAAGTTCGTCTGATATTTTAAGAGGTTACTCCGAATTAAGTATAGACTACGGGAAAATATTTTAAAAAACGTCATCGATTTGCATGAAGAGTCCAGTTTTTTTGTTCCGAATCAATTGGTTCTTTAGAGAATTCGCAACTGACCCGTAGTCAATACAGTTAAAATTTGGTCCGCGATTTCTATTTCACCTGCTCATTGTAGATTTGTGACCTCGCTTATCTGATAAAGGATGATATTAATTTCATGTTATCCTTTTATTTGGTTAACAAAATAGACATGCAGAAAAATTCACGCAAAAAAAAAAACAAAATATGAAAATATAAACATTCAACTCTCTATCAAACTTCCATTTTTCAAGCGGGGAAGTCCTATTTGTATTCCAATTTATGGACTTCAATACTGTATGCGCATTGGTGGCCATTGGTCCGGAGTTTAGCCAAACATAAACGTTGATACGGATTTTCATATTTAAAAATGCACATAGAAAGTAGGTAATACTAAAACAAAATATTTTTTTATTATTCAGACGAAAGCTAAACGAATGTATAGTAGTTTTGTCACTGAAATATAGAGGGTGACTTAAATGACCAGCAATATTTTTACTGTGGCTTCTACTCATCAAATTGAACAACTTTCCCCAAGAAATTCATACTCAAAATGCAAAAAAGTTTTTGGACTCTTCATACATATCTGTCAGCTGGTTAATGAGCTTTGTATGGGAAGTCCAATTTTTTTTTGCTTTTTGACCATGAGTTTCGTAGTGAAAGTTGTTCAATTTGATGAGTAGAAGCCACGGTTAACATATTTCTGGACATTTTTTTACACTCTGTATAAAAATAATCATAAATGCCAAATGTAACTCTTGATTGATTGGACGCCTTAGGTATATCAGGAGATATAGGTGAAGTATATAGGATCCTTGTGAAATACGTATTCCATGAGGTAGGTAGGTTTGTTTGTTTGTAAACTGTTTATTGCATACATAACACAAATGAAAATAAAATACAAAAACAAAATATAGCAAACGCGAACTTATCCCTTTCAGGATCTCTTCCACTCAACTCTAGGTTCTACGGAATCTAGGAGCTAGGGAGTTTTATTTGGGCTCTTTTTGAAGTTTCTTCGCACTTGTATACAAGATTCATGTTGTAATAACTTCGTAATAAGTACACAAAACGTAACCTTCGAATACTACAGTATTTTCTACTTCGAATAATATGTTTTAAGTGTCATAGGTCAAGAATGATAATCTTATTTGGGTCAATGAGCGAGCTTATAAGTTGTGAACAATGTAAATTCGATCAGATTGGTCGATTAGTTGATATTTATGAATATTTGTATTATGTAGATATTGGTTGCTTTAAGGTCATAAGATATTCTTATATAGAGGCACAGTCACTTATTTAGCGAACTATATAACCGCAAAGACAAATTCAACACTCTAAAAACAACTAAGTTGAGAGGACCCGAGGAAGGTCGTGGGTTCTATCCCAATCCAGCGCAGCAGTTTGTGTGATAAACAGATTGGATTGCTTTAGTGTCTGGGTGTAAAATGAGTCTGGTTTTTTAGTTAATCGTATATAAATATATAAGTATGTCAGTCTCTGCTTCCCATAGTACAGGGTATCCTAGTATAGGACACCGAGACCGGTGTGATTTGTCTCGGAATATCTTCCTCTTCTGCTTAATCTTCATCTTCTTATCCAGTGGCACAATTTAACTGCGCTATCATAAGGGAATAACGACAGTTGCCTGTTGCGGTTTAGGGCGTTAATATTTACAGCTACGCACCTGTGCAACGCGACCTTCGTAAACAACTAGTAATCAGATGTGCAGGTTTCCTCACGACGTTTTCCTTCATCGCCAAATTCGCCAAAGCAATCTGTATGAAAATGTACGTAATTTTCGAAAAACGAAATAAGTTAGGTGGGTTTAATTATTCCATTTATTTATTTCAAGATTTTAGTTACAACCTGTAGGATACTGAAATGGCATTCGCGTAACAAAGACCCATATATTAACGTTAAACTCACACCTGTCTCTTTCGTTAATAAATAACGTTTATTTGAGGAAGGTGGAGGTTTGATGTACTATCAACCTCGTACTCGTATATGCAAGACTTTAAACACGAATCTTACTTTATAATAATAAAGTATAATAATAAAACATTAATAGAATATTATAAATGCGAAAGTATGGATGTTTGCTTTTTTGTTCCACTTTCACGCCGAAACTACTAAAGGGATTTGGACGAAATTTGATAGGTAGATAAATAAAGCACCGGGCTAACACATAGGATACTTTTTATCCCGAAAAACTTAAGGGTTCCTGAAGGAATGCTTAAAAACCTAAAAATGTCCACTTCGTCACTACGCGCTACCGACATGGCGCTACCTTAACAATCTCTCTCTGAACCCAATTCCAAAGTCCACGCATACGAAGTCGCGGGCAAGAGCCAGTCACGATATAAATTTTGTAACTGTCACATTCGTTTAATTTGTTTTAATGAATTTTCTCATTCGATGCGATTGTGGCTCAGTGCGTTTCGTGGTTATTTCATTTAATTTATTTCATAAAAGAAACAATTTACATTGTAAGTTGTCGTATCTACTACACAGATTGACTGACTATATACAGGGATTATTAAACAGTACTACTTCATACAGCAAAGACGGTCCCTCCCGATCTCTAAACCTCACTCCCCTGCGGTTAAGACCCGGTGATAGTCCATACACGAACTTACTCACTCACTCACTCACTCAGTTACTCAGTTGTCTCACTCGCTGATACATGTTAGAAAGGGAAGTCTTACTAGGTAAATAACTCGTATGATTTGTATGGAGTGTCCGGAATTTACTACAGACGCAGCTTTAACAACCTGATTGGGATTAGTGGCATAGTGGTATTTATTTCAACCGTTGCCGGGCTTCGTAAGGCACGTTAAGCCGTTGGCGCCGATTACTATCACTGCATTACAGCATTACAGGTAATCGTTCAGCCAAGTCAGCTTTCAGGCTTCATAAATTCTGATAATTAATCCTTTCGCTACACAACTTCCATCAATATATGTACTTATGTGAAGGCGAGAGAAGAGTAAGTGTTGTTAACGAATAAACAGAACTGGCCAGGTATCTGCAACACTCAATCGTCTATTTATTGACATGAAAGGTCAATGATGATGATGATGAGCTGGAAAAAGGATGAAAAAAGCCTACCGCTGCCGCTGCCGCTGCCCAATCTACAGAATATTATTTAAAATGCCTTGCGCATCCTTGAGGGCTAAGATGGTATGCCAGTTAGTTCGCTGGTCATTTCAGCTGCCTTGAGAGCTGGGATAGAGTAAGCAACAATATTCACCAAGTTGAACCTTCCATAGAAAAACCTTAGGTAGTCCCTACTGTTGCGAGTCTTGCGTAAAAGTATAAAAATCTTTCTTCAATAATTTTCAGAAGACTTCAATTTAATTTACGTTCTCAGTGGGTGGGGACGTTTCTTTATCGAAACATCGAAACATGGAAATAATATTTGGATATATTTTTTGGAATTTAAAAAAGAGTTAAATGCTATAAGTAACCTGCGTAACATATAGAACACATGACAGTACTGGATTTCAGTACCATCTATTATATATCTCGAAGATCTAGAATACTAGTTTATCCTACAATCCAGTTTGTTATAATAAGCTAAGACACATCCATAACAAAAGCACAAAAGCATATTGTCAAGGGATATGAATATATTAAACCCCGCTTCATATTAGGTGGTGTAAAGGAGAAAAGCATGGAGAAAATAAAATTATGCGCTTCAGTATTTCAGAGTCGACTAACTATTGTGCTGGGAGTAACAAAATGGGAAGGTAAAAGGACAATGACAAGTTTGTCATACTGGCAGGCCCCAGACCGAATATCACAATAAAAATATGTTCTACTCATGAAACTAAACATTTTTTGTACTACCGCTTAGATGAAATAAATAATAATAATATCTGGGACGAATCTCATACGGTCATCTAGTCCCAATATACACCTGGTTCCCTGTATTATGGTTACCAGAGACTGATATACATACACTTGTAGGTTTAAATCCAGGGAATCCTAGTTTGGGGCCAGATGACCGTGCGTGATTTGTCCCGGATATTTATTTAAATACCTACATACAATATAGATATAATACACCCAGGCACAGAGCAAACAAATCTGCTCATCACAGAAATGCCCTGGGGTCGAACCTACGACTCTCGGATCAGTAGTGAGGAGCGCTAACCACTGATTCATATGAAGCTGGACTTACTTGATTTTGTTGTAGAACAAAATTGATAAGTTTTTATGAATGAATCATCAATCAAAAGGTTCTCAGGTATGTACGGTCGCCTTGTACAATCGATATCGCTATCGCAAGCATTAGCTTTTTGTAAACGAGATTTATCGTATGATATTTTTGTTTTCAATTTCTTTCCTTGATCAGTTGTTTGCAGATACCAGTCCCCTACCTATGTACAGTTTAGTTACAATAAATCAAAAAAATGGAATTTACATGTATATTCTAAAATACATATATTGCAAGACTACTAATCAGTTTTAGACATTTAGCACATTCTAACGTTTATAAAATTAAAGATAATATATTAAAGCTCAGAAAACCATTATCATTTTATAGGTAACTGTATTTTATCATTGTGTTAAATTAACAGAAGTGTAAAATCGGAAACACAATAGGTCGTTCGTCAGTGAGAAAATATGGAGCAGTAAAACTTTTAAACGCTTTTGTCACCGACCGAAGTCTCGCTCCGTAAAAACTTAACAGCTTTTGAAATTTTGTAGAGAGTTAATGATAATAGCGTATATTAACAGTTTTATGCCCCATTTATTGCACTGGATTTTATGAAATTGATTTAAATTTCGTTTTCGAACACGTTCGAGATTTATTTATTTATTTATGATAGATTTCGCGAAAATGAACCTCCGTTTAAAACCATATACTTACGTATTTCGTGAAATAGAAAATGTGTTCATGAAATCGATCATAATATTTTTGTTTGATATTAGTCCCGTTATCGAAATCTGTTGAAATAAAACGAGCGTTTTCACGTTGTTTTATTATTTTACTCGTATTTTCGATTCTAATTTTACGACGACGTTTCGGATGAATCTTCTTTCGGCGTGACGATGGGTTCCGGTTTACGAGCGTCGCGAGAGCTGTACTAATATCAGTGAAGCCATATATAGATTTGTGGAATATGTGAGGTATTTTTGATGCAGCTTTTTTATCTTAATTTTATCGCCGCTGATGGAAATTCCTTAGAAACAATAAATACCTACTTTGAATCCTTAAAAATCATTATATCCATCTTGTTCATCATACATCTCTCAAATTTTATACAAAGGTAGGTTAGAACTTTATTTAAAAAGAAATTTATTATTCAACTAGCTTCCGCCCGCGACTTCGTCCGCGTGAACTTCAGAATTGAAAGAAAATGTTAAGATAGCGCCATCTAGTGACGAAGTGAAAATTTTGAATTTTTAAGTAATCCTACGGGAACCCTTAAGTTATAAAAAGTATCCTGTGTTAGCCGAATGCTTCATCTATGTACCTACCAAATTTCATCCAAATCCGTTCAGTAGTTTCGGCGTGAAAACGGAACAAACAAACAAACTGACAAACAAACAAACAAACTGACAAACAAACAAACATCCATACATTATATTTTACTGTATTTAATTAAATACTTTAAACATTCTTTTAAATCGTCATTTTGTTCTATCCAGTATAAAGTTCCTACTGTTTGGAACTCATACACTCAACGACCTAGCGAAGTGAGAATAAACGCAAAATCCTGAAGAAACTCAAATTTTTCAGAGAAATATACTTTATTTGTATTATAATTTATATAATTACTAGATAATTTATACATATATAAAAGCTGGGCAATATACTATGTTAAATATTTAACATTGACAAAGTCTTATACACTGCCCCATATTGACTTATTACGTAATCTATCTCGAATGTAAACTAATTATAAATACGTAAATACCCTAGTTAAAGCGTGGTTCAACACAATTATTTAACACAGGGGAAATCTGCAAAGATACCTGAAGGAAATTTAGAATTCTATGGAAGCTCTTATCCAGAATATGAAGAACAAAATACTATGTACAAATGTTGATACTAATTAATGTCGACAATAGAGGTTGGCTGGCAGATCGTTGTAAATAGTATTTTTTATCTATTAATTTAGTAGAAGTACTTTTTTTATGACAGAGGTGGCAAACGAGCAGACGGATCACCTGATGGTAAGCGATTACCGCCGCCCATAGACACCCGCAACACCAGAGGAGTCACAAGTGCGTCGCCGGCCTTTGATATGGGAGTACGCTCTTTTCTTGAAGGTTTGAATGTCGAATCGGTCCGGAAATACCGCAGGAAATACTTAAGAAAATTTCAGTGACACACTTTTAGCAGTTATTTTCTTTAAATATGAGCGATGGTGTTTTTTATATATATGTGTATATTAATCTTTTTGCTTTTTTATATCCTTTAAAACGATTTTTTTAAATTAGCCGTTATACACAACAAAGCTCTATATAGGGTGAGTTTAAATTAGTTCTTGATACGAAAGGCTATGCATGTGCTCATGAAAACAAACAACTTTCCCTAAGGAACCCATAGCCAAATCGCAAAAAAAATTTTGGTCTCTTCATACAAATCAATCAGCCGAGCGGCCAAATTAGTATGAAGAGTCAAAAATTTTTTTTGCGATTTGACTATGGGTTATTTAGGGAAAGTTATTTGTTATCATGAGCACATTCATAGCCTTTGGTATCAAGAACTAATTTAAAGTCACCCTGTATATTTCTTATCTATAGACATTTCTAGTAACTAAAAACACTAAGAATTTATAAGTTACTGCATTTTGTACAACGAACTTTACTTATTGCAACAACTTTTTAAGTGGGTACACAAGATCCACTTTAAATAGTTCATAAAAGTTCTTATATAATAAATGTTCAAGTCAAGAGTCTCTTTTTACTTTCGAGCGACGAAGGAGTAAGGAAGTATTGTCATGGTAAAAAAATGAACTTGAGATTTTAATGGGGATCGATTCTCTTGCATTTATAGAGCCCAAAAAAATTGTGTGTGTATATGTGTTTGTCCGTCCGTCCGAAAAATCGGGTTCTGATACCTTCCATACAAAAATGTTTTTTGTAATTTTTTCTCAAAAATAGCTTCAACGATTTTAATGAAACTTTGTACCTTTTAATAACTTTATACGGCCTACTTACTTAGGTAGTAAATTATTCCGGGCCATACCAGGATAAGGTACCTCCCACACAAAACAACATTTTTAATTTGTGAAGTCTATCACTTGCTACTAATTTTGAATGTTTAATGCTAATTTATGCATTTATTTGTATTTATTTATTTATTTACGATGAAAATCCTGTATATGCCAGATATCCTGTGTTATTTTATTTAATTTAATTTAATTTATTTATTTATGGAATTCGCGAAAAAGTGTGCACAGTGTGGCTGTACAAATTATTTTATTTTTCGTTGAAGTTTTAAGTGAGAAAGTTTAAATCTGAATATCTACTAGTAGATAGCACAGAGATAATATGATACTCGAAAATAAGTAATCACTTGTGTTTTTGATTCGTTGTTATCCTACTCAAAGGATACTGGGGGAAATTGCAATGAATAAAAAACTATCAGTATTAAAACTGTTTTATGTTAATGAGTTCAGGTACCAGATTATACACTTTTCGAAGGTCATTCTTTTTATACATAATACGAGTATCCTACCTACCACTGGAAAAAAATACTTATATTAAAGAATAATTATAATGAAAGAAACTTTATTGTTCAATACAAAACAGAGAAACAACAGTTTACTATTAAACTACATATAATAATTTTACAAATATGATTTTTCTTTTTATCCTTCAATGCATCATTTCAATAACAAAACAAAAAGGTCTATTTAAAAATAAAAGGAATAAACAAGTAAGGAAAAACATTTTATTGGTAATTGGTAACAACGATGTGTAGACTCTTGATTCACCGTGGATCACAAGAAACTGCGGATGATTTTCCCTTCAGCTCTTTTTAATTTTTTTCCTGATAAATATACTCTTCTATAAAGCCACTGATAAGAGCGATAAATATAGTATTATTTACAGTGATCCACATTCTGTTAGTAAACTTGGCCTACGTTAGTGAAATCAATTATGTCAATTTAAAAATAAATAAATGAAATAAATACCAGAATGTATAATATTATCCAAAATTAAATTACAAATATAGGTAATACAATATCAAAAATAAATGACTACCATAAAATTATTTTTAATTATTAATAAGTCAAATACAAAATATAGAAATCACTGAATGGATAGAAAAAATATTTTTAATTTTTTTTTTTACCCTCAATTGGTAAGCCCTTGGGGCATCATCTCACCTGATGGTGATAATGTGAGTGATGATGTTGCCGAAAATATTGTAGAAGCGGACTTACTAAGATGTACAAATTTTAGATTTCAATAAAAGTCATTAAATATGATAGTAGATGTCAAAGAAAAAATACTGAGATAACACTTTAATATTTACTATTTTTTCTAAGGGTTTAAACAAAAGTGCGATTTACAAAATGCTACGAAGGTGAAATAAAAAATAGTTTCAGAATCTCCTATTTTTAAAACTTTTTTTCTAAACTATCCAAACCCAGAGGTTTCTTTGGGAAAGTTGTTCAGTTTCCGGTTTTTTTTTCCAGTAGGTACATCCGTATCTGTTATCCCCTGTATTTGTTACTCTCCAATAAACAGCCAGGTAAAGACATAATGGAAAAAAACATTTCTTTTTTAGGGTTCCGTAGCCAAATGGCAAAAAACGGAACCCTTATGGATTCGTCATGTCTGTCTGTCTGTCTGTCTGTCTGTCCGTCCGTATGTCACAGCCACTTTTTTCCGAAACTATAAGAACCATACTGTTGAAACTTGGTAAGTAGATCCATTCTCACGATACAGGCTGCGCCTAGTGTGGGGACCATAGTATAACTTAATGATAAATTGTAAATCGTTTTTTGGAAAATAAATTATTATTATTCTGTGAACCGCATTAAAATTTTCACACAAAAATAGAAAAAAAAACAATAAATTTTGGGGGTTCCCCTACTTAGAACTGAAACTCAAATTTTTTTTTATCAAAACCATACGTGTGGGGTATCTATGGATAGGTCTTCAAAAATGATATTGAGGTTTGTAATATCATTTTTTTCTAAACTGAATAGTTTGCGCGAGAGCCACTTCCAAAGTGGTAAAATGTGTGTCCCTCCCCCCCCCCTGTAACTTTTAAATAAGAGAATGATAAAACTAAAAAAAATATATGATGTACATTATCATGCAAACTTCCACCGAAAATTGGTTTGAACGAGATCTAGTAAGTAGTTTTTTTTAATACATCATAAATCGTAAACCGCAATTTACCTACAACGAACTACAAGAACTTTTATATTATGTTACTTGCTGCTACGGAACCCTTCATGGGCGAGTCCGACTCGCACGTGGCCGCTTTTTAAATTTTCGTTTATGTCCGTAACATGCCTGAGCATGGCTCCAACAGTGCACAACACAGTACATTAGCCAGTGTGTTCTACACAACGCGTATACTAGATAACCGCACAACAAAACTTACTCAGCCCCAAGCAACGCTGTTGCAAGAAAACTTAGATACGTTCGATAGAATTGAAAAGTTTTGTTGGCAGTAGAACTACCGAAAACCTTAACTATTAGAGCAGCCTATACATATACATAATACAGAGTCTGTGCAGACTAAGTGTACTGTTAGAGGTTCTCACAAAAATTATGAATAAAATATTCATAGTCACTATAAAACTGGAAATAAAGTGTTTTTTGATTGATTTGGTGGCTCAGTGGTGTTCCTGACTACTGATCCGAGAGTCGTGGATTCGATCCCCACCCAGGGCAAACATTTCTGTCATGAGCAGATTTATTTGCTCTGTGTCTGGCTGCATTATATGTATGTTTTTATGTATATCAGTCTCTGGTTCCTATAATACAAGGAATCCTAGTTTGTAGCCAGATGGCCGTGTGTGATTTATCCCGGATATTATTATTTTATCTCAAGATTCAGCTTGTGTGTCAAGACTAAGGTCTTTGACCAATATGTGTTGCCAGTGATGACTTATGCAACCGAAACATGGTCGCTTACTATAGGCCTCATAAGAAGGCTCAAGGTCACCCAAATGGCGATGGAACCTGCTATGCTTGGAGTTTCCCTACGTGATCGAATCAGAAATGAGGAGATACGTAGAAGAACCAAAATCACAGAAACATAGCTCACAGAATCGCTAAATTGAAGTGGTAGTGGGCGGGGCACATAGCTCGTAGAACAGATGGCCGTTGGGGCATTAAAGTTCTCGAGTGGCGACCGCGCACCGTCATACGCAGCGTAGGCAGGCTGGTGAAGGTTGCGGGAAGCCGCTGGATGCGGGCAGCGCAGGACCGGTCGGTGTGGAAATCCTTGGGGGAGGCCTCTGTCCAGCAGTGGACGTCCTTCGGTTGATGATGATGATTATAATTATTATTATTTTATAACGTACAACTTAAAAAAATGCTTTCACATGAAAGAAAAGAAAGAGAAAACCAGGTGTAAAATATTACTATCGGAAACTTTAACAGTGTTCTGAAACTGAATATTTTTTTTCTATTGAATCCGCATATTTTGTTTGGTTCTTTGAACAAAGTTGTTCAGTTTCATCGTTTCAATTTTCGGGAGTGCTCTTTTTATCCTGTATTTTAATGAAAATTTCTATAAAAATATGTATATATTTGTATTTTACTGACTATTCTAAGCTTTCTCTAAAAAAAGCTTTCGAACTCACGTTCATATATTTATTAAGTTCACCTTTTAGGGCCTCATTATCTTCAAGCTGTTATCTCCACAATTGAAACGGGGACGAAGTATCGGAAGCAGAAAGTTTTTCTCCAGAAAACAGTTTGAAATCAAGCGTGGATTGCTTTAATATTTTCCGAGAACGTTCGACTTCTCCTCTAAGACACTTACGTAGATACTTATTTAAAGTCGTGAAGATTCAAATTCAGGGACGCACTAAGAATTTTTAGTCTCGTCTCTGCTGGGAAAAGACCCCAGCTGGGCCCTAGGGACACCAATGGTTATTAACCGTCGCTAGTCACACAATAATTAAACTGCTGTATTAAATATAGAATTTTTATTGCTTGCCAGGTATCTAAGTTACTTATTTTGTTAATCGAAAAAGTTTATAATTTAATAGCACTTAAAAAGATGAATCATTACCAGTTTAAACACATTTCGGTTATAGTTCTCCATAGAATTGTTAAAAAAGGACCCCGAAACTATTTGCTAAAGGATTCCTTACAAAACTTAGAAACAAATTTGATCACTCGCTTCCTTCTCTCTCTAGGTGACTTCCTTCTTCTCACGATAGATGATAGCTTACAATCTCCTTGCTAAAACTATAGAGGGTTTTGCTATTGATTTTGTATAGTACACTGCTTTGCATACGTCTGTGGATATCACTCAAAAATGGCTGACACGCAACCGCGGATGACGCTAACTGCAACACCAGGTAAATGCCTTCTATTCTTTAGAAAATTGCGAGAAGGAAGGAAAGGGTTAATTCCCCCAATTTCTACCTAACTGCTTCCCTGTTCTATCTAATCTACTCACAAAAACATCAGACGGAAACTTTTCAATCGGATTTGAGAACTTTATTTCTACGGGCCCCCGCGAACGCGAACGTTCTGCAAAGCTGTTAAAATTTTGAACGGTTCGTTTTTTCTTCAGATAAGACGGTTGCTTATAGATTGACCACATTTTAATGCTACTTTAAAAGAACCTTGCGTTTTAGAGCTCACTAAGCTCTTCTCTGAGTAACTAAGCTTAGGATTTAACTTATAAGCCTACGAACGAAAAGTAAGGTAGAGTTAAGAACTAATTCTTATCTAAAGCTTTCAATGTTTTAAACTAAAATATAAGTTCAAAACAGAAATGCTAAGTTATCTTTAGAAATTGTGAAATTTTAAAGAGAATAATGAAAAATACAATATTTCAATATAACTTTCTCTACTCAAAAAACTATAACTTTCCCCAAATAAATCCATCGTCAATTCGCAATCAAACATTTTGGGACTACCCGTAGAAGTTTGTCCAATCAGTTGAACGATTTTAGGGTTCCGTACCTAAATAAAAAGGAATCCTTCTTCGATGACTCGTGCGTCTGTCTGGCTGTCTGTCATAGCGAAATCGTTCCGAATCTACTAAACCAGATTCATTTGAAACTTGATACACGTACATTTTTGTGGAACAAGGAAGGAACCCTTATAGTTTCGCCATGTCCATCTGTCTGTCTGTCTGCGGCTTAGCTCAGAGACTATTAGTACTAGAGAGCTGTAATTTGACACGGATATGCATATTAATCACGCCGACAAAGTGGTAATTCTTTTCAGGGTACACGTGAATTGGGGATGAATTTTTTTTCGACTATTCCATGGTGTGGTGTGTCGTTGGATAGGTCTTTCTAAAACCATTATCACGTCCTCCCCCCTCCCCCCCCCCCCGCCAGCTTAATGGTTGTTTCTAAAAATGTGGAAAAATTCACGGCAGTAGTATATATAACGAAGTTAAAAGGATAACTCTATCACAGCTAAGTAGGCTTTATAAGTTAACGAGCAGTAGTAAATTTTGTAAGACGGGAGGTTTTCCCCTTGAAGCAGTGTTTTTTTATGACAAGTAGAAGCTCAGTTTTATGAGCAAAAACAACAAACATATCACAATGATTACCAAAATTGACAATAACTTTTCAAATATCAATTTTCACACTTACCTTATCGTCATTTTAGTATTAAATTAAGTTTCCTGGAAACCCTTTCTTCCCTATTTCCCTTTCACGTACCCGAACAATGATGTGAAAACCTTTACAATAGACTTTATATTATGCTATCAAAAAAATTATAGCCCTATTTGATAATCTATTGAAAAGCGGCCTACCAATATAAAGGAGGAACATTAGTGTGGGTTCTACCAGGTTCTACACGTGTTTCGTACACAATATCGGCAATAGATAGTGAATTTTAGAACATAAATATTCGTCAATTCACTGACAGAAGCATTCCTTTGTGCGGTGCGGTGGATTTGTGTGGTACAAGGTAGAAGCTTGTAGCAGCATGTGTGGGTTATGGCCTTTTGTTAACTAACAAGCGGTAAATGGTGCGTATATTACTGAAATGGTCAGGGAAAATGAAAATTGATTGCTTTTTTGCTTCAAACATTTATGTTTTTTAAATAGAACAATTACAAATAAATTTAAGTTTGGATAAGCTATCATTTGCCATTTTTTAACGAAAAAACTTCATCCAATACTAATAAGGCTTGTTATATAGGAACATTGTACAATATGCTTGTTTTAAGTTCAATGTTTTAAAATATGAAAGCGTCAAAAAACCGACTTCAATCGTGTAATATACGGGTCAAACTGAGAACCTCCTTTTTTGAAGTCGGTTAAAATACTAAAACCTTCTCCTAAATGTAACAAATACTTTTCTGAAAACCGCATTAAAATCGGTTCAGCCAAACGCGAGATAATCGCGGACAAACATACATACAGGTTAAACTGAGAACCTCCTTTTTTGAAGTCGGTTAAAAATTAAATACCTATAACGCAACCTTATGTTCTTTTAGGCTAAGATATGACTGTGAATTGAAAACCCACAATAAAACAGTGCGACTGAAAGCACCTTTAAGTGAAAAACCGTACTATTAAACTCACCCGCTTTCGCCCGTGACTCGCTCCACGCAGCGCACCGCCCCACGACATTTCCCCACAATGGCCCAAGAAGGAAATATTTTATCTTTCTTCATAAACGCGCCACAATGGCGAAGTGATGTATTTTAGAAAATAAATGTCAACCCATCACTCAGCGTTCATTCGTTCCACTGTTAATTTCGTCGTTATTGAAGTTCAAGTTTGAAACGTATGAAAAGGGTTTTGTATTTACAGTTTAGGGTGTAAAAAAGGTGTGTAATTATGCTTCATAGTGGGCTTCTGCTCATAAAACTGAACAACTTTTGTTCTACTACTTTGCAGAAAACGCACAAAAAACTTTGGACTTTTCATACAAATCGATCAGCTTGCGACCCAAATTTGTATGAAAAGTCCAAAAAAATTTGGGATTTCAACAAAAGTCGTGGAAAAAAATTGTTCAGTTTGATGAGTAAAAGGCCACCTTGAATTATCACCACACTTGTTTGTTACAACCGGTATATCATTTTTTTTTATCCTTATAACCAACTAGTTATCAGCTTACTAGCTCTTGGCATCATCTTATCTGATGGTAAGTGATAATTATGGTTAAAGATGAAAGTAGCTTACCAAGATTAACCAATGCAATTGACTGCAATTGACTGACTCGGTGGCTAAGTGGTTAGCGACCCTGGCCTCTGATCCGAGAGTCGTGGGTTCGATCCCCACACAGGGCAAACTTTTCTGTGATGAGCAGAATTGTTTGCTCTGAGTCTGGGTGTATTATATCTATATACATATGTATGTATTTAAAAGTATATGTGTATGTATATCAGTCTCTGGCTCCCAAGATACAGGGAATCCTAGTTTGGGGCCAGATGACCGTGTGTGATTTGTCCCAGATATTATTATTATTATAATTGGGAACTAGCTGTTAACATCTATGTTTGGTGGCCAGACTTGAATAAGCTTGTGGTACCTGGCCAGGCGACTTCAGAAATTCCCTACCTCAACTAAACCTCATCCTACAAGGCTGGATTGATGTAGGTAGCTTTGACTTAATTGGCCGTAGTTATGCCATAACGATCCAATTGATTAAAACTAAGCGAGGGATAAATACTTACTTGAAATCAGTTGGATCGCTATGGTATATCTATGGTCAATTTAGAACCATTTTTTTCTCAGTGAACGAGTTCCTCTCACCTAATGTTGGGACATAGTTATGTAGCAACCTTTCATCTGATGGTAAGTGATGGATGGTGATTTTGAGGGATGGAAAAATAAAATCAAAGAAAAACAAGTTAAAATAGCAGAGGACTATTCGTTACGTATGCAAGAAAGTCTGGCATCATAATGAAAGTATGAAACAGGAACTTTCAACCTATTCAAAGCCCTTCTTATTATTTTGCCCGATCGCGCATACCAGGCGTAATCACGGAAAAACCACGTGAGTGTAAATTTTCATATTGAAATTTTATAATATTATGTGTAATGTTTATTAATGGGACACCCACTGTTGGGCGTAGGCCTCCTCCATCCGCTGCCACGTAGTCCTGTCCAGGGCTCATTACTGTGAAATGTATACCAAATAGTCTTACTTAATTTATAATTTAGAATGGAAATAAATGGCTTTATTATTATTAATGTGTAATGTTGCTTCATTAAGAGAAACGTGTGTCCTTTTAGAATAGTTGGAAGAATAGTTAGAAAGGTTAAGGTACCTGAATAGTTAAATATATAATAGGATGGAAAGGTTAACCAGGAAGCGCCCCAATTATAAAGTTATTTCAGAGCGAGTTTATATCAAGGGGAATTTGTTAATCTCATTGATTCTAATTAGAGTGTTTTTTTAAAGAAACTTTCAGCCGAAAGAATAATTTTACTTCTTTAATTTACCAACTTTTTTCTGAATATTTTAGGTTATTAACTACTTAAAAAAGTCATGCATCATCAAAGTGCAGTGCAACATTCGTTGATGTTGATGAGACATTTCAGTTGTTTTTTTCTAATAATTTCTACAATTGTGCCACTGCACCTTTATCGTGTTTTTGTTGTTGTTATTGTTATTTTTGCGTGTATACCTACATAAATATTTTATATCTCTATCTCTCTTTGATAGATCAAATAAGTACAACTAAAACTAAAAAAATACAATAAAAATAATTAAATTTAAATTGGAAGTCTTCTTTTTCTTCATCTTCTGCGCAAAATTCATTTTCAAAAGGAGACGTTTCACGGGACTATGGATCTTGGACCTGGTCTGTATACTAAACATCATAAATAAGTCATTAAAACATAGTCTTTTCTAATTGTACATTTCTTTCGATTTACCTTCGTTGCGAGGTTCATCTAAATTCTCAGATTTAACAATCGCAACACATAAATCACCCAACATGGTGAAGCGAGCGCAATTTTGAGCATTTTACGTTCAGAAACTAAATTTTTGTACATAACATTGAAATTAATAATTTAGTTGTCCGACAAGTAACTCGAAAACCAGCTATTATGCTTGTAAAAGAGGCAAGGCATATCCGCAGATTTTAAAAATCGTACACCAATGTCAGAAGTCAGAACAGACGGGTGTTCAGTCAGAGTCAGAGAAAGGAATATGTGGACGAAGCCGTAATTTCTGAACGTGATCTTCTATTGCAAGCTTCAGTGTTACCATTAATATTGTAAAAGGTGCTGACAAAACATTACGCTTGAACCACGCAACCCTGCTTCTAATATTTATTTCATTATTTTTCCTAGAAAGCCTATATTTTTCTATATTTTTCGTACTCCGTACATGTCCAGGCACGAAATGAAACGTGTCCTTTGTTTATTTTAAGCGACCGTAATATTTGGTGGGACCATCCATAAATGTGTTGTAGGTTATTTCGTTAGAATTAAATATGGTACCAATGGTAACAGGTACCAATGTCCTCTTGCTTGTGTCAAATATGGTCCCGAGTTATGGATAGAGAGAAAGAGACTATTGAGGAACCATATGGCTTGTGTACAATAAATCTAAAATATAAGGTGCTACTTTATTAGTGCCCGATATTTTAGTCAGTGCTCCTACTCCTGATTCTGATCAACTTTCCCCAAGGAACCCATAGTCAAATCGCAAAATTTTTTTTTGGCTCTTCATACTAATTTAGCCGCTCGGCTGATCGATTTGTATGAAGAGTCCAAAAATTTTTTTTCGATTTGACTATGGGTTTCTTGGGGAAAGTTGATCAGAATCAGGAGTAGGAGCACTGACTAAAATATCGGGCACTAATAAAGTAGCACCTTATATAATAAGTAGTAGGTAAGTAAATAATAATATAATATATCTGGGACAAATGACACACGGTCATCTGGCCCCAAACTAGGATTCCCTGTATCTTGGTAACCAGAGACAGATATACATACACATATACTTTTAAATACATACATATATAGATATAATACACCCAGACTCAGAGCAAACAATTCTGCTCATCACAGAAAAGTTTGCCCTGTGTGAGGATCGAACCCACGACTCTCGGATCAGAGGTCAGGATCGCTAACCACTTAGCCACCGAGTCAGTCAATAATAGACCTCTAAATAGACCTCTAAATTTGATATTACAAGTTAAATGCAGGTGCAGGACGTGCAGGAGTACGTCAGGACCAAGACCAAGATGATCGTAAGGGTTCAGCTTTTGGTTTCGCGTTACGACACTCACTTCAAGGCGTTCGTGGTGCGTGTCCCTACTCAGAGCTTGGACACCTTCATGAAAGAAGACTTCTGGCCGAAAGGCGTGGTGTTTCGGCGGTTTCCAAGTCGTCTTCGGGACTCCAACACTGCGAGCATCGGCAGCGCAACAGCACAAAGAAAAGTGCTTAGATTTAAAGTAAAATAACTTATAATTGTATTTATTTATAGTATTTATGACATTTTAACTGTATAAGTTTTTATGTATCTATGGGCCTGTACTTAGTTACTAAGTTGCCTCAAAATAAATGAATAATAATAATAAATGCACCGCTACAGCATTCTATTAGAAGGACATCGGACTTCACGACCTCAGAAATGTACTAGTTGGAGACCTAAGCTTTTTAATGCAACATCCTTTGTGGCAGCGAACGAACTCAGCTAGATTACGAGTACGATGGCTCCAAGAAGCCGCAGTAATTTCTTTTTAAATCCTCTGTTGCAATATAGTTCGTTACAGAAAATGGAAGTTCTAGAGATTTTGCAGTTTATTATACAATACTCTTTGAACGCGTGCACTGCGCATAACATGGAGAAAACCTGGTGCATGTAAAAATGCTTTGTTCTTTTGACAGCGGAGCAAGAGACATGAATATGGGCATTTTATAGGCGAACTGGATTTTAACAAACTCTCCTTTTGGGAAAACTGTGTGCTAGGGATGTGATCGTGATATACGATATTTTTATATCAGGCATGAAGGAAGATATTCGCTTGTTTGGCCATAATATTCCGCGCTTACGTAAGTACTTATCGTTTTCCTCTTTACTCGAAAGCATGCCCATTTCGCTCGCAATTTATCCTTAATCAGAATATAGGTGGGATCATTCCACGAGGACTGAATAATAGAGCAATAAATTCTTATGTTATACGTTGTTTTTGCAAAAGCGTGAGACGTGCGAGCATGATTACGCCATTTGTCAAAATTGAACGGGCGCAAGCGTTTTCTTGTGATTCGCTTTGTTATTACCCGACTGGCTCAGACGGATGGTAATGTTTTTCAGTTTATATGTAGGTAAATGTTTCTGTTTGTTTAGGTAGCCGAATCTGTATCCTAAACGTGTTGATGTGTTTTTGGAATTGAGGTCACTCAAAACATACGATCCTTAGAGGGTGTAGATCCTTTTTGAGGGACACTAAGAGATTATTCAAATTCATCTCCCAAAGTGGACGAAATGGTTTGTTAAATTTTGTATTCACGGCTTCATTGGCGGACTGTTTACATCCCAAATCAAGGTAGATAAAGTCGCATGCATTCCACTTTTTATTTCAACATATATTTTTAAATCCAGTAGTTCACGAAATTGAAACAATACGAAATTTTGTTCTCAAAATATTTGAAATTGGTGAACCATGAATGACGTAATTGTTCAGTATGGTAGTTTACATATGAATTATGATTTATTTATAAATGTATTATTGTCCATGTATATTATTGTACATGTAATGAAAATCCGATCGATGAAGTTTTTGTGAAATTTCAATAAAATAACTATCTTAGGGATCAATATTTCATAATTTATTTTTGTTAAAACAAAAGTCACGTTTTTACAAAATTATCAAAAAGGCCTGTCACATTTTCGCAATAGTCTTCCGGACCCGATGCCCTATCATAGCTCGCCGAGCGACTTGGAGTATTGCTCGGACTAACGACGCCAGATGGCAACCCAATAACTTTCGTACGTCATCATCAAATAACACAGATATAACACTCTAGTAAAATACAAGAATAAAAAAAGATGTGATAATTAAAAAAAACTTTGACAGAAATGTAAGTTACGGATCCAAAATCAGTATTTCAGCGACTTCAAAAACGAAATTTTGTTCTACTTGATTACTGAAATTAAAAAACCTATTTTATGAAAATTGATTAGCTGATTTA
The DNA here is from genome assembly GCA_958295455.1 of Coleophora deauratella. Classification (NCBI taxonomy): domain Eukaryota; kingdom Metazoa; phylum Arthropoda; class Insecta; order Lepidoptera; family Coleophoridae; genus Coleophora; species Coleophora deauratella. Next base: position 2,845,488 of record OY282403.1, on the reverse strand, counting down.
CTTATTTCGTATGGAAAGAGCTTTTTTAAAATTATGTGTATCTGATATCGGGAACAAAAATAAGAACGAAGTATACTTGCACTGCTCTGATTTGAGCGTTGTTCCAAATGAATGTTCCAAATTTCAGTAATGCCTTAGAACATTAGTTGTTTAATTAGGTACATGAGTAGAACCTTACAGTATTGGTACGCGTTTTTATTACATCTTGTATATGATTATGTTTGGTTTTTAAAAATATTATAAATGTTTGCATGTGTTACGAAACCTGCATTTAACTAGAACAGTACTTACTTACACTTGGACCAAGTATACTCGGATATTTAATGGACAAAACGCTTATCCAAGTGAATGAAGTGTAGAGATGGCGATTACACCCTGTATTGTCTGAAAAGATATTGAACCATTTCTAGTGTAGCTTAGTTCTGTGTCATCGGACCCTCTCTCACGAAATTACCTTATTCATTTAGGCGATAACCGGAAGCAGATGTGGGGTTATTTGATTTTTCACAGGCGACGCCGAATTCTATTGGACATCATAATATTATCGGGTCGAAGATTTGGTCCCTCGATGTTGTAGAATCACAAGCATTTAGGATAAACACATTCTGTCCAGCTTTTATTATAACACTTTAAATTCTTTCGTGGAAATAAACTCACCGAATCAAATAAAACACACTTCTTGAAGAAAGATTATAGTGATATTTTAAAATTATTTTTAAACAAAAAGTTATTCGAATAATTTTTAATGTACTCACTCCTCCGCCCTTGTCCCTCAATGCTGAGAATCGTGACCTCTTTAATTAGTTTTGGTTTATCGTTTAGTTATAATTGTACTAGATCTCATCCCGCGGCTTCGCTCCCTATATTTTTTACTCCTGGCTTGAGGAATGTGAATGCCAAATTTCTTTAAGAGTGGTCAAAGCGTCAAGAAGGAATAAACAAACACATTTTGTCACTTACTACTTGTAAAGTTAGAATTATCTAGAATGGGATATACTTCTTGGAGAAACCATTTACGAAATACAGAGTCCTCATTAGGGCACAGTTCTCTTCCCATAATACGAATAAAAGGAAAGATTAAGCCATACTCCAAGCATGAAGGCTAAGCTTATCTTTGTAGACTAGTGATACTGTTCAGTTCCCTTTGCTATGATTAACTTAAACGACGGTTTAGTGATACTAAACCACTATACTGCAATGCAAAAATAATATAACCGTATTCTTGAATTATTTTAATAGTTACTTAGTTGTCGAGATAATTAGTTTTTCATTTGTTAGCTTGTATAGGGTATGAATCCTTTCCGTCAGGTAGCTTTAAATTGAATTTTCTCGAGAAACATGTAATTATAAATAAAAAAAAGTGGGTGCTTTATTGGTGTATTTTGTCATATGTATTTATTATGCGAACTGCGAACTGCGAGGGAATGAATAGGCATTATTTGAGTATGAGTATTCCACTCTCGACTACATCATCGCTTTCTATCAGGTGAGATGTAGTCAAACGCACTTAAATTCAAAATAAAAAATAAACACATTGTCAGTTCAGTATAATAATAATAATAATAATATCCGGGACAAATCACACACGGTCATCTAGCCCCAAACTAGGATTCCCTGTATCTTGGGAACCAGAGACTGATATACATACACATATACATTTAAATACATACATATATAGATTTAATACACCCAGACTCAGAAAAAACAATTCTGCTCATCACAGAAAAGTTTGCCCTGTATGGGGATCGAACCCACGACTCTCGGATCAGAGGTCAGCATCGCTAACCACTTAACCACCGCGTCAGTCTTTTCCCTATGAAAAGTTGTTCAGTATGATGAGTAAATGCGGCTTGCGTGGTCGCATCGATCACGCAGGTCAACTGACTACAGATACGGTCATAACCTGGATGGGTTTGACTGTTAGTGGCGTTTATCTGGACCGCTTCCATGCTTCGCAAGGCACGCTAATCCGTTGGTGCCGGCTGCTATCGCTAGATGGCAGTGGCAATCGTTAAGCCGTATCAAAGGCCTTATAAGCGGCTTGAAAACTTCTGACACTGGGTTGGCCACTAGCCACACTACTTCCACCAATCCGGACTTGGTCCCCGTGTGTGGAATAAGGCCTAACCTTCCCGGGATATGGGAAGAGACCCATGCCCCTGCAGTGGGGATCGCAGATTGGATCGTCCATGTCCTAACTCGTCTACTTCCCAACTCGCCCATTTCCCAACTCGTCCACTTCCTAACTCGTCCACTTCCCAACTATACAGGGTGTTAAAAAAAGTGCGTTTGAAATTTTAAGGGGTTACTCAGACTCAAATATAGATACCAGGAAAAATATTGAAAAAATCCGCTCTTCAAATTTTTTTTTGCAGTTTTTCATACAAACTCTTGATTCACTATCAGATTTAGTATGAGAATCTGAAAAAAAAATTTGAAGAACGGATTTTTTCAATATTTTTCTTGGATTCTATACTTGATTCTGAGTAACCCCTTAAAATTTCAAACGCACTTTTTTTAACACCCTGTATAGGTTGTTAACATGATGAGTAGAAAGCCAGTTACAACACAGCTAACACTTCCCGAAACGTTGAGTGTACAAGTTCCGAGTGGTAGGAACTTTGTACTAGGTAGAATAATATGACGATTTAAAAGTATGTGTAAAGCATCTACTTAAAAAAAATAATAAAAAAAGTTAAAGTTTCCGTGGGAGGTCGTTTCACATCCTCTACAGTAGTGATTTGAAGTGTCATATTGTTTTTGTTCTTTGTAAATAGTTCTTTATCAAGTATCTTAACGACTTTGAACTTTTGCCCTGTTTCCGCTGATAAATAGAATGTAAGTAGCTAAATGCATAATATCAGGATGTTCCTGGTGTCACCTACGAAAAAAAAAAAAAAAATTTTAATGATTTGCTGTTGTGTTGATAGCTAGCTTTATAAACAACTTTGGGTTATCTTTCAATTATTCAATATTTTAGAGCATTGTCTGATATAGTTTTGAATCAGGTGACCGTATACACATAATTTGTTCCGCATATTTATTTATTTAAGTATTCACTTACATAGTTATAGTGAACAAATGAATGCGGGGTAGTGTTCCATCCAACTGCTCTGTCCAACTAGTTGGACTACGGACCTTTACGGGTCTTAGTCCAACCCATTGTTGTTGGACCAACAACCCCGCTTCACAGTCTTCTTAGTCTTCTCTTCTTACTTTTATACACAATGGCATTTTTCATCTGATGTTAAGCGATGATAATTAATGTTTATCTTTTAGTTTCTAGCGTTCCTTATAAGAATTCTGCAAAACTGTATCTATTGTTATTATATTTGTATATGAACTGTGTCTTGTCATGGAATACATCTATCTATCTAGAATGCCGTATATTAAGGAGGGCGTGCCGATACTTCCTAACGCCTATCCTATCTCCATATCAGAACTTTTTTAAATGCATAATATATAAGAATCAATACAAAATATTAATTATTGTAATGTACATATAAACACATCCTGTGATACAGGTTTTTCCCCTTTATTTATGCACAGACCGGTGATACGTTTATTGGAGCAGTCTTATAAACTCGAAGTCATTTTATTTCTGGACCACTGTTTGTTTATCGTTCCCGTTGTTCGCGTTTGGTAGGAACTGCACAATAAATTGATAATGTTTAAATTATTGTTAGTATTTGCTGGTGAGTCCTTATTTTGTTCTTAAAACTAGAATCCTAACAACTATTGGAATTTATGAAATCAACGCATTATTATAGCAGTTGGTACGAGCACTTTACTATAAAATTGATTAAAAAAATATGTGTTACCGAGATAAACATGATCATGTTAAAGCTAACAATAAGACTTCCTGACAGGTGTTTAAGAGACGTTGGTGCCGGCTGCTATCACTAGATGGCAGTCGTTAAGCCATGTTGGAGGCCTTATAAGCGGCTTGAAAAACTTCTAAGACGGGTTAGCCATTAGCCCCACACCCTCCACAAATCCGCACTTGGCCCAAATCGCCTAACCTTCCCGAGATATTGGAAGAAACCCGTGCCGCAGTAGGGACGATATATACGTAGTTTGTTAACAACGCTGCTTAAATGCACATTCACATTCCCCAGGTTTAGCAGTAACAAACGGTAGCCATCACTACTTCTATCGTCGAGACTACAACTACATAGAAGCGTTTGATGCATTCTACAAGTTCCACTGGGATCCGGAGGTTCTATCTTGGACCGATGCGTTTAAGGCATGTGATGATGAAGGGGCCAAGCTGTTCTATCCCAGACACGATACCGAATGGACTATAGTGAAGAACTTAACTGACAGTCTTAATATTACTGAAATTATAGTGGGGATCCGAGATCAGTACGGTTTTGGGGAATTCACAACCGTTGACGGTAAGTTTTTTTAGATAGTCAATTTATTTTTTGCCTCAAGAATTATGAAATTGCTTATGTTCCGTTCAATAAATTGATATCTATTTATTTTCTAATCAACTCAAAAAAATATGGAATATCCAAAAAAATTTTGCTATCTCAGCAGTCGTAGAAAAAAGTTTTATATAAGTAGAACGTAGTATTATAAGTAGTATTATAATTAGAACGCTCAGTTGTCGAGTTCATGTATTTTGAAACACCTTATAAATATGTAAAAATGTTAGCCAAAACTCGCCGTTTTATTGTAACAATGTTCAAAAGAAATTGAACAAAACATCAAGACAGCAGAGATATATTAGTATTACGTATGGTATGACATTCCACGTACAAATTTCTTAATAAATAACGTTCCTTTTCAGGCCAACCAATATCTATTCCCATACATGACGAATTTGTATCAGGACCTCGATGCGTTTACATGGAAATCGACACAGGATTATACAATATTGATATTTGCGCAGGTCAGATAAGTAGACCATTTGTCTGTAAGAAAGTGGACGAGACACCATGTCCAACTATCGATCTTGGTACGTAATCAAATCAAAAAACCTCTAAAAATAATCAAAGCAAAAAAATATACCAAAAGTTGACTTCTTAAACATATGTTATTCGAAGTATGCAACACGTAAACTTTTCGAAGGTTATTCTTTTGTCTACCTAATATGAGGTTTCTACCACTAGGAAATCCTATACCTGCCTTTTCAGGGAGTGTTTGCAGAGAGAGCAGAAACTACTGATCCAAAGACACTCCAACATAGAAGACACAACACTTTTTTTTAATCATACGTTTTGTTTTGTTACCAATCAGTAAACCTGAGCTAAGACATCAATATCGAGACACAGCAAACTAACTGCAGAAAAGCAGGCTCCTATAATGTGTGGTCCTCAAAGTTTAGTAGTCGACCACTACTAAACTTTGAGGAGGACAACCGCACACATAGGTGTGCGAAATAACTACTACCATTTCTTCAATACGTCAACTTACACGTGTTTTTTTTTATGGCAGAGGTGGCAAACGAGCAGACGGATCACCTAATGGTAAGCGATTACCGCCACCCATAGACACCCACAACACCAGAAGAGTCACGAGTGCGTTGCCGACCTTTGAAATGGGATGGGGGATGGGGGAATTGGAGGGCAGGTTTTCACTCGGCGAAACACAACGTAAGCGTTGATTCACGCCGGTTTTCTGTGAGGCCGTGGTATCACTCCGGTCGAGCCGGCCCATTCGTGCCGAAGCATGGCTCTCCCACGGTTTACCCTATAGGTTACGTGTGCGAGAAAGTATGCGAAATGCCTCCTAATCCTCCTTTAATTGGTATCCCGATGTGATTACGATAAATAAATAATAATAACACTCTGATCACAATACTTGTTTTTCAGACTATGTATACAATAAGGAGGCGAGGAATTGCTACAAAGTGCACACCCGTGCGAAAACCTGGCATGAAGCTTACCACACGTGCTACATGGAAGGCGCCATGTTGGCTGTCGTGGAGAACGAGTCTGAGGCAAAACAAATTATTGATATAATCGCAAACTTGGCCTCGGATACCTTCTATGTGGGGTATTCTAAAATTGACGACGATTATTTTACTATCACAGGTATTTAAATTGAGGTGCTGAGAGCAAGAGTGGTTAGGTTAGCCATATTTTTTGAACATCTTCCCCTGGTCCACTTTTTAGCAGTTTAGATGATATCTACCTAAATCATAATGAAACTGTCCTATTATAATTTAACTTGAGATAGTGACTTAAATGGATAAACGAATAGTTTTACTTAAAAAATAAATGAAAAAATAAATGAATAAATAAATAATAAATGAATTAATGAAATAAATGATTTCAAAGTAAAATATAATATCCATTTAAGCGAAAATGGGGTTACACCACTCTTGCTCTCAGCGTGTCAATTGTATTTATACCACTACAGATAGGCTGTTATGTTATAAAGGATAACTTATTTGCCGATAAGCGGCGATGGTGGCTGCTACTCAAGAAACTAATATTTCCCAAGGTCCTAAAGGGAATACAGGGAATCCTAGTTTGGGGCTGATGTGTGATTTGTCCCGGATATTATTATTATTATATTATTATTATATCTGGGACAAATCACACACGGTCATCTGGCCCCAAACTAGGATTCCCTGTATCTTGGGAACCAGAGACTGATATACATACACATATGCTTTTAAATACATACATATATAGATATAATACACCCAGACTCAGAGCAAACAATTCTGCTCATCACAGAAAAGTTTGCCCTGTGTGGGGATCGAACCCACGAGTCTCGGATCAGAGGTCAGGAAAACTAACAACTTAGTCACCGAGTCAGTCATATGGGAGAACATAAGAACACCATTAGTTTAACTAATGGTTTCGATTTAAGTAAAACTCTGTTTTATTACAAATTTCAGGTAGAAGGTTCGAAAAAGTCTACCAAAGGTGGTACAGAGACGAGCAGCGTAATTCCCAATGCGGTGCGGTTTGGCGATATGATAGCACTTTATTTACCAAGACCGTCGAATGCAATAAGGTTTTACCTTTTGTATGTGAAATGACCGCTAATGTTTTTCCTTAAGATAAAAATGTATGTAAGAATAAAATTCAAGATTTCACATTAAAATTTAAATAAATAGTGCACTTGTAACTTGCATTAGGTTATATCGATATGTCTCAATTCAAAAAAGACAATTGTAAGCTTTGGGGTTTTACTAATAAAATTAAAAGTTTTTCACGGAACAGGACCAGCGTTTTATTCATACGGGTTGATATTTATTAGTGAGCCAAAACTTTACTGTAAAGAAAACAAGTCGGATAAAGTGACGTCCAAGATAGTCGTACATTAAGTGAGATCTAAATAGATTCCAAATTCTTAAGGAGTTTCGTTAATCATCGCAAAATAAGACAACAATAGTAGGCATTTGACTTCCAGTCGTCTGAGTCAATTTGTTCTAAAATATTTAAAAAACGCAAACTAACTATGACGTAATAATTTTGTAAAGTAATTTCCTTAAAATTTTTTGTATAAATATTATAAAAATTGCACCTTTAATGAAATTCCAAGCAAGTAAGTTTTCTACTGTTTCATAAAAATAACTATTTAGCGAAAAATATTAATCTTTATTAATGCAGTCATCTACCCTATTAAGTAAATTATTATAATTAATTGATACTCAACAAAACTCTAAACAAATAGTAAATATTTTAAAAAAGCAACTGGAGATCGTCATGCGTTCCTGTAGCCTGTATTATATACTTATAATAACAATAACAAACGAATTCTCACCCTTTCCTATATCCGCTCGAGCCAAATATATTATTTAGTGGGGTGATTTTGTAACGTTCTCTAATGTAGCAGAAATGCTGCGAATAAGGTCCACTGAATATGGTCTGATTGATTTCTGGTGCTCTGTATAAAAAAATACGTTTAGAAAATGTTTCAAGTGCTTACTATTACTTATGATTAACACTTTCACGGACAGTACGTACCTTCGTCAAGTTCCCGTTGTGGCACTATTTATTTCCATACAAAACAGACCCTCGCATATAGACGTTCTGTCACATTGTTAAATATGCTTTATTATAAATATGGCAGTACGCCTATGTATGTAGGCGTACTGCCGTGTAGCCGCACAAAATGTGGTATAAATGTACATGTAGTAATGACACTACGCCTTGGCACGTGACCGTAAATAGGCGTACTGCCGAGTAGTATCATAAATTGCGATGTAGATATGACACTACGGCTTGGTACGGTAACGTTGATTTGTCTTCAAGCCACTTGTCCGTTCCAGAACCCCCTAAATTACAAGTATTGCTGCTGAAGGATAAAATTAGCAATAACACTAAATACTTACCCCTAAAGACACGCGGAAAATTTTTCGTCAAAAAGCGCGCCCGCAAGCGCGCGGCGTCCTTTCCTAGTGACACTACTCGTGTGGTCGATGCGAAAACCACGTCTATTCACGTGGTGCCACAGCACGCACAATATAGAACACTTGCATACGTGTGTGTACATGCAAGACAGTACATGCTTGAAACTGCTTGCATTGTAGCAGTAAATACAGGACTACGCTACGCTAGTTTACGTGGTAGCAAAAATTGAGTTAAAAAAGTTTTGTCGTAAATAGCCGTTCTGTCATAATATGAATTAATCGAATCCCGTCAATAGGCGTACTGTCCGTGAAAGTAGTTAAATAAATTTATATAAAAAAAACATTTTTATAACTGGTTTTTTATGAATGACGAAAAACAGCCAGTGCGGGTGGCCACATCATAAGATTAATACCTACGTTTTCTTATTTCTTTATTACATTACTTCATTAAGTTGTGGTGGCAAGGTAAGAATTATTCTATAGCCACAGGAAACCCACCCATATGTACCCATGTGTACCCAGTATTACCAACCACGTAATGTAACTGAATAAGTCTGTGACTTCACCGCAGCATACTTAGGCTACATTCCCATTTTTTTTTCTCATTTCACTTGCAATACAAAATCAATACATTTCTGTAACATTCGCACTACGTACATATAATATACATTTTATGGCACATTCAGAAATCGGGAGCGTTATTTGATGGCTCCCAATTTCCGGGAGTTGCCGATATGGGCTGTGCGGAGCCTCGGATGGTGTGCATGTTCCAAACCAATAAATATTGGTGGAAATAAACACATCGGCGATGTATTGAATAAACGCTGGTGGGGCAAAACACTCGCTTACGCATGGCAAATCGTACTCACAAGTCAGAACTAGCAGAGTACATATACAAGTTACAAAAAAACGTACCGTTCAGGCGAATCGGACTGACCAATTTTTATGAAAGGTGAATTTTTTCAAGACATTTATAATAACTTCAACTCAACTACTTCAAATGTTCTTCTTTTTTTAAAGACCCACTAAAAATTCAGTCAATATATTTTTAAAATTACCTACGTTTCGAAACCCCCTAAATTACAAGTATTGCTGCTGAAAGATAAAATTAGCAATAAAACTAGTGAGCATAATAACGATTATTTATCTGACTTTAGGAGGACTGGCTTTAGAAGCCGATGGATGCATGTGGCTTAGAACTACCTGTGTATTATACAGTGTGTTAAAAAAGTGCGTTTGAAATTTTAAGGGGTTACTCAGAACCAAGTATAGAACTAGGAAAAATATTTAAAAAATCTGCTGTTAATTTTTTTTTCAGTTTTTCATACAAATTCTTGATTCACTATTCAGATTTAGTATGAGAATCTGAAAAAAATATGAAGAGCGGATTTTTACAATATTTTTCCTGGGTTCTATACTTCATTCTAAATAACTCATTAAAATTCCCAACGCATTTTTTTTCAACACCCTGTATAATACACAGGTAGTTCTAAGCCACATGCATCCATCGGCTTCCTTCAGTCCTCCTAAAGACAGATAAATATCCGTTATCTGCACATACATAAATTCATAGCAAAACACAGAGCTCATCTGGGTGGGGATCGAACCAACGACCCTCGCCGTAAAAGTCAGGAGACCTAACCACTACTCTACAACCCATATCGTCCCTACCCACTGCTGGGGCACGCTTTTCTTCTCTCATACCTCGGGAAGGTAAGGCAATATATCTCACACAAAGTTTTCTGATAAAGTTACCGACATAGCTCTCAGAATCGCTAGACTTAAGTGGCAGTGGGCAGGGCACATAGCTCGTAGAACAGATGGCCGTTGGGGCGGTAAAGTTCTCGAGTGGCGACCGCGCACCGGAAGACGCAGTGTGGGCAGGCCTCCGACTCGGTGGACCGACGACCTGGTAAAGGTTGCAGGAAGCCGCTGGATGCGAGCCGCACAGGACCGGTAGGTGTGGAAATCCTTGAGGGAGGCCTTTGTCCAGCAGTGGACGTCTTTCGGCTGATACATAGATAGATAGAAAGTTTTCTGAATCCATCGAAAACAAATGAAGAAAATCATCTAAATGAAACTTTCATTTTAATTCTCAGACTAGTTTTCGCAAATTGAATTTCCTTCTGTCGAACTACGAACCTAGCTGTCTAGGTGCTTGTATTTTTAATATTCCTCGAGTATTTCAAAAGTCTTCTGTTAATTGAATGAAGAAGACGCAACTGGGGTAATTTTATTACTAAACTTCCATCTAAAATTAACTTTCTAATGGAGCGGATCTAATTAGAATAAAGCCTTATTTGGTGCGTTAAATTATGCAAAGTAAGAGGATGACAATTGGTTTTCGAGCTTGACTGGTTATACACCGTGAAATTTAATTCATTGCACTCCCGCTAACTGTGGCTTCTACTCATGTACCTGAACAACTTTGCCCAAGGCACCTATAATCAACTCGCAAAAAAATTGTGGCCTCTTCATACAAATTCATCAGCTGATCGACCATTTTTGTATGAAGAGGTCAACTTTTTTTGCGAATTCATGTACTTATAAGTAGTTTAATAAAAGTTCTTCGGTCTAAGTAGATAAGTACTTTACGTAACTCTGACCTTCAGGTAGGTACTAACCATTATTCTCTTGCCATGGCCATGGTTACCAACAGCCCTCTATGTCGAGTGAGCACGGGTACCGAAGAGACAGCTACCCACATTCTTCTAGACTGCACGGAGGTAGCATTGTATAGGATCCAACACCTCGGAGACTCGCGGGGGCTACTGGACTTCTTAGAGTAACTATGTAGGTTAGTAGTAACCCCGGCTGATCACACAAAATGGGCGCAAAAGACCTCCAGTTACAGAAACCAGCCGTTTATATAGGGTGACTTTAAATTAGTTCTTGATACGAAAGGCTATGCATGTGCTCATGATAACGAACAACTTTCCCTAAGGAACCCATAGTCAAATCGCAAAAAAAAAATTTGAACTCTTCATACTAATTTGGCCGGTCATTTCATCGATTTGTATGGAGAGTCAAATTTTTTTTTTGCGATTTGACTATGGGTTTCTTAGAGAAAGTTGTTTGTTATCATGAGCACATTCACATCAGTCAGTGTGGCAATGTTGGTAGTTGACTTCTATCCTTCTATACTTAATTTTTATCTTTTTTACTTTTTATCAAATTAAATTCATCGAAATTGTGAACGATGCCGTCATTGTTCGATACAATGGAATACATAATTATGAAATATCGTATTAGAAAATTTGTGATGAACAATCTCTCAAGTGTAAGTTTTTCAGCAATTTTATTAAAAGAGCTATTTAATAAAAAAAAATCGTAACATATTAAATGCAGTCAACTCTCGGATTGCACATACAATAAATAATACAATGTGTATAATATAATACATTGAGTAAAAAAAGTATGTTTGAAATTTTAGGGAGTTGCTCAGAAGTCAGAATCAAGTATTGAATACCTATAGGAAAAATATTGAAAAAATCTGATCTATAATTATTTTTTCACTTTCCCATACAAATTCTTAATTCACTGTTCAGATTAAGTATGGGAAACTGAAAAAAAAATTTGATCGGATTTTTTTCGATATTTTTCCTGGATTCTATTCTTGTCTCTGATTCTATACTTGAAACCAGCTTGAAATGCACATATTGTAACAGTATAGTTGTTTCGATGTAAAATTAAATAGGAAAGCAAAGTATCATTCAAAGTCAAATCATTTTTCGTAAACCCATTTTATCCTGCCTCAGAAAGTCATCTATCGCTGGACACTGAATTTACAGTAAAATTCTAGAACTCTGCTACATTCTGCTATCACAAGATAAAACACGGTTAAAACTTTTTGAGCGCCATCTATGAAAAATGGAAGAAACACTGAAATGAGTAAGCTGACTAGCACAGAACTTGATCACTACAAACGTCCGACCAGACAACATACTGCTTTAGCACGGTTTAGTGTACGAAACATACAGGTACGATCGTACAGATGGCGCTAGTTGATCCATTGTTTGAATGAGAGGTGATTTTTTTTTTAAATACCGGAGTGGAATAGTTTGCGTCTATCTATAATATTATTCAAGTATTACCTTTATTTCTTAATAGAATAACATAACTTTGTACCATAGTACTCACGTTAACCAAGTAGCGGCTGGCAGCGTTTAATTTAACCGAAGCTCAGGCATGACGCCTTTTGTCACATATAGTGTAAAAAATCCATCATATCAAGGAAAATTCCTTAGTAAAGTCAAAAATACTAACTATATATATTTGTGATTTTGTAGTGTTGTAGTCGACATGAATTACCACATAGATAGGTATATCCAATAGGCAGAAGCACTGGGTCTCACTCAACTCAACCCTTAGATGGTCCCCATCGACTTATATGTATAAAGGACAGGCCCAACGGAAGCGACAAATGGCACCAATTTTTTGGCCCTAAAACTGATGTTAGAATTCTTTGAATAAACTCCGTGGCTTTCTTTTTAAGTGAAACTAAATAAAAAAAATTAATCGATGTAACAGTATACGAACAAAAAATAGACACCATCAATAAAAAAAAATTTTACAGTTTATTTTTATTTTTTGTGTTTAATTGCAAAAAAAATAACACCTATTAACCCTTTTTTTTATTACTTTAAATTATTTGACATTAATTTACCTTTCAAATAATAAAAACCCCGAGTTTCTAACTTACACATAACGTTTGCTATGAGAGATTAAACAATAATATTCCAGATACGCTATTTTTTACACTGTTGCTCTAAATGCTATTTTTGGTTTCTCTTAGTCTTACTTTTGTGTATTTTTTTATTTCTGTGGCACGGCCATCTACTGCCGCCCTCCATTTTTTTGTTTTAACATTCTAGCTTGCTTAATTTAAAAGTTACAATGTTGTGTTTACTTGGGGACAGCAGATGTTATTTAAAAATAAATAAACATCCACAAAAATTTTTTTTTGCTCTTTTTTTATATTTTTCTGGGCGATAAAATTGGCTCTTATATCACCCTTTCATTATGTGCACTTTATAAAGACTCTCACTGTATAATTATATGCGCTTATACTAACATATTTCATAATACTAGGGTAGTTGTCCAACTACGCTACTCGATGTTATCCGGGTTACTTTTTATTTTATCTAATGTCAAAAACACAATTTGTTCTAAAAATGTTTGAAAAACGAACCTATATCGTTATAATTTATTTCCATGTATATGACGAATAAAAAAAAAAAACCAGCTAGTACGTTTTCTACTGTTTCAATAAAAAGAGCTATTAAAATTTAGTGAACATATTTTATAACTAGCTTCAGCCCGCGACTTCGTCTGCGTAGAGTTCAGAATTGAGTCCAGAAAGAAAAAAAAATAAGATGACAAAAAGATAAGGTGGCGCTATTTAGTGAAGAAGTGGAACTTTTGAGTTTTGAAGCATTCCTCCGGAATACCTTTAAGTTTTCCGTCGTAAAAGTATCCTATGTGTTAGCCGAGTTCTTATAGTCTATCTACCTACCAATTTCATCCAAATCCGTTCAGTAGTCGTATTTATTATAATATTAGTGAGATTAAATAATTGTTCATGTAATCAACTACCTTATAACAAGTTTAAAATTATTTTAAAATCATTCGGTTGGTTCTTAAAAAAATCAGACTACTTTTACTAGCTGTAGGAAAGACGCCCTTATAATCGCCCTGCCAAGGAAGAAAATAAACCACAAAACGTTCCTTATCATCAATTATCTTTATTATTTTAATGACTGTGAGAGAGTTCCTTACATTAATGATAATAATATTACTTATGATAGGTACTTAGTAACATTAAACTACAATACTAATAGTAACATGCTTAATAGATTACCCTAAAGAAAAGAAGCATTGAAATGTGCAGGAGACTTGCTAGATTTCTATGAGATGCTCCGCGGTATTCTTGAACGCTTTTGTATTCCTGCTGGATACTTCTATGAGTCTTCTTCTCTGGAACACCTTGGTCTGATGCCATTCGATCTTCTGTCAGTTGTTTCTTTGTCACCCGATCTTTCGGCATAGCAGACGTCTCTCCAATAGTGTTTGCAATAGGCTTTGTAGTCCTATCTTCTTCGATAGGCTTAGCGGAAACGGTTGCTAAACGGCTAGTTGTGTACGAGCTTGTACTGTTGCCTCTTTTTTCATCTTTCGGATCATCATCGACCGTTGTAAGAGAGGGTTTACGAGTATTAAGGTAAATGAACTGTTTAATATTTTCTGTGGTTTTTTCTTGCATGTTCACCGGTGTAGAAGACGTAGTTCCTATTGGTTGTTCTGCTTGTCTGACATTGGAAACATGTCGGTTGATTGCAGAAGTAGTTTGAGGTTTTGTGGAATCAGTGTTTGGTTCATTTATGACTGTTGTAGTGAAGTTTTCAGGTGTAACAAAGATGATGTGTGATTTGTTGTTTGTACAATTGAGAAGATCTTTGATGTCAGTGAAGAAAAGCTTTCCATTAAGCTGTGTTTCATCGTAATATTCATAGTCCTGACCAGGCTGGTTTTCTGGGTTTTCATAGATAGGTCGGTTATTTTGCTCTTTCTCCTCAATCTTTGACCAGGCGTCCCTGAGGTCGGCTGAAGGTACACATTTAATGTTGTCCATGGCTATCTTCAGGTTGCTGCTCCTAGTCTTATTCATAAGTGTCGCGAACCAGTTCAGGCCACACTGGCAGGAGAAGGGGTTATCTGGAAATGATTTTTTTATGTTTTAGCAAGTTACATAAGTATAAATATATGTACATAGTTCTATCCCCCTTTTACCCCAAATAATATGTTCGTGTGAAGTTTCAGTTTTCATTGGCAATTCTTTTTGACTCGATGTTTATTATCACTTCGCAGACGCTTCACACAGACTAGTCATGGATTATAGGAACTTCGTAATAGTTAGACTAAAAATTGAATTTTGAATAGTGAACAGTGCTACGTACTTAATGTACTTTACTTCGAATAAAATATTTTCATTTTATTTAATTTTTTTTTAAAACTATCTTGAGGATTCTTTAATAACCTAAAGTCTTAATGGTAAAAAGTACAATAAAGTATAGATACCTTCAACATCCAAATTTGCGTTCGCCTCGTAGAAGTTTTTTAGTATTGGGGCCATCACTTCAGTAGGGAACTCTTTAAACTCGTTTGCTCTCAGACTCAAGGAACTCAGCTTATCGAGACCTTGGAATAACATCAAGCTGTCCATTTTCTCGATTTTGTTGTGAGCCAAAGACAGATGACGCAGCCTGTGCAAGCCATGAAAAGCGCGATCATCCAACATTTGAATCTTGTTCCCTTCCAAATTCAAAGTGAGCAGATTCTCCAGATACATAAACGTGTTGTCCCCCAAGACTTCCAAACTGTTGCTGCTCAAATCTAATCTTTGCAAATTTTTGAGCCCATGAAACGATTCACTATTCAAACTTATCATCTCGTTTATGTTCAGTTCCAACTCTTTCAAATTTCTGAGGTGTGCAAACGCTTTGTCGTGTATGATAGCAATTTTGTTGCTCGTTAAGAAAAGTTTCTCCAGCTTAGGCAAGTGAATGAACACGTCTCTTTTTATTTCTTCTAAGCTATTCTTATCCAAATTTATAGAGGTAAGGTTCATGTGATCAGCAAATGCGTTGATTTCCAAGTTTTGAATCTTATTGTCGCTTAGTACCAATTCGCGGAGAGTGCTCAAGTTCGCGAAAGCATACGGCCGAATCGTCTCCACGTGACCGTACTTCACTTCCAACTTCTGTAGTGACTGTGTATGTTTTAACGCGTTTGTCGGTATGTACTTCAGGGGAATTCCTCTGGCGTTGGTCATGGTAAGTTTCTGCGTTGACTTGAAAATTGAAAACGCTTGCCACCACTCGCTATTGTAGTCTAGTTCTCTGTTGAGGGAGCAGTCAGCCGCTCGGATGCTCCCCGAATTGTGCTCTTTAATGCAGTAGCATTGGATCTTGTTGGTTGTGTTGAAAACTCCATCGCAAATAGTGTCGGTGTCTCCTTTCTTGGTGTTCAACTTTGCTTCCACCAATAGGACAGCAGCGAAGATAAACGTGAGTATTCTTTGGGCAGTCATTGTTTGAGATTCACAGCCTGAAACAAGAAAAATAAATTCATTCTTATTTTGAAGAGTAATAACTTCTAGTAACGATGAGAGTACTATTTTTAACTCTGAGTAAAGTGCTCTACAAATATGAGCCTAGGAGCGTAAGTGACGTAAGTACCGCCTATATTTTTATATCTTAATTACCTAAAATAAGGTTTGGTTAACAAATTCCTTGACCTTCAAATAAAAACTGACTTAATTGGAGTAAATTGGAGCTCTACTTTATGTGCTCTAGCTAAGAATAGAATAGAAAACATATAATTTAAAAATGTTATCTTCTGGCGCCTAGACAAATTAATATTCATGAACGGAATGCTCCAGGCAATTTAAACGCCATGAAAGAGTTAATCATAATATCTGACAAATAACAGTGGTGACACCGAAATTGATTAGACTTAGAACCTTAGTTAATAGTAGATTTTTGTAGTGTAAAATTAACAGTAATTCGCTGTAAAATCAACTAGTAGTCATTTGCAGAACAATACCAAGCGCGTGGTAAGTGATTATATGTTCAGTTAGGTACAGAACCCATACACGACTTAAACTTGCATTTCCTATAAATTTAGTAAGAAATATAAATAAACAGGATGAAGTTTTATGCGACTGTGAATACAACCCTTCATTTTAAGCTTTCGTTTCGAATATAATCGCAGAATCTAAGGCTTATAGACTCCGGTGGCTCAACCTCTTAGGGAGAATAACGGAAGGACCTTTAAGTCATGAGAACCTATGATTTTAGGTGATAAAAAGGACTTTTTAGTTGATTATGTATAAGAAGTCCAAGGTTTTCTGCTATTGTTTTATATTTTACCAACATTAGAGAATAAAACAGTTTGATGAATTTAAAATCAGCCTACATTAAAGTTCTGTCACGCCGATTAGATATAGGGATGTGCCTTTAGATGTGTTAACTAGATATTAAGGTCCAAAACATCTTCTAAACAGACGATTATGTTCCCAGAAACAGAAAGCGTTAAATATTTATAAAGCTATTTGCAACTCAGTACAAAGGACACCGTCTCGCTCTGACAAATACAGGCCATTTGCATACAAATATAGTCGAGCATCTCAGAAATGAATGACGAGCTTGCTTTTTGTTTAGCAAATTTTTGCAACCATACACGGTACAACAAGAACACCCTCGGAAAGTTTATCAGGGAGTTCTTTTCCTATAAAACCTATTCTGAATTCGCAATTCAATTTGTAAATATAGTACACAGTTCAGAGTAAATGCAAACTCATAACATTTATAAAAAAATTAAAACACTAATAATGGTTACACTCGAATAAATACTACATCATAAAAAAAGTCATTAAAATTAATATATCAGAATACTTTCAATTTATTTTAAATGAAAATTGAAAGCGACATGTCCTTATCTTTATTTTGAAGATTTTTTTTACATCATTGGTCAAACTTTTTAAAGGTTTGCAGTTTGCAGTATCTAACCCTACTGGGTATATGACCAGCGACCTCTAGACGATGGCTCAGGAGTGAGAGATGACTCAAACAACCTTCGACGAGCTTCGACGCAGATAACTTTGCTTTTAAAGCGCTAAGTGCTGACTGCTGACAGTGCGCGTGCGTTGAAACTTTAGTTTCATAAGTTTCGGTAACTGTCACATTGGGTGCAGTATAACTAGCTCTTAACTGTACCTACCATTAAATATTATATTAGATAGATTAGAGAAAAACATCATTTATTAAAACGAAGTTATAATAATAACCATATCAATTTGATTCACCCATTCTGGGACACCCTGTATGTACCTACATAATTTATCAAAATTGGTTTAGGACCTGTTAATAGGGGTTGCTTTATAAAAAAGTGAGAAAATGGATAACTTTCGTTCTGCGACTTTGCTTGAAATAAAAAAAAAGATTAGAGTTTACACATATAAATATAATTGATCAGCTGTGTCAGTGAGTCAAGTTTTATAGAGAGATTTTGTATAGACTTTTTTTTAGAGAATTTATTGATGCTATGGGTCTATTGGAGATGTTCAGAATAATGAAAAATGAGGAATTCACACTCTTTCTGAAATACCTGGACAATTGTTACTAAGGAATCAGTTCTCAATTTAAAAAAAATGTCTTTTCGAAACCGTATTTTAATTTTCAGGACCTTTTATTTCTATGATATTTTCGATGGCAGATATTTATACGTTGCTTTGCACTCGTACACTACCTAGTTTTAAATTTCACTTCCGAAATTACCGTTTGAAATTTGAATTTTAAAAACCGTCCTATCATTTTGAAGGGCGCAGTCAGTCAGTAAGTGAAATTTCGACGCAAAGATAACAAGCGTTTTTTTGTTGAGTTTTGATTGTAACAAGCAAGAAAAACTCCTGTTCAAACAAATGATTCGCAATAGTGTACTTGAACATAAGCCTGGCATTTTTTAAATAGTATTAAAATGCTTAAAACAAGCGCTTGCGTCGCTACAATCGTTTAGGAACACAATGCCAATGTCTTAAAAACTTTTTGTTTTATTGGGCCTCGAATTCCTGCGTTCCTAAATATCTTTTGTTTATTTTAAAGTTTGTTCCCTAAAACATATACTGATTGTACCTTTTTTTCGTCAAAGACTTTTTTTAATCAGAGAAGTAAAGACCCGTTAGTCGAGATCTGAGCTTATTTTCTAAACAAAAGTTTTTTAAATTTCGGGCCTCGACGAAAATCAGGGTGCTGTAAGATGCCTAGATATCTGTCTTTTTTTATTATTATTATTATTTATTTATTATTCAGACAACATAATATTCTGAACCCACCTTATTTCCGTCAAATTTACTAACACTAGTTTTTAAGTATTTTATTTGTTACTAACTTTCTGGACCTAATAATATTAGGTCCAGAAAGTTAGTAACAAATAAAATACTTAAAAACTAGTGTTAGTAAATTTGACGGAAATAAGGTGGGTTCAGAAATTTACTTGATAAGCAGATTGACCCAGTGCTTAACAATGGGGCAATCATACTTATCAGAAAACACATTCAAGATGCCGTTGCTGCTGTTTCTCACTCTTGACAGTAGCGAGGCTATTTTTTTGCGTATTACAGCATGAAAACCGTCTACTCGCGTCTCAGCAAACATAGTCGACGCACTGCAAAAGCGAGGCAGCCCCAACAGCATCCTGAAAATGTTATTATATTGGACGCGCAGGGCATTTAGCGATTTCTGAGTGTAACAAGTCCAAAGGCTGCTTGTGTAAAAAGATTGGCAGTACGACTTGAAAAGTGTGATTTTAACAGAGTTAGAACAACGAGCAAACCGTCTGGCCACCATATTACCTCGTACCGCCAACGCCCTGCGCTCCCTTTCTATGTCAGAAAGAATTTTGTAGCTATCTATAGGATGTCATCGCGATAGTTCTTACATGTCTTTGATGAAAATCGGTTCTGTGGTTTTCGAGATAATCGACTATTATGAAATAAAAATGAAATGAAATATTTTATTAATAACACTTTCTAGACTTACAATTAATGGTTGGTAATTGTTTTCTTTTGTCAGTTATTTATTTTTAGCTCTTCAACAAGGTATATTATTTAATTTACTTTAATATGTAATCTTTATTTTTGTAAGTCAACTCCTTCCTAGCTGTAAATATATATAACATTTGTCTCCATCGGTGCCTAATTATCCTGCCCTGCAAACGTTTGTAAAAATATAAATATTTAGGTTAGATCTTATCGCTAGACACTTGGGGAGCCGATAAACAGCAATTTATACTCATGGACAAAAAAATCGACTCAAAGTTTCATGCACGACTTTTGGAAAATTAACTCAATCTAGCAAAATAAAACTAAACCAAAAGTTCAAAAACTGTGTGTTTACTGTTTATGATTTTAGTTTGATGGTTTTATAGTTTTTTGCTTTTAGTGTTTAGCAGTTTTGTAGACTGAGTTATGTTTTCAAAAGTCGAGCAACAAATCTTTAGTCGATTTTTTAGTCCACCAGTGTAGTATGATTTTCCTATATAGTGAAGTATGAAATCTAACCTTAGCTTCTAGCTCCTAAACTATGAGGTTGCGCAGTATAAGGGTGTAAATCTAGGCGTGTGTCAAATCTTAATCAGTGCTTCTACTTTCTTCTGCTTTTAATTCTTTTGCGATTTGACTTTGGGTTCCTTGGACAAAGGTAATCAGAATCAGGAGTAGAAGCACTGATTAATACGTGACGCACGACTAGATTGACAGCCTACATAGTCACTTAAAGTATAATAATAATAATAATATCTGGGACAAATCACACGCTGTCATCTGGACCCAAACTAGGATTCCCTGTATCTTGGGAACCAGAGACTGATATACATACACATATACTTTTAAATACATACATATACAGATATAATACACCCAGACTCAGAGCAAATAATTCTGCTCATCACAGAAAAGTTTACCCTGTGTGGTAAACTTTTCTGTGATCTGGGATCGAACCCACGACTCTCAGGATCGCTAACCACTTAGCCACCGAGTCAATTAACCTGCGTGATCCACATAACCATGCAAGCTGTACTGAGCAATAACCTCAGTGCAACAGTTACACATAGATTATAATTCTGAACTGCGTACGCAGGTGCAAGCAATAGTGAAATACCGAATCGACCAGGTAGTGTATTTCGGTACACGACTTTAGATTACTATGCTGCCCTCATAAGAGAGAAAGCTGCAAAATATATGTATGTTTTGCGGCCTTCTTTCTTATGACGGCAGTATGGAATCTGCGTAATGTTTCGGCATCTACTTAACCCCAATTTAGTAACGAAACTGAATCGCCTGTTACGTAAATTATGAAAAGCTTTCCGAGGGCTTTACCTGAGTGGCTGCTTGAACATTTTATGATTGAATCAATTAAAGTCCGGTATTTTAAAAAAGGGAAACAAATCATCGTGAGTTCTTTCAGTGAATGAAATATCTCTGCATGAAAGTTCGCGAAGCCTTTAGAGTTAAAAAAATATTGAAAATGTCACATAAAAGCTGTGGACTTTACATATAAAATATAAACCGATAGGCCAACTTTGTATGGGCAGTACAAAATATTTTTTTCGATTTCAGTTAAGTCTTTGATCAAAAGTTGATCGGTTTCATGAGCGTAAATCGATCTTAAAATATTATTACATCGAGTAGTTCAGTGGAATTTAATGAAAAAATTAAATTAAAGAACATCTTGCGCTGTCATAATATCCCTTACATTACTAGTTCATTGTTTCTTAGATTCATTGTTACTTTGGTTTTTATATATAATGTATATGTATGTATTTATATAAATATTTATGTGTATATTTATTTATTTATTAATGTATTACTACTTAGTTTTGTATATTATATTATTAAATTGCTAATATTGTTTAAATATAAGTTTAATTAAATTAGGTTTATATTGTCTTGAACATAAATTATAATTATTTCATTTTTCAATGTTACTCGCGTTGTGCCTCTGCTTCTTTCCTTTTTTTTCGGACTACGGGTTGTCTGGAAGAAATCGCTTTTAGCGATAAGACCGCCCATATTGTCGATTTGTTTCTTTTTATTGTGTTATTATATGTTTGTATGTTTCTTGTATGACAATAAAGAGTATTTGATTTGATTTGAAACCTTTCGCCTTTGGAGGCCTTTGTCCAGTAGTGGATCTCATTTGGCTGATGGTGATCATCTTTTTTGGAAAACAAGCAGTCGGTCTTTGTTTCTTAGTAATTTTTAAACTAATTTTAAACGTTGTTTGTTACAAATATTATATGACTAACTCGGTGGCTCAGTGGTAAGTGCTCCTGACTACTAATTCGAGAGTGTTGGGTTCGATCCCCACCCAGGGCAAACATTTCTGTGATGAGCAGATTTGTTTGCTCTGTGACTGAGTGTATTTCTATCTGTATATAAGTATCATTTAAACGTATATGTGTATGTGTATGTATATCAGTCTCTGGTTCCCATAGTACAGGGAATCCTAGTAAGGTGCCACATGACTGTGTGATTTGTCCCGATGTTCATTTATTTATTTTATTTTAAAATTATTTACTATTTCACTTGCCTACCCGTTAATCACATACTTAGTGAGTAATCCTCTGTTCATAATCTATTTTAACATTTCTTTCACATTTCTACGCAAGCATCACATCTCAGTTCGAGACAAATGTTTGTTATTCTAAGATCAGTTCTCTTGTAACGGGTTCGGAACAGATGTTTCATATCATGGGATAATCTTGGGGTAAGCGGGAATATATTTACCTTTAAAACGGGAATCAGTACAGTATCATTAGGTTGGTAAGATTGTGTGTTTCTTCGGCGGAATTTAATACTAATAATATGTAACTATAGATATTTTATCGCCACGACTATATTGATTTGTCTTGATAAGAGTATCTCATGAAGGATTCTTCTGAAATACCTAAATACCTGAAAAAAAGTTTAAATTTCTTTCAACTGAGTATAGTATCTTTGGGAAAAGCTGTTCAGTTTCAGGAGTATAAGCCCCGGCACTACATATTTTTTCGGTTATTTCAGAAGGACACTATTTACCCATAGTTTGCTGCTGTTAACTGGTTTAAATTTGGAGCTGAGCGGTTATCGTAAATAGCGTCATTTTTTTACAAACAAAGTAAATGTAATTTTAGTTACTTTATTCATACGTAAAATAATCACACGAATTGATTAAACTAAAATTAAATTAGTTATTAATCATCTGAACTGGTACTGACGTTAAATCCGTCTGACCTTGCTCATCCTCTGCCTCAGACGTGGTGTAATATACTCTTACCACCTTTGGCACAAGCAGCATTAACTAGATGCCTGGTACAGGATGTTCAAAAAGTAAGATTAAACTTCAACCTTGGGTTCTAATGACTGAAAAACTATTTTAAAAAATTTAATAAAATCATTTTTTTTTATTTAAGTAGATGCTTTACACATACTTTAAAATCGTCATATTTTTCTACCTAGTACAAAGTTCCTACCACTCGGAACTTGTACACTCAACGTTTCGGGAAGTGTTAGCGGAGCGAGAAGAAACGTCGAGTCCAAAAGAAACTCGCCCCAACACATTTTTTGAAATAAAAACTTAGTAGCTATTACAATTGATGTAATTATTAAAGCTATGAGCTGGAGGATCTGTACATGTTCACACATCTTTGTCATTTACATAATCTATGGTTTTATAATATCCTCTCAAACACAGGCATTTCTTTACATAAGTTTTAAACTTATTTTCGGATAAACTTTCAGGTATTTTATTCACATTTTCAGGTATTTTATTGTAAAATTTTATACACTGCCCCATGAACGACTTATTTACCTTACTCAGTCTCGAATAAGCAACTTCAATATTATTTCTATTTCTGAGGTTAAAATTATGCCTGTCACTGTTTTTTGGAAACAACTCTAAATTCCTACGAACATACATGATATTATTGACAATTTAAAAAACTAGAGGTTTGTATTAGGGATACGATTGCATATTACCTAAGTAAGACTTTTCTCGCTCGGCGTCGTTGAAATTCCACTTTCAAATCCTGCTGACATACCTGTGCTCATATGTGATGAATCAGAAATCAGTCACTCTCTCCTATCGTGTGGCACATTTAGCCACTGAAATTGATTTTTATTATTCGATTTCGAAAGTCCGTATTTAGCACCGCTTGCGCGTCGATAAAAAAGTAGTAATCTTACATCTTTGTTTCTTCTCATAGACTATCAGCTATTCAAGTTAAGCGAATAAAAAGTTCAAGACAATTTTCGCGATGTTAGCTTTTGACGAAAATTCGTCAAATACAAGTAGGTACAGACCCACTTTTTAGTACAACGAAACCTTTTTTTATACCCTGTATGACACGGCTTAACACATGACAAGTGAAGCCCTAACCCACAGCGCTAAAAGCTCTAGTCCTAAATCAACAATAGACCAGGCCCGCCCTTAGGGTGAACACTCTTACTGAAACCCTTAGTGAAAAAAAAAAGTAAAAAGGTAAAAATATGAGCTTTTCTACCTTGTACTCGTATTAATAAAAACTGATAGATAACAAACTTTAAAGGAATGCTTAATTTTGAAAGAAATGTGTTAATGAAAATATAGAGCTATATAATTATGACATCTTGTGAATTTCATAACTAATCAACAATTTATTTTATTGTGTGTAGACCATATGTAACACCAGAAGGGTTATCAATGCCATGCCAATGCTTAAGAGTTGTTTGTTTGTTTGTAAACTCTTTATTACACAAAGAGAGAGTTAATGCTTCTTCTGCCGGTAATTACGCTGGCTGTCTCGCCCCGCCCACCGCAAAACAGCGAGCTTTAGCGGCAGCAGCGGCAGGTATGGATGGGCATTGTTAACTATCCATTCGGACCTTACATAAAAAGATCCTACCCCCATTAATTAGGATTTAATCATATTCATTCAAATACTCTTTATTTTTATACCACACAAAAGAAATATACGCACAAATAGGTAAGATTAAGAATAATTCTTAATTTACAAACAAACAAACAATCATTGTTTGTTTGTTTGTAAACTCTTTATTGCACAAAGAGAGAGTTAATGCTTCTTCTGCCGGTAATTACGCTGGCTGTCTCGCCCCGCCCACCGCAAAACAGCGCGCTTTAGCGGCAGCAGCGGCAGGTATGGATGGGCATTGTTAACCATCCAGTCGAACTTTACATAAAAAGATTAGGATCTTTTACAACAATGGTTAACAACCATGGATCAGGATTTAATCATATTCATTCAAATACTCTTTATTTTAATACCATACAAAATAAATACATGCGTTTCACTAGAAACTTTCTGCCTCGCACAATCAAACTGTGGAATGAATTGTCGCCTGCGGTATTTCCGGACCGATACGACATTCAAACCTTCAAGAAAAGAGCGTACTCTCATATCAAAGGCCGGCAACGCACTTGTGACTCCTCTGGTGTTGCGGGTGTCTATGGGCGGCGGTAATCGCTTACCATCAGGTGATCCGTCTGCTCGTTTGCCACCTCTGCCATAAAAAAAATAAAAAATAAAAAAATAAACATATTATACATATACGCACAAATAGGTATACCTAATAGAATTATTATCAAAAATGTAACAGTGGTTCTCGCAAGGGTGTTTAGTAAATAGAAGTGTTTTAAAACAATAGGTAGTCACTTTTTACCTTTGCCCTATAAGTGCGTGTCTGTTCTAAAGTTTTAATCTAAATTAATCTACAGTCTAACAGCCCTTCATAAAATTTATACACTGAACCAATTAGTTATTTAAATACCTAAGGTTCAGGGTGTTACATAAAAAAGCGGCCAAGTGCGAGTCGGACTCGCCCATGAAGGGTTCCGTAGCAGCAAGTAACATAATATAAAAGTTCTTGTAGTTCGTTGTAGGTAAATTGCGGTTTACGATTTATGACGTATTAGTACTAGATCTCGTTCAAACCAATTTTCGGTGGAAGTTTGCATGGTAATGTACATCATATATTTTTTTGGTTTTATCATTATCTTATTTTAGAAGTTACAGGGGGGGGGGCACACATTTTACCAGTTTGGAAGTGTCTCTCGCGCAAACTCTTCAGTTTAGAAAAAAAATATATTAGAAACCTCAATATCATTTTTGAAGACCTATCCATAAATACCCCACACGTATGGGTTTGATAAAAAAAATTTTTGAGTTTCAGTTCTAAGTACGGGGAACCCCCAAAATTTATAGTTTATTTTCTATTTTTGTATGAAAATCTTAATGCGGTTCACAGAACACATCTACTTACCAAGTTTCAACAGTATAGTTCTTATAGTTACGGAAAAAAGTGGCTGTGACATACGGACGGACAGACAGACAGACAGACTGACATGACGAATCTATAAGGGTTCCGTTTTTTGCCATTTGGCTACGGAACCCTAAAAATGTACTGGCTTTACTCTTGAAACGAAAGAGCTTGGCCAATAAGCTGATCGATTTGTATGGGATGGGCAATATTATTTTGCATTTTAGCAGCTTAGTAGAAGAACATCGTTCAGTTATATGACTAGAATTAACTACTTACACCTTTCTTACATCTGTACGAGTACATAGCATTTGTTGTTTTAATGAAAAGCTACTCAATTATTACTAGGTACTAACTAAGGCAGGGTAAGTACTAATACAGCACCTTTTAATGGGAAATTAACGTCTATCCACTTTTTATACGTAACTATCGTAAAAATAGAAGGTCAAGCTTTTTGGTGAGAAAAATATTATTCAGTTTGAATCGCTGACAACTATGAATACTAATGTACTTATACCTAATAAGTACTTACTCAAACGAGTTCATAAAAATTTTGCAATGAGCTTAGGTAGAGGGCCAAAAAACACATCATCCTGAAAATGAAAACGAATCAGATGACCGTGTGTGATTTGTCCCAGATATTATTATTATTATTATAATGATAATCTGAGCTCGCGAGCTGTTTGCGGTTTGCGCACCGCGCGAACTCTCAACGACATTAAACAATTACATAAAAACAATTTCCACTTGTCGAAGCCGCGGAAAAATGCTGGTTGTTGTTAAATCCTCTGAACATTCGCTTGTTGATGCCTCAACATAAAAAAAAAGCTTGTAAGTGCGTTTTGTAATAAAAACTGTTATGTTAAAACTGTTCCTAAAGAAATCAGGGAACTTCGAAAAATTTTTATACTTACAATTTAACAGAGTTTTTCAATGTATAATATAATATACAGGCTGTAACAAAATTGGTGTAGGACTCATTAACTGGCGATTCTACTCATCATACTGAACGACTTTGCTCAAATAACAAGGAAAAATTTGGACTTTTCATACAAATTGATCATCTGTTTTTCCATTTTTGTATGGAGAGTCCAAAAATTTTTTTGCGATTTGACCAGAGTCGTAGAACAAAAGTTGTTCAGTACGATGAGTAGAATCCCCAGTTAACGGGTCCTACACCAATTTTGTTACACCCCGTATACTACGTAATTTAAATAATAACTACTATTAATTAATTATACATTTTTGCATGTCATTACTTGCGAAAGATGTGACACTTTTCTTAAAAACACTGTAACCTGTATGACAAACCGTTTCTCTGCGAATACATTATTTATTTGTATTTGTTCATACTCCATATTGCCTAGATCTACAGGCTGGCTAACTCTTGACAAAACCTGCGGAAATGACAGCACAAGTAAAGTCAAACATATCATGAATCACAAATAAGATGACGCTATTGTTGTCATGAGATAAACTGGGAACTATTACAACAAGATGTTATCGTATTATATATAACAACGTTTTTTATTGATTCAAATATTCGGACCACAATGAAGACATTGGCGCCGCCGCCTCTACAATCTTGCGCAAGTAAAGTCGTGACCACAAGAACAATGTTATTTTTAATAAAAAAAAATATAAATTATTCTACTTATACAAGGATGTGATCTTTAAAAAAACTAAAATGGTTCCATTTTTTGGAAGTTGTTCGGAGGCTACATCGAACAATTCATAAATATGACAATAAATTAGTCGAGTACACGTATGAACATAATCTGCTCTTGTCTGCACTGCACAAAATGCAAATGCATATAAAATTATTTGAGTACTATGACAAAAGCTTTCAAGAAAGCAGGGTCTTGTCTTAAAAAAAATGTTTTGAAATCATTAAAAATGTCACTTAACATCGATTTAATAATAACAAATTATTCGACTGTTGCACGAGACTGTACTTGTATTTCACTTATCCATTAACAAACCTAAGTAAACTATTAAAGTTCCAATGTGTACAGAACCTAAACTTAAATCTGTTTGATGTCATGTTATTTAATTATTTTGTCGTTGTGTCTAAACTGCGTGTTTTTTTCGACAAACCGACAACTTTCGACCTACGCAGATTACCTAAATTTATTGTCGTAGGTTGTTAGTCCAGTGTGAAATATAGCTAGGCGATATAGCTACGATATAAATTATAAATAAAAAACACTCATTCTTTTTATTACAGTTATACCCCAGTGAAGCTTATAATGATTAGAATGACAGCTGTCAAATGAATGAATGTAAAATGACAAGAAGATTTTTATAGATCGAGATTTTGCAGTGGAATTTATAATTACTGAATTATTTTGGCAAACATCGTTATAATATATGTTATTACACTTAGCTACCTATCACATAACAAAAAAATATATTAAGGCTCCGTTTCAAAACAGGTAAGATGTCACTTGGCAGTAGTATGTCTCACTTACACCAGTTGGTTTTTCAACATGCATGTTGCTGTCTTGCTGTCATGTGAAACATTACACCGATCACGGAGACGTTTTACAACGTAGCCTAAATAAGTATATAATATTATAAATGTGAAATTTTTTTATAATAATAATGCACGCAAAAACGCAATAATCGTAATGCATCGGCTATCGTAATAAATAACGATTCGATTCGTAATTGTAATGGCCGAATCGTTGCATCTCTAGAAGAGTCCATTTTTTGATTTCAGTTAAATCGTAGAGAGATAGGCAAATTTTTCAGTTTCATGAGTTACCACCTTAATGTCTTGCTAAATAATTTTGTTACATCCAGCAATATATGACAAAAATTATCGCTTTATAGTTTAATAAACTAGGCCAAACCGACGCTGTAATAAATCAATCTACCTTACAATAAACAGACGACATCTGCTACACTGAATAATAACGAAATTACATCGTAAAACGTTCAACACGTCTACATTAAAAGCATCTCACTGTTATTGTCATGACAAAATGATCAAGAATTTCATATTATTTATGTGCCCTAAAGTTTCGTTACGTCAGGAAACGAGAACTGTGTCTAAGAAAACACTATAGTACAAACTGCTTTGTTGCTGATAGTGTGGAGCTGTTTAATCGATCGATTTTATAAAAACCCGATTGATCCACAACGACTGCGTCTGCGTGTTGCCGCTTCAAGACACACACATCATTAGAAAAATGATTTATCGTTTTCGTGAGTCACAATAAATTCAAACTCAACCTCAAACTCAAAATGTTTTGTATTTAAGTAGATGCTTTACACATGCTTTTAAATTGCCTTTTTTTCTACCTTAGTAGTACAAAGTCCCTACCACGCGGGACTTGTACACTCAACGTTTCGGGAAGTGTTTGCGAATGTGAAATGAACGCAAATAAGTTTGAATTTTGCACATAATAATAATACATACATTGCATAAACATAATCGATAGTCATAAAAACATAGCGTTCTTCAGTGCTACAGCTTTTTTTACAAATTCTCTTTTTATTTACTCTAAATTTAGAACTCTTAGCATTCCGTGTCGAGATGCCTAATGAATCACGCTGATTCATCAATTAGTAGGCGTAGCGTTAACCAAATCGTTAAAATTCAGGTTAAACAAACGGACGGACGGTCTTTTTGATGTATGACTTCTGTGTACATGTGATACTTTACTGACCTGTATAGTGATTTAAAAGCTGTATTGTGATTGATGATTTCATTTAATTTTAAGATGAATAGCTTTTTTTATTATTATTTCTGCTTCGTTACTTAAAGTGTTAGATTATTAGCCAGCAGCAGATTTTTATTAGCCCCTTTTAGAGTCAGGCTAAAGCTCTATGGCCATACCGCCTTGTCTTCAGTTACTTATTTTTCCGTCGGTATTAACTATATTTGTGTAACGTGTTTAGTAATTTTGTGTGTAAACACTCGAAAGACAGTTCTCCAGCAAAATTAAAAAGCTTTTTCTGAAGCTTTCGTAGGATTTCTTGGGATTCCAGCTACATGTAGGTATTAGTCACCCTGCATTGTATTATATATGTCCATTTCATCTTATCATCATGTCGGAACACATGAATGTTGTTAACATTGACGTATGACGGCAAGACTTAGATAAGATGATGGTTCCTAACCAGATGGGCTCAGAAACTTACTACCAACCAGACAGACTCCTGCAAAGTTGTACCCTGCAGGGAATCGAACCCGTGACCTGTGAAGCCACTACGCCATGTTTATCCACTACGCCATGGAGACGGTTAATATATGTTTTATCTAAACTACCGTCTCTATGGCGACTTCCGGATAATATACGGTTATCCTCATTAATCTCTAACCTGTCCCAGGATATTGATGATGTTAGTTTGTAACTACCCCCAAGTCACATCCACAACCCCCAAGTCACATCCACACAGGGTGTAGCAAAGTTGTTTGTAGGATCCGTTAACATAAGCTAAGCTGTTCTTGTCAAGTCATCATACTGTATAACTTTCAATGGGACAAAACTTAATAGGAAAGGCCCTTCACGAGCCCTTCACGTATACCTTGGTCCAATCAAGAAATAGCAAAAGGTAAACAAACTTACTATGGAATTGACACATGTCAACATCAGTTGCCCAATAAGTTTGTTTACCTTTTGCCTTTTCTTGATTGGAATGAACTACAATTATGTTGCTTCGTGACGATGTGGTAAATCTTTACTCCAAGGTCACCAAAAGTTATGTAATGTGGTGAGTCTGGTGAGTATAAAAAATAAAATCTTGGGTATTTAGAGAACTGTTTCGCGTTTTCCTATTAATTAATATCTAATCAATAAATCAAATAAAACAGAAATAGTTTAGGTACTCCACATTTAGAACGAAATTAAAATTAGAAGAAATTAAAAGCCTATATTACTTCCCACCCCTTCAACTATCTCTGTGTAAAAATGCTGTCGAACCATTACATCGTTGCGAGTTAAAAATTGGACAAAACAAACAAAAATACTTGTTTTGGATTTATAATACTATTAAGTAATAATAATACTGTTAAGGACAGTTAAAATGCATCAATGACCGACGCGTTCTTTTAACAAGGTAATATTAGAGGAAGGATTTTAACTTGTACTTATCCCAAACTGAACAAATTCCCAGCACTTCATTAGCACTTAATTTTCAAGAAATTTTATTTATAACTAGCTTCCACCTGCGGCTTCGTCTGCATGGACTTCAGAATTGGGTCCAGAGAGAAATAAAATGTTAAGACAGCGCCATTTAGTGACAAAGTAAAAATTTCCTTTTTTTTAGTCTTTCCTCCGGGAACCCTCGATAAAAATTATCCTATGTGTTAGCCGAGTGCTTTATCTATCTACCTACCAAATATCATCCAAATACGTTCAGTAGTTTCGGCGTGAAAGTGGAACAAACAAACAATCAAACATCCATACTGTCGCATTTATAAAACTACTAGTAAGAGTAAGATTTTGTATGACAGACGATTTCTTGTAGACATCTAACTAGTCTTATTGCGCTTTTTGCATCACCCACGTAGTTTTGATGTTAAAATATCATACACCACCGGAAGACAATCCAAGTTCATCAGCCTTTAAAATAACTGATTTACGTTCAGACTAAAATAGTTACTGGGTCTATTCGAGGCAGAAAATGTAAACACTCTTTTATAGGCTCATGTGACTTTAGGGTTGCCAGATAGTGTTTCTTCTAGCTTAATTTTTCGTAATATAGAAGAAAAATAATAATTGCCTTTTTTTGGAAATTAATTTATCAATGCAATTCATTTAGTTGAATTATTTGTTTAGAGTCTCTTTTTGACCATAAAAATCTTAGTATTCTTGCAGAGTTTATATACCTTGGCTACATTTTTTTTTAAGAAACTGTAAATTTCCACAGATAGCCGTTATTCTAATAAAAAAGCAATACGTAATTATTATTTATTTATAGTAAGTATAAATTAGCGCATAAAAGTAAAATTGGAGCATAAAAGTTCTGGATATTTTAATGCCACGAAAAAAATATGTATTTCATTAAGACAAATTTATTTGCATTATAATTTACCAAATCGTTTCGTCAAAAACTATGACGTCATATACCAGTAACTCAGTATTCCAAAACAGAATGTCTGTTTTATTTTGACACTGATAAAAAGTTTCATGAAGTTTAATAGCCAAATAACTTATTTTGGCAGCCCTATTCATTGCAAGGCAACGTTACACTACACATCCGCACCGCGCCAGTCGACGTGGGAGGATGTATCTACTGGGAACTAGATTTTAATACAGGCAGGTGTGTTAGGTCAGCGTCTCAAGCTAGATATAAACAATGTAAAATAAAAAAAATACGATTCCCGAAAACTGAACCATTTTCTCCAATAAGCCGATACTGACTCACCATATAAAATTAGCGGATTGGACGATCAAATCGTATGCAAAAAAATTTTTGGCGAATTCAGTCTAGGATCCATAGAAAAAGTTGTTCAGATTCATGAGTAGAACACCCTTTGAACGTTTCCGGGAATAGTCAGTTATTACATCTAATATTTTCTCAAATATCGAAACTAATTAATAAAATCAATCAATATTATGCTGAGTGGCGACCCTTTTGGTACCTACCTGTACTGTTTTAATTTTTTAAGTTTTTATTATTATTTTTTGTAATCTCTTGGTACTGAATATTTTTTTACTTAGTTTCTAATCACGATTTTCTTAAAATTACAGATATTGTATGCTGTCGCTTGTGAAATATTCTTCTGTTACAGAAATTTGGACTTTATTGCTCCCAGAAGAGGATTTATCCTGTGTCAGATTAAGGGATGTATTCTACAGACAGGTTATCGATCACGCGGTCCCTTGTAGCCGGTTATGTTCGAATCAGAATTGCAAATATAACATGCGTCAAATCCTATACCAGTCTATGTAGACATAGCTTCAACTTGATGGAGGATTAATTGTGTTTAGACAATGTGAGTCCACCAGTAAATTCAAGGATTTGCAACAAAAAATATTGTGTCAATAAATATTTTAATTGTAGACCACTGAAATACAATAATAAATAGATATGAAACAGAGGCAGAATTAGTATTCTTATCATTGTTTTTTTAGGTAGTGCTGAAAATGCTAAAAAACCCATATTTGCGTTTCACAAGATTTATTATAATTATTGTAGGTATTTTTGAAGTTTGTTCACAAGTCATTAAAGTATTGTCCAACAATGACTGTCAAAGAGCATTTTTGATAAGAAATAGAAATTATCCATAAATAGCGCATAACATTTTATGTCTTAAAAGCAAAAAGGTTGTTTTCAAAAAAGGTTTTTTTTCTTTTTTTTTTTGAGTAGGTCGAACATGAAGGTGAAGCTTTAGTTATTAAAGTCAGTATTTTTCTCTTTGTGTAATTAAATAAATACATAGTTAAAAATATGTCACTCAACGCGACAATTATCACTTTCCAGGGTAGTTACTTTTGTATGACTAATGACTATGTTAACTGGAACACTGAGTCATAATCATAAGCCATTTCGGACATAATCAAGAGATTAAATGTTCTAAGACTCACCTTAATACAAAACATATCACTGATACAAAGCACAGATTTAAAATTTACAAATCATCTAAGAAACAAAACGACACGAACAGAAATAGGTACAACAGACCGGAATAGCGGATGAGCCCACACTATTAAGAATGATGTGTCGAAACCTATCGAAACTGATATTGTTTATTTTGTGGCTAACGCCTGATTGTGTTGTGAATGTCAATAAACAGAGACACAATAGGAAGGTAAATGTAACAATCAAATTGTATGCTCAGTTCGCATATGTATCTGTACTGCGAACTAAAACAAATTTTAGTTTTTTGACATCATCACCGCACTTATGTATAGGCGCATGTATGTAAGGCGTTCTTTAAAAGTTTTACTGCTTGTAATATATTATTTAAATTTAGATTTAATTCTTTAAAATATCTACCAGAGCTCAAACTGAAGACTGAACTCAGTCTGAACAAATTCCCCCAATGAACACTTAAAGAACTCGCAAAAAAACTTTTGGATTATTCATACAATGCTGGTCCATCACAATATGGTTCTTCCATCTCCTATATATTTTACGTAATAGGTACATAATATTAAATGCTATATAGATTGTCATCACCAATTATACATACATATGAGACGTTTTTGTTTTTGTTGCTCCAGTTCTAATTATGTCACTTTGTTGCCCTTTGCGCTCTTTTCATACCAAATACAGGGTGTAAAAAGCGTTATAAACCTATTACAGGAATCTTTTACAGGGCGTTCTATTCATTAAACTAAACAGCTTTTCCTATGGAACCTGTACTTAAAAAAAAAGTCTCGCTTGGAGTGTTCTTTTACGCTCTACCTAATAAAATTCTTCACGGTTAAAGTAGTGTGGTCCAATTAACACGAGTGCAATAAGTTAAAAGGCTAGACAAAGCGCCCGCTATTAATACTTTCATTGTACCCACCATATGGCTGAAGTAAGTGCAAAAGTAGGGTGAAAAGAGTTTAATGAAAAAATTGGATTATTTTTCTACCTTGGACTTTTGACGCACCTGTAGATTTACACCCATGATGTTTCCAGGATTGCTAAGATTCCCCAACGTGACGCAATTAAGAACTTGGTATCTTATTTCCATGCTGGAGATGCTACTAAATGTATTTACTCAGTGAGATGCAACATGAGATGCAACAAAGGCATTAATCATGTATGGACCTTACTGAAAAATGATAAACTATGTAACTTCGGACCGACAGTATGAGAGCATGTTGATAAACTCAAATTTTCCCTGATCTAAGAAAATATAATTACTACGTTTTATTTAAAGTATAGATTGCTTATGCCTAGCGAAATGTTTCTTTATAATACTGAAATATATTCAAAATATATCAAACTCTGACTTACTTATACACCTATAAAAATCATATGACAACGACTAAGTCACATTCATCACTAACATCGCACTATGAGAACGTTACAACACAGTATCCACGAAATGTGTAACGCGTGCTCACCCTACAGAGCACTCCAGATGATATAGTTGAAGGTGTTCAACAAATATGTTATATTTTGATCAAAAAATATAGTTAGGGATATAAACTTTGATAGGCTGATATGTGATCGATGATGCTACATTACGGGAAAGTGCGCAGTTCTCTTAGGAGGGAAAGGGTCTTCGCTACTTGCTAAAAGTCTGGAGATTAATCTTTCATGGAATCCCTTTGATACAAATATGTAGTTTGGAAGAGAACTAACTATATCTAAGTCTAAACCAGAGTTATCAAATTCTATGAGAAAATATTCAGTTACTGTGTGAAGGGGACTGCCCTTAAACATTTTTCGGGAAATTTCTTAAAGTACAATGGTAAACTTTGAATGGGTCCAAAAAAATTACTGTAGCATTATGAACTGTTTGTCTTCCTTTCAAAAAAGTTCTTAAGTTTTAAGAGTCTGTGGGTTAGTTTTGGTTATGGTCACGGAAAAGTTTTATACTTTTTCTGATATTATGTCCTCTATTAACTTACATAGATCATTTTGTTAATTAACCGTGAAGGCTATTTGCCTAGGCATACATTATTAGAAACGCCCACTGTATGGTTATTTTGAACCAGTCCACCGAGGCTAATCTAGATTGGATTTAGAACCTATTTTGAAACCTTGATCGGGCGATCAATAGGTAAACTGTAATCAAGAAACCGTTTCATAATGTAGATGGCTGCAGTTAACGTAAAATTCATTTTCTAATAAAATTGCAGTTCCTATTTCAAATTAAAACATTAAGGAAATAAGGTCAAATCAACAGATTGTTTCGGTCACGCAGTAAAAAAGATTTATTGTAATTTTTTTTCGTGGTTTAATGTTCAGCATTTCTATTTTTGAAATCTTGTAACACTGTACATACTCATATTAGTAGGCTAGAGGATGTCTATGAATCAAGTTCATTATTCGAACTCACCCCTTCACCTTCAGCCATTTCATAATCTCTATCTCGGAAACGTAAATGGGGGTTTTGGATATTTCATACAAACGAGTCACCTGTTGACCGATCTACTTTGTGTGGAAAAGGGAAGTCAATTTTTTTGAGCTTTCTGTACGTTTTCCTTGGAGAAAGTTTGATGATTAAAAACCCTTCGCCCTGTTTATGTTTTACTGACTAGACTGTTCGTTAGTCCTCTTCAACTCTGTAGAAATAAAGTGAAGTTTACTGAGAGCACAAAATACCGAGATATGCGTACATTTTCCCGGAATCATTATTCGAATATGATACAGGCTCTTGGTTTGGGGAAACAGCTCTGACATAGAAAGAGCATTTGTAGCACAAAAACGATGCATACGGGCCATATGCAACATCGCACCTGATGTTTCGTGTAAGCCGTATTTTGAGTCTCTGAAGGTGTTGCCGTTACCATGCTTATATATATTTGAAGCCTGCAATTTCGTGAATCAAAACTATAATATATTCACTGAACTCAAAGCAGTTACCCAAAGAAACTTGAGAAACACCAGCAAGCTAGTTCTAACAACTGTACCAAAAACGAAACGTTTTCAGAACAACTGTTATGCTATGTGTAAAACTATTTACAATAAAATACCTGAATCTATAAAATTACTACCGCTTAACAGGTTTAGAACGGTTCTGCGGAGATGGTTAATTGAAAATCGGTTTTATTCCATCAAGGAGTTTTTGGAATGCAGAAAACTGCCTTCTGTAACTAATCATTGATTGTGTATGAAACTCTCTTTGACATTAGATTCTTGTAAATGTTATCAAATTGACATCTTAGTTTATGAATTTCACTGAATTGACATCTTAAAGCTTCAAATGTATGAATATTTCCGCTGAATGTATTATTAATTTCATTTGTGTATTTCTTATAATATTATTTCTAATGATTCTATTTCTGTGGATCTTATTTGCATGCTACTAGTAAATAGCTAAACAGACTTGACCACTGTAATTTTGTTAATAACATCTGACATGTAAAGTACTCTGTTTAATGGCAAATAAATATTATGAATATGAATATGATGTTGGAATTTCAGAAGCGTAGATCGAATATCTACATTCAGTTCAGATTACCTATCTATAATATATTTTTTAACATAATTTATATTTGTAGCTTTAACAAAAAACAACATTTCCATGTTTATCCGTCTCAATCTTCCTACCCACTGACTTTGCAATCCTGTTGCTGAAATTTCACGAATCGTTTCGTCTGAGATTGGACTCCTCCGAGTGAAAATAAGAAATGCCATAACGCCCCAATAAATAAAACCACTTAATAAAACCCTGAGAATTCCGACCACCGCATTTCAAAAGATAGGGTCGTAAACTTCAATAGTATCACAATGAAAATAGAGAAACTGAGTAACGTCCAAGAATATAGAAAAGTAATAAATTACACGTATGCCAACGACGCTTCGGCCTATTTCTAAATTGTTCGTCTCGTTCAGAATATTTGGGGAATATAAAAATTGAACACTTGCTTTGGACAGAATGAGTTGTATTTCCAAAAGTTACATAGTCTCATAGATAGTTTTAAGTTTTCTACTAATACTTATACTATATACTACTTACAGTCGATGGTGATATATTTTTATGCGTTTTTTTTTGTCACTGACAAGTACATCTAATTATTTGCAGCTAATAAACTAGGTAAATTCCTATATTGGCCTGTGATCCTATACTTATCGATGGTTTCCGCTACAAAGGTCGTAACTCCAAAATGCATAGTTTTGGCAATATAGCCAAAAAACCAATAAAATAAAATATTTGTAACAACTTTTATCTTATATTTTAAAGTTATAAAAATTTGGATCTAATGGTTATTTTATTATTTAGACCTTTAAAAGTTCTTAGAATGTTTTTTTTGTATTTTTTAGTTTTCTGGCTATTTCCAAAACTATGCATTTTAGAATTACGACCTTTGTATCGGAAACCATCGATATATAAAAAGTAATACAGATACGAATTATTGTTTGCTTGTAGACGATGCAAACTGGTCATAGTAAAATGTTTTTCTATTCCGATTGTTTCTTTAAATATATTAAATTTAGCTAAACGATGTTTTACAAACGGCAGCTGTTCGCTGGTACGTCGTCAGTGAAATAGTTTTCTCATTCCAAACAAAAGCAAATTTAGAATTTCGCACAAATTTAAATGGAGGACTGTTTTAGTTAAACGCTTTTCATTGTTGAGCGGAATTCCTAATTTCTGATAGGTAGGTTAGGCACGTATAGGTGGCTGCTTACATAATATGGTAAGTGAATATTGTACTGAATTTACCTTTAATTTGAAACAGTAATAGGAATATGCACCAATATATATAATGTTAATTAAATTTAATAGAAATCTAATCAATGTTTGATTGCTGAAGGAAACTTTGATAGTATTAGTCCTAAGTATCTTATTAACTGTGTTGGCAAGGAAGTTATGTTTACGTACCTATTCTTTTTTACAGTTATCTAATATCTTAAGCTGCAAATAATATATAGATTATTTATGAGTATCATTTACTACTTTTACATATATATATTTTTTGTTGGTGACTGTACTTGATGGCTTTCTAAGGAGGATGGGAAGATTGGGGAGTAAAGTTACTAAACCTATTAATAATAATTTCGTTGACGAGCCGATGGGAACTAATGTATGAAAGAGGATGTAAAATTTTACTATGGAAAGTGGCCTATGGTCGGCTTTTTTTTCCAAAGTCGCTGTCGCACCTTGAATCCTTTATAAATCGCTAGGGAACATGCAGACGAAGACAAAATATAATAAGTCATTTTGTGTTTAAACCACCAGTTTCGGAGATATTTTATGACAAAGATTTCTTTACCATATGGAGGGATCATAAAAATCTATTATATCTTTGCAACCGGCGATGTTACGAAAAAATTACCTATTATATTTTTTGATCATTTAGGTATCCTCTATCGATTTAAGTAATTTTCAAACTGCGACACATCTTTTGTGAAAATTCGATAGGTCATAGGCCGCAAATCTTCCTACTCCTTTGTATTTTCGAGAACAATGTATTTATGAGGCATGGGAACAAGCCCTAGTTAGTGGATCAGTCGGTTACTTTATTTAAGTACCCAACTTATTTTTCGCGACTTATGGGTTTCTAGGAAGTTCAAGTTTCACGAGTAGTGGCATTTTTTCGTTTTCTATAAAAAAAATGCTTTTATTTATTTATTTTACAATTTATTGTGTACATACATTTAAAAAAATACAGTTACACAGAAAACGTCACAAAGGGTCAAGCTTATTTCTAATTCTATTATTTTTTCTTTTTAATTTTTGCTTTTATTACCATTAGTAAATAATACTAAATATCTCATCGATTCCGAGGGGAAAATTGAGCATATATTTTTTTGCCGCTTGTCATCGAGTATAAAGTCATCTGTATAAGTATATATTTTAACATTAACATTTTTTTTAAAAACATTAATCTCTTTAGTTCTCTTGGAATAAGAAATCCTAATTAGAAAACTAAATGAATCTGTATTAATATTTATTTATAGAGAAGGGAATAATATCATGATAATTAGTACCCGGTTTACCAAGCTTAATAGGCGTACTGTCAACAGTACCCCAGGGTAGTTCCATTGTGCGGAAAGGTTAGGATTTGCCAACAGCCGACAATTCAATTTTAATTAGTTCAGATCAACCTAATGGACTAGAAGCCAAATACAACCTATTGTCATTGCCTTTCAAGTTGTCTATGAACCCTTTTTAAAAATCCTGAAAATAAATTAAAATTTAACAATTAACTTTTGTTTATTTTTTGCTTTTTTGATTGGAATGAACTATACGTAAATTTATTTTCAAACTAAATATTTCTCACTTAAAACTTTTATAGAAAATGTGTATAAGTACCTCAGTTTTGTAGTGGACCATATTTTAAAACAAGAACTCTTAAAACTTTTTCTTAGTAATTTCAGTGCATCCGCACCATATTTTCCCGACTCTAGGTGGCTATAAACTAGACTCAATGTGGGGGCTAAAAACGACCGGCGGCGTCCACTATTTATGGCAGTAAATTCATAAAGACTGCGGCCTCAAAGCCTCCCCAGAACTCGGACCTTTTGTTGACCAGACGGTTTTCCACTGGAGATTTTTAATTGGAAAAGTAACTTTGTTCTCGAAGCGAATTTGCACTGGTCATTTTCTGTTTTTCTGTAACTGCAACAAAACAGAGATGCAGTAATAATGTACTGCTTCATATCTCCATGAAAAGTTTTCATATTACAACAAAATAAGATTACATTTCTCACAATACGTAAATACAATACTTTACAACTTTCTGTTTTCAATGTTTTACTTAATACTTGAGAGCGTTTTTGTTTTGTGTCTGTGTCAGCAAAAATACTGTTTTTGTATAGGATGTCCAATCTTTGTATTCATTCTTCTTCTTATCGTGTGGCGCAACTTAACTGTAACTGCTATACGCCAGTAGAACCAGTAATTAAAATTTCAACACCTAGATTTTCAGGGCAAAGTTGGAGAGATCAGAGCACACGGCAGGATCCCTATACGCTGGAAAGACCAGGTCAAGTCTGTAGTGAATGTACTAGTCTGTAGTGAATGTTCCCTTATATGGATGTACCAGGAGATCAGCGCCGAAAGAGGAATGGCAAAGTGTTATTCGACGAGCCACAAAAGCTACGATATGAAGACTACAATCTCTCTGCCAAGAGTGAACCGTCCAGGAAGAACAAGATAACATAAAAGAAGTCAAAATGCAAAATGTTCCGTGGCTCAAACATTTAAATTATTGGAGTATTTAAGTCTAAAATCCCCTGCATGGTCTAGAAATTATTTATCGATCATCATTTGATGCCTAAACCTATTATCTAATCTATGCCTTAAAAAAAACCATCAAACTGGTTTTATCAATGTGAACTTCAGATCACCAACATTCTTACAATTTAGTGTAAATCAAAGGAGCAAATGCAAAAAAATCCATTTTACTTTAAACAAATGTCACACTGTTAAACCCACGCTAACTTTAATTCCTATATGCAATACTCCAAATTAGGCGTTGGCACAATTTCGTTGAAACAGACAAACGAAATGTCAAAATAAATCATTCTAACTACTAAGCTGCGGTGTTTTTAAACGCAGCGCAATTAAAAAGCTGATTTGCTATCATTTGACCCACATTAAAGTAGCAAAAAAAACTGTCCGACCACACACTCAAGCGTTCCGTACAACAATAATAAGTAATTAAATGGTTTGCCATTATTTATAACTAGCTCCCGCCCGCGACTTCGTCTGCGTGGACTTTATAATTGGATTCAGATATTGTTAGAGCAAAACCTCGATCTCTTGGTAAATAATTGAATACGTTAAAAACAACCGACTTCAATCGCAACAACTCCAATTTTGCTTTGTTTTTGTTGATTTTCTCAAAAACCGCTGAATCGATTTCGATAAAACTTAAACAAAAACAAAAAAATAATTTTCCAAATCGGTTCAGGCGTCTTCGAGTAATCGGTGAACATACATGAAAAAAATAAAAAAGATTCCGACGAATTGAGAACCTCCTCCTTTTTTTTGAATTCGGCTAAAAATGGTTTATTGTCTTCTCTTACAAAGTCGGTGAAAATGGACGAGACATTGGTTATGATTTCACTTATATACTAATGGATAGCGTCCTCTAGAATAACTTATTACTTAGGTGAAAGACTCTAACTAATTGATAGACAGATTAACTATAATATGTTAATTCTAGTTATAATATATAATATAATATAATAGTTACATTATTACTAGGCAGACAAAATAGATGTCGCCACTTAGTTTTATCTTAAGAGCACAGATGGCTCTGAACGGATATAAATAAAACGTTAGGGTGGCGCCATCTAGTGAAGAAGTGGAAATTTTGAGTTTTTAAGTATTCCTCCAGGAACCCTTAAGTTTTCCGGGATAAAAAGTATCCTATGTGTTAGCCGAGTGCTTTATCTATCTACTTACCAACCATCCAAATCCGTTCAGTAGTTTCGGCGTGAAAGCGGAACAAATAAACAAATACACTCACAAACAAACAAACATCCATACTTTCGCTTTTATCATATTATAGTGAGATGAGATTATTTATAATAATTTGTTTAGCAACAAAAAATTTGCTATTTAATCATTTGGACATCAAACAAATATTTTGTTTGCAAAAAAATTAAAATCTGGGTGCAAAAAATATCTCTACAGCGGTGCTGAAGTTTCAAAAAATGAACTTCAAAATATTGATTTGAAATAGAAAAAAGTAAGTACTAGAACAAATGTTGTTTAATTTCAATCAATCAATCAAATATTCTTTATTGCACAGAGATATAATACATGATAGTCAAATATTATTTCATGCATAAAAAAGTAGCTTAAAGTATTACTTTGTTACAGCCTGTAGAGACAAATACTGGGAACGAGAATATTACTGAGAAGCACGGCACATCACTAAAGTAAACCTACATAAGTTTAGAGATGGGTTTTTGCCTGGGCATTTTTGGGCGTCTTGAGTAAATGCCTGGGCAAAAACCCATCTCAACATACGTTGAAAGTTGGAACCCTTCGATACGGAACCCTGAAACGTACAATATCTCAAGTTTGATTACGTAGGCACATGTGTCTGAAATCAGTCTGTCTGCCCGTTTGTCTACGTCGACATTACTGGGTCCCAAATTATTCTTTTTATGTGATGTCATCCTTTATATTACCTTTTTCACTTGTATCACACTTTTTCTGAGTTAGGGTTTTACTTAGACTCTTTTTTCCGTCGCAGGAATAAAATAGAAATGTTCAACTGATGTACAATATAATGTATACGTACATAAGTAATATAATTATAATTTAAATAAAAACATTAAGAAAAAGTAAGGATTCATATTAATTT
This sequence comes from Coleophora deauratella, assembly GCA_958295455.1. Taxonomy (NCBI): domain Eukaryota; kingdom Metazoa; phylum Arthropoda; class Insecta; order Lepidoptera; family Coleophoridae; genus Coleophora; species Coleophora deauratella. The sequence goes on along the minus strand of OY282403.1, from coordinate 2,802,428 downwards.
ATAACCAAAGATAGTCTTTTTTTTTCATTTCAGCAAATTTTTGTACAAAAGTTGTTCAATATGATGAGTAGAACTTCCAGTTAGTGCTACACCCTGTATATATTACTTTTGATGCAGTCTAACACATTTGGGTGTTTGAGTCAATGAGAGACTCCCATTGTTCATGATCCCAAACAAAACTAAGTATAATAAAGATCTAGCCGATAAGAACTTTTAAATTGTCAGCACTGATTACCCGCATAACAGCAGTCACAATTAATTAAAATATCGTTACTATTAAGAGGTAGAGACTAATTATTTTCATTGTCCAAGTTATTATTATGTGAAACAGACTATTTATCTTAATAACCTTCATAAATTATTTAAGACTTAATTTTTTGGTTATCAAAGGGTCTCCACAGAACAGTGTCTCCCATTTAAATTTTTAATAAAAGAAAATATTTAAAAGGCACGAGCGATAATTGACACAGATAAATTAACACTTATCCATTTTTTTAAATAATTACATATGTACCTACTTTTCGAGAAAAACATATTTTTCTCCATACCAATTGACTGACAAGTAATTTAAAAAAAGTTGTGAACTCGACCTGGTGAAAAGGCTTCATACCCTGTATCGCCTGACGGAGAAAAAAAAAGAAATATCTAAGGAATAACTATTAAATAAAATGCGGTTTTATTTGCACATCCTACATTACAATCCACCTGTTGATTTTCAAGAAATCTGAATTAAATTAAAAGCTTGTATGAGTAACGACTGACGACATCTTGTATACATCTGTTAGTAAAGTATCTAGGTACCAACACTTTCACTTTCAAACACCGAAAATCTTTCATATTACCATAAGCATAACATCAACAGCGCTTATCAGAGTTTTCAAACAAGCATGGCTTATTATGGGTTCATCGCTCCCATGTTACATGAATAGCGAACAGTTCGGCTTATTACAAAACTCCCGCTTATCTAACAACAGGAGTTACGGGCATCGCATTCTTCTAACATGTATATTTATAGAGCGATTAAAAATCCAATATCGGGTCCTGGTTTTGTGAAAGATACTTCGGCGTTTTTCAGTTCACAATTAGAAAAGCTTATTTCATCTGCAATGTAAATATGGTTAATGGATTTCATTATTTCTTTCTTCTTTCTACTTAGTAATTTCGCCAGAAACATTTTTGAATTATTCATCCTGATTCAAGTTTCAGTATTTCAGTTTGTACAAATTTATGGGAAAGCCAATTAAAGAATGTTTTCTTTCATATTGTTTACAAGTCATCTCTTGGATTTTTCCTTACAGTTCTTTACTCCAGGAGAACGATAGAACTTCTGAAGGTTTCTCAGACTTCTTGACTGGTTTCTTTTTTATTATTCTACACAAAACCAACACTGCAACACATATTTAATTGAACGTCAAAACTAACAAAAAGACAAACTAATACCGCAAGTTCCCGTAAAAAGTCCTTGATCAAAAACTTTGGAGTTGTATAAGTAATATATACCTAACTGTAAAAATATCAATTAAGTAAACTTAAAACAACATACACTCCAAAAATCAACCAACCGTTTGAACTACAGGTACGCAGTAATAATTAAACTGGCAAGCATAATTCTTAATACACTCAGAAAACGTTACTATTCGCTTACTCAGTCGAATAAAAATAATCATGTATGTGCAAATCAAATATCTCAATCACTGTTTTGGTCGCGGGAGTCTGTAGAACCGAGTATGACATGTCTGTTAATTTTACGACTATTTCTGTTTCAGAAGCGTTTCAACGTATTTTTTATGATGGAGAATGAGCTTGGGTTCAGTGAGATAAGAAGAGGTAAACTCGAGAGACAGCTCCGGTTTCCTAGGTCCACCAGCAAGATACATGGAGCATCTTATGTCCCCATGACTTCAGAACCGAGATCTTCACTATATTACGTCTCGCCACTGATTCTCCGACATATGTTCTTTCCTTATCTCTTTTAACTTAACATTACCAAAACTAGAAAAGAAAAGAATATTGTCACTGAATGTATTTTTTTCTTAAAAATTGTTCTTTATTTTGGTTACTATCACTTTAATAAGTGGCCTTTATAGGTAGTGGATTTAGTTTATTAACAACGCACAGCCTAAACAATTGAAGATGAAACATCCAAATCTCATATGTCCCTTAAAGGATGTAGAAGATCACTAAGAAAGGATTTTTATTGGCTGAAATGGAATGTTCAGTTTGTACAGAAAAGTCAATTTTCGAATGATTCCACGTGCTTTTAGCATATGGGTATATGCTAACTTTACGCGGACAAAGTCGTGGGCAATTCACTAGAGTAAATGATTTTTTTATGGCAGAGGTGGCAAACGAGCAGACGGTAAACCACCAGATAATTCGAAGAAATCACAGTAAAAACTTCATTAACATTCATGTTTAGTATTTTAATACAGTTCTGAAAACAAGATAGGAATACTGAGAATATTTGAATAATAACCGCAATATCCGTAAAGTTAACAACGCATTCTTATGCATAATATCGAGGGTTCACGGGCGACTTGTATTAAGCGACATTTTTGGAAACACAGGTAACCTCTACTTTAAAAATTTATTTCTTACAAAATACCTCACAAAAAATAACTTCTGAATAATATTTAAAATATTAAGAATATCGAGAATCTATATAATACTAAGAAGTTAAGTTTTAATGATTATTTTTCTAAGAATTTTTTTTTTAATCAGTCTCCTGAACATTTCTAAAAATGTCGCTTAATACAAGTCGCCCGTGAACCCTCGATATATTATCTGTCTGTCACTTATAATAAACATTTCCAGTGTTCCCCTAATTCAACGTTCTTTGTTGAATTGTTTCACTGATAAGCTTCCAAACAAAACAGAATAAGATAATATTGTTTCCTTTTTTATTAATATATTTATGTGTTTCCTCGACTTGTCAAAAGCTTTTGACTTAGTAGCATATGATGTCCTGTGGGATAAGTTGAGGGACGCGAGTGCTCCGGTGGAGTGCTCTGCCCTTCTAAAGTACTGGTGTTTAAATCAGAAGAACCAGGTAAGATGGGCCGGTACGGATGAGTACTCGATGGAGTGTGGTGTGAGGCAGAGTGGACTCACCTCTCCTCTGTTGTTTAATCTGTACGTCAACCAGCTCGTCGAGCGGCTCAGCAGCACACATGTTGGATGCTACATTGACGAAGTATGTGTCCACAATATCAGTTACGCAGAATACATGGTGCTGCTGAGTCCCTCGGTTAACGCGTTGAGGAGGTTATTGACCATTTGCAGCAAGTACGCAGAGTCGCATGGATTGAGGTTCAATTCGAAGAAAAGTGAGATCCTAGTATTCAAGTCAGGAAAGCGAAGACCGAATCATATACCTCCAGTCCTCCTCGACGGCGTTCCACTGAAGCTGGTTGACAGATTTAAGTATCTGGGCCATATCGTGACTGGTGACCTCAAGGACGACGAGGATATTGAGCGGGAGCGTAGGGCGTTGGCGGTGAGGGACAATATGTTTGCTCGCCGATTTGCTCGATGCACAAAAGAAGTAAAAACGACACTCTTCAGAGCCTTTTGTCAGTCATTTTACTCGAACGGTCTGTGGGTAAGATATTCGCGCCGAGCCTACAACGTTCTGCGCGTTCAATATACAATATTAATACTTCAGGATGCTGTTGGGACTGCCGTGGTGCTGTAGCGCATCAGGCATGTTCGCGGAAGCGCGTACCGACGACTTCTATGCTATTATGCGGCAGAAAGCAGCATCTCTGCTACGTCGTTTTCGTGGCAGTCATAACAGCATCCTGGAAATAATCGCTGCCAGATTGGACTGCCCCATTCAAAAACACTGGGTAGCGTTAATCACTGGAAATTTAAAATAATTAAACACCTGTAATCTTTACTAATATACTAACATAGACATTAAGTACAAATTGTTACTAATACACTAATATTCTATGGATTCTTTTGGTCCGAAATAAAGAGTTATTTATTTATTATTTTATGTTTGTGAAATATTGGTCCTCTTTATTAACCACAATTGGTAAGCCCTTGGAATTATCTCAAGTGGGAGGTAATTTGAAGTTTCAGAAATGCAACGCACATGTGACTCCTCTGGTGTTGCGGGTGTCTATGGGCGGCGGTAACCGCTTACCATCAGGTGATCCATCTGCTCGTTTGCCACGTATCACATTAAAAAAATGCTTGGTTTTCATTCAAGACTTGGCCTCCGTTTGTGGATTGTAGCTTAACCTTCCCGAGCTATGGGAGACCTGTGGCCCAGACGTAGGGACGACGTGGATTGTAAAACAATTAATCTACTTTTAATTAAGTATATCAACGATACTGACAAATATAGCGTTACCGAGATTTCAAAATTTTGTTTTTAAATTTTGATAAGAACTCAAACAATTACGTAAACAAAAATACCAAATTGTATAAAATGTGTATACTTTGTAATCTCGGGATCAAAGACCAAGGCATCAAGGCACCTCACACTACAAAAGCCGTCACGCCGTTTTGGTTTCAGTTAAACGGACATACTTACATAGACAGGGTGTAATAAAAAGGTGTAGAACTGGAAATTTAAAATAATTAAACACCTGTAATCTTTACTAATATACTAACATAGACATTAAGTACAAATTGTTACTAATACACTAATATTCTATGGATTCTTTTGGTCCGAAATAAAGAGTTATTTATTTATTATTTTATGTTTGTGAAATATTGGTCCTCTTTATTAACCACAATTGGTAAGCCCTTGGAATTATCTCAAGTGGGAGGTAATTTGAAGTTTCAGAAATGCAACGCACATGTGACTCCTCTGGTGTTGCGGGTGTCTATGGGCGGCGGTAACCGCTTACCATCAGGTGATCCATCTGCTCGTTTGCCACGTATCACATTAAAAAAATGCTTGGTTTTCATTCAAGACTTGGCCTCCGTTTGTGGATTGTAGCTTAACCTTCCCGAGCTATGGGAGACCTGTGGCCCAGACGTAGGGACGACGTGGATTGTAAAACAATTAATCTACTTTTAATTAAGTATATCAACGATACTGACAAATATAGCGTTACCGAGATTTCAAAATTTTGTTTTTAAATTTTGATAAGAACTCAAACAATTACGTAAACAAAAATACCAAATTGTATAAAATGTGTATACTTTGTAATCTCGGGATCAAAGACCAAGGCATCAAGGCACCTCACACTACAAAAGCCGTCACGCCGTTTTGGTTTCAGTTAAACGGACATACTTACATAGACAGGGTGTAATAAAAAAGTGTAGAACCCGTTAACTAGGTCTACTCATCACACTGAACAACTTTTGATCTACGAATTTGATAAAATCGAAAAAAATGGACTCCATACTAAATTAAACAAACAGTCAGAGTGATCTATTTGTACGAAGAGTTCAACATTTTTTTATTTATTCGTATGAAAAGTCATTATAACGAGTAGATGCCCCAGATAAAAGGTCCTTCACCTATTTTATTACACCCTGTATACCTATCACATACCTACTTAATTTTTTATTTATTTGTATTGTTTGTATTGTATTGTTTGTATTTATGTATGAAAAACATTACCCTTCATTTATGCAGTTGGGTTAAGTTAATTAAGGGTAAGTAACGTAATTAAGACTTAAAGTTGCCCTGTTGAGTAATAAACCTTACATCCTTAGTAACATTAATTAAATACAGGGTGTAAGGGACAGGTTTCCGAAAACTTTAAGGGCTTGCGGACTAAAAATCTTGTGAAAAGTTGTTCAGTTTCGTCAACTGAGCAAGCCCTTATAGTTTTCGGAAACCTGTCCCTTACAACCTGTATATTATATTGTTAATTCATCAAAACCACAATTAAAGCCCTCTCTTGACAATAACCTACTTATCACAAGGACATGTTGTGCTCAGTAAAGTTGGAATTAGCTTACTTTATAGCTGGAAACCGAGCTGAATGAACGAATCCCTATTTTTGTCCCACAAAATGTGTCATAGTTTGCCCACATTTTGTGGCAATGGGCACACATAAATAACGACCGAAGCGTATGGTGCACAATGTGCGATTTCTAATTCCGACGTGACATCATGTCTCGTGCATGACCAAATGCATCGTTTGAGTCAGACTGCTGGACGCTACATACGATGGGTATGGTAGAAAGCTTAATGCGTGGGTGGAAGTTCAAAAAAGATTTTTTTATTTAAGAATTTAATTTTTTTTTACAGTGTGGTTTTCAAAAGGAATCATTGTAATCGATGCTAGAAACGTTTCCCAATAGGATGGCAAACAATTGGAAGATTTTTTTTACTTTCCATACAAGGTTGCAAACGTCAACTAGATCTCGTTCAAACCAATTTTCGGTGGAAGTTTGCATGCATGGTAATATACATCATATATTTTTTTTTAGTTTTATCATTCTCTTATTTTAGAAGTTACAGGGGGGGCACACATTTTACCACTTTGGAAGTGTCTCTCGCGCAAACTATTCAGTTTAGAAAAAAATGATCTTAGAAACCTCAATAGCATTTTATAAGACCTAATCCATAGATACCCCACACGTATGGGTTTGATAACAAAAAAATTATGAGTTTCAGTTCTAAGTATGGGGAACCCCCAAAATTTATTGTTTTTTTCTATTTTTGTGTAAAAATCTTAATGCGGTTCACAGAATACATCTACTTACCAAGTTTCACCAGTATAGTTCTTATAGTTTCGGAAAAAAGTGGCTGTAACATACGGACGGACAGATAGACAGACATGACGAATCCATAAGGGTTCAGTTTTTTGCCATTTGGCTACGGAACCCTAAAAATAGAATACCTAGTTGTTAAATATTGCACTGATTCGGTTTATAGTAAAGTTAAGTTATATCCTCATTTCTTTCACCAAGCTTGTGAGGTATACTCTAGAAATACGAGAAATCCTGATAAACTAGTTAATGACTGCTGTCCTAAAACAACTATGTATCAAAAGCATGGCTATAGTATGACTATAAAAAATATTTAATAATTTGCCAAATTATTTAAAAAGCCTTCCACTAAAACAGATGACAGTAAAAATTTAGAATTTGTATATACTTATCATGTATTTTTTATGACCAAAATGAGTTTTTTAACCAGCAATTGTAAAAGAAAATGTTATACATACGAGTAATAGTTACGAGAATATTTGTACACTGAAGGGCTGGAACTTACTTAAAATTAACATAACATCTGTACTTAACACCTGTTCAAAGCAAATAAAAAATAGAAAAAAAAACAAAGAGACCGGTATACAGAAACAATATCTTAATATTTCATATATCGTAATTTAAACTTGAACAATTCACTCAACATTTCTATAAGAATTGTGATTGTTCTAAAATAGGTCACCCGTTCTTATATTGCAGTAAAGTAATGCGTTATGCACCGTGGTCAATGCATTATTGCCGGTTATTTTACGTGTAACGTGTAATGTAGGTGTTCTACACTGAAAAAAATCATGGCTAAATAAGTTACAATCTTGCTTGATTGAAAAAAATATGACTGAATCATTCAAGGAAATATCAAAAACAAGAATTGACGGTTTTTTGCCCCAATAAAGCTGAAATGATTGAACGTTTATCAAATTGAAAGTGCTGAATTTAATAAGTTTACTTTATTCATGTCGAGGCATAGTCAATTCTATCATCAACTTATTTAGATCCATCAAGTTGCTTTATTATTACTACACATTACACTTAGTTCATCCAATAAAATATTATAAAATAATGATTAGAATTGATTAATGTACTATGTATGCTTGTTTCATTTCTCAATCAAGAAGGCTTGATTCCCGGAATCACAAAGCTTTGGCGCTCGTATATAAACAAGTGACTTGATAATATTAAACATTTTTTTGATGTATATTAACAATTATTTTTTTCAGTGTAAGAACACAGTTCATTAACTTGTACCGTCCCATTGTGAGATTTCTCATACGTTTTAACTAAGTTTCTTGGTGTAGGTTATGGCAATATGTGTAAAATTTTAATCAAAAGAAATGTTAAGTAAAAAAATAATTCATTAAAATCCTTATGAACCATATGAGCTTACTTGTATTGAAATGAGAATGAAAATTTGCTTAAAATATGGTTGATAAGATGTTTACATTATACAAGGTGTAGGTTATGGCAATATGTGTAAAATTTTAATCAAAAGAAATGTTAAGTAAAAAAATAATTCATTAAAATCCTTATGAACCATCTGAGCTTACTTGTATTTAAATGAGAATGAAAATTTGCTTAAAATATGGTTGATAAGATGTTTACATTATAAAAGGTGTAGGTTATGGCAATATGTGTAAAATTTTAATCAAAAGAAATGTTAAGTAAAAAAATAATTCATTAAAATCCTCATGAACCATCTGAGCTTACTTGTATTGAAATGAGAATGAAAATTTGCTTAAAATATGGTTGATAAGATGTTTACATTATACAAGGTGTAGGTTATGGCAATATGTGTAAAATATTAATCAAAAGAAATGTTAAGTAAAAAAATAATTCATTAAAATCCTCATGAACCATCTGAGCTTACTTGTATTGAAATGAGAATGAAAATTTGCTTAAAATATGGTTGATAAGATGTTTACATTATAAAAGGTGTAGGTTATGGCAATATGTGTAAAATATTAATCAAAAGAAATGTTAAGTAAAAAAATAATTCATTAAAATCCTCATGAACCATCTGAGCTTACTTGTATTGAAATGAGAATGAAAATTTGCTTAAAATATGGTTGATAAGATGTTTACATAATAAAAGTAGGTATCTCAATATACTTTGGTCGGAGTCTTAAGATTTTTCATCGAGTTCGATGGTTTATTTATGCAGACATAGTCGCGGGCACTCCACTAATATCAATTACTAAGTGCATAACTATATGACCTAATAGTACAATTGTCAGCTTTAAAAATTGCTTTTAAAACCTGTGTATTTGGTAAAAAACCTCGAAATATCAGAGACGGACGGACATGTTAGATTAGGTAAGTTGCTCAGGCTCCGTCCTAGTCGGCTTCGGCAGAGCTTATTACCAGGTCCAAGTACTAACACAGAATATCAAATTATATCATCTAGTCACCTACCATTGTTTGATCAACAGATAGATGGCCTTACCTTACTCATCACCCACACATCTCGTGAGCATTGTTGATCTATGACCAGCAATAATCTAGTATGCTAGATTATAGTTAGTATACATTATACAGGGTGTAACAAGTGACATGAAACTGAACAACTCTGCCGTACTTACGATAAGAGCAGTAAGTCTGTGAAACACACTTTCGACTTTCGTCGCATTTTTGCATTTGCCAAATTGTTTCCTTAGATTATTTTAAATACAATTTTTGAAATGTGTAGCTCAGATTCATAGTTATCACTTATCTGTCTTATTTATTTGTTCTTACATAGTTACATGACGAAAGGGGTGAAGTTACTGCTTTTAAAAATATACTTACAGCTCTTATCGTAAGCACGGCAGAACTATTGTTCCTTTTTTTCTCCGTTAGTCCTTTGCAATTATGGTCGAGCACACTACAACATGTGTTGCCAACACTCGTTTCATTCGATCGAATGTTTACTGAATTATACTTGAATCCAAAACCAATTTTAATATAATAATCACGGAAGGGTTGGTCTCTGGTTCGTCTATGACGAAAACGATTCTCCGCTATGTATTTTCAACAGTAATTTAATAACTACACGATTTATTGTAAAGGGTTCTACAAGTTTTAATTGTTATCCTGCACTTGGAGTAGTTTATACATGTGACTACAATAGTGGAAACGATTCCAGGTTTTACCGGTTGCAGTGACTGTTTCGATATTCTGTTTAAACCATAAAATTTATTTTTTTACCATAAAAACAGAAAACATGGGTTACATTTTGGTCTCCACACTAGGCAAAGCCTTTTTCGTGTTTTATATGTAAACTTCACACTTCTAAGCGGACGAAGTCGCGGGCGATACACTTGTCAAGTATACGTACAGAGAGATAACGCTATCCTTAAAGACAAAAATATCTTCTCAAGTATAAGACGTAGTAATTTAAATATTATTTCAAGTAGGTATATGTATAGTGAGTGATAAGATTAAGTCATTTCCGCTCACTGATGTTCAATATGAGTAGATATGTATGCTACAAATAGAGTTCTGTCTGTCTTCTATTTTATATAGCACTCCGTTGTCCACTAGAATTCATCGACTGAATCTATTGATTAATTTTAAAAAACTTTATCCATTTTGATCCATTAGTAGATGGAGGTAAAGAAACTGGCGTGTTTTTTATTTTGGGAAAATTATAAACACTAGGTATTTTACAGACAATTATTATTGCAATTATTATTATTTTATTTGGAGATAAGGAAAACAGCTTAAGAATAAAAATTAAAATGTGATCTATGCGAAACGTTAAATTTAAATGCATTGTCTTTTGATTCCTTGATGATTTTGAGTATATAAAAATATTTTTTTATTTGGTGCCTAAAATACATTCGATATTTCAAGGAACAATGTAGTATTTAGACTAAAAAAAAGACTAAAAATAAAATAAACCTTAAAAATCTATACTTTTTCATCGTAAATTAATCCTAACGCCCGACGACGTTCAGAAGCTGTTAATAATTATTTAAAAGCTTATGAAGCTGCCTCCTCGAGGCACATTAAACTTATCTATCCTCTCGCTCTACTTACCCGTATTATTCCAAAGTTGGAAAGAGATAAAACAAAAACAAACTCGACCATCCATGAAAAACGTTTGCTTTAACAAGACGTGGAACAATGTTTCTGACAAAGTGAAAATTTCAGCTAACAAGGTTGTTTGAAAGATGTGCCTCAAAAGCAAACGTTCTCGAGTAATTTAAATGACATCTAGCATATTGTATAATGTCAAATGTTATGTCAATAGGTGAATTTTGGATCAATACAAATTCAATACCTTACTTGGCTATGAAACAGATTATCTTGGTAGTCTTGACATAATATCCTGAGTTTTTCGAAACTTACGTGCATTTTCATACCGACTGCTTAACGGTGAAGGAAAACATCGTGAGGAAATCTGCACATCTGTTTTCTAATATGTGTATGATGATCGCGTTGCACACGTCCGTAGGTGTAAATCTAGATGCTACGTGCAACACTAGGCAACCGCCGTCCGTCTGTACCGTGTGGGGATAGGTTAAATGTGCCCCACGATAAGAGGAAGAAGGAGATTCACAATAACCTTTATTATCAAATAGACTGTAACTCGTATTGTGAATATGTATACAATTGAATTGAATGTTATTGAATTAGGAATTTTATTCGTTTCGTTTCCTTTAACTGTGACTTCCACTGAAGAACAGTTCCCAACAAATAAAAATAACTAACCAAGTTTTGTGTACTAACTCTGATTTGAGAACGTTTATAACATTTCAGTCTAAGGTCAAATTAACAAATATTTTACCGACCCGATATAGAGCTACCGTATTTTTGTTTTTCCTAGAATAAGACAGCAATAGTGTTGTGTCATTACGTATGTCATGTCATTAGCATTGTTTGTGCTATACTAAAGCGTGAATCCTCAATAAAACTGTGACATCATTGCACGTTTGTCGGCCACAATGAAATTTAATATGGCCACCTACAGTGCATTTTGTCATTGCAACCGTTAAACACAAGCCGCTTATTAATGTATCTATTACTTCAAAGATGGATAAAGTGGGATAAAGGTTCCAGTCCCATTAAAGAAGTAGTAAATTTTCCTCAAAACATGTTTTAAAAAGCTCTCAGCAAAATTAAGTAAAATACAATCTTGTTAACCCAAAAAAAATATTCGATTGCCAAAAGCGAAGGAGGATATTGTATTTTGGATGTATGTATGTCCATTTCATTGTTACTGCCTGTAGTCTGTAGCAAAGACCTAAATCTTAGAAAAGATCTGAATGAGTAATGAGTGCGAGTCTTGCTTGATACTGAGATTGACAAAGAAAACATTTTAAGAATTAAATGCAGTCAGGTGTAATTTTTTTTATAACTGGTAATGTCCTACCACGGATTAGATAATATTTAATGCTTTACTGAAGAAAAAAATGCTAACATAAATACTAACATTTTAGCTTCCGTGTTAAGTTCGAAAAGCGTCGGTGGCTCCGCAGGTAGTGACTCCGTTCTCCTAACCAGAGGTCTCGGGTTCAAATCCTGGCCAGTGCACCAAAGTCAAAAAACAAGTTTTTCATTCTGAAGCCTCAGTTAACAGGTCCTATGCCTATTTTATTATACCCTATCTTCTCCCTCGCACCTTCTCGTGTTTACAGGCGTCGGCTTTCTTCACCATGCGGTCATTCACCATTTTCTTATATCCAATAAATATGTATTGAGTTCATTGCTTTTGGTATAAAATAAAAATGACAGAAAGAACTATACTCATGGACAAAAAAATCGACTCAAAGTTTCATGCACGACTTTTGGAAAATTAACTCAATCTAGCAAAATAAAACTAAACCAAAAGTTCGAAAACTGTGTGTTTACTGTTTATAATTTTAGTTTGATGGTTTTCTAGTTTTTTGCTTTTAGTGTTTAGCAGTTTTCTAGACTGAGTTATTTTTTCAAAAGTCGAGCAACAAATCTTGAGTCGATTTTTTAGTCCACCAGTGTAGATATAATAGACATAGAAATTTGGTTGTCACTTATCAAAAGTCAAGCCTATGACCACTCTATGACGCACACATATCGTAATTTGTATTCCGACCGCCCCATCTTGACCAAATTCGTGGGCGCCATACAAAGACAACGAGGGCTTTTCCAATAACGAGAATAGATTTGGTCTGTCTGGGTTTGTCTATGATGCAGTGTGCTGGTAGATATATTTAGCTGTAAGTACATTCGATTTGAAAATCCCGTATATATGTTATATATCATTAAGTAGGTATTGTATATATGTAAGTAAAACAACTGATGCTAAAAGAACCTAGAAGAACCTAGAAGAAACAGGAGGTCTTAAGGATTGAAGGAAGATTATACTACATTGTACTTGATTAGATACTTTTTATTATGTACAAGATTTTAATAATTTCCTTACTTTTTACTGCCATAATTTGTTGATTCTGTATTCAAATATAAAAACATTATTTTAAGTACTACCTACTTAACTTCTTCTTAACGTGTGGCACAATGTAACCGTCCTATCCACAAGGTATAGGCGGCGGTTGCCTGGTGTTGCACTTTGCATCACCCGCGGCCACGTGTAGAGCATTTTTACTCTCTATTTGTAGCATACATATCTACTCATATTGAACATCAGTGAGCGGAAATGACTTAATCTTATCACTCACTATACATATACCTACTTGAAATAATATTTAAATTACTACGTCTTATACTTGAGAAGATATTTTTGTCTTTAAGGATAGCGTTATCTCTCTGTACGTATACTTGACAAGTGTATCGCCCGCGACTTCGTCCGCTTAGAAGTGTGAAGTTTACATATAAAACACGAAAAAGGCTTTGCCTAGTGTGGAGACCAAAATGTAACCCATGTTTTCTGTTTTTATGGTAAAAAAATAAATTTTATGGTTTAAACAGAATATCGAAACAGTCACTGCAACCGGTAAAACCTGGAATCGTTTCCACTATTGTAGTCACATGTATAAACTACTCCAAGTGCAGGATAACAATTAAAACTTGTAGAACCCTTTACAATAAATCGTGTAGTTATTAAATTACTGTTGAAAATACATAGCGGAGAATCGTTTTCGTCATAGACGAACCAGAGACCAACCCTTCCGTGATTATTATATTAAAATTGGTTTTGGATTCAAGTATAATTCAGTAAACATTCGATCGAATGAAACGAGTGTTGGCAACACATGTTGTAGTGTGCTCGACCATAATTGCAAAGGACTAACGGAGAAAAAAAGGAACAATAGTTCTGCCGTGCTTACGATAAGAGCTGTAAGTATATTTTTAAAAGCAGTAACTTCACCCCTTTCGTCATGTAACTATGTAAGAACAAATAAATAAGACAGATAAGTGATAACTATGAATCTGAGCTACACATTTCAAAAATTGTATTTAAAATAATCTAAGGAAACAATTTGGCAAATGCAAAAATGCGACGAAAGTCGAAAGTGTGTTTCACAGACTTACTGCTCTTATCGTAAGTACGGCAGAGTTGTTCAGTTTCATGTCACTTGTTACACCCTGTATAATGTATACTAACTATAATCTAGCATACTAGATTATTGCTGGTCATAGATCAACAATGCTCACGAGATGTGTGGGTGATGAGTAAGGTAAGGCCATCTATCTGTTGATCAAACAATGGTAGGTGACTAGATGATATAATTTGATATTCTGTGTTAGTACTTGGACCTGGTAATAAGCTCTGCCGAAGCCGACTAGGACGGAGCCTGAGCAACTTACCTAATCTAACATGTCCGTCCGTCTCTGATATTTCGAGGTTTTTTACCAAATACACAGGTTTTAAAAGCAATTTTTAAAGCTGACAATTGTACTATTAGGTCATATAGTTATGCACTTAGTAATTGATATTAGTGGAGTGCCCGCGACTATGTCTGCATAAATAAACCATCGAACTCGATGAAAAATCTTAAGACTCCGACCAAAGTATATTGAGATACCTACTTTTATTATGTAAACATCTTATCAACCATATTTTAAGCAAATTTTCATTCTCATTTCAATACAAGTAAGCTCAGATGGTTCATGAGGATTTTAATGAATTATTTTTTTACTTAACATTTCTTTTGATTAATATTTTACACATATTGCCATAACCTACACCTTTTATAATGTAAACATCTTATCAACCATATTTTAAGCAAATTTTCATTCTCATTTCAATACAAGTAAGCTCAGATGGTTCATGAGGATTTTAATGAATTATTTTTTTACTTAACATTTCTTTTGATTAATATTTTACACATATTGCCATAACCTACACCTTGTATAATGTAAACATCTTATCAACCATATTTTAAGCAAATTTTCATTCTCATTTCAATACAAGTAAGCTCAGATGGTTCATGAGGATTTTAATGAATTATTTTTTTACTTAACATTTCTTTTGATTAAAATTTTACACATATTGCCATAACCTACACCTTTTATAATGTAAACATCTTATCAACCATATTTTAAGCAAATTTTCATTCTCATTTAAATACAAGTAAGCTCAGATGGTTCATAAGGATTTTAATGAATTATTTTTTTACTTAACATTTCTTTTGATTAAAATTTTACACATATTGCCATAACCTACACCTTGTATAATGTAAACATCTTATCAACCATATTTTAAGCAAATTTTCATTCTCATTTCAATACAAGTAAGCTCATATGGTTCATAAGGATTTTAATGAATTATTTTTTTACTTAACATTTCTTTTGATTAAAATTTTACACATATTGCCATAACCTACACCAAGAAACTTAGTTAAAACGTATGAGAAATCTCACAATGGGACGGTACAAGTTAATGAACTGTGTTCTTACACTGAAAAAAATAATTGTTAATATACATCAAAAAAATGTTTAATATTATCAAGTCACTTGTTTATATACGAGCGCCAAAGCTTTGTGATTCCGGGAATCAAGCCTTCTTGATTGAGAAATGAAACAAGCATACATAGTACATTAATCAATTCTAATCATTATTTTATAATATTTTATTGGATGAACTAAGTGTAATGTGTAGTAATAATAAAGCAACTTGATGGATCTAAATAAGTTGATGATAGAATTGACTATGCCTCGACATGAATAAAGTAAACTTATTAAATTCAGCACTTTCAATTTGATAAACGTTCAATCATTTCAGCTTTATTGGGGCAAAAAACCGTCAATTCTTGTTTTTGATATTTCCTTGAATGATTCAGTCATATTTTTTTCAATCAAGCAAGATTGTAACTTATTTAGCCATGATTTTTTTCAGTGTAGAACACCTACATTACACGTTACACGTAAAATAACCGGCAATAATGCATTGACCACGGTGCATAACGCATTACTTTACTGCAATATAAGAACGGGTGACCTATTTTAGAACAATCACAATTCTTATAGAAATGTTGAGTGAATTGTTCAAGTTTAAATTACGATATATGAAATATTAAGATATTGTTTCTGTATACCGGTCTCTTTGTTTTTTTTTCTATTTTTTATTTGCTTTGAACAGGTGTTAAGTACAGATGTTATGTTAATTTTAAGTAAGTTCCAGCCCTTCAGTGTACAAATATTCTCGTAACTATTACTCGTATGTATAACATTTTCTTTTACAATTGCTGGTTAAAAAACTCATTTTGGTCATAAAAAATACATGATAAGTATATACAAATTCTAAATTTTTACTGTCATCTGTTTTAGTGGAAGGCTTTTTAAATAATTTGGCAAATTATTAAATATTTTTTATAGTCATACTATAGCCATGCTTTTGATACATAGTTGTTTTAGGACAGCAGTCATTAACTAGTTTATCAGGATTTCTCGTATTTCTAGAGTATACCTCACAAGCTTGGTGAAAGAAATGAGGATATAACTTAACTTTACTATAAACCGAATCAGTGCAATATTTAACAACTAGGTATTCTATTTTTAGGGTTCCGTAGCCAAATGGCAAAAAACTGAACCCTTATGGATTCGTCATGTCTGTCTATCTGTCCGTCCGTATGTTACAGCCACTTTTTTCCGAAACTATAAGAACTATACTGGTGAAACTTGGTAAGTAGATGTATTCTGTGAACCGCATTAAGATTTTTACACAAAAATAGAAAAAAACAATAAATTTTGGGGGTTCCCCATACTTAGAACTGAAACTCATAATTTTTTTGTTATCAAACCCATACGTGTGGGGTATCTATGGATTAGGTCTTATAAAATGCTATTGAGGTTTCTAAGATCATTTTTTTCTAAACTGAATAGTTTGCGCGAGAGACACTTCCAAAGTGGTAAAATGTGTGCCCCCCCTGTAACTTCTAAAATAAGAGAATGATAAAACTAAAAAAAAATATATGATGTATATTACCATGCATGCAAACTTCCACCGAAAATTGGTTTGAACGAGATCTAGTAAGTAGTTTTTTTTAATACGTCATAAATCGTAAACCGCAATTTACCTTTCATTCAATCAACTCAAATATAAAAATAAACAAAAAAACCTTTAATTTCATAAACACAACGAAGTACAAGAACTTTTATATTATGTTACTTGCTGCTACAGAACGCTTCATGGGCGAGTCCGACTCGCACTTGGCCGCTTTTTTTTATTATTGGCCTTTTGTTAGCTTCAGGCCCAACATTCTGCCAATATTAACGTTGAGGAAAAATCAATATAACTGAGGAGATTGACGGGTGAATCTAAGAAATTCTCGATTTCTTTGATTTCTAATAAATACCTCCACCATCTTTTTAAAAATATTGCGCACCACCTAAACAAAACATTGAGTGACGTTTTATCTACTGTCAAAATTAAATTCTGTTACGAAATTGTTTGATTTTCTCACATATTTCATATTATGTGACATCATATTCTTTGAAAAAAGAAGTAATGTGATTTTATTATAATAAATATGCTTACTATAAATTAAAATTTCAAACGAGTATTTTTATGATTCTCTAAGAGAGAAGCATTTTAGTGCTATGAATATGTGCTAATTTACATTTAATTCGGTCAAATTTCTTACACGACCGTACTTTGCAAATGAAGTAAAGACGGCGCGGCGCCAGCGCAGCCGGGGGTATCGTAGTTTTTAGCCGACTTCAAAAAAAAGGAGGTTCTCAGTTTGACCTGTATGTTACGCGATTGAAGTCGTTTGTCCGCGATTATCTCGCGTTCGGCTGAACCGATTTAATGCGGTTTTCAAGAAAGTATTTGTTACATTTAGGAGAAGGTTTTAGTATTTTAACCGACTTCAAAAAAGGAGGTTCTCAGTTTGAATCGTATGTTACGCGATTCAAGTCGGTTTTTTGACGCTTTCAGCGTTGTCGATTATTTTTGTGATCTTCTCCACAAAATAACAAACCTGCCGAAACATGTCATATAATGTTTACAATGTTTTAATTAGATTTAAAACATTGTAATGTTTTACAATGTATTAAATCTAAAGACCAAAACTGACCATTAAAACCATTACAGAAAGGCAATTAGAATAAGAAATAAGTAAGTATGTAATTTATCAAACAAAAAATAAAAATCGCATTAGTAATAAAAAATGGGCAGGTATACTCCATACATGGGGATCAAGTCCGGATTGGTGGAGGTGGTGGGGCAAGAGCCCACCCCAGTGTCAGAAGTTTCCAAACCGTCTATTAGGCCTCTGACATGGCTTAGCAATAGAAGCATATAAAAGTTCAAGCTAAATGCCCCTAATCAGTTAACCCATCCAGGTTATGACCGTATCTGCGGTCAGTTAACTTGTATGATTTTGATGAGAACCTCAAACAAAAATGTGCATTCTTGCACGGCTTATCAAATAAAGTACCAGTATAGACTGTCCCCTAATACTGCAGTTCTATCCTGTCCAATTAAAGAATGTCTACCATACTGAAATAAGATCTAGATCTTTAGTCTGCTTCTCAAGACCAGCTTTAGGTATTTTCTCATATTAATTAGAGTCCCAAATTACAAGACAAGAGGCTTACTTACAACCGCCAAACAATTGTTTGGCTAAACCTAATGAAGCCTTGACCAACATAATTTTATTTGTTGGCGACTTGGCGGGAGTAATAGGTTTCTAGTTCTAGGCAATACAAATTTAGTGCCTACTGCTATTACAACGTGTGGGTGGGAACATACGGAATTTTATTTCGCACTTTAGTTTAATTTTATTGAAAGAAAGGTTGGTTAATGCTGAACAACAAATGAACGTGAGATTTGAAGATGGATTGGTATGATTTTTGAGAAGCAGGGTCATAAATTATATAAATAAACAAGACAATGAATTTGATGGGGTTACGAGATTATTATAAAGAGTTGTAGGGAATATTATAGAGAGAGAGTAGAGTTGCGTTCATTTGAATAACTATTAAAATCCCAAAAAAATGATATAATTTGGACAGCTGATCGATTTCGATACCAAAAAAAATTTGCGATTTGACCATGGATTCCTTACGGAAAGTTGATCAGAATCAGGGGTAGAAGCACTGGTTAAAATATGACGCACGACTAGATTTACATCCTGTATATTTTTTTGCATACAAATTAGTTGAATTTGTATTTTTTCGAAGATGCCCGATAGTCGTATGACATGACATAGCGTTACTGCTGGGCAAAACAAGCGAGAATCCCAGATCTACTGTATAAGCTGATTAGAATAGAACAGAACAGCAGATATAGCATGTAAATTGTAAAGCCAGCAGTTTCAGCAGCATACATCTCGTGACCGTTTCCGCGCTTCGCAAGGCACGTTAAGCCGTTGGTGCCGGCTGCTATCGCTAGATGGCAGTTGTTAAGCCATATCAGAGGCCTTATAGGCGGCTTGAAAACATCTGACACTAGAGTTGGCCACTAGCCCCACAACCTCTACCAATCCGGACTTGGCACCCGTGTGTGGAGTATGGCCTAACTTTTCTGTGGTATTGGAAGAGATCCTGCCCCTGCAGTGGGGACGATATGGGTTGTTGACACAGGATGTTCACGACACTGACATTACAGAAAAACGCATAAATAACGTGATAAAGGTGCGTGTGTTTCCAAACTCTATTAGTTGTGTTGAGATCATCCTCTCAGAAGTCGTCAACAGTTTTATTCATGCCACTGAAAACATACAAAAGCTTGCGTAATTTTCTTTCTATTGAGTCAGAGAATATTGAATCTTTTGAATTCTAGATGTTTTATTTTTGTGATTGTGAATTCAGTTTATTGTTTCTCTATTTAGTATTTCATTAGATTTACTTTCTCTAAAGTAACAAAGGGAAGGGAAATATTCCTATTTGATTATGTAGACAATTTTTTATCGATCAAACCTTGGAAACTACGTCGTTTTTGGTTTAGCCGTATTATTATGTATTTTACCTAAGCTTATTATGGTCTGGTAGCAAAAAAAATACTTTTCGTTTGTAATTTTTTCAGCTGTAGCTCATTAATTTCTCCAAACAACAAAATAGCATCCTAATTTGGACGACTTTTTTAAACTTTCAGCAAACATATTTAGACGGTTTTTGCTGTATACATTAAACTACATATGTAGTTTAATCGTGAATCTTTTTTTTTTAAATACATATGTAACTTTGCCGAAATCACAAAAATATATTTGACGTTCCATACAATTTTAATTCTATCCATTTTATTGTTTTGTATGTGTTCTTTTTATATAGGTACGGAAGATTGTTTGTATACACTCATGACTGAACTAAATAACTTTTTTACAACTTTGTAATCACTCAAAAATTTAGATTAGAATTTCATATAAAATTTTCTAATCAAAGCATATGTATAAAAAGTCCATTTTATAACGCAAGTTGTTCAGATTTTAAAAAAAAGAAGCCCATCTTAATGTATTGTCACAATGTCACACCATGTTACTACAAACAGAAAATCTTTTACTTTTTGAAACTAAAACCTAAATAAGAACGTACACGAAGGAAATAGCCATCAAATGAAATGAAACTCTAAGAAGCAACAGCGATATTTCCCAGACGCCTGCAAACTAGAAACTGGAAGTTGCAGGTGTTGTCATAGATAGTCGTCCTCGGCGTTTGTCTGCGAATGTCTCGAGTTTAATTCAACTTTCCTTAACATCCTGTACTATTGGATAAGTTTAGTTGAGGTTATGAATACGGAATTTTTCAATGTTTGCAAAAGTTTTAATATCGACGGTAGAGTTGCCAGATAAATGTTTTAAAAGTGCCCTGAACAACAAAACTGCTTTTGGAATCCACACAAAATTGGCTAATTAACTGATCAATATCAGTCAATATGTATAAAAAAGTTGTATAAAAAAAAGAAGGCAGGCGGATCAAGAGACTGACTAAATTCTCAAAGAAATAGAGCATTTATAGATAAATGGCCTTTTATGCAAACCGATCGTCTTATAGCACATTTTGTAAGGAAAATCATTTTTTTTCTTTGAGAATACAGTATGGGTTCCTTCAAAAAAGTTGTTCAGTTTCATGAGTGGAAGCCATCATTTAAGTTTCCGGGAGTGTTATTTTTCACCCTATTTATACAGATGAGTAAATCCCCAGTTAACGGATCCTACACCAATTTTGTTACACCCTGTATAGTACCTACATACACAACGGACACCTGAAGCTAAGGTACCGTCCGCTGGGGCACACGAGGAAAAACTAACGAAGTTTTTAGTTCGAGTTTTAAGAAAAAAAACAGACAACATGTTTCCGCTGTTGCCCCGGAGAGAATTGATCTGAAATTCGAAGCTCGCTCCACAGCCAGCCCTTAATTCTCCCGAGTTGTTAAGCCTTTATAGATTCAGCTTAGCGTATTTATCTTTTCACTCTCTAACTAAGTATTTTGTTACAGTGCAGAATGTTCGCCCGCTCCTGGTCTAATGTAGATCTGTTGTTTGTTCCGGGTTCGAAATGTGGTGAAATGCTGCAAAAGTCGTGTTTGCAATAGAAAATGATACAAACACGTGAACAGTTTTTAAAGATTTTCTGGGTGTATTTTATTTTATGATAAAGTAATGCAATATTAAAGAGCAGAAAACAGAGCAAAATGTATAATAACTGGAAATAAAGTAAATAGTGCAGATTACTTCCGAATTTCCTTTATGGTATTTCATTTAGGTCGTATAGGTGACAAAAACAGTGTACAACTTCATTAGTAAAAACTCTTTTTTTTTTACTTTTACTCTTATTATTTTCGGTTAGATTTCACCCCACCACGATCCGCGGAACATCCAGTACAGTTGAGAGGAACAATGCTTACCAAAGTTTCGTGTAAAGGTGTTGTGCGAAATTCGGCCCGCGGAGATTTAAAGTTTTATTCAAGTTTTCACATAAGTATCACAGAACAAATATGTGTAGGCTTCTTTACACAAAACTGAAAAAAAAACTGTAAAGTCGTAGAATTAAAGTGGTTCAGTTTTGTGACTTCGTAACCTTAAATTCGTAATACCTTAAAGTTTTGTTCACCTTAAAAACGTGCATTTTCTTATAAAATATCCTAAAAAAGATCGACCTGTGTACGTATATTCACTTTAAAAATATTATCATACAATTGAAACTTTGTATAAGTGTATTAAAACTTGCAGTTTTTTCTGAAGATACAAAATAACGTTATTAAAAAGTCGATAAAATTCTAATTGAGTTTCACGAGTAGCAGATCTCTTAATTCTCTGACAAATACTCGACAGCTTAGAAAAGTAACTATGTACTATCTGTAGGTAAATCACCCTTTCTCTCGCAGTAGGTAAAGTTGACAAGATTGCCCAACTTCGATCTGGCTTGCCGAGGTAATCCAATATACACAGCGCGACGGTAATATTCAAGCATGATTAAACCTGATCCTTTTGCCACTATTACTTAGGTGGTGGTACTTCTTGCCTCAAAATATAGATTACTAGCTTCTGCCCGCGAGTTCGTCTCCGTGGACTTCAGAATTGCGTCCAGAGAGAAACGAAATTGTGAGAGTAAGAAAAAATATTGTATACAAAATTTCAAAATGGGGGACAGCTAAATTCTACAGAGTAAACAAGCTGCAGTTTTCATTTACAGTCCAACTACGATTATTGGCGTGTCGTCAACAGCCAGAACTAACGCACGAATGACAAACTGACATCTTTCCATCTGACATGTCGAACTTAAACTGATAACTGTTAAAATTACATCTGTCAACTGCCATCATAAGATCTGTGAAACCGACATCTGTTAGTCTGGCGTATGACAAACTGACATCTGTCAAACTAACATCAGCTATTCTGAACAGAACATAGTGAGTTTCGAGTTTTTGAGTGTCAAAGGAGATTTATTAGAGGACGTATCAAACCTCTAATGAAATACTTTGAGACAGGATTCTACTCATAAAAGTGAACAATTTTGTTTTTTTTTCTCGATTATCCCATAATGTGGGGTGTCGTTAGATAGGTCTTTGAAAAATATTGCGTGTTTGCGAAAATCATTTTTCGATTGAGGGATCCGTTTTCAAAATATTAAGCTTTAAATTGCAAATTTTTGTTAAAGTCATGTGTGTCCCCTCCTCCCCGCCTGCTAAACGATTGTTTCTAGAAATGTGAAAAGTTTCACTGCAGTAGTATATACGAAGTTAAAAGGAAAACTATCACAGCTAAGTAGGCTTTACAAGTTAACGAGTAGTAGTCAGTTTTGTAAGATGGGAGGTTTTTCCTTGAAGCAGTGTCTGTCGAATACTACGGAACCCTACACTACGCGTGGCCCGACACGCACTTGACCGCTTTTAATTACATTGATCATGCTCTAGTCATCTGAGACCTGACCCTTTGAGCCAATCTCTGGGGTAAATTTTACACATAGTGGTCAGTGGTATAATTATAAGTTTCATAATTACTGGCGTTCGTATTGCTTTAAATAATATTGTGTTTATATTTTATTATACATACTTAGTATTCATAATGTGTTCGAGATTAAATTTTACTAATACACTGTAGGCGGCGTATCCTTTCTAGATAACGATAATAATATTTATGTTATATATGATATTTTAAATAATAAAGGTCCCTGTAATAATAATATACAATAAAATTACTCTATTTCTGAATAATACATTTCTTATAGATATAAACAGTACCTTTTGCATGCTCTGTATCTCCTTTCTGTGTACAATAAGGTTTTAGTTTCGAAAATCGATTTAGTTAAAATATCGATGGTTTCCACTACAAAGGTCGTAACTCCAAAATGCATAGTTTTGGCAATTGCATGTAAAACATACTTTTAAATAATACTAAAAAGACTTTTAAAGGTCTAAATAATAAAGAACCATTGGAAACAAATTTTTATAACTCCAAAAACAAAACAAAAAATTTAAATATTTTATTTTTTTGGTTTTTTGGCTACTGCCAAAACTATGCATTTTGGAGTTACGACCTTTGTGGCGGAAACCATCGATATGTATAAAATTGAATCACAAACTCGTAAAACAAAATTTACGAGTTTTCCCGAGGGGTTCAACTGAGCAACTTTAGTTCTACAAGTTTTCTCGAATCGCAAAGAAGGACTCTCCATTCAAAATTGGCCAAACAGCTTATCAATTTGTATGAATTATTTTTTTTGCAATTTCAGCAAAGTCGTTGGATAAAAGCTGTTCAAAATGATAAGCAGAAGGTCCAAACAGATTCTACACCTATTTTGAATAAACCCTGTATAAACATCTTGTCCAGTACAATACGATAATGCGACGGTTCTGGAAATTTACAGATTTCATAATATTTAATCATATATACAGAGTTTATGAGTTCGGTAACCTCTTATCATAACAAACATTCAATAGAACACCTGTTTGTATTGTTTCGATATTTTAAAATATCGTTTCTAGGCACAGTTATGTATTTACAGTAAACACTACTATCATTGCCATCATGTTGATCTTCAGCAGCTTCATACGTGTTCTACTCGCAGTCGCTATATCATTTGTATACAAAAAGACAAAAAATCGAAACGACAGTCTACAAGTGAGAATGTCTTCCAGCTTCCAGTTGAATGAATTGATAATAAGGTTATCTTCAGTACTCTGTGTTTCTCGCATGTAATTACCAACAGACATAACTAATGACAAGAAAGAGAAATGTAGACCCAGCTTCACATTAGTGTGCCCCAAATTACAAAGCCCCAAGTCCCTAAACCCTAGTCCCTATACCTGACACGACGCCACAGGTAAGGCCAAAAACATTGCTGACTAATGTAGGGATATAAATTGCCAAATCCTGCCTAATGGTACCCTGAACAAGTCGTTTGTTTCAGATATTTTTTGCACCGAAACTTATTACATCGAAGTTTGTTTAGTCGTATCATTACTTAATAAAATAAAATTTTTATATTCATTAAAATAATATTAATATACAAGGTTATTTATGATGGCAGATGTGAACTTTTCTACCTTTTGTTTACTACTCTGGAAATAAAATCGACTCCCCTAATTTTTGATATTACATAAGTAAAAGCTTTTGGGATAGGTTTTTTCTTTACATCCTGTTTCTTGAATGTCTCGTTCCATATAAATCTAAATAAGTGCCTATTCATTAAGATTTCTGTGTCACGGCCACAATTAATTAGTATTAATAGAAGCACTTTGTTCTCTTCAAGCTGTTAAATATGAGATATACTAATGATAGATTAGATTAAAGGTAATGCTAAGCTCAATACCAGGTAACTGCTGTATATTCCTTGTAATATCTCAGTTAAATTATACAACATGATAAGAAGAAGAAAGGTTAGGTACATTTATCCTGACAGTCTCCCAACTATGACCCCACACCCCTCACAACCAGATTATTACAATCGGCCTCTAGTCTAGTCGTCCATTCGATATTCGAACTTATCCCAATTCGACTAAACTTATTGCACACACTAGAAATAGAGATTGACCTCGGAATAACGAAGTCGTATTTTCTGCACACCATCGCGTCGGTAGCTACTGTAATATGCTTTCTCAGACTGTCAGACTGAAACGAATTGAGTACTAAAACGAATTCTGTGCATACCTATCTACGTTGTCGGCAAGTCAATGACTTCTTTGTTTGAATATTCCGTGTCAAGGCGTTTTCTTATAATAAGGTAATGCTGAATCAATATTTGTCATAATGTCGAACAAGCTTATCTCCAGTTTGCTTCTTATAAAGTTTTCACATGTAATAAAATTCTGAAATTCTTGATTAAACCCTCACGCAAGAATAGAATATTATAAGGTCTTGGTGCCCTTACCGAACTGGATCCATTGATATAATCTAGGTTAATTTTTCTCCACTTGGATCCATTGAATTATATATATATAGTTTGAAGCATCTGTTAGTATGTCCGGTGTATCTATATATCTCTGTGTTATATCTTAGCTCACAAATGGATGAACAGATTTGAATGCGGTTTTTAAAAATTTATTTCTACCTAGTTTTTTTTTAATGGTACAGTCGTGTTTGTTTTTTGTGAACATGAGTTTTCCTGTAATAAACCTCTCTTTGTTACTCACTGCTCAGGGTGATCGATACACATCTACAAATATCTAACTGGTGACTCCAATTTTGAAATAATCTTTCCATGTAACAAAGACCCTATACTATGCATTTTATCTATTTGATACTCGTATGTTCAAGATTCAAAAAATCACATCATCATTTCACCAGCCAAAAGACATATAACTGCTGGACAAAGATCCCAGATCCAGATAACCTTTCGCCTCTGGGACGTAGAGGTCTAACCCATTTACACTACTACGCTTGACAAAATAGAGCGTTG
Source organism: Coleophora deauratella (assembly GCA_958295455.1). NCBI lineage: Eukaryota > Metazoa > Arthropoda > Insecta > Lepidoptera > Coleophoridae > Coleophora > Coleophora deauratella. The sequence continues at coordinate 2,776,046 of OY282403.1, read as the reverse complement.
TCCAATTCAAATTGTAATTTACAATTTATTATTTTAGATACCTTATAAATACGTTATTAAACCATACATACCTTATAAAAAGTGACTATATCGCCTCTCTGAAACAAAAATGTATTTCATTTTAGTTTTTAGTTTGAATGTTAAAGTTCCGATAGGAACTTCATGTTTTTGTAAAGCATCTATGTATCTGTGTTAAGGTTATTTGTTTTAAAATAAAGATATATGGAGATGCATTGCTCTTCCAGCTAATAACGATATTGATGACATAAACTGTAATAGTAATTTCTTTTTTCAAAAATGTGTTAAAGCTAGGTAGTTTCTTTTGGGCTCAACGTTTCTTCTCGCTTCGCAAACACTTCCCGAAACATTGAGTGTACGAGTTCCGCGTGGTAGAGAAAAAAATGCGTTTTAAAAGAATTTTTAAAACATCTACTCAAAACAAATAAATAATAAAACCATTTTGATTATAGTTTTGCTTGGCTCAAGCGTGTGAAGTATAGGCTAACCTAATTGTAGGACTCGGTTTGGTTGGCGGTAGGGCATTTTCTGAGCCCGCCTGGCTAGCTACCACCATCTTATCTAAGTCTTGCCGCCAAACATCAATGTTACCAGCATTGATGTGTTCCGGCATAAAGATAAATAAATAAATAAATCTTTATTTGGGCCACCAACGTCAATAACATGATACATATTACACAATAGTATGGTTACATAATAGACCAATAACAGTTGTCCGCTAATGGATACATTTATGAGCAAGTACTTATAGATTTAAAGGTAGGATCATTACAGTACTGAAAAAGTGGTTAACTAGTTAATTTCTATATATAATTGTTATTTGCTTTTTATATTGTGCTAGAGATAGATAAAATGGATCGACAGAGACATATTTTAGATAAGATAGCCAATTCCCCATTGCGTTGGGGAAGCTTGGTAAGCCCGCTTCCATCTTCGGTATCATCATCACTTACCACCGGTCGGCAACGCAGTCGTGACTCCTCTGGTATTGCGGGTGTCTATGGGCGGCGGTTATCGCTTACCATCAGGTGATCCATCTGCTCGTTTGCCACCTATGACATAAAAAAAAACCTTCTCAAGATTTGAGGAGTCCTGTGCCCCAGTACTTGACATTCCACGATTCTGACAGGAGACCCTTGGGTATTCAAATGAGTGAGCTGACGCCAGCAATTATGTCACGATCCCAGAGGACTATTAATGTATAATTTGTGCAATTAGGCTCATTTCAGAGGGGGTCCGTAAGGGACTCTGTACAATTGTATAGAATTAAGACTATTGTGTGACGTTGCTGACAGCTAATCCCAGGTTGATGTCAGAGTTAAAAAAAATAAGTATTTTGGATTATGAGTAAAATTTTAAATTTGATATATGACTAAGCTACAAGCCACAAACGATGACAAATTACAATACCGGCTTATATAAAACAACTTCATTTATAGAGCCATTCTAAAATACCTTAAAAAATGACCAACCCTGAAACTGAACAAGTTTTCACAAGAACCTAAACTCAATTCGCACTTTTTTGGGGACTTCTCGTACAAAATTGTTCCACTGATTTGCCAACTTTTTATGGCGTCCATCTTTTTTGCTAATTTAGTATAGGTTCCATGTGAAAACATGTTAAATATTGTAAGTTTTTTTTTTGTTTTAGAAGATAAGTAGTATCATTACAATATATGGAGTTCCCATATACTTTGCGGCCTTCTTTCTTATCAGGGGTGTATTCTATGGGGATTTAATCATAACCTTCAAGAAAAGAGAGTACTCCCATGTCAAAGGCCGGCAACGCACTTGTGACTCCTCTGGTGTTGCCTGTCTCTTTGCGTTGCGTTGTCTATGGGCGGCAGTAATCGCTTACCATCAGGTGATCCGTCTGCTCGTTTGCCACCTCTGCCATAAAAAAAAAGTTATACAGAAATAGAATAAGGATTGATACGGAAAAACATCGTTTATTTTCTAACTAATCTAATTACGTGTAACTTAGGGTCTATATTTTGAAGAAAAATAATACATCATTCAGTAACCGTTGACTGACAGGGAAATGGGAATAAACAAAAAAAACTTTTCCTGTGGTTTTACATCAATGTTTAAAATATGACACAGTCGTAAAAATATTGTGAATTGAAACACCTGCGGCATACATATATGTTACAAGCTCTCAAAACTAGAACGTGTTGGATAGGTATTATATTTGGGTTCGAGAAAGCATTGAACGTGTTATATTACAAAAATGTTTTAGAAACAGTATTTTATTCGTAAAAAGAAACAAAGATGATTGCGAAATACCTTCCAAATTAATAAGCTCCAACTTTGAAAACAAGAAATAAGCTAAGAACCATGTTCCAGAAACAATACAATAAGTATTTTGTTGAAGTTCTTGTTCATACAATTATTCGTTACCTAACATTATTAACAACGACATGATATATCTTTTTAATTTTGACTGGTCCTTCCTGAGATACACGAAGAGACTTTTACGTAACCACGATTACGCTTTGTGTTATTTATTATTTATAAACGAATTTTAATTTGCAATTATTTCTCTACGTTTCTATTCATTTATAAACGAATTTTAATTTCGATTTTTCTGCAGAGTATTTTTTCTTCGGGAATTAAATTTGCACTTAAAAGAACCTTGAGGAATCAGCGTTACAGTAATACGCTGACCTACCAGAAATACTTCTGCAAGATATTGCTTTTAGCGTAAAAAAATATTTGGTTGGTACATTTTTGCGATACTACCATCTTATATTCTTATCTAAGTTTTGCCGTCAAACATCAATGTTGACAGCATTGATGTGTTCCGGTGTGAAGATAAAATAGCCAGTTTTCCATTGCGTTAGGGAATCTTAATAAGCCCGCTTTCATCTACGGCTCATTATCACTTATTATCACGTGAGATGATGCGAAAAGTTTATCAATTGTGATTTAAAAATTTCTAAGCGAGATTTCAACTAATCAACGCCTAAGGAGGAACTGTATTGGCTTAATTTATGAGTCACATTAGAATTTATTTGTCAAAATTTGAATTATGTATTGACAACGAAATAATCGGTCCTTTTGCAGCATGTTTGAGGTCATCCCACACAATCACACAAAGCTTCCTCAGACATTGGCGGGTGACGAAATCGCCCGTAAAAATAGTCTTAAACGTCGATCACTATTATTCATATACCAATGACGCTTATGCCTAAAGACATGACAGCGTTGCATATCAGTTATGTTTCTCAAACTGGACTTCCTAGTATATTTTAAAAACAAAGGCATACAAATGTACCTACATATTTTACATAAAATGATGCAATAAAGTATATTGAAACTGAAATTTTTTTGATTAATGACAACTACTGCCTTACAATAATTCTGCCAATGTCAGGTGATCGGAGCGGCACATGAAGAAAGAGGGTAAAATGAGTCAAAAATTTGGAAAATTAAAAGAGAAGTGTCAAAACATTCCTTTCTTTTTTACCCCAAAAAACAACCTAATATAGGGTACCAGAATATAGGCTTTATCAAAATAAACGTATGTAGGACTGAACAACTACGACGAAACGGGACCTTTTACCAAGTTAGTTTGAGAAGCTCCATTACTCAATTAATACATAGTATTATGCAAGTGGCGAGTTAATATTTGATCTAACTGATATAAGACAGTAATAAGTATAAATTGAATGGGTGACTCGATCTCGCACCCACTGAACTAAATGTGCATTATTTACAATGAGACACAAAGATGACGCCATAGTGACAAGTTTGCAACTTTGCACGTAGGTACTTGATTCGTAATAGATCTGTCTTTATGGAATTAATTAAATTATTACTAATTAATAATTAATTTAATACTGGGTTAGACATCGCAACGTATGTTATACTTACAACTGCATCTCACATAGGTATTATACATAGGGTGACTTTAAATTAGTTCTTGATACGAAAGCCTATGCATGTGCTCGTGATAACAAACAACTTTTCCTAAGGAACCCATAGTCAAATCTCAAAAAAAGTTTTGGACCCTCCATACAAATCGGTCAACGGACCGGCCAAATGAGTATAAAGAGTCCAAATTATTTTTTGCGATTTGACTATTGGTTCCTTAGGGAAAGTTGTTTGTTATCATGAGCACATGCATATCCTTTCGTATCAAGAACTAATTTAAAGTCACCCTATATTTATATACTAAACTAACACACGTTTTACAAGATTTGAAAATATTTTGAATGTGAAAGTAATAAAGTTGTGTTAAGAACTAACTAAGTAATTTTTATCCACAGAATACTTAGTAGTTTTAATAGTTATTTGTTCTGGAAAAAGTGTAGTAGAAGACTTATTTGACCAGCCTGGAGACTAACTACCTTCACCAACTACATTCAGTAGTGTATTTCACTATGCACAGTAAAAACGTTTTTTTTTCAGAACTATATAGGATGACTTTAAATTAGTTCTTGATACGAAAGGGTATGCATGTGCTCATGATAACAAACAACTTTCCCTAAGAAACCCATAGTCAAATCGCAAAAAAAAATTTGGACTCTTCATACTAATTTGGCCGGTCAGTTGCTCGATTTGTATGGAGACTCCAAAATATTTTTTGCGATTTGACTATGAGTTCCTTATGAATTTTGACTCTTCATACTAATTTGGCCACTCGGCTGATCGATTTGTATGAAGAGACCAAAATTTTTTTTGCGATTTGGCTATGGGTTCCTTAGGGAAAGTTGTTTGTTTTCATGAGCACATGTATAGCCTTTCGTATCAAGAACTAATTTAAACTCACCCTATATATACTGGATGTATATACTTAGTAGTTTTAATAGTTATTGGTTACTGCAAAAAGTGTAACTAGTAGAAGACTTATTTGACCAGCCTGGAGACTAACTACCTTCACTAGTAACTAAATTCAGTAGTGTATTTCACTATGCACAGTAAAAACCTTTTTGTCAGAACTATACATCCATTGCAGAATATTAGGACAAGAACAAGTATCATCTTTAAAGTTTATACATACAATATATGTAACTAGTCTGTCGTTTATGTGAAATCGTAGTTTCGTTTACGTTGTGTAACAAAGTTTCGGAATGCACTGTAATAAAAACTCCTTTCAGAACTGCACTCATTGTTTTAAAAACCCTGTCAGGCGTGTCAACAGTGTCGTTAATCCAGATGACGTAAGTGCGGGCAGTGCCCCGTCACATCACCCCGTTCCTGTGGTGGCCTGCCTGATGTAAATATTCTAAGTAACTAGCTGAGGTAAGTGTGAGGTAAGTACAGCTGGACAAAGGCCTCTCCCAAAGATTCCATTCCATACCGACACAGGTCCTGCGCAACCCGCACCCAGTGGCTTCCCACCACCTTCACCAGGTCATCGGTCCACTGACTGTGTTAATCCTCTGGTAATAAATGGTATACAAAAGTAAAGGACAGAGGTAAGATATCTAAGACAATGAGGGAGGAGAAATAACGTTGTTTCGTATAGTTGTTAAAAGAAGATTTATCAAATCCAAACTAATATTAAAATATAAATGCAAAAGTAACTCTGTCTGTCTGTTACGTTTTAACGTCTAAACCGCTGAACCAATTTTGATAAATTTTGGTATGAAGATAGTTGGGACCTTGGAGAAGGACATGGGCTACTTTTTGTCGCGAAAAAAAACTTTAAAAAGGTGAAATAAGGGATGGAAGTTTGTATGGAGAACAAATCATTTGTTAAGTTAGTGATAGAAAAACGATGTTAACGCAGGCAAAGCCGCAGGCGGAAAGCCAGTAGCTAATAAAACTTAAAAAGTACGTACATCAACACCAACCGTTAGACTCGAATAATCTGAAAACCAGTGAACCACCGCTGAACCAACTGAAATTTAGCTAAGCACTACTGCAATGAAACGTGCTTACAAATAAAAAAATACGCATTCAAATTAGGGAATTTGATAGCCATAATAAAACAGACACAGACATAGGCTGGGTTACAAGATGGGTTTTTATTTATGTATAAAACACACTTCAGTTAGTTACACAATACTAATGGGTATCGCCACCGCGCTCATAGCATAGCTGGATGTTAATGCCTGCAGGACTTTATGGCTCTGAAACAGGTCAGCGGCAGCTCGTAAAGCTTGGCTTCCTTTGGTGATGATTGCTTTCACTATGTATGAGAAGGAATGTGACAGATCGATTAGTTTTCATTGCACAGATGAAACTGTGAGAGAGCTTTCTTTGTTGCGCTGGAGTAAGTTCCATGGCTACAGGATAGCCTTTAGCGAATCACAATTGTGAAGTGAAAGATACAGGTAGCAATGGAATGCACTCCAGAGCCGTGTTCTATGGGCACGTTCTTACAGCAACCGTTCTGTATGTTGCCTTTCACATGTATGATATTTACCATAGGCTTTCCTATTCTCAGAGCGAACTCTCTGAGCGTAGACTTGAAATTTAGTCCTGTAATCGAGTAAAGATTGGGTCGAAAATAAAATAAAAACTTTTTTAGTCTGAGGGACGAAACAATTGAAGTTTTACCTATAAGATTACTTAAGACGCGACGTACACTTAATCTGAGCAGGTTGATGCATGATAATATAATATCGACCTTAACGCCACCCATTTTAAGTTCAGATCAGTGTGGGTACCATCGCGGCGGTTACGTCAAGGCCGAACGCAAAATTCTCGAGATTTCGATGTTTTTATTACTTTTCTTGGTTTTCAAATAAGTTAAAAAAAATCCGTTCAAGGTAAATTGAAGGTATTAAAATGGCAAATTTTTGTATGTTGGTTTCAGCATAAACAAATATTGTGTTTCCCAGAGAATTTGCAACTAATGCAAAATACAGGGTTTACAGGATATTTTTTTCATCAAAGTTTTTTGTGATTTTTATGATTTGTTCAATGCAATTTGTTTTTTATTGTTTCAAGTATGTTATACAGGGTGGCCAGAAGATTGACGTCAAAAAAAAAAAATTAGGTCCCTCGTATCGTGGGGTATCTGAATCACCCCCATGTATGTTCCGCGATTTTTCACGGTTCTCGAGTTATGATTTTTTTTCTGAATTTTCAAAATTTTCGACCTGACCAACTTTAAAAATTTCTAAACAAAAAAGTAGAACCCTTTTCGATAAGTTTTTTTTGGAAACTTAATCCTCATAAATTGTACTTTTAAGCATAAAATAATCAGCTACGTAACTTTCATGAATATTAAGTAAATTTTGGTCACAAGAGAAAAAAATACGTTTAGTGAATTATGACTTAGATTTTCAAATTTAAATCAAAAATCTAAACAGATGACTTAGTGGTTCCTGAGTAGGCTTAAAAACTGCACCATTCTCTTAGTTTTCGTAATCATTAAAAAAAAGTAGTACTTAATGAGCTAGTTTTGTTAATATCGGCCTTGAAAGATAGGGAGGTCATAAATTTTTAAAATTAGCTATCTGATGAAAAAAAAAGTTTGGTCATTTTATCTTTCCTTAGGTTAAATTAGTCTGTTAATTAACCAAAAATTACTGCAGAAAAACATTTTGAGGTTTCATTTATTCACTTTTCGATCAATTCTGGTGGATAACGGGTTGTAAAAGTACTTTTAGGCGCAATTCAAAGAATAAACCCGCAATAACAATAGGCGGCGATGATAAGAGATAGAATTATTGCCATCTCTCTCACTCTAGGTAGTGAAAGGGGCCGCCACTCTAGCCAGCCCGAAACAAATACCTGCCTCAGTCGTACTCACTTTGTGTTTACTGCTACACGCGTCGCCGCCATTTTAGTTGAATACATTCGCTCGCCTTACTTGTTGACTACTTTGCTCTGTTCCTCGACTGTTTTGCATTCTGATTCGGACTTTGTTTACTGTGAAAGTGTAAGTGATGAGTTACACATTAAGCGAATATGCAGAAATGCATTATTTTTATGGAGTTGCACAAGGAAACGGCCTTGAAGCAGCACGATTGTATCGCGAACAACTTCTACGACGTGGTGGGCCGCAACCTGAGAATTATCCCGACCATCGTGTTTTTACTAACACGCACAATACCCTAATGTCAGGCCGCATTCCTGGACAACGCGGTAATCGTGAAGGCATCCCTAGAACTGATCCAGATCGCAGAGAAATGGTGCTCGAAGAAGTTCAGCGAAATCCGTCTACGAGTACGAGAAAAATGGCTCGTGCTCTGGATATCCCAAGAAGTTCTATCCAGGCCATACTTCGCGATGAAGGATACCACGCATTCCATATCCAACGTGTCCAAGCTTTGCTGCCTACAGACCACCAATTGCGCGTGGAATTTTGCCAAACTATGCTACGAAAAGAGCAAGAAGATCCTGGATATTTTAATAAAGTCTTATGGACAGATGAGTCACGGTTTGAGCGTGTGGTATATTCAATATCCATAATTATCACACCTGGGCGATTGAAAATCCACACGAAGCGAGAGATTCAACGTTTCAACATCGTTTTAGTGTTAACATGTGGTCTGGTATCCTCAACGGTGAACTGATTGGTCCATTTGAATTGCTATCTAGACTTGATGGAGCAACATACAGAAACTTTTTAGAAAATGATCTTCCAATATTGCTGGAAGATGTGAGTCTTCAGCTTCGACGAACCATGGTTTTTCAAAATGACGGCGCTCCGTGTCACTATGCGACGCAAGTCCGAAATCACTTAAATGAGACATACCCCAACAGATGGATCGGACGCAGTGGACCAATTAGGTGGCCACCACGCTCACCTGACCTTAACCCCATTGACTTTTTCATTTGGGGTTATTACAAGGAAATAGCATACGCTCGAGAATGTTCGAGTGAACAAGAATTAAGGCAAAAGATTGCAGAAGCCGGACGTGTTGTGACAGAGAACAGGGAAGCCTTTAGACGATTAAAAGACAATTTTTTACGTAGGTGTAGAATGTGTATTGCTGTTGGAGGTGGCCACTTTGAAAACCTGTTGTAAATGTTAAAAATAAATATTGTTTTTACTTTATCATCTTTGATTTATTGACAAAACCACTTTTTACTTAAAACATTTTTTAACCAACTTCTACGGCATTTTTCATGTTAGTTTCTAGCATTCTCTATCTTTAAATAATCTAAGGAATGATTCTCTATCTTTAAATAACCTTAGGAATGATAAAATGACCAAACTTTTTTTTTCATCAGATAGCTAATTTTAAAAATTTATGACCTCCCTATCTTTCAAGGCCGATATTAACAAAACTAGCTTATTAAGTACTACTTTTTTTTAATGATTACAAAAACTAAGAGAATGGTGCAGTTTTTAAGCCTACTCAGGAACCACTAAGTCATCTGTTTAGATTTTTGATTTAAATTTGAAAATCTAAGTCATAATTCACTAAACGTATTTTTTTCTCTTGTGACCAAAATTTACTTAATATTCATGAAAGTTACGTAGCTGATTATTTTATGCTTAAAAGTACAATTTATGAGGATTAAGTTTCAAAAAAAAACTTATCGAAAAGGGTTCTACTTTTTTGTTTAGAAATTTTTAAAGTTGGTCAGGTCGAAAATGTTGAAATTTCAGAAAAAAAATCATAACTCGAGAACCGTGAAAAATCGCGGAACATACATGGGGGTGATTCGGATACCCCACGATACGAGGGACCTAATTTTTTTTTTTGACGTCAATCTTCTGGCCACCCTGTATATTTTTTCCATGGTGATAGCGGAAGGCGCAGTGTGGGCAGGCCCCCGACTCGGTGGCCCGACGACCTGGTAAAGGTTGCAGGAAGCCGCTGGATGCGAGCCGCACAGGACCGGTCGGTGTGGAAATCCTTGGGGGAGGCCTTTGTCCAGCAGTGGACGTCTTTCGGCTGATAGATAGATAGCTTTAACCATTATTTCAAGAATTTGAATTGAATATTGCGATTTGGCGATACTTAACGCCTTAAGTACCGTGTATTGCTCAGAATTCCACTGGAATAGTGACTGATGTAAAATAATGTAGACACAAAACGGTAGCCCTTTTTTTATTTGGCAGAGCAGGCAATAAGTAAAAATTGAACGTAACCAATGTTATCGGGAAAAAATAAGACAAGGAAATAAATAATTTATGACTCATCTTTCGTAGGAGGGTGACATCGAGTTAAAATGTATACAAGGCGGGTTAACCTTATAGATAATAAATAAAATAAATAAGGCTTTACATTGTTCTCTTATATCGATGGGCTTTACTTATCTAAGAAGATGTGGTCCAATCAACAGATCGATTCGTGTAAGAAATAAAATTGAAATTCTCTTTTCTTTTATTATTTCTTCTTCTGATGCCAACTCCTCATCGGATGTTGAGGACCATCGTCCGCAACTCCTTGCCGCCATTCTGCCAAGGGCAACAATATCATGTTCGATCTACTCGTTTGAGTTGTCAGTCCATGTTGTTCTTGTTCTTCCTCTACCTCTTTTAACAATTGTTTTTATTTAAACATCAGAAAAATATATTTACATTACTGTCAAAAATGCAAAAACGCATAAATTCCAGAAATATATGAATCATAAATAAGCTTTAGTTATTCCCAGCACTTATTCAACTGAATCCAAACAAAGATTTGTGGTTTTTAAAGTCCACAAGTCCACACATTTATTTATTGTGGTGGAAATATTCATAGCTTTTCATTGCTGAAAACGTTTGCCTTGGACTTATATTTATGACTAGCATTTGCATATTGCAACCGTAAAATTTGAACTAACAGAGGCGTAAATCTTAGTTAAACTTCCGAAACTAGTTTTGTAACTTTTTGTTACTTGGTCCCTAAGATATACAGGTTGTAACAAAATAGGTGTAGGTCCCGTTAACTAGGGCCTCTTTCTTTTTATGAAACTGAAAATATTTTAAGACTATGCAGAAACATTAAAAAAAAATTGGACACTCCATACAAATTAATCAACTGTGTCGACAATTTCGTATGGAGAGTCCAAAAATGCAATTCATCAAATTCGTTTGTAAAGTAATTCATTATACATTTATTATAAAATGGCACATTCTCGTAACTACATTATCCGTAATTACAAATTACATGCAAGTAAAGTTAGACGACATTTGATTCTGTAATTTTCTGTCACGATCTTTTGACAGATCTTGTGTACCTACAGGATGGTCAACCAATCCATATACATATTTAAATATGTATTATTGAATAGTAATCAATACAACGATATGTCTTACTTATCTACGCATGGCCAATTGCGTTTATAGAAACAATAGATGTAAGTATGCAAGAGCTTTTATTCCTGAAATAAATAACCTCATTTTGTATACCATTTTTTCTGCAATTTTCTGAACTACAATAACTCTGCTAATCGAAATCATTCGTGTTCGGTTTTGTCATTTGACAGGTCCTCATTTCCTACACCCTGTAGCGTGAGATAGTTAACCAATGAACGTTCGTGTGTGCGTGCTTTATTTATTTATGGTGCATCTTCTGTTTACGTTAACCATGTTCGCATTCAGTTCAAAATTGTCTACAATGTGAATTAAAATGTTACGATGAGTTTACGATTATGAGTCATGTCATGACTCGTTGGCTTTGGGCGTAACCCCTATTTTTAACCGACTTCAAAAAAGGAGGAGGTTCTCAATCCGACTGTATGTTGTTTTTTTTGTATGTATGTTACGCGATTACTCCGCCAATTATAAATCGATTTCGATGATTCTTTTTTTGTTTGGTAGGTAATACTTCAGAGGTAGTCCCGTATAAATTTTATGTAAATTGATTCAACGGTTTTTGAAAAAATCAACAAAAACAAAAAATGCAAAATTGTAGCTATTACGATTGAAGTCGGTTTTTTAACGTGTTCAGCGTTGTTGATTATTTTATAAAGTCTAAAAAACTCATTAAATACTTAAAAAAATAAGGTTAAACTATTTCGGTATCATCCTTAATCTCTCATAAAAATGGTTGTAACAATTTGACATTTCGTCAATTATTGGAAAAAGTTATTCCGAATTTGTTATGAGTTACAGTTAAGTTGTTCCCTTATATGAGTGAGTAGAGTCCTATGTTTTTACAGTCTCTACTTTTATATTTACGTAACATAAAATCCACGCAATAAAGTACCGAAATAAAGAAATAAATTCCGAGGAAATAGATGTGCTAAAACTACATAAATACGCCAACATTTCCACCGCCTTTGACATATTCAGAAAATGTCATGAAATGTCTACCATGAACGACTCCCAAGGTGAGTGTAATACTCGTAAACTGGATCTATACAGTTAAAAAAATAAACAAGACGCAGTAGCGATAGATTTTTACTTTCTATATTACCAAACTGAACAACTTTTGTTCTATGACTGGTTCGAGGATTTTTTTTTGACTTTTAATACAAAGTGATTAGCTGATTGTCCAACAACGGCAATTCCGTATCGGAAGTAAAAATGATTTTGTTAATTTAACAAAAAAAAACTGTTTAATGTGTGGAAGAGAAGCCCATCTAAAATATTTTTGTGTTACACCCTGTATACACAAGTAAAGCTAAAACGTGCATCATCTTCAGCTCATGACCTACTTTCATTAAAACACTATTAAGGGGAGCACTACACAATCAAAGCAAGTTATAGCGGTAAGTGTTGTCGCGGCATTCCAAAGAGATTGTATCGAAGAGATATAAACATTCGCGAACGCATGCAATGCAACCATTTGTTATGCCCAATTTACACTACTCGGAATTCTAACGAGGAAGTTCGGTATTTCAAAGATCAGTGAGATGCATGTGTATTTGTTTGTTCGTTTGCAATCAGCTTTACCCGACTACAGCTGTTAGTGTACTTGTACGTATTTAAGTTTCTTCCGGCGTTGGAACTTTAAAAATGACGTTCTTTAGGTTTGTCATAATACATAGGTTCGTCATAATCCATTAGGGGACATATTTAAGGGTCTAATGGATCATGGCTTTGACTTTATCATCTTTATGGTATTCATGTGATGTCATGTCTTTTCAATTTCTTGGACAGAAAATATCATTTTTAACCCTTAACGCAAGAGGTGTTATAAGATAAAGCTTTTTGTGTACAGACCTATGTGTGATTGTGTGTGTGTGTGTGTGTGTGTGTGTATGTGTGTGTCTTTTATATCGTTACTCTACTCCCAAATGCATGAGCCGATATAATGTACCTATGTCGCAGTGGTTCGCAATTTGCGAGTTATTCGATTTTTACTAACAAGGGTGATATTTTATTTCAATTTTCTCTATATTTCTTTGACTTTTTCTCTCTTCATCACATTTAAGTATACTTTTTTAAAATTTATTCCACTTACCTACATAAATTGTGTAAGTTAAGTAAAGCTTCGGCTTATCAAAACTTTGCTCATACTAAATTGAATCCAATTCTAAGAATTTATTCATTGAAATTTTTCATTTCAGAATACCAGATGCGGAATATTCAAACGATGTAATAATCTCGGTGAGTGTAGCGTGCTCACTGGGGAAATAGACACATTTCAAATGAAGATTCCGTAAATCTTCGATAATAACCGATACCACCATACTGCTTGGCAAGGTTAGGCCATACTTTACACAGTTGCAAGTCCTCTTACATGGCTTAATGACTGCCATCTAGCCAATCGGCACCAATGGTTAAGCCTTGCGAAGCTGTACAATTTATTTTTTAAAGCATCTGTCTTTATTTTTATTTTTTATGCCAAAGGCTTACCAGTTGTTAACAAAACAAAATATTTTTTTACCTAACACCAAAGGTTTACCACCCGGAACTTGTACACTCCACAGAGAAGTCGTAGCGAAGCGAGAAGAAACGTGGAATCCAAAGGAAAATAACTGAGAGAAAACATTTATTTTAATGTGTAAAGCAAAATGTTTAACTTTAAATCTCATCTTCTTAGTAGTCGGTGCTGTTAATTTTAACTGCATTACCGGACTTCCTTTACTCAAGCCAACATCGTTGTAGGTAAAAATAATAGACATAATAAACACGGACAGACCGACGCGACGGACGGAGTTTCGGCTTACATGGAAGCAACGCAATTAGGGCAAAATTGATATATTTTTTAATTCGTTTCCGTATGAACGCGTGTATGCGTTTTATATCTACTTTGTAATTGCATATTGTATGTGTTGTGTCTACTAAGCTATATTGTTCCCACTTCTCACTAATGATAACGACAACACCGTTAAATCGCGTAAACTGTAATTTCATGAATATTCCTACTCGTACTTTCATAAAAACCGAAGAATCGCGCAATAAATAGTTAGTTACACGATCTTACGGAATGTTAACAGAAATTTCGCGATCTAACGGAACACAAACTGTAATGTCACGAAAAAAATTGATACTTATGTTGTAAGTACATATTTTCTTATGCCTATTACTAAAACTTTTTGCTACCAGAGTAAATTACATTAAAAGCTGGTATTCTTGGATTTCAACTGTCACGCCGCCGCCGCCGGCGCCGCGCCGTCTTTCTGTTGTACAGCCGCCGCGGTGTTGAAATAATCTCGTCTCAATTTAGACAAAATCTGTTCTTAGAACACAAAGATGAATTAAAAGTATGAAACGTTGTAATTGGTTTTCCTAGTTAGATTAAAAATCTTTATCCTTAACTTGTCCATCAGAGAGTTAGTATCAACTTATACCTAAAAAGCCTACCTTACGCCTACCTTAAGCCTACCTACCTTATACTTATAAATGCAACAGTGAGTTAGTTTTAAGTTGTCTTTCAGGACGCAAAGGAGCGACGGACTGGCATGGGTTTTTGCAGAAAGATACAAGATTGACGGGGTGGAAAATAGCAAGTGACATTGGCTACCTATATCCTGTAAATAAATAAACGTAATTTCCTCGGCTACAAACTACGCAACCGGTAAATAAAATTAACTAAGAGCTTAGATATGATTGAAGGTAACATAGAATCGTTTTATCCTGAAAAACTCATTTCCGCGTATCAGAGACATCGAGCCCCAAACGAATCCTAGTTGAGCCCTATGGTATGAAACCAGAAAGGCATAAATATTTATACGCTTTTAAAGCATTTATATCAATAATAATTTTTGACATTGTTTTAACCGAAGGCATACCTACTTGTAAGCGCGCCTGCCTAGTGAGTGCGTACTAGACCGCGATTACCACGCAGAGCAATTCGTGAACGAACTTTAATCGAAAAAAGCTTGTAGAATTATAATATATTTTAACTTAAAATGTCCATACAATATTTTCACCCGAAACACTCTGTCGGGGCATGGCAGTCTCGTAAAATAACCTGGAGGTTATTTTTGTGTAAAAATATTGACACAGGGTATTTTTTTACGCAGCCGCTCGGGTTTTATTACTAGTTAACTTAACCAAGTTAACCGATCGGCTGCGTAAAAAAATACCCTGTGTCAATCTGCAGATCAATTAGGCGGACCAGACACTGTACGTAATATTGACAGTATTTTTACATCAATATTACTGTCATTCCATCGCTCGGTATCATTACTGACCTTCTTTCAATCCAACCACTCATCAATGGCCTTTGCGTCTATTACAGACGATTTACTGCAATGT
This sequence comes from Coleophora deauratella, assembly GCA_958295455.1. NCBI lineage: Eukaryota > Metazoa > Arthropoda > Insecta > Lepidoptera > Coleophoridae > Coleophora > Coleophora deauratella. Next base: position 2,760,535 of record OY282403.1, on the reverse strand, counting down.
CTTGGCACAACGTTTTTGGTGACAACCACTACACTCTCAGTAATACTGTCATTACTTGAAAATACTGTAAATATTACTGAAGACACCTCGTGCTCTAAAATCCATTAAATCGTTTTAGCTACGACTCCGTAACTCCGTGGGTCGTGGGTTCGTTCCATGAAACCGTTTTAGGCGCTAACAGTAAAATACATACACACATCAAAAAAGTTCATCAGCTTTCATAGATACGAGCCCGAAAAACGTTATCCATCGCTTCCGCAGTCGGGCAACTAAAACTTGTCGGTCTATTTTCAAAGCGTTGTTAGTCACGAAATATCGGTGCGAAAGCACTTACCCTGGTTTTCTTTAATTATTAATGAATCCAAAAGCAATGGCACTCCCATTGCTGGATGAATTTCTGAATGCGAAATGTGTTAGTAAAAAATTATTGCTGGCTGATTTTTTTAACGGAGCCCAGAATCGTAGGGTATTTAGGTTTAAGGTGCGGTTATAAATGGGGTCTCCTTAAATAAGGGTCCTGTTCCAGAACCAATGTAACATTTACCTGACAAGTCTCTTTCACACTAAAATAATTGGAATAAACTTACTCTCACGAAAGAGTTTTTGAAGGGATTCTAGACAGAATTTAGAAACAAGTTATTCAAACTGATTTTGTAAGTAAATACGTAAGTAAAGGATAATTTTGGTACCAACCTTTCTATACAGGGGGCCTCAAAATGCTACTTTAACCAAGAGCCCGGCGTAATAAAATAATTTAAATTGTTCCGACAACTTTGAGTTCAGACAACGTCAAATCCGTTGGAAATTGAATTTTCCATAGAAATTAACCTTTCCACCATTTGAGCCACTAAGAGAACGATATTTATAAATTCTTTCTTTATTCTCTTATACTTACTCTAAAGAAAATTGGAATATTTGTATATTCCAATTTTTAAGATTCTGTCTTGACTGGTTTCGGATTTGGGGCTTTCAGTGTGTTTTTAAATGAGAAGTGTGTAAAACATTATGAACGTCTTGTTTTTAAGGTCTTTCCTATTAGCAAAAACAACTAAACTATTTATACAGAAACTTCTTACTCGTGATAGTATAGAACAGTGTTTTTCAACCTGTGGGTCGCGACCCCCAGGGGGGTCGCGAAGCCATTTTCAGGGGGTCGCGGGTAAAAGAAAGGGGCAAGTATTTGTAGGTCAGGTCCTACGAGTACATTGCAATTAAAATACGATTTCAGTGAGAAGGCTGGGCCAGTTTATGTCCAAACGTGGTTCTGTGTCGGAGATTTTAATAACTAAACAATTTTCTAATTGAAGAAAATCATAAACATAGTCTTTCAAATAACTAACATTTTGTGTGTTGATGGCCCTACGGGGTCGCAAGAATTTCTTAACTTATAAAGGGGTCGGGTATTCAAAAAGGCTGAAAAACACTGGTATAGAATATACGTTTGACGCCTATGTGTCTGTATGTTTATGGCATCATAGATCTCAAGGAAGTAAATCGATTTGAATTCAGCTTGAAAGCGGTTTTCATTGCGGTATTCTTAGATGTATTTGGTGAAAATCGGTTCAGTGGTTTTTGAGCATTTGACTTTTACTGATGGGGGTGGTATTTTTTTTAGTTTTATACAATACCGTAACCACACTCAATCATAGATTAGTAATCTATGAGATTATATAATAATTACACTGGACGCTAGTTCTACTATAGAGACAGAGGAGAGAGACAAAGCTTAAGCGTGATCCAAAGCCATAAAATGCGTTTCTCATATAGGTACAAGTAACATCACTTGACTTAAGACTACTTGAAACAGAAAGTAACTGTCTAACGCATCCATCGAGTCATATCGAGTGGTTCAAGTTTAGTTTCCAGTACCCGTATGTGTTTATACAGGGTGTAAATTTTCGATATCTTCATACAAATCGATCTGGTCAGCTGATCGATTTCTATGAAGATGACAAAAATTATTTTGCGATTTGACCATGGGTTCCTTGGGAAAAATTGATCAGAATCAGGAGTAGAAACGCTGATTAACATTTGACGCACGACTAGATTAACAGCCTGTATGTATTGTATACGTATAAGCATCAAAGTACCTACACTTTAGTCTCGTTCGATAGATGATGTACTATTTTAAATACAACTAGGTAGAGATCAAATATAGGGTCCCGGTGTAACTAAATAAAATGTAACTGTAACATGTATAACACATGACTAAAAGTTAATACCGTTCCTTAAGCATATTATAATATGTATTAATAGCACTAAATAATATGTTACTATATTCCCTAAGTAATCTGTGTTAGTCAATACTACAAAAAAGTGGACTTAAATCTTCGACGTATAAAGTTAATAAACACATAAAGACGTTTCTATTACGACCTTTGAGTCTCTTCTTCTTCTACTTAGCGTTATCCCGGCTGGAGCCAGGGTCCGCTTTCCGACTCAATCTACTCCACTTTGCCCGATCTTCAACATCCTCTTCAGTGAGGTCATTTTGTCTCATGTCCGCTCTTACAACGTCAAGCCAACGCTTCCTGGGCATTCCACGGGATCTAGGGCCATCAACGATAAGTTCAAGGCATCTTTTACCGACGTACTCGCGGTCTGCGGCTTACGTGACCAAACCATCGGAGACGGCTTTCCTGCAATTTGTCTGTTACGTCTCGGACACTGAGGCTACCACGGATGTGCTCGTTACGAATGCGATCGAGTCGCGTAACACCACACATCCACCGCAGCATTTTCATGTCCGCGACGTGAAGCTGCTGGACATGTCTTCCAAGGACTGGCCACGTCTCACTGCCATAGAGTAATACGGGGCGGATGATGCACTTGTACACGAGGCCCTTCAACTTCACCGGCATCCTGCGATCGCAAATAACCCCGGTGACTTCCCGCCATTTCGCCCAAGCTGCGCTAATCCGGGCTATTATGACCTTTGAGTAAATGCAATTAAATGATTATTTATTAATTTTTATCAACTAATCATTATGTTAAGACAAAATAACAGTTTTTAGACGAACTCTACCATAAATCTCGTAATACCAATACCAATAACAAACAATGTACTTAAATCATTTAAGTAAAAATTATGCTAAATTATAAAACTCTAATAACACAAGCTCATTAGGAAGAAAGAAAATGTTTGGTTAGCAAGCTTTCGTCAATTTTTACATAGTCCGGAATCACTAGAATATACGAGTTTCATCTTTGTGAGAGTATCTCGCGATACTTTGATTGCTGTTATGTAATTCATATTTTATGTTCGCTCCCACCAGAGAAAAGGACTGTCTCTGGCTCCCACGAAATCTGGTCTCATTTTGTACGACATTTTTTCGTAACTGGATTTAAATTTTAGATTAGACAATTATTATTGCAGTAAAACGTAAGCGTTTCAGCTTCACGAAACACTTAAAAGGTTTTTTGTGTGTCTTTTTATTATAAAACAAGCTGACATTTAATTGATATTATCAAGGTTAAGGTACCTTAGAAAGTTTTGCTTTCAATAAGTGGAAATTTTGATCCAGTGAGATTTTTTGGTCTGTCTGAATCCGGCATCGTAATTTCTAAAACCAACTCAAAAGTCAAGGCAGTTCTGCGATCTTGACTGTTTTAAAGTAGATAAGTTTTGTTAAGTTTGATTAAGGACAAATCAGAATAAATCTAACTCAAATTTATATACACGGTGTTAAAAAAAGTGCGTTTGTGATTTTAAGGGATTACTCAGAATCAAGTATATAGAATACAGGAAAAATATTGGAAAAATCCGATTTACAACTTTTTTTCAGTTTTCCATACAAACTAGAGTTGCGCCGAGTACTCGTTTACTACTCGGTACTCGGCGTACTCGGCACTTTTATTAATACTCGTACTCGGCCGAATAACTCGGTTCAAGTGACGAGTACTTGGTTGAAATAAAGTTTTATAGTTTGAGAGATAATATAATGAAAACAAGCCTGTTTATTAAATAAAGTGATAAGCATTAATTAAACAAAACAAAGGTAACTATAATTTATGTAGAGAACAGTATTTTGAAATTGAATTATAATTATTTAGAATGAATAACAAACAATAAAGGTTGTACGAATGTAATTTCTCATCTAAATCATCATAATTTCTGATACAACATTATAAAGGGTAGGTAGGTATATATATTGATTCCACAATCAAGACATTAATATTTGAAATTAGCAAAGCCTAGTTAAGATGCAGAATTACAAGATTCTCTAACAGTCTGTCCTTTTTTAACTTGCGACCGACTGAGGCGAGGAGCAAGCGTGAGCAAGCGACGAAGGAGTAAGGAAGTATTATCATGGCAAAAAAACTTACGATTTTGATGGGGATCGATTGTCTTGCACTAATCGAACCCAAAAAACTAGAAAATAAAAAATAACTGTGGGCGTGTATCCGTCCGGTGCTTTAACGCCAATATCGGATTTGGATGATATATGGGTTAGGGCAATATTTTGTTAATATCTCCTGCCGTTTTTTTTTATTTTTCATTGATATTACCAGCTTCAGAAAACAATCGCTTGCATTTCGATATGTTGCATATTTCGCAATTTGATGCCTTTCACTAGTAACCTTTCGATTTTTTCGCTGCTCATACAAAAGACTTAAACGTGTGACACCCAATATACTAGAGAAAGACATAAACGAGATTTACATTACTATTTTTCTAATTAGATAAAATTATGTTGTTTACTTCGTAATAATATTAGTATAGACCACCAAACTACGGTAGTAGCTAGTGAGAAAATGTCGTTCGACAGTATTCACTGCTATAGACGAAAAATTCACTTGTATAGAGCGTTTATCAGAAATATAAACAAATTATCAAAGAGGATATTGAACCGAGTAATTCGGCCGAGTACTCGGTTTGGCAAACTTTAAACCGAGTAATACTCGGTACTCGGTTACGCGGCAAAACTTGTACTCGGCGCATCTCTAATACAAACTCTTTATTCACTATTCAGATTAAGTATTGACATCTGAAAAAAAATTGAAGGGCGGATTTTTTCAACATTTTTCCTGCATTCTATACTTTATTCTGAGTAACCCCTTAAAATTTTAAACGCACTTTTTTAACACCTGTATTATCTATAATCTAGGCATCCTCCAGACGGCTTAGAAAGTCTGAACGTAAATGCTTTTAGTTTGTGGAATGCGGGATTTTTAAAGCATAAATTACAATTTTCAGCGTTGGACGAACTCATTCACATTCGTGTAGTATTAATTAACCTTTCTAAACACAGAGAACATTATGATTCATGAATTTCCTAAAATAAAACAAAGCAATTATTCTTATTTCTAAGCAAAGAGTTATTATTCAATAAACGAATTTTTAAATAACTGAGAAATTGTGGTCAGAAAAAAATTCAATAATGATGAAACACTAATAAATTAATACATGTAATTCACATTACTCCTCTTAACAGGGCCCCTACGACTTTACTTAACCTAGATATAAGACTTATTTCAGAAGCATTATTTTAATGAAATGAAACGCCTCCTTTAGCAAATTAACATATGTTTTTTTTTTACTTCACTGAAAAATCTGTAATCAAATCGATTCAAATTCTGTTTTGTCAGGAGTGTATTAACATCCTAAATTTGATCTGGAGAAAACTACGGCGCTCTACCCTACCCAGCGATTCTTTCCGACACTTTTTAATTAAAATTCTGATGCGGTCGTGCGATGAATGGAACCATTTTTAAAACCCCACCCTGTAAGTTAGGTATACGTACGTTCCTGTTACAGTAATTTCGTAACGCCGTCTGCGCACAATAATACGTTCAATTTCTCTTACCAATTTTAATAAGCTCCAGCTGATGTGTTTTAGGGCTGGGTCGTTGTAACTTTTAACTAATGCTCTTTTTAACTTTCGATGCAAAAGAGCTATCTTATAAGTCTAAAGCCTAAATGTGCCTGTCTATAGCTTCGTAGCTCTCAACTGGGTGCACCAATTTGGATGCGGTGTTTTTCGTTTGAGAGCAGGTTTCGAGTATGTCGTTCTTGCTATGTTTTTTTGAAATTGCTTTTGGGGTTCCCAAGATATTTAGCTCTTTCAGTGATTGATGGAGAAATCTTGAGAACTACAATAGTAAAACTAAGAAACTCGGGTTTGGAAATATTTTTTTAACGTCTATCATTTTGTAGGTCTGTTGATGTTCTAGCAAGATCTTAGCTCCCAGAAAATCTAGAAGCTTCGGATTTGATTTTAAATGCTTAATTAAATGATCAGATACTGTTACAGCCACAGTTTGATGTATCTAATGAAATACGGTGTTGTCATTTCTGCAACACCCAGAATACGTTTGATAAACAAAAAATCGGTTAGTTTATAAATAGCTTTTCAAGAAACTATGAATGATTCAAGCAAATATTTAAAGTAAGTACATGCCCATTTCTAAGCTTTGGTAAAGTTAAAACAAATGACGTCATTTTAACACCATAAACATAGCTTTTTACACCACTCGAGAAGATGTTACGAAACGTAGTGTTTACATTATTATTTTGCACTTTAGAGAAACAAACTATTAAACAGCATAAGGCAATCTTGCTATAATCAGGTTACCCAAACAGTTCACCTCACCTACGCTATGGAGGTACGAAAGAAATTAGTTTTGAACAGATGTGATTAAGACAACTCCGATATTACGTACATCTTACAATTCTATGAAATAGTAGAAATGGCTAAAATACATTTTAAAAAAATAAGTAAAATGTTTTTTTTAAATAATATTGTTTAAATTCAAATTTTGTTCTTTTATTTAAATTTTGAATGCTTATTGCCTTTTTTTCTCTGAGACTAGTTAAAGGCGTATGGTACTTTGGTACTTACGAGAATTTAATTAAACGGTAATAGAATGTAGGGAATGTGATGTGTGACGCAACGAGTAAAAATGACCCAACGATTACTTTATGACCCTACGATTGGACTTTGTGATTTTTAATTTGTTAACAATGGACTATAAATGGGCTTTCAGATTATCATTTTTCCAAAAATACCCACTAAAATAAAGCAATATTGTGTTCTTAACTGTCAAAGTTATTTTAAAACAGTAGAGCAAAAATTTTTAATTATTTCTTAAGGCCACAATTCGCATTCCTATGAAGACGTAATAAGGTCTGAACAAGGAGTTTATAACTCACCTGTACCTAAAGGTCCGGATACATCGATAAAATTCTATGATACCCATAAGTATCCGAGACAAGAAATCGCACCGGGAAGCACGTTCCATCGCAATAAAAACTATCCAATGGGACTAGTAGTCCTGAAAAACCGGCTGGACATGACCTAGGTATAGGTACACCACTAGTGCAGTGTTTCTCAAACCTACTGTAGGTATGTCTAACAAATTAATATTATAATAAACAAGAGGAGCATTTGTTAGTAATTAATTAGCTTTCAATTTGCTATTTACTTTAATTTTAAATCCTTAAATGCAAAAAAGCGTGTTAAAATAGATGAACTTAATAGCAATAAGATCTTTTTTGAAAAAAATATGTTGTAGTGACTTTCTTTACACCCATCTTTTCTTCTCAGCCCGCAGACTTCCCGAAACGACGCGGCGGGTTATGATGAGTTCCGAGTAGGAGGAACCTTGCTTCTTTTTTTATTTGGCATTCCAAATTAGTGATTTTGTCAATGTCAAGTGAATAATGCTGGCCGTGCTTACGATAAGAGCAGTAAGTATATATTTAAAAACAGTAACTTCTCCATTTCGTCATTTAATAATATAAGAACTAATAATTAAGACAGATAAATTAACGCAGTATAAAAAAATATATAATCTGAGCTACACATTTCAAAAATCTTAATTAAAATAATCTAAGGAAACAGTTCGGAAAATGCAAAAATGTGACATAACTCGAAAGTCTTTTTCACATATTCACTGCTCTTATCTTTAAAATCTTTCAAAAAGGCTCAAGATTGAGTGGAAACTTTCTTCGAATGAACCAATGAATGGGCTTACCAATTGGGGGAAAAAAAAATCAGTTCAGCTCCCCGCTACGTTAGTGGATGGACACAGCCGTCGAACCAATAAAAAATTCAGATTTCCATACAAACTTTAAAGCCTTATTTCACTGATTTCGGGAACCACTTCACACCTCTAAATAACGTATATCTTGTTCCAATTTTCAAATAACAATATATTTTCTTCCGTGTTGTCTGTTAGTCACTCACATCCAGTAAAAAGTTTGGGAAATAATGGCCTTCCACCTTCTCATAAGGGAAACTAGGAAGTGCCGGGAGCAACCTGGTTTGTCTTCTCAAAGAACTAAGAAGATTCGTAGAATGAGGTTTGAAAATAATGTTTAAAAGAAAATGTGCACTGAACAACAAAAACTAATTTGTAGATACCTAAAATAGATAATATACCTGAAAGCAGAAATGAAATATTGAAAATTTCTTCCTACTTACCTATTAATTAATTTCAGAGATTTTTAATATAAAAATACCGTTCCAATATACGGTCAGCAGGGTGTTATAAAAGTGCGTTTGAAATTTTGTATAATGCATTACTTACCTACATAAACGCAAGAATTCGATTCCTCCGATTTATTTCTTCTCTCCAAAAATCTACAAACTTTACTTTCTGAACTTCTTCATTTTATTCGTAAATAAAAATTTTAAAAAAACTTTATTGACACAGTGTTTTTTGGAATACAATCTTTCCACACTTTTCTGATTTAAACGAAATCAAACTTACGAAAACAATTTTCAAACAAGGAACACACCATTCACACACGCGCACAACCAACCGGCTGGACCGGCGAGTTTCGAATAACTTCATTCATTCCTAATCCTAACCTATCAGTGTGTTTCCCGCCAAATGTTTCAACAATACGCTGCTGAATTAAAACAGCACTCGTTGTTCGAACACTACTGTGGTGATATGGAATTGAATTTGGACGCATTATAAAGCTCCATTCATACTTTTTTACAATGGCATCAATTTTAACTTACACCACTTCGAAAGAAAAGTTAAAGCGTCAACGTATCTTAATTTTAGCTGCTTTTTACGAACTTACAAATTGTTGTGTCGACATCTGTAAGCTAGTGGGCAAACTAGTACAAAAGCTGGTTACTTTGGCAGCTTCATAATCTTAATGTCTGCCTTCAGTGCATCTTCAGTGGCAGACAGGTGGCACAAAACTTAACTTTGTTCAGATGGCGCTCGCTACGGTTTCTCTTTCTATGGAACATTTCGATTCCCCTTGGGGGAAGCCTTTGTCCAGCAGTGGACGTCAATAAAAACAGTATTCTTATAAACAACACTCGCAATTGAAAACTGACAAAACGAGTTATCTACTTATCAACAAATATAAAAAAAAAAACAAAGTGAATTTCTCGACGATACCGCCTTACAAAAGACATCAACGAGGCATACACGAAGTATTTTCTACATAAGTATATGAAAACCACCTTATTTTTAAACTTTGAGAATCTTGGAATAAATTCAGCTAAGGTTCAACGTAAGACAATAAAAAATCCATGAAATATCAGAATGCAACATTTTTCTACAGATGACTTTTGAATCGCTAAAAAGCGAAAAATGGTCATGAAACTTTCAATGGGGAAGAAAACTGACAAAGCTCGCCAATAGAGGCGCTGGTATCGCTTGACTCATACTAACTGTCAAAACGTATTGAAAAAATTGTTTACGTGAACCAAACATAAGATTATTAAAAAAATGCCGCGTTGTATGGCGATTGGTTGCAATAATAATGGAAATCATTAATTCCCTAAAGATTCTCGGATGAAGAAGACGTGGGAAAAGTTACGTTTTCAATTATGTACTTTTCAACTTCGCCTTTAATTGAGGAACAGTCTAAGTCGCATACATTTTGCATTTAACAATTTTACAGAATAAAAACTATTTTATTACACCTCGATAATAAAAAACGCGGAACAAATTGGAAAGTTGTTATGAGTCAAGCGTCCGTAGCGCCATCTGCAAATAGCTTTGCGTTTTCTTCCCCATTGTCCATCTCTTTCCATAAATAAAAACAGATTATTATTTTTTATCCTATACAGTGACAAAAAAATAAACAGAAAATTTTTAACTGTGGCTTCTACTCATCAAACTGAACAACTTTCCCCAAGAAACTCGTGATCAGATAGAACTCTTCAGTACTCTGACTCGGAGTACTCAGATTTTTGAACTCTTCATACAAATCCGTCATCAGACAGCCGATTGATGAAATTTTTATGGGAAGTTAAATTTTTTTTTACTATTTGACCATGTGGGGAAAGTTGTTCAGTGTGATGAGTAGAAGCCACAGTTACATTTTTGTCGGACATTTTTTGTCACCCTGTAGGATTTTTTTGCTCCGACTCTGACTGTGTAGTTTCTTTGGAAAAACTTATTATTATTATTCTTCAGTTTCAAAGTAGCATCTATCATAAACTTTGTCGTCTATGATTTGCCGCCTTGCAGCTAATACGACATTCAAACCTTCAAGAAAAGAGCGTACTCCCTTAATTTAAAGGCCGGCAACGCACTTTTGACTCTTCTGGTGTTGCGGGTGTCTATGGGCGCCATCAGGTGATCCGTCTGCTCGTTTGCCACCTCTGCTATAAAAAAAAATTACACTTAAGAGCCTCGTAATCGATGTTACTTAAAACGAATTTCCGAGTTTTTATTTATATTTATTTCCGGGACAATCACACACTGAACCCAAACTAGGATTCCCTGTACTATGGGAACCAGAGACTGATATACCTACATATACATTTAAATACATACTTGACTTGACTTAATGTCCTAAGTCCCCTAGGTGGGGCAGAGGGCGTCTACAGTGCTTCGCCATTGCGTTCTATCTTGGGCTACGCACTTCACTTCGGGCCATGATAACCCGATCTTCTTTATATCAGCTGCCACTGAGCGCCGCCAGGATTGTTTGGGACGGCCACGTTTTCTTTTCCCTTGTGGGGTCCACTCTAGCGCCTGTCTAGGTATATGGGTGGGGTCCCTTCTGAGAGTGTGGCCAATCCAGGTCCACTTGCGACGAGCGATCTGCTGACCAATCGGTGTTTCACGACACATTTCCCAGAGTTGCTCGTTGGAAATTTTCTCGGGCCAGAAGATTCCGAGTATTTGTCGGAGACACCGGTTGACGAAGACTTGGATCCGCTGCGTGATATTTTTGGTAACCCTCCACGTCTCGCACCCGTATAACAGAACGGTTTTGACGTTGGATCGGAAGATTTTGAGTTTTACTCTTCGTGTCAGCTTCCGTGAACGCCATACTGGTTGGAGTTGCGCGAAGGTCGCCCTGGCTTTGGCTATCCTCGAGGTGATGTCCTCCTCAGTCCCTCCAGTTTCTGACACGACACTGCCGAGGTACGTAAATTTCTCTACGCGCTCAATGCGTTGTGTACCTAGTTTTAGAGGGAGCGCGTTCTTTCCTTCTGTGCGCATTTCCTGGGTCTTTCGCGTGTTGATTTTAAGACCATCGACAAGGGCCTCGTGCTGCAGATCATCCAGTTTGGCTTGCATATCAACGTGCTTGTGGCTGAGCAGGCACAGGTCATCAGCGTAGTCTAGGTCGTCCAATTGCTCGGTCAACCCCCACTCTATACCGCGTCGTTTGCCATCGTTGGCTCTGTGCATTATACCATCTAGGATGATGAGGAACAGCAAGGGCGAGAGAAGACAGCCTTGCCTGACTCCTGCATGCACGTCAATGTCGTCGGAGATGAGACCGTCGTGTGCTACTTTACAAGAGTATTTCTTGTAAATTGCTTTCAGCAAGTCTCTGATTTTTTTTTTAGGCGGGACTCCAATTTCGTCGAGGCGGGACCAGATACTGGACCATCTCACGGTGTCAAAAGCTTTTTCGAAGTCAACGAAGGTGAGGTATATTTCCCGTTTCCATTCTGATGCTTCTTCAAGGATGATACGTAGTGTGTTGGTCTGGTCCGCACAGGAACGGTTGGGGCGGAAACCCGCTTGCTCTCTCCGTAGAAGGGGTTCAACTGCTTTCGATATTCTGTCTAGAAGTATCTTGCTCAGTACTTTGGATGGCACAGAAAGCAGAGTAATCCCTCTCCAGTTGCTGCATTGACTAAGGTCACCTTTTTTCGGGACTGTTATAAGTAGGCCCTTGTTCCAATCATCAGGAAGATCTTCAGCATCCCAGAATATATTAAATACATACATATACAAGATATAATACACCCAGAAACAGAGCAAACAAATCTGCTCATCACAGAAATGTTTGATCGAACTCTCGGAGTAGTCGGAGAGCACTAACCACCCAGCCACCGAGTCAGTCGGTATATAATCCTTATTTAAACGATTAAAGGAAAACGCAAAGATAATTACAATTTCGAAATACTTTATTATCATAGAATTATAATAGTGTTACAAACTTAAGAAAAAACATATTCTACGGCTAGAGATTTTTTGCTAAACGTTCATAATGGTGGCGTTCGTTCGTTCCAATGAAATGAATTCTTTAACTAGACATATCTACTTAGCCTGTGCTGAGAAAATGATAACAACATGACTTAAAAGTACTCTAAATAAAACGTACATTCTAAAAAATACATAAAGTTTATTACAAGTTACTTATATACAAATACTTAGCAAAGTCAAATTAAAACAGAATTATATTTGGTTGAGTCTACTTTTGACTATTTTGAAAAACAATTATTTTACAAAACATGAGTAATTGGTATTATCGTTTAAATTATAGTTAAATGCTATACTTATTTTTATATAATTAGCCTTGAGAGAAATAAACAACTGTAAATGAATTGACTAGTTGAACAAAATTTGGCAACAAAAATTTGAATTTGCTTCTACCAACGAAGCAAACATGGCAGATATTTGTTTAATATACAGTTAAGTAATTTATAGTTGAAATTAAAAAGAAAATTTTCTCAAGAACAATTTAGAAGTTACCTAGAGTAGTTTCACATTAATCACATTTTAAATAACCAACCAAAAACTCTAGTCTTTTTCGCATTTTCAACAACAAAACATACCACAACATTCTAACTCTTAGTCAATTTCAAAAATTTCGTTTTCGGAAGACGTAGTTTTAGTTTATCCCGGATATTAATCAGAGATTCGTTTCATACACGAAAACAAGTAAAAGTTTTAATCAGATTCTGTAACATTAAACATTTATGATTACCTTCCAATGACAAACGGTAAGTCTAAATGTTCCAAAAATAATATCTAAGAGTACAGTGTACAGAAAAAGTGTATTGGAAACTAATTGTTATGACAATATCACAGTATCACAAATTTTCCATACATTTTTACTCCTAAATAATTTTAAACTATGATACTTACTTTCATATTGTTTATGTTAAAAGTATTTTTTGTTCAAAATCTTCTTGATGAAATACACAAAATCAAAGCCACAACCGCCCATCACTGACTCACAAATTCTGTTTGTAATCCTGTGGAGCCTAGTAATTGCATAAAACTTTCTGAACCTTTCAATCTGGTATAACATAGGCCATTATTTCGTATGGCAGCCCCTTTCCAGTGCTCGACTCTGAAACTGAGATTCAGCGCGGTGTGGCCAGGCAAACTAGTAGTGCGATTTGTCGCAATTACACATCCCATCTGAAAATAGAAAGAAAAACCAGGGGTTTAAAACATTAGGGTATAGTATAGAACTTTTTACATAATTTCAAAGTGGTAGTAAGTGAATTGAATATGTATACTTCTTTGAGTTATTTTTCTTTCTTTATCATTTAAAAAACTAAGCAATGCCAGCACGTATTTCAATTTCTAAAAATACTTAAAAATGTAGAATATAATCTATGTTTGTTCCAAAACCAAAACAGTTCCATGGATTATTGAGTGCAAGATATTCAGACAGATTTTTAATTAAATTATTATAAATTAACATACAGCCAGTCTGTTCTTATTCTACTTTCATAACCTTGCTTGCTTGGTAAGCCCACATCCATGTCCGGCATTGTCATCACATCACTTACCTCAGATGAGCCAAGGGCTTACCAATAATAATCGATAAAAAAACATCTTCAATTAATCTCTGAAACTCACTCACCATAATTTAATTGAGATGCCCTATATCCTCTTCAAACAGACGCTTCCCACCCTTCAATTGTTTCTCTGCATCCTTTCCATACTTCTTCATATACTCCTCCAACCGTATCAGCCACTGGGCCCAGTGCTCTCTCAACTTGTCCGTGGAGAGGTGGTACGCATCAGCTTTAGACCCGTCAGTGTACGCTATGACTAGTAAAGCGTCTCGCACGTTGAAGTGTTTGTAGTTGAGATCGTTGCACACGGCTCCGAAGTACGCGGCTAGTTGAACGGGGTTGTCGTAGGTCAGTAGTATCGATTTGCGTGGCCTATCGGATTTCTTCCATTCGATCAGTGTCGGTTTCTCTCTGCAATTTTAAATTGTTGATGATTATTATTAATAATGCTTTAAAACAGCTTTTCCGACGTGTGGAAAAAGACCCACGCTCCAGCAGTGAGGACTGAAGAGGATACGGTTTGTTAACATAAATATAAGAGATTTGACCTTAATATTAACGAGTACTCTTGCTGTTGGATTTTCCACCGAATTCTACGAGTTTTAGACATCCATTCTTTAAATCTACTACTCTAAGCTAACGGGCTTGTGATATAGTGTCCTCAGGTAACTAGCAACAAGGCCATATTCCTGATGGTATCTTTATACCTACCTACGCCGAGAAAACTAGATAGGTCCAGTTACCAAGCCAGAGATACAGTCTCGGTACCTATTCCTTAATGGCGAGTGTCACAACTGCCACAGTAAGACGTCCTGTAGATGTCTGAGTCTATTACTAGTATCTAGGTAAGTCTTGGAGCTTAAGACAAGCTCGCCTAATGCAGTAATTATGTCATTTAGCGGTTCAATACTCGCTTAGTGTGCCAGAGATGCAGGGAACTACGAGTTCTAAAACGGAATGTGTCTTGGAAAACAGGAGCAATGACCTGTGAAAATATATTACTCGTAATTGCTCCTGTTCGCTCGCCCACAAATAGGGTATACAAATAGGATTCAGTATACAAATGTAATATAAAAATAATTTACTGACTGACTCGGTGGCTAAGTGGTTAACGATCTTGACCTCTGATCCGAGAGTCGTGGGTTCGATCCCCACACAGGGCAATCTTTTCTGTGATAAGCAGAATTGTTTGCTCTGAGTCTGGGTGTATTATATCTATATATATATGTATTTAAATGTATATGTGTATGTATATCAGTCTCTGGTTCCCAAAATACAGGGAATCCTAGTTTGGGGCCAGATGACTGTGTGTGATTTGTCCCAGATATTATATTATATTATTATATTATATTATAATTCCCTTTGTGATAAAAATAAGGATTGCATTTACTTTGAAAGTTGAGAAAAATTACGTGTAGAAAATACAACAATCAATCAAGTTATTTAAAATTCGATTATGTAAAAAATTCTTGCAAAAGAATTTTATCGTAAAACTTACGTAATCCCATTCCCCCTTTGTTAGATGTCATTGACTTCTATTATCGGCTACATGTGTACACACATACATACACACATCTCTAGCGCTCAAATAATAAAGATTAATTTGCGCGTATCGAATACATCTGCGTGACGTGAATGTGTGCGTTTATTTTTATCAACGTGTTTCAAGTTCAAGGAGTTACAATAATATTTCGGTATCAGAGTATCTTTCGTTGCTTATGTATGTGCTTTTAATCTTTTGTTGTTAAAATTATAGTATAATTTACATATCATAAAAAAAATCTTAAACATAATAACCTCGTAAGGCCCAAACTAAATTAAGGCAGGTAGTTATTGCGGCCCAACAACCTAAAAAAGTATCTTATATCGCTTGAACTCAAAATTCAAAATATTTTTTATTTAAGTAGATGCTGTACGCATACTTTTAAATCGTCTTTTTTTCTACCTAGTACAAAGTTCCTACCACGCGGAACTTGTATACTCAACTTTTCGGGAAGTGTTAGCGGAGCGACAAGAAACGTCGAGCCCAAAAGAAACTCAAATGTGGTTCATTCAGAAATGAAGCAAATATTCAAATCGTAATACGAGTTCGAGAAACAGTTCAAATTTAAGGTAGTTGTGACTGAATTACTATTAAACCTATGTCCTAAAAATAGGACATTGGGCCTTACGAGGATAAGTAAGTTTCAAAATTCTCTACAGATATAATCCCATTTGTTATTAGAGTGGAGTTACAATGTGGAGAATGGCCACACTCCAAGACACTGTACATGTGGACAAAGACAAGAAAAGCTCATACTCTGACCATGATCAGAGATGTCTCAACATACTTTGTCAATATAGACTTCAAACGTTACATTGGCTATTAAATGTTCTTATTTCTTTTTTACTATTTTCAACACATCTCCATGTACAAAATATACAACAATACTTACTCATAATCAGCAATGGCATCAATTATTCCTCTATACTTCAGCACGGGGTGAACAACGTTTGATTCAATAGCCTTTGGTGAGGATATGGACTTTAGGACATCAGACACGGATTGCCAGACACCTTCAACATCTTTCTCGATGCGTAGCTGCGAGCGCGGCTGTGTGAAGTAGTTCTTCAGAGTATTGTGGAATTTGGTGCCTACGGCCATTTGAGCTGAAATAGATTTTGTTACACATTTTTAATTCTTCATGGTTGTGTTTTTTTTAGCTAGTTTATACAGTGAAATTTTGGTTTGTGCTAGGTTTAGTTATTCTATAATAAGATAAAAATTAAAATAAAGAAACTAAACAGTGTCCTTTGACAGCATGCACTGTACCAATGTTGAAGATGGAAGAGTTTTTCTTCCATCTGTGTACTGTACAGCAAGTATTGTAACAATGTTGTATATGTGAAGAGATTTTATAACTGCCAACTGTCAATTATTTACAAACCAGAAAAAGAATTTGAAGAAATGTGAAATTATGAAAATGATAGTTGTTTAATGCAATATTTAGCAAATGTGAGATACACATGAAATCATTTTGTGCTTGTGAATTTTGCAATGTGATTTAACTTTTATTATGATTTATGATAAATAACTAAACTACCTAAACTGAAGATCAAATGGACTCTAATGACCACTGGCGCCGACTCCATAGGGCCTGGGGGCGCCCGAGCCCCTCCAATGACATTATCAGCAGGGCTGAGTCCGCCCGATATTTATATGAAAATACAGGTGTGACTTGCAGCTCGCGAACTGCGGTCCCTCAATGATAATCACAAAACTATATCCACACGGCCGAAGCCGTGGGAGAAAGCTAGTTAGAAAATATAAGAAAAATAAACATTTTTTTCTGCCGTATGGAAGTCGGTGCCCTGCTGACACTTATAGTGTAATATTGCAAGCAAACAATGCCAGCCACACTAATAGAATGCAACAATGCATAATAACTTGTATGACACAGTACATTCTAGTCTAGTAAACATATTTCTTCATTTCAGTTATGAAAACGGACAAAATATAATAAACAAAAGAGAAATGGTACCACTGAGCACTGATATTTATACTGTGAGTAAACTAGCAATTCCACATTGAGTTTTAAGGACTAAGGAGCAAATTTTAAGTGCAATATCCCTTGCTGCACTCTTTACACACCTTGAAATTTACATTTCATTATCAATACTCGATGTATAATTTCAATATTTTTCATACTTCTAAAATTCACAAATATTTACTATGCTTTACTTTTTCCATGGCTTATTAAAATTATTAATCACAGGCCATGACATTGTCCACTGCCTGATAAGAATATCAGTTATAAGGCTTATCATCTCAAAGATAGTTGGTAAACATATAAACAAACCAAACAAAAATCAAAAATAAATTATGTATGTAATTTCCACAATGACAAAATTGGCTATTAATGAACCGAGAAGAGAAGGAACTTTGTACGCAAGTTATTATGCTTTAGAATTTCTTCTACATTGGACTTTGATTTTATTTTATGTCATATACATTAGATTTCTTATATATTTATACTAATAAAATTATTTAAATTCATTGTGCTGGATTATACTTTAAACTCCATGAAACTCAACAATACTATCTCAGAATATGCATATGCCTAAAAATAAATTCAATCTGAAGTTCTGTATGATAAAACCTCAGCACTATTTAGGAAACCAGAAGTGATGTGATTTAAAAGGAATGTAAAAGCTTTACAAAAGTCTTACCTTGATAAAACTTGTTGAACTCCTCCTCCCCCATCTCTGCAATCCTTTCCTGCTTCCATTTTTCTAATGCATTCCTTGATTCCTCAGTCATAGTCTTGTTCAGTATCAAAGTCACGGACGGGTACTGTTCAGCATAATCATTCTGATGGTGTTTGATTTGCAGGATCTTGTCATCGGTGTCATAGCCACGCTGCGCTCTGTGAGCTGAGCTCTTTGCTGAACTACATAATGCTGATGTCTGGAATGCTCTCACTGATGAATTATTAATTAAAACACCAAACACATTAACACAATTTCTACCGGTGTTCAACATTTTTTGCTTCCACACAGCCGCTTGGAACAGTGGATGAATATTTGAGCACACAACCCCACGACTTGCAGTTTCTAATGCATTTTCTTTATATTTCAGTGAGCCGACGACGTTCGTTCGCGGCGATGTGTTGTTTTGATGTGATTCCGCGCTATTTTTAGCTGCAACAGACAGGGCTTCATATACATACGCAATAAAGTTGACGCGTAAGCTTGTATAGCGAACGGCGCCAAATAATGTTGTCATATGATTTTCATTGGCAAGCGACGACACTGCGACAGATAAAATCGAAAGTTCACTCCTACATTGTAAACCACATTGTAAACAACTATTCTTGAGAACGACTTACAGGAATGCGTATACAGTGAAAAATATCAATAATTAAGTAGCCTATCAGCTAGCAGACGCGTGCAGTTCTTCAATACAAGGTCCACAAGAACAATTCACAGAGAAAGTAAGGCGTTTCTCAAGGTGAAACTGTAAGTTGTTTTACGACATACCTGCTTTTTGTAAGCGCTGTTTCCGCTGCTTGTTTGTTTCTAACAGAGGGCCAAATAGCTCTTTATTCTCCTTGTTGTATATTTTTATCTTTTCAGCCGGTTTCAGGATAGATGCGGGCCGTACCACTTTGTGCCTGATAAATTCTTTCGTCTTTTTTTCGAGTGCGATTCTGCGATTGATAGTACTTATCGGGCGAAACATCGCGATCGTGGTCTATGCAACTTTGTTAATCCTCGAATTTTTCAAAATTGTATTGAAATAATCTATAGACTCATGATTTTTTGGAAACCATGAAATGAAATTCGCGTTTCTAGTGAAAATCAAAGTGACATTTGACCATAGATTTTTTTTTGTTTTATTTTAGCCCGAGATGGGGAAAGGCTAAGATCAGAGCCATACAGCCTAGTCTCTTGTAAATATTCTGTCGTATTTTAAAGGCCAAAAGCCATTTCTTTCGTATTAGTCGGGGATTTAGTGCGATGAACTGTTTTATTTTGGATTCGGCGCTCAAACTTGGCACAGTTATTCCCTGGGTTGTACTGAGTGGATTAAGCCCGGGAGCCATCGGGAGCCATCCCTCGTTTATCAGGGGGAGGGGGGGAAAGTTTTTTTCTGCCGCGCTCCATTTTTGGGCTTATATCTCCAAAACTATTGGTACTAGGGCAAGTGAGGTATCATTTTCGTATGATTCAAGGATAGGGAATTCATTTCTGTAACAAAAAAAAATGACTTTCCATTTATAATAAAAAGAAATATTTGATAAAACGTATAAAACACGACTACCTTTATTCCGCATATGTGTCGATTAATTTTTAATGGTCTAAGATATTAGCATGAAAAAAATATTTTCTGAAAGCCACACATTCTAGCATTATAAAAATATAAAATTAATTAGAATATCATAACAAATACTTAGTGAAACAATAAAATTCAATGCGTGGCAGCGTGGCATGAAACGCGCGGTCCGCGCGGTTCTAAATTTCAGCATTTATACTTCTTTTTTTTCTATGAAACGTATTTTTTTTGTTGCAGAGATGAATTTGTCATCCTTGAAATATCCAAAAATGATATCGTACTTACCTTAGTACCTATAGTTATGGAGATATAAGCCCCAAAAGAAGCGCGACCCAACAAGTAGATGATGAAGTATGGGTGGCTTTTTCCACATATGTGTCGATTAATTTTTAATGGTCTAGGACATTAGTATGAACAAAATATATTATGAAAGCTACATTTCCTAGAATTATAAAAATATAAAATTCATTAGAATAGCACGATAAATACTTAGTGAAAAAAATATATAAATTGATGCTCGGCAGAGTAGCATAAAACGCGCGGTTTTAGTATCTGTTGTTCGTAAGTAAATAAAATGAATAATTAGCGCCCACAAATGACTGTTAAGTAACATAATATATATAGGTACATAATATTATTATTTAAATATTTCTCGCACGCACAAAATATTTGTCACGTAGAACAAAAAATATTTTCCTTAACAAAAACATATATGAGAAAATCCGAAAAATGTGACTATTTCTTATACGAATTATGGTGGTTTACTATCTATCAGCCGAAAGACGTCCACTGCTGGACATAGGCCTCCCCCAAGGATTTCCACACCGATCGGTCCTGCGCGGCTCGCATTCAGCGGCTTCTCGCAACCTTCACCGGTCGGTCGGTCCACGGAGGCGGAGGCCTGCCCACACTGCGTCTTCTAGTGCGCGGTCGCCACTCGAGAACTTTACTGCACCAACGGCCATCTGTTCTACGAGCTATGTGCCCTGGCTACTGCCAATGAAGTCTAGCAATTCTAAGAGCTATGTCGGTAACTTTAGTTCTCCTACGTATCTCCTCATTTCTGATTCTATCACGTAGGGAAACACCAAACATAGCACGCTCCATCACCCTTTGGGTGACCTTGAGCCTTCTTATGAGGCCTATAGTAAGCGACCATGTCTTGGATCCATATGTCGTCTCATCACTGGCAAGACACACTGGTCAAAGACTTTAGTCTTGAACTATTGAGACAGTGCGGTATTTTAGACGTGAAGATATTGCGGAGCTTTCCGAACGCTGCCCAGCCGAGTTGGATTCGACGATTGATCTCTTTCTCGAAGTTGGACCTACCTAACTGGACTGTTTGTCCCAGGTATACATATTCGTCAACAACTTCGAGTGTAGAGTCTCCAACCTTCAGAGAAGTGGGTGTAACACGGACGTTTGTCATGATTTTCGTCTTATCCATGTTCATTTTAAGACCCACTTGTTGGGACACTCTACTGAGTCCATCGAGCATTGCGCCTAGGTTCTCCAAGGTCTCAGCTATGATCACGATATTGTCAGCAAATCGAAGGTGAGTGATGTACTCACCATTGATGTTGATGCCGAGTCCTCTCAGAAGCCTTTTCGGAAACCAGCTTGTTCGGGAGGCTGGAAGTCGTCAAAACTGCGTGCGAGACGATTCGTAATGACTGTCGACATGGCTTGTAGACATAGCTCAGGAGTGAGATGGGTCTGTAATTCTTCAGCAGAGTCTTATCGCCCTTCTTCAAGAAGAGCACCACCACATTTCTGTGCCATGCTGTAGGCGTTTTTCCCTCGAGAATGACGGAAATGAATAGCGTCTGAAGAGCTATAAGTATCGATTTTCCACCTGCTTTCAGAAGCTCAGCAGTAATTCCGTCATCACCCGGTGCCTTCTTGTTCTTAAGCTGTTGAGAGCCATTCTAATCTCGCACCGGCTGACGTCTGGGATATCTTCGGTATAATTTCGGCTCAATCCGGCTCTCGGATCTTCAGCCAGATTACTGACAGGTAAGGATGTAGTCGTATATAATTGTCCGTAGAACTTCTCAACCTCTTCCAATAGCTCGGACTTGGACCACACGACTCTGCCATCCTCGATCTTCAGCTTTGACCAGCAGACAGATTCCTTGCCAATACTTTTGAACTTTTATTGCGCTCGATAGCCTCTTTAATACGATTGGTATTAAAATGGCGTATATCACGGGTCAAGGACTTGGAAATCTGTCTGTTTAGTCACCATATTGACAAGCATCTTCAGAGAATTTCAGAATCAGGCTCCGTTTATCCTCCATGAGCTTGCTGGTGAAGTCCGAGATCCGATATGTTTTTTTTAACGTCTTGTTTTGAAGGCCTTATTCCTAGCCGTTTGGACAATTCCCACAAACCTGTCGTTGTATTCGTCCACATTTTCACATTCTCCTAGGCATTCGAAGCGGTTGTGCAACTCGAGCTGAAAGCTTTCGGGGTTTTGAAGTTGTATAGGCGGTGGTCGCAGCTTCATCAGTTGTCATGAAAATAATTTGACGTGGCTTGAGAAGCACGGAAACAGTTACGAGATTAATGGGCCAATGAGAGCTAAACTCATTATGGTTATGTATGACCTTTTCTGAAGTCAGTTAACCTGGGTGATCAACGTGACCACGCAAGTTACATAGTAGATCACCATAATACAATGCAAGTTAGATAGTAAACCACCATAATTCGTATGAGAAATAGTCACGTTTTGCGGATTTTCTCAAATACGTTTTTATAAGGAAAAAATATTTTTTGTTTACGTGACAAATATTTTGTGCGTGTGAGAAATATTCAAATAATAATATTATGTACCTATATATATTATGTTACTTAACAGTCATTTGTGGGCGCTAATTATTAATTTTATTTACTTACGAACAACAGATACTAAAACCGCGCGTTTTATGCTACTCTGCCGAGCATCAATTTATATATTTTTTTCACTAAGTATTTATCGTGCTATTCTAATGAAATTTATATTTTTATAATCCTTAGAAGTGTGGCTTTCAGATTTTTTTTTTATGCTAATATCAAAGACGATTAAAAATTTATCGACCCATATGTGGGAAAAGGGTAGCCATCTTTTATACGTTTTATCAAATATTTCTTTTTTTATATGTGGAAAGTTATTTTTTTTGTTACAAAAATGAATTCGTTATCCTTTAATGATATCTCACTTGCCACTTGCCCTAGTACCAATAGTTTTGGAGATATAAGCCCAAAAATGGAGCGCGGCAGAAATAAACTTTCCCCCCCTCCCCTTTCCAAACGGGGGATGGCTCCCGATGGCTCCCGGGCTTAATCTACTCAGAACGGCCTAGGGAACAACTATGCCAAGTTTGAGCGCCGGATCCAAATTAAAACGGTTCCCATACTAGGCGTTGCACTAAATTCCCCACTATATTTCTTCGTCTTTATAGGAAATTCAATTAAGGCCAAAGCCATTTTTTTTAATTTCCTATTCTTCAGCAAAATGATAGCACTTTTGATGAAGATTTCATGGACTTCTTGAGAGCACTCGAAACACAGTCTACACACTTTTATTTCATATTAGACACTTAAATGGCACTTTATTGAACAATACACTATCAATATTATGCATTAAAAACCACGATATCTATTTTTTCGGATAATAAAACAAAAATGACAAACTCTTGCCGCGAGTTCCCGCCAAAAAGTCTTGACCATAGACTGAGTAAGACTTTTTATTTTGATCAGAGCATAGTCAATATAGAGGATTGAATGAACGAACTGCGCCCAGTCAGGCAGGCCAGGGCAGGCCGCAGGCACAGAGGCGCAGGGGGGGCAGGCAAATAGTCGCTCCTAGGGATGCGCTCTGGTGATCTATTGATGTTGTTGTGTCGGTGTCGCTCTCTCTCTTTGGTTCAGTGAAGTGTCACAGTAAAGAAAGTTATTCTATGCGTTACTTTTACTTGTGATATTCAGAGTCAGACTATCAACGTTTTACTACATAGATAGAAATCTCAGACTAAAGAAACTTTATTTCATCATAAAGTTTATACTTTTTATGTTCTGATATCTATGATAGAGGTAGATTTTTTACATTGACAGCAGGATTGTGTGAAAGGGATACTCTATAAATCTTACCTTGGTTCTGGAACTATCCTTTACGCCTTTCTTATGTATAAACAAGGGTTCAAAGCGGTAGTGCCACGGGTAATAAAGGATATTAATCAGCTGCCCACTTTATATGAACTTTCCAGGTAGCTTAGGTATTACGAAATATTATTATTATATTATGTATTATATTTTAAGAAACGGATATTATGGGATTTGGATATTTTAAGAAATGGATGTTATGGGCACAAACGAATTACCCGTAGGTATGGAACTTGGCTCCCAGAAGTAGCTCTGTATGCTCTGTGCAGACAGTAGTAATAATAAAAAAAACTCAACAGGAAACTCCGATGCCATGGCGGCCTGGGAATAAAGGACCATAGTTTCTAGTAGTTCTAATACCGCAAAATTAAAAACATATTTAAAATTACTCTATTGTTTATTATGTAAGAAATACCTAAATACAATGTATGTATAGAAACACTATAGTGTTGTAATAATTTACGTAAATAGGTACTGTACAAAATGAACTGGGTGTTGACATTTGATACTGAATGCTGAAGTTAGATAAATTCTTAGAATTAAAAATAAATTTAACAAGCTGGAAAATCACTTTACACAACTTTATACAACATAAATATAATGCATTCAGTTGAAAAGTTGAATTTTTTTCTTAATCACATCACCCTCAAATGCAATTTTAAAAATAAATAAAATATATAAACAAAAACAATTCATAAATTGGGAGAATAACAATTTATATCCAATATGGCGGCACTGCAACTTCGCTATTTTAAAAACAAGAACACTGTTCAATCTGTAAAGGATGAACAACACTATTTGCCATTCTCATTTCACGAGTAAAACGAAATAACCAGAGACAAGTACAGTGGCGCCGCCGTCGAAAGCTGCAGGAACTTCCCAATTCACGTCAATAAGCACTGTTCATTGTTCAAGTCTGTTCACTGGCACTTTACTTGGGACCCAGCATGTTTTCAGGCCTCACCCATTCGTCGAACTGTTCTGCTGTGAGGATGCCTAGTTTGATAGCCGTGTCTTTTAGGGTTCCGCCCTCTTTGTGCGCCGTCTTTGCTATTAGCGCCGCCTGAGGACAAAAATAAATGTTTAACATATTTTATACAATATCACTCTAGTGGCGCCATTGAAGTATTCTGTAAGCAGAATTTTATTAATTTTTGACCCTCCTCTTCCCCTTGTCAGCAAAAGTAAGCAAAGCTCTTACCCCAACGCCCCCCCCCCCCCCATAGACAAGTAGATTTGCCATATGATATAATCTATTAGTCGGGGATTTAGTGCGATGAACCGTTTTATTTTGGATCCGGCGCTCAAACTTGGCACAGTTATTCCCTAGGCCGTTCTGAGTAGATTAAGCCCGGGAGCCATCGGGAGCCATCCCCCGTTTGGCAGGGGCAGGGGGGGAAAGTTTGTTTCTGCCGCGCTCCATTTGTGGGCTTATATCTCCAAAACTATTGGTACTAGGGCAAGTGAGGTATCATTTTCGTATGATTCAAGGATAAGGAATTCATTTCTGTAACAAAAAGAATGACCTTCCATATATAAAAAAAGAAATATTTGATAAAACGTATAAAACACGACTACCTTTTTTCCGCATATGTGTAAATTAATTTTTAATGGTCTAAGATATTAGCATGAAAAAAATATATTCTGAAAGCCACACTTCCTAGCATTATAAAAATATAATTTTCATTAGATTATTATAACAAATACTTAGTGAAAAAAATAAAATTCAATGCATGGCAGCGTGGCACAAAACGCACGGTCCGCGCGGTTCTAGATTTCAACAGTTATATTTTTTAAGAAACGTATATTTTTTGCTGCAGAGATGAATTTGTCATCCTTAAAATATCCGAAAATGATATCGGACTTGCCCTAGTACCTATAGTTATGGACATATAAGCCCCAAAAGAAGCGCGACCCAACAAGTAGATGATGAAGTGTGGGTGGTTTTTGCCACATATGTGTCGATTAATTTTTAATGGTCTATGATATTAGCATGAAAAAAATATATTCTGAAAGCCAAATTTCCTAGGATTATAAAAATATAATATTCATTAAAATAGCACAATAAATACTTAGTGAAAAAAATATATAATTTGATGCTCGGCAGAGTAGCATAAAACGCGCGGTTTTAGTATCTGTTGTTCGTAAGTAAATAAAATGAATAATCTAGCGCCCAAAAAAATGACTGTTAAGTAACATAATATAAATAGGTACATAATATTATTATTTAAATATTTCTCGCACGCACAAAATATTTGTCACGTAGAACAAAAAATATTTTCCTTAAAAAGCATATATGAGAAAAACCGAAAAATGTGACTATTTCTCATACGAGTTATGGTGGTTTACTATCTATCAGCCGAAAGACGTCCACTGTTGGACAAAGGCCTCCCCCAAGGATTTCCACACCGACCGGTCCTGTGCGGATCGCATTCAGCGGCTTCCCGCAACCTTCACCAGCTCGCCGATCCACGGACGGAGTCGGAGGCCTGCCCACACTGCATCTTCCGGCGCGCGGTCGCCACTCGAGAACTTTACTGAACCAACGGCCATCTGTTCTACGAGCTATGTGCCCTGCCCACTGCCACTTAAGTCTAGCGATTTTAAGAACTATGTCGGTAACTTTAGTTCTCCTACGCATCTCCTCATTTCTGATTCGATCACGTAGGGAAACACCAAGCATAGCACGCTCCATCGCCCTTAAGGTGACCTTGAGCCTTCTTATGAGGCCTATAGTAAGCGACCATGTCTCGGATCCATATGTCGTCTCATCACGGGCAACACACACTGTTCAAAGACTTAAGTCTTGAGACACTGTGGTATTTTGGACGTGAAGATATTGCGGAGCTTCCCGAACGCTCCCCAGCCGAGATGGATTCGACGATTGATCTCTTTCTCGAAGTTGGATCTACCTAACTGGACTGTTTGTCCCAGGTATACATATTCGTCAACGACTTAGTGTAGAGTCTCCAACCTTCAGAGAAGTGGGTGTTTCCTACAAACACTTTAACACTTCGATGTGTATCGATAGTCAATTTGGCACCACTAGAGAGACTGTAACACAGCCCAGGTCTCGATCGAACCAAAAGCTTTCTCATAGTCCACAAACGCCATTATACTCTTCGGTCTTCTGTATAATCTGCCCGCAGCATATGTATGTAGTCTATGGTACAGATGCCTTTTCGGAAACCAGCTTGTTCGGGAGGCTGGAAGTCGTCAAACCTGCGTGCGAGACGATTCATAATGACTCTCGACATGGCTTGTAGACATGGCTCAGGAGTGAGATGGGTCTGTAATTCTTCAGCAGAGTCTTATCACCCTTCTTGAAGAAGAGCACCACCACATTTCTGTGCCATGCTGTAGGCGTTTGTCCCTCGAGAATGACGGAAATGAATAGCTTCTGAAGAGCTATAAGTATCGGTTTGCTTTCAGAAGCTCAGCAGTAATTCCGTCATCACCCGGTGCCTTCTTGTTCTTAAGCTGTTTGAGAGCCATTCTTATCTCGCATAGGCTGACGTCTGGGATATCTTCGGTATAATGTCGGCTCAATCCGGCTCTCGGATCTTCTGCCAGATTACTGATAGGTAAGGATGTAGTCGTGTATAATTGTCCGTAGAACTTCTCAACCTCGTCCAACAGCTGGGACTTGGACGACACGACTCTGCCATCTTCGATCTTCACCTTTGACCAGCAGACAGATTCCTTGCCAATACTTTTGACCTTTTATTGCGCTCGATAGCCTCTTTAATACGATTAGTATTAAATTGGCGTTATATCACGGGTCAAGGACTTGGAGATCTGTCTGTTTAGTCGCCATATTGACAAGCATCTTTAGAGGATTTCAGAATCAGGCTCCGTTTTTCATCCATGAGCTTGCTGGTGAAGTCCGACATCCGACATGTTTTTTTGTAACGTCTTGTTTTGAAGGCCTTATTCCCAGCCGTTTGGACAATTTTCACAAACCTGTCGTTGTATTCGTCCACATTTTCACATTCTCCTAGGCATTCTAAGCGGTTGTGCACCTCGAGCTGAAAGCTTTTGGGGTTTTAGAGTTGTATAGGCAGTGATCGTAGCTTCATCAGTTGTCATGAAAATAATTTCCCGTGGCTTGCGAAGCACGGAAACGGTTACGAGATTAATGCGCCAATGAGAGCCAAACTCATTATGGTTATGTATGACCTTTTCTGAAGTCAGTTAACCTGAGTGATCAACGTGACCACGCAAGTTACATAGTAGACCACCATAATACAATGCAAGTTAGATAGTAAACCACCATAATTCGTATGAGAAATAGTCACGTTTTGCGGATTTTCTCAAATACGTTTTAATAAGGAAAAAAATATTTTTTGTTTTACGTGACAAATATTTTGTGCTTGGTAGAAATATTTAAATAATAATATTATGTACCTTTTATACTTTGTTACTTAACAGTCATTTGGGCGCTAGATGATTCATTTTATTTGCTTACGAATAACAGATACTAAAACCACGCGTTTTACACGATGCTCGGCAGAGTAGCATCTGCCGAGCATCAAATTATATATTTTTTTCACTAAGTATTTATTATGCTATTCTAATGAAATTTATATTTTTATAATCCTAAGAAGTATGGCTTTAAGAATATATTTTTTACATGCTAATATCAAAGACGATTAAAAATTAATCGACCCATATGTGGAAAAAAGGTAGCCATCTTTTATACGTTTTATCAAATATTTCTTTTTTTATATATGGAAAGTCATTTTTTTGTTACAGAAATGAATTCCTTATCCTTTAATCACACGAAAATGATATCTCACTTGCCCTAGTATCAATAGTTTTGGAGATATAAGCCCAAAAATGGTGCGCGGCAGAAACAAACTTTCCCCCCCTCCCCCTGCCAAACGGGGGATGGCTCCCGGTGGCTCCCGGGCTTAATCTACTCAGAACGGCCTAGGGAACAACTATGCCAAGTTTGACCGCCGGATCCAAATTAAAACGGTTCCCATACTAGACGTTGCACTAAATTCCCCACTATATTAAATTTTGCAGAAAAAAAGTTAATAAATAAATATTGTTGATGTAATCACTATTGATACCTCCCCGTCCCCCATGTCATCAAAAATAAGCTTAGTAGAGTAACTTTTCGTATTCATAAACATACCTTGTCGTATCCGATATGCGGGTTGAGCGCCGTGACCAACATGAGCGACTCTCGCATAATCTTCTTGATCTGTGCTTCGTTAGCCTTGATGCCCACCGCACAGTTCTTGTTAAACGCCTGGCACCCGTCGCCTGGGGAATGGCATTACTAATATAAGCAAGTTGAGTTTACTAATATTTGGATCCCATGTAGAGTGAGGTATAAGAGGAGACCCGTGGCCTAAAATAGAATAAGCCTTTATTTGGCATACAAAGAGACTACCCCCTTAGTTAACAAATATCTGAGGCAATGGTATCTCGCAGAACAGATGACCAAAGGAGGCAATACAAATATGATGTCTAAGTGACTTGTGTTCAAAAGTGACAACATGTGTTCAACATTGCATCACAGCCACAAAATAATCATCAGTGATCGAAGTAGGTAGATTGATTTTTGCTACTTGCATCGTGACTATATAACATGGACAATCCTTTCGTCTGGAAAGTTTCTGTATTTTCGGATTGAGTTGAATATTAATGAAGTAAATCTGGTTCAATCAATTGGTTCTGAAGGAAGCAATTTATTTATATGTAGAATAACAGAATGAATATTCGTTTGTTTGCTTAAAAATGTGAAACTCTCGGAATCCGAGCGGCATGTCCATATTAACATATACGTTCGCGGTCGTTGACCCTAAATCAATCTACCTACTCCGATCACTGATAATCATGGTTCTACTGTTTATGCAGAAAGAGAATCGGCAATACTGTACACGTATGTATTGACAACGCAAAGATATAACTTCATCATAAGTAAATGTGATGTAATTTATCAATCAATCAATCAATATTTTTTTTATTGTTTGCTCCACAAAATACAATACAGGGTAAATAGTATGCTAAATAAAAGTAGGAATACATATTTAAACCGTGTTAAAAATAAGGCTTTAAACTTTAAACAAATAATAAAATAATTTTGTGTATTGTATTGTGTAGCCTGATGTCTGAACTAGGTGATCCTGTGTTTAAGAGCACCAGGTCTCCACCACCCGGACAAAATGTTCAAAATGAGTTTATTTTATCAATCAATCAAAATATTTATATAACATTTCATAGAGCATAAGGCAATGAAAAATATAGGACAATATATATTATAGGACAATCGGGCAATGTTCTCTCGTACACCATAACGATACTCTTTCAGCACAGACAGACTCCAATCTTCTTATCTTGTGGGATAAAGGGCAGTTGCCTGGTGTTATACAATAACATTATCTTACCGATCAGCCTAATAGACCGCAGCACGTTAGCCACTATCATAGTCTTGAACACGTTAAGCTCGAAGTGTCCGTTGCTGCCTCCAATGGTGCAGGCCACGTGGTTGCCCATGACTTGTGCAGCGATCATGGTGAGGGCTTCACACTGTGTGGGGTTCACTTTGCCTGCGGGCGAGAACAGAAATAGGCTTGTTTATATTTGTCATACGACATTGCTGAGAATTAGCACACTGAAAGTGGCAATGGGTCGGACATATATGTCGAAGAACTGACAACCGGTGGACAAAGAGAGTTCTACAGTGGACACCGCGTTTTGGCAAACGTAGCGTGGGACGCCTCCGGCTAGGTGCAGCGACGATTTGCGCAGGGTTGCTGATAATAGCTGGATGCGCGGGGCCGAAAATAGGTATAAGTGGCGTGCCTTGGGGGAGGCCTATGTCCAACAGTGGACTAATACAGGCTGATGATTATGATGACATTTGTCATAAGTGTAAGTTGGGGCGGGCTGTTTTCCGCAAACATGCGACCATTGCGCCCATTTTGCATGACAGGCCGGCGTCACTGCCAGCCCAGCTGCTCCAGTAAGTCCCGGAGCAACTCTGGGTTGCTGACAACTTCCTGAAGTGACCTTAGCTCACCGAGGTGCGCGACCCTGTACGATGTGTTTCAACAGGATGTAAGCAGAAGTTTCCTCAGCTTTCATGTAAGCTCGGCATTACATTTGTCATAACCTGGATTTTGGCACTGACATTTATCACCATAGTTTCCGTGCATCGAAAGCCCCGTTAAGCTATTGGTGTCGGTTGCTATCATTAGATGGCAGTCATTAAGCCATGTCAGAGCGTTAGAAGCGGCCTGAAACTTCTGACACTGGGATTCACCCTTAGTTCCACAACCTCTAACAATCACGATCGGAGGGGGCCGCCGTGTTTGTGAAATGTAGCCTAACCTTTCCGAGGTATGGGAAGAAAACTGTCCCTTCCTTACGTAGCAATATATGGTCTTACCCGGCATAATGGAGGATCCCGGCTCATTCTCTGGCAACATGATTTCACCCAGCCCACACCTGGGACCCGAAGCCAGTAACCTGATGTCGTTCACAATCTTCATAAGGGACACAGCGATAGTGTTCAACGCTCCGGAAACTTCCACCATTGCGTCGTGAGCGGCTAGAGCTTCAAACTTGTTCGGTGCCGTTTCGAAGGGGATGCCTGGAATAATTTAAGAATAAAAAAACTTGTGATGGATCTATTTATATGGAAGAAGTCTGTGTCATCGTGTTGCCGCAAGTCTTTGTGTTTGATGTCATGCAAAGACGTATAAATGGAAGTCTGTGGTGAGGCCTACATTTAAAAATGGATGTCTTGATTAATATGATGATAAAGAACGTCGTACTTACCAGTAAGACAGGCGATTTCAGCGGCACACTTCTCGGCGAAGCCAATCCTGGTGTTCAGACCGGTACCAACAGCGGTACCTCCAAGAGCCAGATAGTGCAATCTGGGTAACGTGGCGCAAATACGGTCGATACCGTACGTCAATTGAGTGGCATAGGCGCTGAACTCTTGCCCTAGGGTTAGTGGGGTGGCATCCATCAAGTGGGTTCTGTGGACATTGGTAAAGACAAAATTAAACTGAGTCACGCGTACACTAATTTGGGAAAGGTTCAATTCCAAAATTTTGAATGCTTTTGGCAGTGTCTCAATTTATTATTCTTGACGAAGTTGGTGTCCCTTTGACATTAAAATGTTTAGACTAGGTTGTCCTAGTGTGAGGGTATCCTGGTGTTTTAGAAAGTGTGATGGCAAGTGACGATTCCGCCCAGGATGTGTCTGTGACAAGGACGGGAGGGGGTGACGTAATTTTATGCATGGTCTCCAAGCTTAAAATGTATGGTATGTACTTTAAAAAAAACCTTTTCTCTCAGGAACGCGTAGAGCAGACGTATCAACATGAAATTTATATAAAATACTCAGGCCTACAATCCCTTGAAGCTGTGAAAACATCAAACTTCTATGCCAATGCAATCAAGAGATGCGGCCGTTTATGCCGCATATTTGGACACTCGCATGGGGAACAAAAAAAATTGTGATGTAACAACATCGATATGGGAAACATTAGATAAGGTTACTCGCTCTGTTTGTTTCTGAACCAGCGTGTTCGTCTTGCGGGGCTGAAGCGGGGGAAGAGGGAGGCATGTATTTAAACAAATATCGCCGTTGTGTGATAAGCTTAAGGTTTATGTATTTAATGTTATCTACTAGCGACATCTAGCGACGAGTAGGGAGGCATGTATTTAATTAATGTTATCTACAAGCGACATCTAGCGACGAGTAGCGTAGCATCACTATAAAATGACAAAATATTCATAAAATAACAAGAAAAAAGTGATAAGAAATGTTGCTGTTAGTTTTGTTCTTTATTTTTTTTATTGTTTTAGCACATTTCACTCCACTGTAAGACATATTTTCATTTAAATACGGGATGTTTACTCGTCGCTTGTCAGATTGCGAATGGTGCGCGAAAAGGCGGCGCTACTCAACATAGGGGAGCAAACCACTATCAGCGACTACGCAGTCGGGCAGTATTAACCTCATCTAATGTCTCTCATATCGATGTGTAACAAAAAATTTTTGGTTTTCGGACTTTCCCCTTTAATTGTGCTATAAGAACATTCCTGCTTGTCAAATTTTATGATTGTAGGTCAACGGGAAGTACCCTTGTTACTGCAAGTAACACTTATATTTCTCGTAGCGACACCTAGTCTATTTAGCATAAACTATGTAAAGCGACATCTAGTCTATCTAGCAAAAACTATGTAACTAGATTTCTCGATGATGTAGCAAGACCATTGTAAATCTCTATATGAGCAGGCTTATATTAGCATACTAATAAATTCAACACCTATCGAATAGATGGCGCTAGCGCCAATACTAGTTACTAAGGATAATATTAGTTAATTAGAGGGCGCTAATGTCTGCCTATAAATGCGGCCATTACTCTTTGGGAACACTTTTTTTTATTTGCATCAATACACCACTCGATACGGATCGCAGTCTACTCTTTCATTGTCCCACAAGTCCACCATCAAAACGTAGTTTGGGTCTTAACAACCCTATAGGTTTTGATTTCCATGCGAGTGTCCAAATTTTTTTTCTTATGTGATAGGTGGCAAACGAGCAGACGGATCACCTGATGGTAAGCGATTACCGCCGCCCATGGACACCCGCTACACCGAAGGAGTCACAAGTGCGTTGCCGTCCTTTGAAATGGGATGGGGGATGGGGGAATGGGGAGGGGGAGGGAAGTTGGGCCTCCGGTACCCTCACTCACTCGGCGAAACACAACAAACGTGCGGCATAAACGGCCGTATCTCTTGATTGCGTTGGCATAGAAGTTGTATTTTTTCACAGCTTCAAGGGATTGCAGGCCTGAGAATATGATATAGAGTTCAAGACATGTGTGATTATGAATTTATACGGAACCCTCGGTGCGCGAGTCCGACTCGCACTTGGCCGGTTTTTTTATGATACCGTACAAGTGACCGCAACTGATGCCACGTATAACACCAGGCAAACAGACAGACAGACAGACAAATAATTTATTCAACACAATGACAAATAAAAACAAATTAACACAATGGGAAAATGATTATACACTATTTAACTTATATACTAAACCTGATACTGTATTACATTATATGTGCCGACGTAGTGAAAGGGTAAACAACTTCTATTCCGTCTTAGCATAGTTATATCATCTGATAACTTACCTTCCAATCTTGATAATCTTGTCAAACTCCTTGGATTTGAAGTCGAGAGTATCCCTCAAACAGACCAAGCCTGGCATAAGGCGGTCTCTGATCTCCATCGCGACAGCTATGTGCATTGCCGTGGGGTAAGTATCGTTGGAACTCTGCGACTTGTTCACGTGATCGTTGGGATGGACCGGGTCCTTGCTGCCAAGTTTTCCACCCAAAATCTGGATAGCTCGGTTGGAAATTACCTAGGCAAAGATGTTTCTTTATTGAAAGACAGTTTAAAAAAAGGTTAACTTTACATTCTAGCCTGCTTAAATTACGGAAAAATTATATTAAAGTATATTATTTATTTATTATTATTATCATTATTATATTTTATTATTATTTAATATTATTATATATTAAGTATAGTATTTTAGATTTGAAAACTGTTATGAATTATACTGTTTATGAGTTCTGAATTTCTGGCCGACAACACTTCTGATGTTCCATGATTCAATTCCACACTTAGAAATTACCTAATTACCTCATTGGTGTTCATGTTAGTCTGGGTTCCGGACCCGGTTTGCCAGATGACCAGCGGGAAGTGGCCCTCGCGGTAGAGTTTGCCCGAGATCACGTCATCACACGCCTGCATTATAGCCTCCGCTGTGAAAGAACAAATTTTTATTTATAGTACCATTTGCTTTGCCTTGTTTTGTCTTATTGATTAGGCTGCTAGCTCACAGTTACAAGCCACTTGCTACCACACCTAAACCTGCCGTCTTTCTCGAGGTTTCTTTAAATTAACACGTTGAGCGCCATGTGTATCCAATTGTATACACAAAGTACCAACTTCTGAGGCCACGTGTACATCGAAACATTCACCGTGTATTTAAAAAGATACACGTGGCCTCAGAAGTTGGTACTATGTGTATACAATTGGATACACATGGCGCTCAACGTGTTAATCACAGTTGTCAAAGTCGAAATCGATCTGAATTGATTGACAGTACGATAGTTTTATGGCTGTGCAAGTCATTCTTACCGTGACACTTCTGATTAAGGCGATTATCTATCACACTGCACCGGAAACCGCTGCGGTCGGTGTGCGGTGCTGTGATTTTTGCGTTGACAGTGTGAAAGTAAAAAAACTGCAGCACTGCCCACCGCCGCGCCGCCGGCGCCGCGCCGGAGCGGTTTCCGGTGCAGTGTGATAACCGCCTTAAAGAAGAGAAAATTATTGCTGCGGTAGTAAAATTTTTCGTGCTCTAATATTTTTTTTCTTCTTGTCAGCCAGTACAATTAACATCCAGATAATTCATATTTGTGACTGTGGACATTTCGAAAACACATTTAGGTAACTTAGCTCATGTTAGGCACTAACCGATTTTCTTGTCAAGGCCATATTCAATGTTCACTTTGGCGGCGGCCTTCTTCAGAATTCCCATGGCAATGATGACTGGGTACTGGAACAAAAACGACGTCTTAATCTATTGAGATGAGATAATCTAAAACGGCTCGAGCTAGTATCTAATCATAAACTACGCAGCGCAGCGCTGCGAGAAAAATTAAATGATAATTTTTGTATGGAAAATATAATTTCCAATTTGTTCGAAAGTATGCATAAAACTAGTAGTCGTACAATACAATGTAACCGTCATGTACTTGCTGAATTCAATGGTTAACAGATAACTAAGCATTGGCCGGTGACCCGGTGTATTTTTGGCAGAACAATTACGGGTAGGTATTATGAAACGAATGACAATAGAATATGACGCTTTATTGTGGGGGTATTTAAATAGCACAACTCAAATATTGCTCAACGAAGCTACTGCACAAAAACACTAAACGATATCCATCCATTGTTTAGTGGTTTTAATTTTCGGCATCTACCTACACCAATATTTACGAAACATATATTTGCAACGCAAAATTAGATGACAGCTGCAAACCCCTATTTAAAAAACTGAACATACTGCCACTACCATGTATGTACATAAGGGATGTTTGCGTCTTTGTTGCATCAAATCCTCACTTCTGGAAAACCCGAGGCGAAATTAACCAGAGGCAAACTAGAAAAAAGGTTATGAACATGCTATACCAACCACCTGCCCTTAAATATATTTACAGAAAAAACATATTCAATATGTGCATTTTAATTTTCAATAAACTTCCTGACAATTTCAAGACAATGAATAAAGCCACTCTTAAATACAATTTGACAAATTGGCTGCTTCAGCACTGTTTTTATAGTGTTAAGGATTTTTTTTAAATATAAATCTGAATTGTAATTTATTATTAACTTGAATTTATTATTATTTTATTTCAATTTTATTTTATTTTTGACATTTTATTTGACATTACGTTCTATTCTTTTGACATAAAAAATTGCATGCTTATATAATATTAAGCTGAAAACACTGTGTACGCTATATTCAATAAGAACAATATTTTTACTGTTTTCTAGCAAATAAAGTTATTTGTATTTGACGTTTTGTAACAACAATTTCGGATTTTGACATATTTGTTGACAAAAAAATATTAAAGATTGAAAGAAATCATGACCAATTTGTACACATAGAGCTTCAATTTTAGTTATATCTCACATCATTCAATTTACTGGTGACGTTAATGAAATAGAACTATTTCTTTAAGATTTCATTAACTTTCCAACAAATGGTTAACGCTTTCGATTCGAAAGTATATTATATCACCTAGCCTATTCGTTTAGATATGTAGTAGATAGTTTGTAATCGTGACAAGTGATAACTGATAGAAAAGAGAAAGCTCACACAAACAATACCTTCCATAAAGCGAAATGGAACAGTTTAGACGCGGGAAGTTATTCTTTACGGCTTTTAATACTGCCTCTATCACAGATACGTAGAATTCTACGTAGGCCATTACACTTTAAAAAGTCTGTAATTCTGTATTGCATTAGTCAATACACAACCACAGACTTTGCACATATCGATACCAAACGATGCTCTGGAACCTACGCAGTTTAACAAGGTTAAAATACCAATTTATTTTATGAAAGAAATTGATTTAACTGACTAGATGGCTCAGTGGTTAGCGCGCCTGACTACTGAGCCGAGCGTCGTGGATTCGATTCCCACACAACATGGCAAACATTTCTGTGATGAGCAGATTTGTTTGCTTCAGTCTGGGTATTTTATGTAACGTTTTCCATAACAGTCACCATAATACATTGAATCTTAGTTTGGTGTCTGAAGACAGTGTGTTCCAATAACAAGCTCAAGAGTAAAATGATAACGACCATCGACCTCATTATTTCTATTCTAGGTGATGCCCATGACTTCGTCTGCGTAATAAGAATAAAATATGATGAATTTTTATATCCAAAATATGAAAAATGATTGGTTGACTACACAAACATTCACCCCCTATTTCACCGCATTCAAATTTTATTTTCGCGACAAAAGTAGCCTATGTCCTTCTCGAAGGTCCCATCTATTTATATACTAAAATTTATTAAAATTGGTTAAGCGGTATAGAAATAATTCGTGAAAACGTAACAGACAAGAGTTAATTTTGTATCATGATTAAGTTTGGATAATTCTTTAGTTCTACGACTGACCGGCATCCGCTCCTCGATGCCTCCGATGGGGAAGTTCATCACGGACCTGACGGTCTGAGAGCCGTACAGCTTATCATCCGGCACGTCCAGCTCGCCCATGGTGTCTTTTTCTTTCCTCTGCAAAAGAAATGAGACGAAACATTAACGTTTGTAAAGTGTCTACCTTAGGCCTTAGACGTGAAGGTGATAAAATAATTCTTCTGAAAATAGTTCGATACAAATCACAATGAATTTATTGTACTAAAACTGACCGTAGTTATGCCATAACGATCCAATTGATTTAATTAAAGTAAGTTAGGGATAATGTACTTAGATTAGGCATAATTACGGCCAATTAAAGTAATTTTAGTAATATACCTACCACCTATGGCAATTATTTTCAACTTACATTTGGTCTGCATGTTAGTAACAAATAGTAGGTAATAAGTACCTAGTTAATATTGTAACCAATACACAACAGGCACAAGAAGACCCAAAAAGATCAAAGTTTATCATCATGTCATAAATTATAGATAGCTATACAATGAGAAATCTACATAATTGTATTGTTTTAATATACGTAACTGGTTTCCAAAACACTTTTGTAAGATGTAAGGATATTAATTAAAAAATCGGCGCATATTTAACCAGCCAGTAGGTAAAATAACACTCAAAAAAAGGATCAAGGTTGCCCTTTCGTTCGTGTGAATAATACGAATTTTACACGAATTTAAATCAAGTAAAACTGTCAGTACACTCACCGTCTTCACGGGTTTTCCATCGGGATTCATGCATAATGTGCAAGCCATTTTGATTTAAAGACGATCAAGAATTCTACAAATACAATTAATTTAGGACAATACAAAAAAATATAATTATAGGTATTCGAGAAAAACACGAAATTTTTGATTACACTCTCTGACAGAAATCTAAAAATTTTAAACACAAAGACTATTCTATTTACCAAAAAAATTCAATAGCCTTTTTTGACGTTTTTCTTTTAAAACGATTCACACAGATTTGATTGCTGACCAAAGAGACTGAATGGCAGCGAAAAAGTGGGTCGTTAAATTCAGAGGTGGGGGGTACCACGCTGTTCCACATGCGGCTTCGTAATGGTAGCCAAACAAGAAACTCGTTATGGACTGAAAGGCTAAATCAAAACCAGTCGAGCCCCTCCACAAAAATATGGTCAGACTGGCGAATTTAACACAACTTTTTTTCTCGAAAGCTACCGCCCAGCACCATAGCCGTGTGGGGACTGATTAAAAAGTTAGCTCCCAGTCGCGAAATTGATAAGATTAAGTCACGTTATAAACAACATGGTACGCTTTGAAGGTTGTAATTAACATAATTTATTACAGCATACGAATCTGCTTCATTAAATAACATGCCTATGTTAATGTTTGTTTATAAGCGTATATTATCGTACTATTTGTATATAAAAAGTTTTACGTAAAATATAATTTTAGACATTTTCTTGTGAAGAGGGAGGGAGAGTAAATGTCATCAAAACGTAACCTTGTTAAAAAATATCTGTAAAGTTACAAAAACATTTTCTATTTAGTTGTGAGAAGGCTTTCAAATTTTCTGCAAATGTGTTTTATTAAAATGCTTATAATGCACATATATCCAGGAATTATGTAAAAAAAAAAATATATATATATTAATAAAAATTGTCTATTCAGTAAAAGTAAGTAAGACAAAAGACAAAGGAAACATCAATTTTAATGTTTCATTGTGATTATTCACATTTAACACACTAGTGTCAACAATGTGGAGCAGATTATGTCAATTAAAACCTGATACACAATTGATTATGCTTCTTACAGTCACTGGAGACTACTTATTCCTTTACACAAAAACACTGAACAGAGTGGAATTTGGCATAGAGTTTTAGCTGTGGTTATAGTGCAGAATGGAGAACAACATATTTTACATATTCTCAAGGCATCAGGAACTTATCGGGAAGCACATAATATATTACCACAGACATAAAGCCATATAAAAGCCACAGTGAGTTTGAGCATGATAAGCTCGAAGTTTCACAGCGATATCGAGTCAGATTCAGAGAAATGAGGTTAAAAATATACCTAGAGTAGAACGAAACCATAGAATTACTAAACTGGTAGTGGACGGGACACATAGCTCGTAGGTGCCACCGCCGTACCGACCGCCGATAGTAGCGACCGCCCACAGGAAGACGTTGCGTTGGCAGCCCCCCCCCCCCCTCTGGAAAACGACGACCTGATGAATGCTGGATGCAGGAGCCTGAGGTGGTAGTTAGGGAAATCCTTGCGGAGGCCTTTGTTCAGCAGTGTCCACTGCTATTTTTCGGCTGACTGTACGTTCTTTCTCGCGTAACGTTTCATCGTCAAGTTTTTCATTGTTGGAAACAATATTATGCCTTGTCATTAGGGAAAGAATAGAAGTAGCATCAGCCCTGATATTCCATACAAGTCGGTCGCTAAATATACCTACTGTGCCTTTATTTTTCTAATATATGATATAGGTATTTGTAGGAAATTCCATGATTTATTTAATTAGCGAACGACCCACTCACACTAGGGCAGTTGTTATTATTATTTGTCTTTACCTCAGAGATAATTAAAAAACAAGCTTATCTTGTATAGATTACCGTGTGTACAAAAAAGTTAAAAACAACAAATTATTGACTTTTGTCAGAAGTTATTTTATTTTTATTTTTGATCAAGTTTGTTTAAAGTTTCTACTACTTAAATTATTTTGATATATTTGTTACTAAAATAAAAATTTGTAAGTAATTAATATAGGGTGACTTTAAATTAGTTCTTGATACGAAAGGGTATGCATGTGCTCATGACAACAAACAACTTTCCCTAAGAAACCCATAGTCAAATCGCAAAAAAAAAGTTGGACTCTTCATACTAATTTAGCCGGTCAGTTGCTCTATTTGTATGGAGACTCCAAAATTTTTTTTGTGATTTGACTATGGGTTCCTTAGGGAAAGTTGTTTGTTATCATGAGCACATGCATACCCTTTCGTATCAAGAACTTATTTAAAGTCACCCGATAGGTACTATGAATTTATTTTTGTTTATAAGACCTAAATGATAATGCTAATATTTTTAGAATCCCAGAAATGTCCAGGAATTGGTAAGCCTGGATCTTTCAACCTTAAGCGGAGTGGACAAAGCCTCCTGACAAAATATTTCACTTCTCACTTAGGCAAGGGTGACATTGCTCCTATACTTGCTTTTCTCTCTCCTTTGTTCCCACTAGTACATTTGACTGAACAGGTGGGTTTTTATTCCCATATGTTCAGTCAACTGAACTAATAGGTATAAAAAATCTCATTAGTTCAGTTTGCTACTGCCTCATGCTGCCACTTTGTAGAT
Organism: Coleophora deauratella; assembly: GCA_958295455.1. NCBI lineage: Eukaryota > Metazoa > Arthropoda > Insecta > Lepidoptera > Coleophoridae > Coleophora > Coleophora deauratella. Next base: position 2,719,498 of record OY282403.1, on the reverse strand, counting down.
TTTTATTTTTTTTATGTGATAGGTGGCAAACGAGCAGACGGATCACCTGATGGTAAGCGATTACCACCGCCCATAAACACCCGCAACACCAGAGGAGTCAAAAGTGCGTTGCCGATAAGTCTCAATACTCCTCAAGGAATTTGAGGACCCCAGAAGAATAGAAGTACTCCAGTACTCCACTGAGCAAAGAATAGCCTCTCCTTTCTATAGCAGTGATATAGTCGAAACCCGTGATATTATAATTTCACTAAACTACACAGATTTTTGTTAATTGCCTCCATTTCTTAAAAAGAGAAGGTCCACAATGCATGGACCAAAAACCCAGAATTGATACGAATAAACTTTGTGCCAAAAAATTCCTTAGCATTAACTAAATAATCCTACATAAGTCACAACCCCCAAACCAATGGGGAATGAGAGCTATGGGGCTAACAAAGTAGGCATAAAAACCCATTATCTGCTTGAGATTTTCATATCTAATGTTAAATCAAAATAGTTGCCTGGAAAGACAAAGGAAACATCAAATTTAATGGTTTATTGTGATATTCACATTTTAACACACTAGAGCCAAGAATGTGGAGCAGACTATGTCAATTAAAACCTGATACACAATTGATTATGCTTCTGTATGTAAAGTCACTGGAGACTATTTATTCCTTTACACAAATAATTGACCACGCTGAATACATTAAAAACAACAGACTTCAATCACAACAACTCCAATTTTACTATGTTTTTGTTGATTTTCTCAAAAACTGCTGAATCAATTTCGATAAAATTTATATGGGACCACCTGTGGAGTATACACTTTTAAACAAAAAAAGAATTTTCCTAAACGGTTCAGGCGTCTTCGAGTAATCGGTGAACATACATTAAAAAAAAAGGTTCCGACGAATTGATACTATTAGAATGACCATAGTACACAATATCAAATAACACTGCTCTTTTGAATCTGGGAGTGATGACTGATCATTGAAAAATTGTTGTCACTTTAATCATAGATAATTAATAGATATTACTATGTACTCTGGGATATTATACAATCAAATCAACTCATTACAATGGCAATACATTGGAAGCTACAAAACTACTGAGGTTATGTGCCGACAGAGGACCCCAGCGTATGTCAACAAAGTTGCTGTAGAAAAAACCTTGTCACAGGGTATCCTTTTGTTAAAATATTACCGACACACAAAATATAACCAGACTAGGTTACAAATACCAACTCTGACATCTACCTAAATATATAGGTACCTACCCAGCAAAGAAAGAAAGGAAAGCAAAGAAAGGAACGATTATGCAACTTACCGCAACGGCATTTGTTGTGGAAAAACTACGCTGGTTTCCGAGAAAGACAATGCTACGATAGTTTCGAATTGGTTTTGCTAAAGCTACAGATAGTTTGAACATGGACGAAGCCATGGTTTTTATCAATTTTTAGATTTTTTTTTTTTTTTTTTTTTTTTTTTTTTTGGCCTTTTATTGTGTTGGCCACAATAATTCCGCCAACGTCAACGTAGAAATAATTTAAATTTAAAGAAGAAAATGTTCGGTTATACTGAAGGTAATTTTATATTGAGATTTTTTTTTTTTTTTTTTTTTTTAACCGCACAAACAGACCGCCACCTAGAACAATACAAAAGCGATTTTATACTAACTACAACAACACAGGACGAACAAAAAGCACACATTATAGGTAGTTATGAGGGAGATTCACTGAGACAGTTACAATTTTATTTCGAACAAGTTTATATATTTACTAAAATATTTCACAAGGGGAGTATTAACTGAAGCCAGGATGAAGGACATATTAAGGGGACGCGGGACATCAGGAGGGAGCACATCGTAAAGAGAAAAAGAGTAACGAGGGCAGCTAAAGAAAATGTGGTCAACATTGCCTTCATCCAAACCGCACTCACACAAGGAGTGATCCCGAATCCGTATTTTGGCGAGGTGAACGGGAGTAACGGCGTGACCTAGGCGTAACCTGCAAATTGTAGATGTGACTTGCTTGCTAAAGTTTCTGTAGCGGAAAAACCAGGGTTTAACAGGGATGTAGGGTTGAATTTGCCCATAATATCTACCAGTGATCAGTTTTGACTGTTCCCAGCGACTGGTCCATGTTTGGTTAAGATGTAATTTAGCCATCGATATGATATCATAAGAATAATTTTGAAAATTATTAAGGTCACCAGACATGATAGCATCCTTAGCCCAGAAATCAGCACACTCGTTATCTACTATACCGGAGTGACCTGGGATCCAGGTCAAAGCGATTTGAAGACCCTTACAGTGACATTGAAATAAAAGAGTTTTAATTTTGAAAATAAGAGGAGATTTGATTTTACACCGGAAGGAATTAGACATGAGAGCCTCTATACAACTTTTAGAATCTGAACATATTAAGGCTTTACTGATGTTGTGAGATTGAGCGTAAGAAATAGCTTCTAGGATAGCAACAGATTCTCCAGTAAACACGGAAGCTTGAGGTGGGCATTTAAAACGAAGAACGATTTTATATTTGGGGATCCAAACCGCCGCCCCTACGCCACCCTGATCCGGAACTTTGGAGGCATCTGTAAAGAATATCAACCAGTTTTGCCACTCTTCAGCAATCTTAATTTTAAATAAATCATTAGCATGAGGGTCATCTTTCATGATTTGAAAATCTATTATGAGGGGTTTATAAACTAATGCATCATAAGGGCAACTAAATACAGGATGAACATGGGACTGAAAAATAGGGCAATTAAGGTTATTAATTATCTTCAAACTTTCCAGGATTCTCGGTGGGACCTTATGTGACCAGTATCCACCAGAATCAACAAGCCTGGAAAGTACTTTCAAACGGTTAAGTAAAGGGTGAGAGGAAAACTGAGATAATTTAAAAATAAAACGATCTGATAGATATTGTCTCCGTAAATCTAATGGAGGCTCAACACATTCAACTTGCATGGCATTTTTGGGGGAAGATTTCATGGCACCTAATATAATGCGGAGACACTTAGCTTGGATCAGGTCCAGTTTATCTAAGCCTGCTTTACTACACGGTTCCAAAATAACACAACCATAATCAAAATGACTACGAACCAAAGCATTATATAATAATTTTTGACAGTAAGGGTGAGAACCCCACCACACCCCTGATAAGGCACGGAGAACATTCACACCCTTTTCACATTTTTGTGATATTTTATTTAAGTAAGGAATGCCAGTTAGTTTGGAATCTAAGACAACACCCAAGAATCGGACATTGTCAGAGATGGGGACAGGTTGATTTTGGCATATTATTTGAATATTAGGGATACATCTTTTCCTAGTAAAGACAACAGCAGAACTTTTCGAAATAGATAAGGACAAACCATGCTCCTCTAACCAGTCATTGAGATACATTAAAGCTGAATTTAAACGTGACACTATATCATTAACATTCTGGGAAGAAAAATAAATAGCAATATCGTCCGCATATTGTAGTACATTACAGAAGGGGTTAACAGTTAATTCAAGATCATATGTATATATGCTATATAATAAGGGAGAAAGAACCGAGCCTTGAGGAAGGCCTTTCCAGACACATCTTGGAGGATAAAGTATTCCATTGTGGCGAATCTTTATAAATCTTGCCATGAATAGATTACATATAAAGTGGACAATCCTCACAGGGATACTCAGATGAAGCATTTTTTGCCTGAGTAGAGGAAGATTTACACTATCATATGCTGATGAGATGTCCAAAAAAATGCCTACCAGATGTTTTTGCTGGGAGAAGGCGATGCGAATATCAGTTGTTAAGATACTAAGGCTATCTAAGGTACTCTTCCCTTTGCGGAAGCCAAACTGTGATTTAGCCAGTATACCTTTACTCTCCATGAGCCATTCTAGCCTATTTTTAACCATGTGTTCCATAACTTTACACACGGTCGAAGAAAGGGCAATAGGACGGTAAGAAGAAGAATCCATGGGATTCTTGCCAGGTTTTAAGATAGGAATGACAATTTGACACTTCCATTTGTCAGGAATGAGGCCTGAAGTAAAAATATCATTAATTATTTTAAGTAAGATGTTTTTGGCAACTTCATTTAAATTTACCAAGAAGGAATATGGGATACCATCTTCACCCGGGGAAGAATTTTTAAGTCCATTAAGAGCGCACTGTAACTCATTTATTGAGAACAGTTCGTCAAGTCTATTTAAATGGGACTGGGGAGTAGTTGTCGGTAGATCATTAAGGTTGGGTACGTAAGGAGGGGCTAATTTATTTAAAAAGTCATTTAACCAGTGTTGGTGATCATTTGTTGAGATGTTATTGGAGGTTAATGAACCTTTGAACCTGCGGATATTACGCCAAACAATGGAAGGTGGACAACGGGGAGATAAACTTTCACAGAATGACTTCCAACTATTCTTTTTCTTTTTAGAAAAAAGTCTACGGATTTGAGCTGAAATTTTTTGAAAGGCAATAAAATTTTCTGGAGTCATGTTTTCATTGTAATTATTTTCTTTTTCATTGCGGGTCTTAATCATACGGGAACATTCTACATCCCACCATGGAGGAGATGTTAGTCTTCGGGAGGCAGGCTTTTTCCTCGAAAAGGTTAAATCAGCAGCTTCCAATACGGCTCCTTCAAAACATAGGTACTTATCAACAGAACCATCAGAAAGCTGAGGCATAAGTGAAATTAATTTTGAGTCAACAAACGCAGAGTAAATAGGCCATTTATCCTCTTGGATTTTGTGCTTCAACAAAGGTTCTTGAGGAGTGGTAGGGCGAACTGATTTGGACATAGTTACAATTATAGGGAAATGATCACTATCAAATGAGGAGGTTAGGGTTTTCCACGATAGACTTGGTGCAAGTTGAGGGGAGCACAGAGATAGATCTATAGCTGAATGTGGATCTTGGCCTGGGTATACTCTGTGAGTGGCGGAACCATCATTAATAACGCAGAGATTGAGGTCATCAAACAAGTCCAATAATAAATAAGAGAAGGAGTCGCAGTGTGATGACCCCCAGGATATGTGGTGGGAGTTGAAGTCACCCATAACAATCACTGGAGGAGGAACTGAAGATAATAATAAACGAAGATCAGGGATGAGATGAGGGTGAGGGTGGGGGATATAAATAGATATTAAGTTAAAGTCTAGGACCTTGGCAGCAACAGCTGCAATATCAGCACAGTGACCCGGAAGGGGTATTTGCGAAAATGTGAAAGAAGAATTAATAAGCAGGGCGCACCCTGCTCGGCCGTCGCCCCTGTCATCCCGGAGACACGTGTAACCGGACAACGCAAAGCGAACATCCGGTGACAACCAGGTCTCCGAGATGGCAGCGGCGACGGCCGAGTGAAATTTCAGGAGATAAATAAGTTCGTGTTTCTTGCGACGGATACTCCTACAGTTCCACTGAAGAAACCGCAGCAGATCCATCCTTGCTAGATACTAGATTAGCTAGTTGAATAATTTTCTCGGCAACGTTGGACGGTAAAGCATCATTGAATTTTAGAAGAATGTTATTTAACAAAAGTATTAGGATTTCAACTAGATTGTCATTGGGAGAAACGTTTTGGTTGTTGGTGGCGTCAACACCATCAGAACAAACCAGCTTTGACACTGAGTTTTGAATGGCGTACCCATTTGGGAGTACAGATGGTACACTCCCTACAATATTTTGATGGGCTCTCTGGTCATAACCAGGGGCCAATGGGGCGCGAGGCCGGGGGGATTTTACAATTGTTTTTCTATAAGACCTAGAAGTCGAGGGTAATGTGGAGGCTGAGGGGATAGGGATCTCCAGTGACTGAGATGGGGCAAATAAGACGTTGGCCACATCGGCGTAGGACCGCCTGACATTAGGGTGTTGTGAGGCTGCCTCAGCATACGAGATGTTCTGCTGCGACATGGTAATTTTTATTGCTTTTTGTCTGGAGTGCTCTAGACAAACAGGGTTGATAGCGAAATGATGGCCAGAACATAAAAGACATGAGGCCTTGTCAGCATCAATATTGCATGTTTCGCCGGAGTGGCTCTGAGCACACTTGTAACACCTAGGATTGGAGCGGCACTGTGTCTTGATGTGGCCAAACCGGCAGCAGTTGTGGCACTGAATAGTTGGGAGTTGGTAAGTCTCCACCGGTAGAGATGTGAAGAAGCAGTACACGTATTTTGGTAGGTGCTGTCCGTCGAAGGTCAATACTACAGATTGAGTCGGGATCCACTCTGTAATACCGTCAGAGATTTTTTTTCGGTTCAATCGCCTTGCCTTCATAACACGACCACAACCTTCTGGAAGTTCCAGCGCTTGGATAAACTCGTCCATAGACCAGTCGGTGGGAACCCCGCGAATCAGTCCCATACGGGAGACATTAAATGTTGGAATGGTAGCTTTATATTTATTTGCAGGCAAGCAGGGCAAATCCAGGAATTTGTTGGCCGCATCAGCATTGCAGAATTCTATACTTATTCTGTTACGGCCCAATGATTTGATACCATCTTTGACAATATTGGAGACATTGTTCTTTGATAAAAGCAGGCCCACTTTTATAGGGCGGAGGGTGAGGCCGGCTGCAGGGTCAGATTCCGCGCGAGAAAGATAGACAATGAATGGCCCTTGGTCTTCTTGACGATATAGACGCACCGACTGGAAATCGGGGTCGACATATATGTTTTGGATGGAGGCAGAAGCATCTTCAATGTTTGTTATTGTTTTTTTGCTACCTGATACTACTATGATACTGTCATCTCCATGTCTCTTACGGGAATTTGCCCGAGCCGGATTTTCATCCTGCTGCTCTTGAGATTGGGTAAATAGAGGAGGAGAAACCCCCGGATCCGGGGGATCATCAGTCTCCATAACGTTAATTATATTAATAGCACCACTTACCAAACACAGAACCCACCACCGACACAAAAGTAAGCTAAATCTCAGTAAAATTTATAGAAAATTCAATAAAATTGAGCGATTCGCAAAAACACGTGAAGTTAACCTCGCATCGGTTGACGGAATCCAATTTCAATTTTTAGATTTCAAAAATCTTCGAAAAAAAATATAAAATAAGACGATCCTGACATTGACATATGTCAATGCAAGGAAGGAAAGAAAAGCACAAACCTTGACGTCATTGACACTGATATGAGAAAGAAAAAGATACTACTACAAGTTAGAAAGAAATGAAATATGAAGCCACATTTGTCTATGATTCTTAGGGTAACTTCGTACTCTTCGTACTCATAAGAAGTATGAGTTCCTTGCACGTACCCTTTGCCGCGTCCGATCCGAGACGACTGTAAATAGTGACCGACTGAAGGTTCGGTTTCGGTTTCGGCCAGTTTTGGCAAAAAACATGTTTCGGCCATAGCCTCGAAGAAGCTTGGTGTGCTCAATAGATCGAGACGGTATTTCACTGCGGCCCATCGCCTGCAACTTTATAAGGGCAGGTTCGGCCTCATATGGAATATTGTTCTTCATCTCTGGGCAGGGGCACCCCAGTACTAGCTTCTCCCTCTGGACCGCATTCAACGGAGAGTAACTTCAATCGTCTATGGGCGTCGGTAATCGATTACCATCAGGTGATCAGTCCGTCTGCTCATTTGCCACATCTGCCATAAAAAAAAAGTTTTATTTTACCACAGTACATATTAACACGTTCACAGTCCACGACTTCATTTGGAGTCGTGGCTTTGTTGTGTTGGCTTCAACTACAAGTCGCATATATCTTGCGACTCCATGGGTATGCGTGGACTTATTGGTTGAATGAAGCCAAGTCCACGACTGTGAACGTGAGACGGACGATTCCGCCGCCGACGACATAAGTACTTACCCTCTCATTCGTAAATAGTGTTGTCACAAATTAAAAATAAAAATATGATTTTTATTTTAAAACGTTATCATTTATTACAAATAATAGTAAATCATAATAGATATGTCCGTAGATATGTTTAAGAGATAGTATCTCATAAACATATCTACGGACGTCTAAATCAAACGAACCCGTTTACCAATAAGATTGACTAATGAGTGAATTATATGTAACCCAGTGACTGTATGCAGATTCCTCTTCGCTTGCGCTCGTATCGAAACAGGTAGCGGCTTCGCAGAAGTCATATCCTTTGGGATCGTTTAGCAGTCACCAACTGGTTTTAGGTTTTTTTATGGCAAAGGTGGCAAACGAGCAGACGGATCACCTGATGGTAAGCGATTACCGCCAATGTTTCGTTCAGGCATCTTCTTTCATAGATGTCCAATCCATGACTAAAATCTTCATGACCACATGTCCATGACTAAGATACGGTGTTGTGATGTTAAAAAAAGCTTTCACCAGGCATGAATTTACAGTTGATCACTTTGCCGATCAGACTTAGCCTTATGAGGAAGTAGTGGGTAGAGTGTGGCACTACAGCTAAATCCGATACAAGGCAGGTGCTAAGACCTCGATCATATCCATACCCACCGTGAACCCGATCTAACTCTTGTGCATTCTCACTGACATGTCCATTTAAGTCCGCTCCAACTATACCATGTTCCAATCAAGAAAAAGCAAAGGTAAACAATATATCAACGTCAGTCTCCTACTAAGTTTGTTTATTTTTTATTGAAATGAACTATACTATAGGTCGCGTCAAACTTAAAGATCGCTCGAGTAGTTTTGGTGGGGATAGTTTGCGCACGGTACACTTATGTAGCAAAGTGTTTAATAGAGTACGGTGCCTTGTTTTGATCTTGGCGCGAATTTCAATTTTAACCGATTTCAAAAAAGAGGAGGTCTTCAATTATATATGTATGCTACGCGATTAGTCCGCCAAGTATGAATAGATTTTGATGATTCTTTTTTTGTTTGGTACGTACCTAATACTTCAGAGCTGGTCCCATATAAATTTTACCTAATTGATTCAGTGCTTTTTGAAAACATTGTTATGTTTTTTGTTTTTGTATTTTCAAAAAGCGCTGAAAACTGTAGTTGTTACGATTGAAGTCGGTTGTTTTTAACGTGTTCAGAGATGTCGATTATATTTAGCGAGAACTTTTATATTCAATTCAATATACTTTATTGCATCACAAGAAAATATAATATTACAAAAAGAAAATTGGTGAAAACAATAGGCGACCTTATTGCTAGGTAGCAATTTCTTCCAGGCAACCGTAAGGCAGGAAATAAACTATGAGATGTACTGGGGTAGTGCAATAGAAGAAAAAAAAATACTAAAACAACGAAATAGGTAATAAGAAACACAAATACATACTAATATACAAATATACATTAAATATAAACCTATATTTATTAAATATATACTCATACATTTATATAAATATATACATCATAGCATCTATGGGTGAGGAAGGATAGAGTAAAAAAAGTATGTATCAAAAATGCAGATAATAATATGACTTTATAAGTAGTGAACTTTAACTTGTCTTTTAAAAGAGTGCACTGAAGGAGCACGTTTGATAGTTTCAGGTAATGAGTTCCACAGCCGGATTGCTTGAACAGTGAAAGAGTTAGAATAGGTAGAAGAAGAATGGGTTGGGATTTCAAGGGTGAGGGTGCTGGATTTTCTTAATGTGCGGCATAGAGTTGAGGACCGGAAGATGAAGTGGTTTTTAAGATAAGATGGAGTGACAGGGTTGAACAGGATATTGTACAGAAGAAATAAGATGTGCAAATCTCGCCGTCGAGGAATAGATAAACATTTAAGTTGGGCGCGAAAACTGGAAACATGGTCGTATTTACGGAGGCTAAAGATAAAACGGATACAGAGGTTTTGTAGGCGTTCTAATTTGTTTTTAAGTGCGACAGAAAGGTCAGAATAATACACATCGGCATAATCGAGTATCGGTAAGAGTAGAGATTCAGCTAGGGATATTTTTGTATGCGTTGGCAAGAAATTACGCAATCGTCTGAGCGAGCTGTAAGCAGCAAAGATTTTTCTACTAAGCTCCGCAACATGCTGTTTCCAACAAAAACACCGATCGAAGATCACTCCAAGATTTTTGACAGTTTCACTGTACGGAATGTTAACACCTTCGAAGACTACAGGTGGCAAAAGTCCGTAATTTATCCTTGATGTAAACCAAGGACTGCCGATGATAATAGTCTGTGTCTTCGTGGGATTAATGTTGAGCCCGTAGGATCGACTCCAGTCATGTATTCTTTGGAGATCCTCATTCGTAGAACTGATTGCAGCCGGAAGTTCTTGAAGGGAGGATTGGGTATAAATCTGCAGATCGTCCGCGTAAAGGTGATAGGAAGAAGAGATAGAAGTAGTAATGGAGGAAATGAAAATAGCAAAAAGGAGAGGGGATAGGACGCCGCCCTGCGGAACACCAGCAGAGATGTTACATCATGAAGAAAAGGAGTCATCGACACGAATGCACTGGCGACGACCTGCCAAATAGCTACGGAGCCAGCTAATCGCCAAAGGAGAGATGTTTAAGGATCGTAGAAGCCCGAGCAAAATGTCATGATCTACGGTGTTAAATGCATTACTGAAATCGAGTAACGTTAGTACGGTTACTTGCTGGTTTTCAATGCCGTAACGAATATCATCGGTAATTTTAACGAGAGCAGTAGCCGTACTATGACCAGATCGGAAACCAGATTGGAGAGGATTATGAAGGGAATTGTTATTAAGGAAAGAGTTAAGCTGTCCGTGGACAAGTTTTTCGAGTACTTTGGAAAGGAATGGCAAAATAGAAATAGGACGGTAGTCAGAAAAGGAGATTGGAGTGCTCTTTTTGGGGAGAGGTATAATCTGCGCATCCTTCCAAGCTGTGGGGAATACACCACAGGACACAGAGTTATTAAGGATTTTTGTGATCACAGGGGATAGGATATCAATGAGTGGAATAATCATATTACGGCTAATGCTATCACTTCCGACCGCGTTTGAACCTATAGAAAGGATAGTTTTCTTTACATCTTCTTCGGTGAATTGGCTAAACGAAAAAGAAGGAAAATCAGGGGTAGGTAACGATGAAACTTTATTCAGAGTATGATTTTTGGTGTCGGAATTTACTGGAGAAGAAGAAGAAGAGAAGTGACAGTTAAGGCGATCCAGGTCAATGTCCCTTGATACAGTGCTATTACGCGACTTACCGATTCCCAATGATTTTAGAAATCGCCAGACTTTGGCAGAATCTCCATTATCCACAGATTTATGGATATGGCGACGCTGAGCATCTCTTATAAGTGTATTGCAGCGATTTCTGACATGATGATATTTGTCTCGGTTGAGATCCGAGGAGTCTGCCTTATATTTCGCCTTAGCTTGGTTTTTCCGACCCATTACCAGTTTAATATCCTCTGTCAGCCAGTTATATGTGTGTTATATGTATGGCTCCCTTGTCATTATTTATTGCGATGAATATAGACACATGGACCAATAAATAATCAAAAACTTTAATTAGCGCCCAGATCAAAACGATAAAATTTTAAAGTTTTTCTCGGCATGTTTTATTACTATAAGATACAAAATTACTAGTCACAATTACACAGAACCACAAAACAAACATATTAATTCCAGAAAGAACGAGAGCTTTTTGTGCGCGAAGCGGCAGGCAATGCAGGACTGAGTGACGTCTGTCTAGCCAATCAGCGCACGCGTCATCGCGAGCGCCTCATGCTGTACCGCCCGTCGCGCTCCACTCTCTGCCATCAAAGACACCTAAAAATCGACTTCTGCGCATTCCCCCACTCAGTACCCTTCAGCGATCTTTAAGTTTGGCGAGACCTGTACGATATATTCTCGGTGTTCGGAATTTTGCGCAGTACGTCCTCCAAATCGTTCCAGAATACCGTTACTGATCCCAAGCAACTGACATGAGGAGTGTATGCACTGTTGAGATGCGTGATAACACTGATAACAACTTCTATCAGTAAGTACCTTCTAACGTGTCTCTTGCAGGAATGCTGCATGCACTCTGCGTAAAATGTTAGTTATAAGGACTATCAGTAGTAAAATACGTGGTTCTTTGGGTTGAGATAGAGGCAATATATTCACAAAAACAAAACACAAAACAAAAACTTATCAAAAACACACACTATAAAAATTATAAAAACCTACAAGTTATTAAAAATACTATCAAAAAAATGATTTGTTTACATCGTAGCACGTCTACTATATAGTTCTTGACAGCGAGCGGCCAGTGAGAGTAGTGGCAAAACGGATTTTCTTTTAAGGTACGCCACGTTCGTCGTCGGCTGTTCATAGTATTTTTCTACGCATAGAATTTCTGCCGTGCTTACGATAAGAGTAAATCTGTAAAATACACTTTAGAGTTTTCGTCACATTTTTGTATTTTCCGAATGGTTTCCTTAGCTTATTTAAAATACGATTTTTGAAATTTAATATGTAGTTCAGATTCAGTATTTTTATACTGCGTTATCATTTAATAGGGAATTTTCCACGGCTTTCTCTAAACTCAACTAGATGGCACTGATCAACATTGGAAATAAGAAAATCTCTAAAAAGTCGGCTAAACTGATTGATATTACTGACTAATGTCATAATAATGATGAATAGCTTTCGAAGATTACTTTTCATTGAATATTGTTTTGTCTTTTGATCAAAAAAAATATTTTCATAATTTTTGATGCACAAAGCTTATCAGTATTGTTTTAGTATTTATTAAAATAATTCTAACATGATACAGAATTTGAAATTGCTTTTTTATGATAAAAATGTATTAAAATAATTTTTTTTTGTTCGGAAGATGAAATTACATATTACAGAGAAATCTGAACGCACCGAGGTCATCCATAATTGACCAAGTTAATTAATCGTTTCTGTTACTTCAATGAATAAGAATCTATGTTCAGTTCAGGTGGCTTTTTGTATATTTTAAACAATATTAAATCTATTTTCCTACCTTAAATTCTACGCTGCTTTTAAAAATACATAGCCAAAGCGTAGAAATGCCATCTATTGAGAATCTTATGAAGAACGGTGTGACATATGTCATCTGAAAACTCCCTATTGTCTTATTTATTAGTTCTTACATTATAAAATGACGAAATGGATGAAGTTACTGCTTTTATTTATATACTTAATGCTCTTATCGTAATCACGGCAGATTTGTATGGATTGGATATGAGTGTTGTCGGGTCGAGTGTCGTCAGTTCGTCACGTCGTCGGTCGGCATTACGTTTGTATGTTTCCGCCTTAATCACCCTAACCATAAGCAAGAAAGACTATTGAATGAATGAAAGTTCCAAAACTTATATTTTGAACGCGTCCAAAACAGTGCCGCCACTGGTGGTAAAAAGAGGAACTTTTTGCTCGGAAGCGTTCGGCCGGCTGTCGTTCGTGGTCGACTGGTCTTCCGTCAGTCACGCCTAGACTCGTTCGAAAAGTGAAACCGAATCATTCCACGGCAATGTACGAAGACTGATGCTCTTGTCGTGAGTTCATAAAACGGGCAAAAATTTATAATTTCTGACGGATTGTAGTATTCAACAGTTTTTTATATCTAAAATGTTGTGATAAACGCCGTCAATTGTGGTGATTTGTGTTTCGATTGCAAATATTCGTTAGTGAAAAAATATACAAAGAATAAAAAAGTGTGTGGTGGTGCAATAGTGTTCCGATAGTGGATTTCCTAAGGATTGCCTCTTATTAGCTGAGAAAACCTTTAAAAAAGGTAAGATTAAACTCCTTTTTGTAAAATTTGCGTTACATCGAGGCAGCGTGGCGTTATTTTGTCCGAACGGCTTCCTTTTATCGACTGGCGCGCGCAGTAATGGCCGACGTAGAACTAGGCGTACTGGCGAAGATATTTGATGGATAGAACCGTGGTTTGATTAGTTTTCTAGCCTAGTGAGATTATATTTTATACGTTTCGTGTCGAAATAAACGCGTGGGCGGCAGTTGATGAGTGGGCAGGGGGAATGCAGTTGGACCACGAGACAGCTTCTGCTGACCGGTCCCGCCCGGCCTCTGATCGGCTGGATAAAAACTCAAAAATCAACGTTCTGATACGACAAGAGGAATTAAAAAAAAATAGGTATTGACTATTGATTTTTGTAAAAAAAAATGATGTACCTATGTTTAGTGAATCTCAGTAAGGTCTGGGCATAGGTTATCTAACACCATCCTCTTATTATGACTCATAACAACGTTTTGCAAATTTTAAAGATAGGCACTATGAACGAAACGGGATTGGCAATATTTAATCATTTATACATTTTTATTGTCACTTGTTAAATGCTGAACCCAATATCTAATCTTAATCCCAACGGTTTAGTCATTTTCTATGTTGTATTTATTTATTTTTTCACTGCAACTCTCAAATAAACTTACTTAAAATTAAAATAACTGATAAACTTCACATTTAGACAGTAATTTAATTTTTAATCCCAAATAAAAATGAAATAACTGATAAACTTCACATTTAGACAGTAGTTTCATTTTTAATCCTGAATAAAAATGTCTCAGAGAAATTGTGAAACTAAACCACAAAAGAAAGATACTTAAGTAAATATTTTCCCAAATTATTTTTTGATTAAGCCTACTTTTATGAATGCAGTAACGAACACCTCTAAGGCTACTCTAACCCAGTTATCTGATAATAACCTATATAAATATCAAATAGAGACCAATCCTTAGCCTTTATCATAAATAAGAGTATAAATTGTCGAGTTTACAGGTTCCGAATGGTAGAAACATTATACTGTGTGGAAAAGAAAATGATTTTTTTTCTTTTATTTCGTTTACCAATGAAAGTTTACATTAAAATATGGAAAAAAAAAACAAAAGGAAAAGAGAACTTACTTAAATGAAACATAAAAAGAAAATAACTTACTTAAAAGAATATGTACAGTATTTATTTTCATAAATAAAAAGTGTTTAGGAATATTAAAATAATATTTGTTTGAATACCTAATAATATAGCTTGGTGATGTTACCACTCTGGTTGTGGAATAAACTATTAATTTCTTTCTTTCTCATAAAATGATACATATAAAGATTGTAGTGGCACTGAAATATATTCAAGTTCAGTGACTTAGCTGTTGGTGTGGTAAATATAATGTAAAATACGCAACAAAACCAAAAAGTTGAGGAATTTATGTTTTAAATAAACGAGAAAATGAAACAAGAACGCTCAACGCCCCTTAGAGCTGTAAATACCAAGCAAGTAACAACGCTAATTTACTGGTGAGGGAACATAGTACATGATAAAGAAATAAAAACGAAACGAGAATTTTGGCACTTAGATCCCTTTTTTATTTCTAGTATTCATTTATGCAAGGGTTTTGATTAGTACAAAGTCCAAAATTAAGTAAAATTCCTTGTGATAAGTTAGCGCAGTTTGTTAGTCTCAATTTACCATCTTATGGGAACTGCATATTACTTAGGCAGAATATAAAAAAACCTTCGAAGTAAAATGCTACCTACTTCAAATAAATATCTTTTCCTCCCACAAAGAGTTATACAATGTTTTCCTGTACAGCTATACCTCCCCCCGCTCAACTCATAGGGACTCACTTGCATTTAAAATTATTTGGCAGTGAAACTTGATACCAGCCATAATACCTGTGTGTAAATGAAATTCTATAATATTTAGATTACTAGGACTTTTTAATCATTCAAAGATATAATATGTGTGAAGGTTGCGGGAAGTAGCTGGATGCGGGCAGCACCGGACCGGTCAGTGTGGAAATCCTTAGTAGAGGCCTTTGTCTAGCAGTGGACGT
Source organism: Coleophora deauratella (assembly GCA_958295455.1). NCBI lineage: Eukaryota > Metazoa > Arthropoda > Insecta > Lepidoptera > Coleophoridae > Coleophora > Coleophora deauratella. The sequence goes on along the minus strand of OY282403.1, from coordinate 2,703,812 downwards.
CTTTTGGCTTATGATGATAATGTAGGTGCTATATTACAAAAACATAACCCTGCCTTTTCTGTCGAACAGCTGGATAAAATAGAGTGCAATCTTATCTGCTCAAAAGAAGATTCAAAAAATGTATTTCTGCTTCTACAGGAAGACTAGCAAATGTTACCAATATGTCATTAGGTTAGTAGAAACAAAAATGTTTACGATTACTGCTCTAAAAAAAAGGGGTGGCAGTTCCCATGATTTAGCCAATGACAAAACTAAGATCAAGTTAAATAAAAGGACAGGGAGTTATGCTTAAAAATTATTAGAAAAGGAGGAAGAAACAAGAGATCCTTTAAAAAGAGCTAAATAAAGCTTGATGTTATTAATAGGTGTCTTCACTTTTCTGATAAGTAAACTGTTTGTTTTTTTTAAATTCAGTTTTTGACACCATGCATGGAGGTTTGATAAAAATTATATAGAAAGGTATCTTTTAACTAGGTGCTATATAGTTTAGCCAAATCTTGGTAAGCCCGCTTCCATCTTTTGGCATCATCATCTTTTACCATCAGGTGAGATGTTTTTTTTTTTGTTATTAAGTATTATTTATTTATTTTTCAGACAACATAGGTTAGTAACAACTAAAATACTTAAAAAACTAGTATTGGTAAATATTACAAAAATAAAATAAGATAAAGTAATTTATTATACTTGATATGCAGAATCACCCAGTGCTTAACAATGGGGCACTCATCTCATACTTATCAGAAATCAGAAAACACTTTCAAGATGCCGTTGTTGCTGTCTAGAGTGAGTCTTGACAATAGCAAGTTTTTTTTTTGCGTATTACACCATGAAAACCGTCTACTCTAGTCTCAGCAAACATAGTTGATGCATTGCTGCAAAAGCAAGGCCTGATAATGTTATTCAAAGACTATATTACGTCTTTCAGCTCAAAGATAGATTGGACGACTAACGCTTACCAATTGTGGATGAAAAAATAATAATAAAAGTTCTTGTAATAACTTCGCGTAAGATTATCAGTTTTCAATGTCAAATTTTTCTTTGAGATTTCACATTCTACCAAAAAATTAAATTTAGGTTTGGAATACCTTTATTTATATTGATCACCTGATTAGCTAAGTTTTACTATGTAAGTAATATATTCCATATAGTATCATTTTATTTATGGTATTACAATAAAGAGTATTTGATTTGAAATATAGTTAGTTCTGAAATTGTGGTGCCAAACAATATACAATAATAAAAATAAAGATTATGCCCAGACTGCGCCAGAAGGAGGGTTATATTTTTCGAATGTAATGTATATTTCTTTGGCTGCTATGTAGCCTAAACGGCTTGATGAATTTTAGCTTGAGAGGTGTTGTTAGATTCGTCTTGATCCCCAGATTGACCTAGGATACATTTTAATGCAGTTGGTTATTTTTTAATATGGTTAGGCTATTTATTTGTATACTTCATCAGTGCATTTTTAGCTGATTACGATGATAGTTGTGGTGTTTATTTTATACATTTCAAATAAAAGAATTATTATTTGTATAGTATGAAGTAACCTAATATACCTATAAATAGTGTTGCTCAGTTGACCTATCTTATCTATACATTTCTATATTATCTATCTACTATTATAAATAACTTCTTCCAAGTTTTTCTGACCCTTAATAAATAGATTTAATTTAAAATAAATGGCACATTTACACAACAAAACACATGGAAAAAAATAATGAGATAAAATTATTTACCATTTTTTATTTTATTTACCTTACCTTTTCAACAAAAATAATTCTTAAAAGTGATTTACTTATTACCTGACTGCCCAAGTGGTGGGTAATGCTTTTTGAGTTCATGTATTTTGTTATCTTCTGTATTGCAAACTGTAAAACTGCTGCTGAATTTTGGAGAATTAAGTGTTGTTAGATTTAATACTAAAATATTTTTAGGGTTCCGTACCCAAAGGTCAACCCTAGGGACCCTATTACTAAGCCTCCGCTTTCCGTCCATCCATGCGTCCGTCCATTTGTCTGTTAGCGGGCTGTGTCTCATGAACCGTAACAGGTAGACAGTTGAAATTTTCGCAGTGTGTTTTTCTGTTGCAGCTATAACAAATAATAAAAATAGATAGAAACCATTAAATGTTTGAGTCTAACATCTACTTTGGTTCATTGCGAAATAGCTTGGTCGTGAAATACCCTGTGTGCAGTTCTCAGCAAATTAACGGAGGCTTTTCTCCCGGCGAAAGGCCAGTAGAGGAAGATCGAGCCTGTTCCACTACCCATACAAGGAAGTGATCAATTTTACGGTCGTCTAACAAGTTAAACTGTTTTAGAGCTCTTAAAGAACATTTTAAAGTGTAAAACCTCAATTCACTCAATGTTTTACAAATTATACTATGATGCAGTAAATGCTTCATTAGAACTTGATAATAAATATTATACAATTAAAAAAAGTGATAGTGTTTAGTAGTGCTTAGTGTTTACCCAAAAAAATGTCAATTCAGTGTCGTTTTATCATGTCTTTACTTATGCCATCAAAATATACATATAATAGAAAAGCCAGCCAAGTGCGTGTCAGGGTAAAGGTAAAATGTTCGATTTAGAGTTACATGTTGTATAGTCACGATTTATAATTTAACTTATCTCCACAGCTCGAAAACTGTTCCATACATGGTACCTAAAATAATTGTAATTTAAGGGTACTCATAAAGCCCCCCCCCTCCCTCCCCGAAAAGCTAATTCATTTTAAAAGGCCTGTAGATCCAACGATTATTATTGTATCTTTTTAATTACTCGAAAAATAGATATCCAAACTATGAGTTTTGTGCCAAAATTCATAATATTGGGTTCAAAGATACACAACTTACAGGCTGCCTGTCTGTGATGGACGACTGATAGAAAGATGTTATAAGGGTACATGTAGAGACTACGGAACTCTAAAAAAACATAAATACACTATTCGTGACGAGTAAACCAATACCTAGCCCGACAATATGATCGATGTTGACTCGACTCCCTCCTTGTTTTGACGTACATACGTACAGTCAGGCGTGTAATGTGTAATATTATCTGTTGGCTCCACCCTCGTCAAAAAGAACAGTGTATAGGTGAAATAAGTATGTAGGTAACTTGTTAGAAGGTAACGTTTGGATCGATAGGACAGAAATAATGTCGTAGGGTTCTTCGTCTTACGTGAAAAACCTGGTATGCAATGACCTCAGAATGTGGCTGTCTCCATTATAGGACTTTTTGTCGGGTTCCGGTTTTGCCACAAACGAGTTGTATAAACTACGAAAACAAAAATCTAGATCGCTGTATATGTAATTGTTTTGTACTTGGATAACGATCCTAGACCTTTCCTTTTGATACAGTTCACAACGGGCGTCTTTTTCATTATAATACTATGACTGACATTACAGTATTACACCTACAAACTAGAAGTATCAAAGGAACCTGTCAAACGGGGTTCGTTGCCGAAAATATATCGAAATATTGTTATTTTAACATTATTTCCGTTTTAATAAGAGATTTTACTTTTTTGTAATGGGAAAATAGCTGGATTACCGTTACGCATGAGAACAGGATAACGTTAAGTTTCAGTAATTCGAGACGTCATGTAGAACGGTTTTAAATTTTAAATGCCCATTACGCTCAGAGGCGTGATCTTTACTTAACATTGACGACTCGCTATTTTAATTGAAGATTCTCTCAGTTATGCTTCTGCTCTCGCTTATGTAATCGGAATTTATCCTTATTTAGACCGGAGCAGCCCTGATCGTTTGATTTATATCATGAGGTTCCAAAAGGCTCGTTTACTACCTATTTTGAAAAGATGGCGTAATCGACGTACTCCTTACAAGAATTAATTTGTTTCAGGTTTCATCACTTCCCCTCGCTGCACTGCGCACTATGGTAGTGCGCTCTAAAAGTTTATGATTTAGACAAAATAAACACAAAGAAGCCCGTCTCTGTCCGTCATGGATACATTTCTGTAAGTAATTAAATCCAATTAATGTCTCAATGTATTCAGTTTTGTATCATTATTATGACATTATTATTTTACTATCGTTGCGCTACCACGTTACTCCCTCGAACAGCATGCCAATATATATTTTATTTTGTTATTACCTCCCTTATTATGATGATGCTGAGGCTTTCGTCGGCGTGTGACTTGCATCAGTGCACTGACCGCGTCGGGGCCGCCGGTGACCGCTTTCCTAGTACTCACCTAATTTAGTCCGGTCAAATGCGCGAAAGATTGTTTCGTACTGCGATTGTTTTCAAGTAACCTTGTGTTTAAATATCTAATTGTTTTTTTTTTAAAGAAGCGTTTGATGAGTTTATTTGAATTGATACTCACAGTACAACTCTTGTCTGATTAAAGCAAGGTTTATTTGATTTGCATGCCTCGAAATAAAATAATTAAAGTGTTGGGAAAGACGGTTATCGTGCGTCCGCGCTTCAGCTCGCGAATTCGCTCCGATCGCACTGGACCTCTCCGAGATGGCGGCGTGTTGCTCGAGCACACCGCGATAACACAAACGATTGTACTGTACACACTCGGGCTAGGATTTCTAAACAACCGTCGTACACTACATGTCTATTAGTCTAGAAGTTAGGCGTATAGCAGGTGGCGGAGCGGTGCGGTGCGATGGGAACGAAGCGGCGACGGAGTCCGGGCCGATGCCCGGGCGCGTGCAGTGCGGCTGAGTTGGTGTCTCGCGTTGCAGATGCACGGGACAAGCGCGGTATGTGGCAGGCAAGCGGCGGCGCGCGCGGTAGGCTGCCAGCCCCATGCGCCCGCACCATGTGGCGCGTGCTGCTGGCCCTCACGGTCGCGTGCGCCACGGCGCGCGCCTCGCAGGACGTCGTGCGCACATTCTCAGATCCAGCATCGGCACCCTCGTCCCAGTTCAATCACCTCGTCGTCGACCGCAACACGGGCCGTGTTTACATCGGTGCCGTCAACAGGATATATCAGCTATCGCCAGACTTGGAAGTCGCCCAGTCAATAGTTACGGGACCCGTCAACGACTCCGCCCAATGCACATACGACTGCCCCTCCAACTTCGTTAAGAAGCCGACTGACAATGTGAACAAGGCTCTCGTGGTTGATTATGCCACCAGCCGACTGATAACTTGTGGTTCAGTATTACAGGGTCTGTGCTCAGTGCGGAATTTGAACAATATTTCACACGATGTCCGTGAGGTACGAGAACCAGTTGCGGCAAATAATGCCACGGCTTCGACGGTAGCGTTCATCGCGCCGGGTCCGCCAAACCCGCCTATGACACAAGTTATGTACGTAGGAGTCACCTTCACTGGCAACTCACCTTACCGTTCCGAAGTTCCTACTGTGAGCAGCCGATCCCTCGAAGATGATAGACTATTCATGATCGCCAGGACGGCAGTTACAACAGGAACGCGAATGTTTGTCAATTCACTGTCTCGAGAGCGATATCCTATTAATTATGTATACGGCTTCAGCTCAGAGGGATTTAGCTATTTCTTGACGACTCAATTACGTGGCGTCGGGTCCGATACATATTACAGTAAACTAGTTCGAGTTTGTCATGATGACGAAAACTATTACTCGTATACTGAAATACCGATGTCATGCACGGGTGAAGGCGGAGGCAATTTCGGTTATAACCTTGTACAGGCAGCTTTTGTTGGTAAAGCCGGGTCAGTTTTAGCTGGAGAGCTTGGAATAACTGCGCAACACGATGTGCTCTTCGCGGCTTTCAGTCAAAGCGAATCTATAAACACCAATACGCCTTCCAATCTATCAGCGCTATGTGTATACTCCCTCAAGGCGATCCGACGTAAATTCATGCAGAACATTAAAACTTGCTTTAGTGGAAATGGCTCAAGGGGCTTGGATTTTATATCGCCATCACACGCTTGTATCGGAACGAAGTTACAGTCGATCAGTGAAGACTTTTGCGGATTGGATGTGAACACTCCATTGGGAGGAGAGCAACCTGTTGAGGCAGTGCCTGTAGCCGTATTTAAAAAGAGGCTAACCGCTGTGGCAGCTACGGCAACCGGAGATTATACTGTTGTGTTCGCTGGAACCGCCGAAGGACACTTGAAGAAAATAGTGGTCGAAAGTGCCACCTCGGCGTTCGAATATGGAGATATCGTGGTGGATGAAGGATCTGCAGTGAATAAAGATTTATTCTTCGATACTCAATTGATGCATTTATATGTAATGACTGAACGTAAAGTGTCTAAAGTGAAAGTTCAAGAGTGTAGCGTCTATAAATCATGTCTAACGTGTCTCGGAGCCAAAGACCCATATTGTGGATGGTGTTCTCTTGAGAACAAGTGTAGCCTTAGATCAGACTGTCAAGATGCAGCTAAAGATCCACTATATTGGATCTCATATCGCAGCGGGCGTTGCACTACTATAACACAAGTGACACCAAATCAATTGCAACGAACGACAGCTAGAACTTTAGATTTAGTTATTGAAAACTTGCCCACACTTAATGGACAATTCTTATGTGCATTTACAGCTTTAGACCGTACCTTGATTACTAATGCTACTAGAAAACCTTATGGTGTTAATTGTACCACTCCGCGCACCGACACGCTCCCACCGATCCCCGCGGGCCAGCATCACTTCACGGCTAAACTGTCGGTGCGCACTACTCAGGGACCTGATTTTGTAGCCACAAATTTTACGTTTTTCGATTGTAACACGTACAGCTCTTGTACTCAGTGCGTCAGCTCTTCTTTTCCATGCGATTGGTGCGTAGACGGCCACAGATGTACTCACGATACCGCAGAGAACTGCAGAAACGACATCCTAGTTACTGGCGTCAGTAGAATTGGTCCCAGCTATCGATCTGGTCCTGGCTTCTGCCCCACTATAAATTCGACGTCAGATGGCTCGAATGAAATTTTAGTTCCCTCCGGTGTAAAGAAAGCTATAAAAGTTAAGGTGCACATTATCGGGCAATTTATTGTGCAGACGAGGTTCGTGTGCCAGTTTAATATCGAGGGTCGCGTTACTCACGTAAATGCTCAACTTCTTGCCGATACAATTTATTGTGAAGCGGTGGAATTCACATACACGTCACGCGCTCCTAACATAACAGCCTCGTTTGCTGTCATTTGGGGAGGATCAAAGCCATTAGATAATCCCGACAATACTCACATACTAATTTATCGTTGCAATGACATGGCTGATAACTGCGGCATGTGTCTCGCTCTTCCGGAGAAGTTCGGCTGTGGCTGGTGCCAAGGGTCGGATCGATGTGAAGTTCAGGAGCAGTGCGGTGCGCCAAGTGTATGGTTGAATCGCACTCAGACTTGCCCTAACCCCGAAATACATTCGTTCCGACCGCAATTAGGACCGTGGGATGGAGGCACTAATATTACCATCGAAGGCATTAATCTAGGTCGCAATATATCTGACATTTATTACGGAGTCACAATCGCGGGAATTAAATGCCAGCCCATTATCGAGCTATATGTTAAAACAAGGCGCATTGTCTGCACGGTAGATGGTCCGGGTCAAGAAGTGCCTAGAGACGGGCCCGTAGTTGTTCGCGTTGCAGACTATCGTGGTGAATCTAAATTTCATTATGCGTTTGTTAATCCGAAAATAAATTCTATTCATCCTAAATATGGACCACAATCGGGCGGTACTAAGTTACGTATTACAGGGGAATATTTAAATGCGGGGAGTAATATTCAGGCATTTATCGATGATTTACCATGCGCTATACTATCCGTGTCTCACGAAGAAGCCGTTTGCAGAACTAGTCATTCATATCAATTGAAAATGGGCACATTGCGAATGCGATTCGATAATGGAATGAGAACTTTAGAGCGCGAGAAGTTTGAATACATTGAAGATCCCGTTGTTGTTTCCGTCGAGTCTGGTCCTCCTCTGGCATCACAACGTAAACAACCTAAAGGTATTCCATCTGGTGGGATAAATATAAAAGTAATGGGTAGGAATTTCCATTCAATTCAGTTTCCTCAGATATACGTGTATCACGATAATAGACCTTATATCGCTCCTTGTCATAGAGTTGATTTTCAAACGCACCTCATTTGTGAATCTCCCGGCATCGAGAGCGCCGGTTTGAACATAGACCCAGATAGACCACTCCAATTAGAATATGGCTTTAATATGGATGATGTGCAAAGTGTTCAGAATTTAACCACTAAGACAGGTGATGCATTTTTGTTGTATCCAGATCCACTGTATGAAAAGTTTGATGAGGATGTAAAGTATTATAAGTCTGAATATTTGACTATAAATGGTCAAAACTTAGATAGGGCGTGTACTGAGAACGATGTAGAGGTTCATATAGGCGAGAGTTTGTGTAATGTTACTTCTCTCTCAAGACACCAATTGACTTGCCGGCCTCCGTCGCGCGACGAGTTGCCAGATGGCGTCGACACGCCCGAAGTAGTCGTAAGAGTTGGTCGTGCTCTCACGTTCAAGATTGGTAAATTATCTTATTCGTCACAGGCCGGCCTGCAAGGCGCGATTGGTAAGCCAGTATTATTCGGCGTTATTGCCAGTATAGTAATACTCGTATTAGTGTTTGTCGTGTTTCTAGTTATGTATAGGAGAAAATCAACTGAAAACATTAGGGTATTAAAGAATATGCAGGAGCAAATGGATATCTTAGAGTTAAGGGTAGCTGCGGAATGTAAGGAGGCGTTTGCTGAGTTGCAGACAGAGATGACAGATTTGACGGGAGACGTAACGGGTGGCATACCATTCCTTGATTATCGCACTTATGCCATGAAAATATTGTTCCCCAATATTGAAGATCATGCCGTCCTACAGTGGGAACGTCCAGAGCTTATTAGAAAAGACAAGGGTCTCAGAATGTTTGGGCAGCTAATTTTAAACAAAACATTCCTTCTATTATTTATTCGTACTTTAGAAAGCAATAGATATTTTTCAATGCGTGATCGTGTTAATGTAGCTTCTCTTATTATGGTAACATTGCAAAGTAAAATGGAATATTGTACTGACGTTTTAAAGACACTGCTGGCAGAGTTAATCGAGAAATGCATGGAAGGAAAAAGCCATCCTAAACTTTTGCTAAGGCGAACTGAAAGCGTGGCTGAGAAAATGCTGAGCGCGTGGTTTACTTTCTTGCTGTATAAATTCCTTCGCGAATGCGCTGGCGAACCGCTATATCTTTTGTTTAGGTCAATGAAAGGTCAGGTAGACAAAGGACCAGTGGATGCCATTACTTCCGAGGCACGCTATTCTCTTAGCGAAGAGAAGCTTATTAGGCAGTCGATAGATTTTAAACCCATGTCTATAAACGTTTCTATATCACAACAGACTTTCTTCGTAAGTGGCTTAGAAGCGACCACAGAAAACGTGCAAATTAAAGTGCTCGACTGTGATACGATAAGTCAGGTAAAAGAGAAATGTTTAGACGCTATTTACCGCGCTACACCGTATTCACAGAGACCGAGTCGCGATGAATTAGATTTGGAATGGCGCACGGGTGCTTGTGGTCGGCTCATTCTGTACGACGAAGACAGTACTACGAAATGCGAGGGTGAATGGCGCAAACTAAACACGCTCCAACATTATCGCGTACCAGACGGAGCTTCCCTTAGTCTTGTCGCGAAACAAAGCTCGGTTTACAATCTCTCTAACATGGAGAAAAATGACAAATCTCATACGTATGAGACACTGAATCGCGGTAAATACGGTTCGGCTAGCCCTCCAGCCAGTCCGCTCAAGTACGAACATGGCGGCGGCTTCAAGTATTGGCACTTAGTAAGACACCACGACGGTGACGCACACAAAGAGGGGGAGCGTGGCAATAAAATGGTCTCAGAAATATATCTAACGCGCCTTCTCGCTACAAAAGGTACGCTGCAAAAGTTCGTCGATGATTTATTCGAGACTATTTTCAGCACTGCGCATCGTGGCTCGGCGCTCCCTCTGGCTATAAAGTATATGTTCGATTTTCTCGATGACCAAGCGCTACAGCACGCTATCTCCGATCCCGAAGTTGTGCACACTTGGAAAAGCAACTCGCTTCCGTTGCGTTTCTGGGTTAATTTGATTAAGAATCCCAACTTTGTATTTGACGTACACAAGTCTAACACTGTAGATTCTTGCTTGTCAGTTATTGGGCAAACTTTCATGGATTCTTGTTCCACTTCGGATCATATTCTCGGCAAGGACTCACCATCGTCGAAACTCCTATACGCGAAAGATATACCCGTATATAAGGAGTGGGTGGAGCGTTACTACGCGGATATTAAGTTGATGCCAGCGATATCCGATCAGGATATGAACGCAATGCTCGCGGAAGAGTCTCGACTCCACACGAAGGAGTTCAACACGAACTGCGCACTGAACGAGCTGTACGCGTACGCGGTTAAATACAACGAGCAGCTCATGGTGACGCTCGAGGAGGACGAGTTCTCGCAGAAGCAGAGACTGGCGTACCGCCTCGAGCAGGTGCACGGCCTCATGGCACACGACTATAACGTGTGAACGTTTCTTGAGAGGCCGTGACGCCAACCCACCGCCCTATGTATATAGCCCCCGCACATATCTATGCTGGCAAATATTTGTATATATTAGATAGTGTACAGTCTTTAATATTGTAATTTTTGTATAATTTCAGCGGTCCGATGTCGTTTTTTAATTTTATATAAATGAATAAACTTTGTATTAATTTTACACGACGAACTCGGCCGGCTGCGGTCGTGCCACAGTATGCATCGTAAACTAAAAATTGTGTATGTCTGTCTATGTGTGCTCGCGTCGTACGAGTTAATGTTACGTCGAATCGGTGTAAAATGTGTGTCGCAAATGAAATCGCATGTTAGCTCGCCGGCAAGCGATGCGTCGCTCGCCGACGAGTAATTTTTAAATTTGTACTCGCAGTCTACTTAACGAAATAACCGACAGTGAACCGGTAAACGATTCCATTAATAAATATCGTCGAATGTACGTTTTGTTTTCTTTGAGCAGCGCGCAGCGCCAATGTCCGCGTCCGACGAAAGCCCACGCGTCACGGCAGCTGTCAGCAGGGAGGAACGCGGTACGGTGCCGTCTCGCCCCGCGTCGCTAGCTCACGGAATCCTTGTGGTCGTGTCACTCAACTGTGGTGTGTCGCACGTCACCTTCTATGTCACCAATGTTGTATATTGTTGCGTTGAGCCCGGCCCAGGGGTTGCGTGCAGCGCGCGGCGCGGTGCGAGGCGGTCTTGATGAACCGACGCGGCCCTGCTGTTTCAGCCGGTACGCGCGGTGCGTGGCCCGAACGGTATTCGCGGTCATCAACAACATATACTGCATCCCCGCGTACTTGGTGTGGATGCTGGCGCTGCGCCTCTGCAAACCCTTGTTCCCAACCATCTATTGGAAAGTCGAAGGCCTCATGTACCACTGGCTGCTGGCGATGGTCTCCATGTGGTCCTGGACGGCTGGATATGAGAGTAAGTGGCTTTGAATATTTTTAAATATCAATCAAAATTGAAATACATAACACTGCTGACTCAAATAATCTTACTACTTAGGTGCTTAGAGTTTATTCAATATTGGAAGTCATACTAAGAAACAACAAAATAAAAACAAAGTATTGCGTTCTTATGTTAAATGTTTTACTTTGAATATAGTTTGTAATATTTTATCTTTCTAAGTAAAATTTATTGTTTCTAAAATATACTAGCAACCGCAAACTTAAAAATTATAGAGAAATAAATTGGTAATCATAACTGGTGGACACGCCATTGAAAAATATTTCACAGTCTATTAATTCTAGTTAGATACGGTCAAGACATTGAGAATTCAATATTAAGTTGTTCGCATTAAAATATAATAATAAGCAAACATTTTTAAATGGGTATTAAGTTATCTTTGGAACCTATATGAAAAGAGAGAAGGGAATTCATCATCCAACAAGGTAAGCAAACATTATTTTTGCTAACTACTAATTACTCTTAATTACAAAACTTTGCACTTTGGTAGGTAGGTGAGTATGATGTTAAATTATGTACTTATGACTTCATTCGATATGAATATTAGGAGATTATTATCGTACGTCAGAACCATAAAGCGGACCAGACACTATCAGTAATAATGACAGTATTTTTACATCAGTATAATGACATTCCATCGTTTAGTATGCGTCAGACCATCATTCCAACCACTACACTGTCAGTATAATGTCAGTATATTGTCATTACTTGAAAATACTGTCATTATTACTGATAGTGTCTGGTCCGCTTATAATATTTCTCGGCCATGGTTTTTATTGTATTTCACTCAATGTACGATTTTTTGTATGGAGCAGGTTGCATTTAATGCACTTAAAAAAATTTTACAGTTGAATAACTGAAAAATTCACAGTAATCTCTTATGAATGTATTGGGTAATTAACCCTTGCAAGGAGACATAATATTTAACGCAACTTCAAATCTTTCATTTAATATTTTACATTTCCCTTGCCAATCAAACATACAGCATACTCCTATATCAAAGGCTGGCAACGCACTTGTGACTAGCGATGGGCGTTTTAAAACGTAAATAGTTTCTGTAACTATGTATTGGTGCAATAACCGAAATACGGTATTCGGTATTACGAAAACTATGTATTTCCGAAACTATTTATTGGGAACAACTGAGAAGCATGTTTCAAATCTCAAGTTATTGCAAGTCATGCATTATTTGGCAAGAGTGTCCCTTTCTCACTATCGAGGTTTGCAAAAGACCGTCTTGCTATCAAGGAATAATATCTCGTGCGGAAGTGTTTCAGAACACGCACGAGCAACGAAAAAACAGGAGTATGTTCAAATTCTACGTTCTGACAGCAACGGTTCTGTCTGACAACAGGACGGACTATAGCAAATCTCGCAAGTGTGAAAGGGACACCAATATACACACAATACCATGTTTACCACCATAACGCGATAACCCTAATAACCACAGATAACTGGTAACGTAGAAATACCAACACCCTACAATACCAGTATTGTTTTCTCGGTCGCCGATACATAGTTAAAAAAAAAAAATAGCTTCAAAACCCGTTATTGGGTACTGATAACTAGTTGCGTTTCGGTATTGGAAAATCGCGTACCGACCCACCTCTACTTGTGACTCCTCTGGTGTTGCGGGTGTCTATGGGCGGCGGTAATCGTTTACCATCAGGTGATCCGTCTGCTCGTTTGCCACCTCTGCCATAAAAAAAACAATCTTGATTAAAATGTGAAGTTTACCTGATTCAGCCGATGAATTTTGATAGCAACATGACTTCATAGTTTATCATGACTAGTTTTGTGAGTCAGCTGACATTTTACTTGCCCATGTACGTTTCGCAAACATTTTTGTGCATAATATACTACCAAAGCTCAAACTTATTAGACCAAGTTTTTGTTGCACTAATCTGCGTTCACTATAGACCTAGCTTTGTCGTTAATCAGTCTGTTAAAGTGGATTTCGGTCTCGCAGACGGGTTGGACACGTCTGGCGACAGTAAAACAGATTACATACTGATTCAGAGATAATATCCTCTGTTGCGCAAGTCAAATTAGATTTCGTATGTGGGCTCGTAATTGATTTTCGGGTTTGTATCGGGCACAACACAATTCGTCAATGGAACAATAGTATTTCGAAAGAGTTTCGCCACGAGCGCTCTCGGACCGGTCGGCGTTGACAGGGTTAGCATAGCAGTGTATGTCAAATAAGTAATCTGGGTAGATTATGGAAGGACTTTTATTAGCATCTTTAGAATTTGGTAGTTTTTCTTCAACCGATATCAGAAATCCAGCTCTTTCTCTGCACTAAGCTTCAAACACGCAGTTTTCGCATAGCTTACGTTATTCAGGGTTCAGCGAACTCAAAAAAAAATGACGATGCAACCGTTTTGAATCGTATGAAGTTGTGCAAATCTGGCAACCCTACTTGGCACGGGCTGTATTGACCTTATGCGGCTCCGGTTTGTAGTTTAGCGGCCGCCAGAGGACGGTCGATGACCGCCCCCCTCTATTCCCTCGCCCGCCAACGCGCTAGGAATGCCAACCAACCTCCCTTCCCCCTTCCCTCGCCATGTCACGCTGCATTTCGAGTGGCGAATTTGCGTCTCGTTTTACGTGTGGTCCAATTCGAACGAACGCCTTTGAACAAGGTGAAAGTTCTGCACTGCGCTTGTAATTCATCGTCGTGGTAAATTATCGCTTTATCGGTCCACTTTCTTGAACGATTGCGGCTTTAAGTATTAGTTGTTTGAAACAAAGTATTTTTGTAGGGATTAAAGAGAAAATGGAAATACCCTGATTTGTAATTCCACTCGCATACAACTTACGGATTGTCGTAAAGGAATTTAAAGTAAACGTATTGATGAATTAACATTGAAAGACAAAAGTTGATTGCCTTCTTAAAATATATTCAAGCGATGTCCACTGAACAGCATGCGTGGTTATTACGACACTCGATACTTTGTAATAATTCGAAGTACTTAATAAATTCCTTTGGTTACATCCTTCGATTGTTACAGGCGGGCCTCAAATTGAGATCTTCCTGTCGAGAATCAAGTGGGACATTGGCTCACATATACGTTTTGCTGTGTTGTATCATGATTTTTAAGTTCTCGTCTTTCCCAAGACAGTGTTGTTCATGCAATTTCTTGATGAAGCTGTGCTAGCTTAATAAGGCCTTTGCCATCTACGGTGAAAAAATTATCGCCTTTTGAGGCTAAGTGGCCAGATGTTTTCATGGGAACTAGGATAAGGATAATTAAGAAATACTGAATTACGCAACATGTTTCTTACAATCGCAATTTGCTCAAATGTATAAGTAATCATTTTGATGAATAAACTCATAGGTAGGTACTTATCTGAAAACGTTATAAGTAAATACAGTTTGCCTTATCACGTTTAATAATATAATAAAAACAACTATGGCAATAATAATAATAATCTGCAAAAATTTTAACACTATTAATTTAGTTTAAAGCTAAAAATTTGATAATTTTCCGAATTGATTTCAATATTTTATTTATACTGAATATGTACCTATATTTTTGTTTTCCAATGATACATAAAGTATTTTATTACTCCCCTCAGACCTTGAGTGTAACCTTCTTAGCATATTGGTATTAGTTACAAAGTGCCTGTTTTGTCGTTAACATTTTATTTTCACAGCATGAGTCAGACACATCCTGCTGTCTTTAGCTCATCAATTGGCTCATTGATTGTTCATTTGTTCGTACGAAAAAACATTTTGTGAATCACCTTTTCCGTTCGTTTATTCGTTTGTTTTTATTTTAGCCCTTTCAAGGGACTACCACTCAAATGGTATTTCCTATGCTATAGAACTGGTTTGATTTCCTCTAATTAAAAGCTCCTGTCCAGTAGGCGGATCACCTGCTCCTCTACTACCTGCTAGTCTACCCTACTATGATGATGACATTCATTATCGAACAGGTGATTGTTTTCACTCTATTCTTTACTTGCATATTTTATGATCCCATACCATACACAGGTAATACTAAAGTATATTCACGGAACACGTGAATTTTAGCTCGTATAAAATACTTAAAGTATGGGTCTTATGTGTTTTATTACTACAGGTACGTGAGCCACGATTCGCATGTTTGCCTTGACTGTTTGACTTCAAACAATACAAACACCATACGTAGATGAGAATAATCAGGATTTGCTGCCATCAGAAATGGAGATAGAGCCAACATAGCACCGTCCTCGTTCTAAAACAGTAATTTCAGTGCGGCAAGGACGATTGTGTGCGGAGTTTCTACCACAAGCTCGAGAACTGCCTGCATTAGCGACTTTACCAAATAGACTAAGATAGATTGCTTCTAAAATAATTGCCCGCGCTGGAAACTTAAGCCTAACCCTCAATGGAACTCTACACGAGTAACTGCTAGTAACTTCGCTGTGTATTTCTAGTCCGGGGTCAGGCGGTCTGGTCACACAAGTCTTGTGTACTTATATATAACAAAGAACTGGTTCTGTACGAGCAATTGCAGTGTTTGAAGTATGTATATCCTTTAGAATTAATGCAACAGCTTAAGTATCTCTGTTAAAACTTTCGCAGCGCTATTATGAATTGTAAATTGATTATTTATTGAATCACAATCTTGATAGATGATTTGATCGCAGTTATCGCCAAGTTGTTTTATATTGTATATGCGGATGGTCAATTCTCATAGCCTTTGTAAAAGACGAATGTTTAATAATTCGGTGTGTAAACAGTTTTTGTACAAATGAACGGTAAACATTAATTCGACGTGAGATTTATAAACATTGTGTGCTCATTATCAACCACAAAGGTAGTAGAACAGCGAAATCGTGCAATGGAAATACCAACTGTAGAGAAACGTCTGATGTTTCGAGTTTCCGCCAATGGTATTCGAGATAAGCTTGTGTGAGTAAAAAAGCTTTGTGTGTGGGCATTGTTTGCAACCAACGCTTCGTGACAACGTGGATCTGAGGCACATCGAATCATATTTTTGACTGCATCTTGGAGACCGTCTAAAAATAACTTAGAATTTAACTCGTCACGAATCTGGACTGAAGACACGTGTTGAACATTCGACGCTGTCTTTATTTTATTTAGTTGTTACAAGTATTTATGTAGTTGTGTTGAATTTCATTATAACTACAGATGCAAAATAAAATATTAGGAGAGGAACAGGACCAATCTGCACGTGGACCTCCGTGTGTCGAGTATGGCCTTACCTTCCCGAGGTAAGACCATTGCCCCAGCAGTGGGGACGTATAATGTAACTAAAAGAACAGTAAGTAGGAAAGATTGTTTGATGCTGTGGTTTAAATGAAAATTGATACTGACTGGATAGAGTAGGTGTAAGGATGAAGCAATCTTAATGCAAACGTAGCCTCTCGCTTGCACATAGCTATGCAGATAGGTATCTATAGTTTGGAATGACTCATTGCATCGATAACTAACATACATATGTATACAAAAAAGAATACGCAAAGTACCTATGTATCTGTGATTTGTTGATGATTGATGCTATTCAGCAACTTAAGTCACACAATAGACATACATAAACTGAACGCAACTGTAAGCTTAGATTTTGAATTTGATTATTGTTGATATTTAGATGTATTTTCTTCGTTTCAAAGGATTTTTACATAAGGCACAATTAAATTACATGAAGTCAATAGAAGTTTATAAAATTATAGTTTATCAAATCTTGGCCTTCGTGGAATGTGTCGTCAAAACATGTTTTTACTGAGGAGATATAAGGTCTCTGGCGGTCACGCCAGAGACCAAGACGCATCGACCTTTCGATAAACTCGACGGCATCTTTCCACGGACTAAATCAAAATATGCCTCAAACGCCCTCAAATGTTCCCAAATATTTTGTGTAGCAAGCAGCGTTTAAACTTTCATTTTAAACTGTATTGAAGGTTGTACACTACACATTTAACTTCACCATATACACCTCGTTTTAAAAGCATCGTTTGGTCTGCACCACATCCGTTTACGTTATAATTAGTGTCAGTGTGTTTATTGGAAATGCCAGAAATGGTCTGATCTGGTGCACGTCTTGCCTTACTGTGCTGCTCGTTAAGCTTCTGGTGATAACTGGAGTATAAATAACTTCAACCCTCCGAAGCTTCTCTGTGGTGATTTGTTTTGTTTTCAACTTGTAGTGTTAAAGGATGCGAGAAGTGAAACCAAATGCCAGCGGTATAAGTTGAAGAGAGATTGCTTGTGTCGGAATACTGGGTTAATTGAGAATCCGGTGTTAATTTGGTGCAAAGCAAATTCATTTGCAAGTCTTATTTTGACCAGTATTTATTTTGACCGGATTACGAAATAAGAAGGTCGAATATTTGATAATTTTAAAGATGTTGTAACACCGCGAATGAAAGATGTTAATAATTAATTATAGTGTTACAGCTACATTTTTCTTATTAAAATGTTGACCACCTTTTAGCAGTTATTTAAATTATCTATCACTTTAGAGTAAAATACTGAACAATATTGAACTCACTAAACAAAATTTACCTTTACTAGGTGAACCTTCGCTAAAACTAATCGAGCGTGAAAGGTATCAAAATACCCCTGTGGTTGCTTAACATGCTTAAAATTAAAATCATCTTCGAGGGTGGTTCTGTGAGACCCAAAACAGGTTTACAGAATCCGATCCTTGAGCGGTAAAATTTTTTCACAACACCCAGATAAAGCTCCCAGCTCACACAGCCAGGTCGAAACATGTTTGGAGTTTACCAGACACTGTTGATGGATGACATTCGTTCAGCCCCATTTGGGTCTCTGTAAATTAAACATTAGTGCCCTCTTGTTTGGTTAGTTAGAACAACTTGATTTAGACGATTTAATTAAAGCAACTGTTGACGAGTGAAGATGTTTATTGCTTTTAAAAATAAACGTCTATTTACTTTTGACTTTATTAATTGGTTCTGCTTTGTTACATATGAAATGATTGACTGATTTTAATAACTATTATTATGAGTTTTGTTTGAGCAATTAGTTTTTTCGTACGTAACGCGAAACTATCCTTTTTTAGCACTTATTCATTTATTTATAAAGATACAGATAAGTGTTCAGAAATATATACAAAGTGGAAGTCAATGTTGTAAATTAAAACAGTAATTCATTGAGCTCGTCCAAAGTAATGATGCACAAAATTAGGCGTACAAAAATACCTTCATCAAGTTTTAACAGCAGGAAATTGTAGGTGCGTGTATGAAATTAGTTTTTGGTAGGCTATGTGCCCTAATGCTTAAAAACTGAACGCGTTAAAAGCTTGTAATGGGACAAGATTATTGTTATTTTAAGTGTGATCTTTTTTTAATGTGAATGGCATTTTCCTGTTTGTTTATTTTCTACACTACTTGAGATTTCTAGTCTCTTTAGGTGTATTTGACGGCTTAAGTTCTTTATTAGCTAAACATAGGGTGACTTATTCGCCGACTAATGTTAAATGATGAATATTTCTCATGAAACTGATCAATTTTCCAAAAATAACCTTTATGATCAGAACAATTTTGTCTTTAAAATTGAATGAAAATGTTACCTTCAGTTAGATGAGAAGTAGTCATTTGCTGTCTGTCAACAAAAAAAAATATTACCGTATAAATTGTGGATGTATGACATGATGATGATGATTCAAAAATGGTCTTCTGCTTTTTTCAGAATAATAACCTGTGCTAAATAACGTACTTAGAATATCGGCAGACTGAACAACAAATTATTAATACAAAAAATGAGCGTAAATTTTTCTTAAAAAGAAACGAAGAACAAATTGCAAGTCAACCATAGCATTAGCAAATTTCCTGTTGAAGGCTCTTGCGCTTCCACATTAACGAATTTGCTAAATCATTACGTGTCGTTCGATATCCTCACTCTTGATCCATGTTTGGCAAGATTGAGTATCTACGTTAATGAAATGAGGATGAAACGGCACTAAGAAACGCCTAATTTAACCTTTCAGACCCTTGGATATGTAAGTACCTTAGAAAAAAGCTATTTTTACCCGACTACGGGAATCTCAGATACAGCAAAGGAGAGATGTTTTTTACAAGTTATGTATGTAGTTGGGTTGATTTGTTATTCGTTTCCTTTGCGTCGTATCTCAGAAAATTCTCGTATTTTGAACCGGCGAAATGCGAGAACATTAGAACAGAAAAAGAGAACATAGAGCAGAAAACAGCGACGGTGGCTCCTCTGTATTGACTTGGACCTACTAATCACAAATCTCGGGTTCAAATACTGACCAGTTTACCAATGACTTTTTTCTAAAATTACGTAACATTTCACGAAGGAAAACATCGTGGAGAAAACCTGCACATCATATAATTAGGTGTGTATATGGAGTACGGAGATCGCGTTGCAGACTTCCGCAGGTGTAATTAAATGCTCTACAGGTGACTGCAGGTGATGCTGTGTACAAGAACAGACAGCAGTTGTCTGTCCCTTGTGATAACACTTAACACGGTTAAATTGTGCCACTCGATAAGAGAGGGAAGATTAGATAACAGTCCAATAGGTTCATATGTATCATGTAAAAATACGTTTGATCACATATGTATTTAGTACTAGGTGGATGATTCAGAAGTGTGTCAGAGACACAATGTTTTTATACATGTATGTGAGAAATTATTTTGAGTCACAGCCTATTGTAGTTTCATCACATCAGCCGGAAGGAAGACGTCCACTGCCTCCCCTATAGACTTCCATTTGTGGCCATAAGCCCACATGCATCTGGTGTCTTCCTGCAAGCTTGACTAGATCAATAATGGAACCGATACTTAAATCAACAGTCATTTGAACAGCAGTCAAAATACCAACACCGTTTGACCAATGGCTCAAAATACCAACAGCTGAAAAAGATAACAGCTTATTTGAACAATAGGTTAAAATCCCAACAAATGCTTTAACCTGCAAAGGTAAGTAGGGTATAAAAAATCTTGTTTTAAGTATAATAGGTAGCATTTTTTTACTGGAGATATTAAATATTAATCGCGTATCCAAATTCGTTTTATGATTTAAGCACTACATCACTGGACGGACACACAGACATACATATTATTTTTATTTTATAGTTAGCTAGCTAAGGCTTTTGACACTATATCATTAAAGTTACTGCTAACAAAACTGGAAAAAATTGGAATAAAAGGCACCGCTTATAACTGGTTTTACACTTACCTGATAGGACGAACTCAAAGTGTACGGCTACAAGATACTGTAAGTAATGAGTTGACTGTAAATTACGGCGTGCCCCAGGGCAGTGTCTTGGGGCCGATTTTATTTCTACTTTATATAAATAATCTAACAATGCAGAACACAGTAGATTCTATTATATGTTTCGCAGATGACACTGTTCTTTTGTTTTCTGCCGATACGTGGATTGATCTATATAAGAAAGCTAACATAGGATTAAATGATGTTAAACAGTGGCTGGATCGGAATTTACTAACTTTGAATGCCAACAAGACGAAATACATAAGTTTTGCTGTATCAGCCCGTACTGCCGACCCAAAAACTCTTTCCCTTAAACTACATAACTGTGGAAACAACGTGGATCCATATTGCGCATGCTTAAATATAGCAGCTGGAAAAGTGATCCCATACCTGGGCATTATGGTAGACGATAAATTATCTTGGAACGCTCATATAATACGGCTGTCGGGAAGAGTGAGAAAGCTTATGTACATGTTTAAACGGATTC
Organism: Coleophora deauratella; assembly: GCA_958295455.1. NCBI lineage: Eukaryota > Metazoa > Arthropoda > Insecta > Lepidoptera > Coleophoridae > Coleophora > Coleophora deauratella. The sequence goes on along the minus strand of OY282403.1, from coordinate 2,682,628 downwards.
GTAATGTGTTGAATAGAAAGCTTTTACTAACTGTTTATTATGCATTATGTCAAAGTATTTTAACATACGGAATCTCGGCATGGGGTGGTGCTTGCAAAACATACTTGCTGAGACTCGAAAGATCCCAGCGTATGGTATTGAAGGTGATGATGAACAAGAGCTTTCTCTACAGGACCGAGACCCTTTACAAAGAAATTGGAGTACTAACAGTAAGGCAACTGTACGTTCTTAATATATTGCAGAATTTAAACATACCACAAAACGAGACTCAGCTGAAGAGAGGACCTCGTATCACATCCTTTAAACGAGTAAATACGACATTCGCCCAGAGACATAAAAGCATCCGCGCAGTCACTGCATATAATAAAATAAGCAAGTTTTTTAATATTACGAGGGTAAACAAATACAAACGGAAAGTTATTCTTCAAAACTACCTCAAAACTTTAAATTATTCAAGCACAGAGATGTTATTAGAAACTATTAAATAAAATAAAACGAGTGCACACGCACAACACACACACACACGCACGCACGCGCACACACACTCACACTCTCACTCACACACACTCACACTCTCACTCACACACACAAACACACACACACACATACACACACACAGTGAGATACACACGCACTAAGTCAACAAACACACACAAGATACAGATATAATAATAATATGTATGTTTTTTACATGTACACACTTATTAGGAAAAAAAAAAAGAAATGTCATACTTTTACTGTCATACTAAATATTTTCATGTATTATTTGGTCCCCACGAAACAGGCTTTGCCTAGTGTGGAGACCAAAATGTAACCCATGTTTTCTGTTTTTCTGTGGTAAATAAAGGTAAATAAAGGTAAATAAAGTTTTTTGGATTCTATAAGTGTAAGATAATCGATCCCCATGAAAATCTCAAGTTAAAGCATTTGATTGCTCAAATACAGTCGTTCCATTCCGACCAACTGAACCGATCAACTAGTTGTGCCGAATAGAACTCGACTAAGGCATTTGTTCCAATGCAACCAACTAATTGATCGGATGCCCAATTTTATTTTATTTTATTCCTAACGGTGCAACTGAGCTTCAAAAAAATCTACAATACCTACATAAAATCTCAGACTTAACCACACTTTACGAACAGGACAATTTTGTCTTTTTCAGCTGCTGGTATTTTGAACTATTGGTCAAATAAGCTATTGGTCATACGGTGTTGTTATTATGAATTTATGGCCGTTGATATTAAGTTTTAATTCCATCAATAATCCACCTATCCAATATAATAGGTTTCAACCAAATTTTACTTCTACCAAGATAATCTATGGCTGAAGATTTTTAAAATAATCGTAGTTTTCATGAGGTTTTCCATCGTTGCTAGGTATAGTGATTTTAGGCCATGCCTTAGTGCAGAAATCACCTAGAAATCCAATTTACGTATAAATGTTCAACTGTTGAGCGGATATTATCAAACGGAGACTCTCGCGCAGGATGCAGGATGTCTGTCCGGTTATCTGTCTGCAACATTGATAGATCTATTATTAGACTTTGTAACCTGATGTGATGCGAATATAGATGTCTGTTTCTATTCCAAATTATACTTAATTGATAATTGTTATGGTTTCAGCGAGACGGTTAATACAGATAATATACATAACGTAGTTTATTGTTATACATCAGACAAAACTCAAATTGTTGAGTCCGTTTATCATACAAAATCTACGTAAAATTAAATTAGGTAGTTAATTTCATCATCTTACATTACATAATAGCTGATAATAAGTACTTTTAGTTTATCTCTGTGTCTCTGATAATAGTTTCACTACGCCTACTTAAAATAGTTTTAAAATAAGTAGATAATAGAATCCACGAATAGCAAAATTTCGTAATATTGTAGTTTGTTTGTTTGTAACTACAACACGGTTACAACACAAAAGGAAAGTAAAATTAAAGTAAAGTAAATTAGTACATTAACATTTATCTGGATCACCATTGGTCTGAAATAAAGATTTATTTATTTACTAGTTCAGTATTATTTTATTTAAGTCATCTTATCGAACTGATAGATAGATACCTAGCTTAGATTTTAACTGATGTTTGGTATGTTAACAAATTTTAGTATAAATCTATAGCGAATATATCCATGCCCTGTTATCAATATGCTGACATTTCCGACCCAGTCTCGTGAATGTTGTAGATAAGATTACACAGTTTACAATACCACCGAATGTATTTTATTTTGATAGCACTGTTTTAATATCTTTGAAGTACTTATTTCACGATATGAAACTGGGTCTTCATAACGTCTATGTAGTTCTGGAAAAGTTGAAGTCCATTTAGCAAAAAGTAAGTTAAATTTATCATGGATGGAAATTCAATTCAATTTATTTTTATTTTTAATAAAATATTTAAATATAAATAAATACGAGTGCGTTAGTTTTAATAAATACTGAATTCTCAGCCTATTGTTGCAAATGGCGGAAACCACGCAAAAATATGCTTCCTGATGTTCAAAATTATGATGACATGGTGTCTAATCCTGTTTAGTGCTAAACTCAATCTGACTATAGGCATGAAAATTCCGTAATTAAACTGAACTGATGCTAGGGGTAAGATTAAATTCGTAGATAAAACATAGCTGTTTGAATCACCACAATGCATTAAGTCGTCTCTCACCGAACGCGCGCTCTACCTGCGCGTAGGCAGACAAGTTTAACTTTACCCCTATCGCTTTCTTTTTCGTCTCATAGGCAGGATGTGGAGTTGTGGACCGTCCTGTCACTGCGCACGTCGTTGCAGGAATTTGTTCATAAGTATAAGCAGTGAAGTTAAAAACGTTTTACCTCTGTTATAAAAAAAACTAGCTTCCGCCCGCGACTTCGTCTGCGTAGACTTCAAAATTGGGTCCAGAGAGAAATAAAATGTTAAGGCAGCACCATCTAGTGACAGAGTAAAAAAATTAGTTTTAAGCCATTTTTCCGGGTACCCTCGAGTTTACCGGGATAAAAAGTATCCTATGTGTTAGCCGTGCTCTATCTATCTTCCTACCAAATTTCATCCAAATCCGTTCAGTAGTTTCGGCGTGAAAGTGGAACAAAAAACAAACATCCATAATTTCGCATTTATAATATTAGTAAAGATAGATGTGATTGTCGATTGAGTTTTTCGGATTCTTAGGAAGAAGTAACTCTGGCTGCTTAGGTACTTTCAGATGATAAAAAAATCCGTTTGCCAATTAAACTTCACTAATGATTTGTATTTCTTTCCATTATTATTCTTTCGTTAATATCTCACGTGCATAAAGTAAAATTATGAAACAGTTACAAACGAATAACGGACTTTATTGCGTTTGTGTACGTTCATCGCCGCTACAGGTGCTGAACCGATTTGTATGAGGTTTTGTAGGATTTTTGATTTATAACCCGGATAAACGTCTTGGATACTTTTTATATCGGAAGCAAGGGTTACCAACTTCCACAGGAACTTCGTACGAAAATAAATTCGACTCTTATTGTGGAATCGACTAAGAAATAAAACTGTTACACACCATATCCGCGCTACTATCACATACACATAACTATACTTTATTCCAATAAAAAAAAAGCAAAAGGTAAACAAACGTAGTATGCAGATGACATTGACATGTGTCAGTTCCATAGTAAGTTTGTTTACGTTTTGCTTTTTTTTGATTGGAATGAACCATATGTTTGTTTCCGTCCAAGTTTATATTATCCTGCATTCTTAATTAAAGTTAAATCCCCGAGTTTACGTCGGCAGTGCACCAGAAAAGTTAAAACAATCCACCTGTGGCCTGTGAATAAGAGTAAACAGGACGGAACAGGTTACGTGTTTTATGTCCCTCCCCTCCGTCCGACATTCCATTGATGGGGTCTGACGATGACGTTCCGAGACGCAGACATGTCGAGCCATGAATGAGTAAATACTCCTTGGAGACAAAAAAAGAAGAAAAAAAAGGTGAAAAACTTTTTTAAAAACCTTCTGGCATGCAGCGTGAGGAGATGTATTTCTGAGACAATTTTGATAATGGGCTTCCAACTCACAAGTTTTCGGGTTGCTGTGATCTTTCGGTGTAAGGGAGGAATGTTTAAATTGTGGCCCTCTGGAGATATTTTAATGAATGCCGCAAGTTGTGACATGATTAATGTAGTTTAAACAGACTTGTAACACGTAGACAGTTGTGAGAAACAAATTTTATAACGCGCGATATATTCGAAGAAAAACTTAATTAAAATATATTAAAATTTGGGTAATAAGCATGGATTAGGTAATAAACCGTCGTTATGTCTGTGTTTTTAAAATTACCTATTTCTACAAGCCTGTGTTTTAAACGTTACTTATTTCCATAAGTAAGTAAATTGAAACAAATTATGTCTATTAGAAATGTATTAAATATACGATCGTTCACAGACAGTAATAGATACAGAACGATAGATTTTTTATTTGCAAGTATAATTATTATTGCAGAAATCTAACTAATAAGCTGATATTACACGGTTCAATTTGGTTGACTAGTGTACTATCGGGTTTATTCATCATTTGGGTACAGTTTGTTAGGGTGGCATTACAGTTTTAAAAGGTTTTACCCTAGGCCTTCATGTTAAACATAAACTGTTATTTCGTTGATTTAAAACTGGAAAGTTGAGATGATCTTGCCTGAGCCTCATGCAATCTCATTATAATTATATCATTTGTACCATCATCATCAAACCAGCTGGAAGACATTTACTATTTTTGAACATGGGCCTCCATGCTTAAAATATACATACTTATGTATTTGAAGCTCTAGACAATTCAGCAACTTCTTGGAGATCAAATCTACTATCATGTAGACCAGGTCTGATCAATTCTTTAGAGGAAACTAATGTAGGTTATAACTGAAATATAATCTACGAAGTTTAAAGCGTTTACTAGTTTCTACAAACTTGTTTTTTTTACGGCATAGGTTGCAAAAGGCAAACGAGCAGACGGATCAGTAAAATATGCTAAAATCAACATTCATAACGTTCAAACCGATAAGTTGTCTTAGTTACATATCATGATTCATACCCATTAATTTGTGCCATTAATTACAGTCACATTTCTAACCAAATTAAAAATCTCCTATCCCCAGTAGTTCTTTCCACCATTTCATCTCGACACATAACTCTCCAGCGTAATCATACGACCTGAGGTCATGTTATTCTGGTAGCAAGATAAGGCCGGCACAGACGAATGGCTGGTGGGTTATCGCAAGCGATAGTAGGACCGGCAGACTAGTCCGATGACCCTTGAACGTGATTTATATTGTTTTCCACTAGAATCTGTGTGATATGAATTTAATGTGCATTTATGTGAAAGTGAAGTTCGCTTTTGTGTCCGATTTGCTTGAAATAAACAATGGATGTATCCTGACTTGAATAACATAGGCACAATGAAACCGCAGAACGGATGTAAGGTTATTTTATAACATATGTAAATAAGTAATAGGTATTTTTACAACGTGATACTTTTAAGTACATACTTACGTAATAAGGTATAGTATAAAAGGTGTTAAAACTTGTCATAATATATGGGGTATGTTGCTCATATAATTAAGCAACTTTTGCTCTACAAGTTTGTTCAAAAATTTTCGTCTTGGACCTTATCATACAATTCGATAAGCTAATTAGAATAGGTACGTTCGTCGAATCCAAAGCTTTAAACTATTTTATCAAATATTTTTTTTATGTTTTCGCTATAAAATATACGTTATCTAATGTAGATATTTATACAATTATTATCAAACAAAAAATTGTAGGAATTTATAGCAGGTATGACGTAATAGTTGACGTCGAGGACGAAGTCGCGACGAGACGGCGCTCGCGCCTTGCGTGAGTCACATAATGTGTCTACAGAACGACAGTTACAATGTCCAGAATCATCGACATAATATAATATCACGGTAACATCACAACACAATATGTATTTCGTGAATATTCGCTTTTTTTACGAAAAACCGGAAGATCGCGTACTCGCGTACTATTTTAACGCGATCGTTCGAAAAGCAAATTGTATTTTTACGAGACACTGTTACAATCGCGTAATTTTCGAATTTTACATAAGACGGTGTGTTCTGTAATACTCACATACCTACATATTAACGTAATAAATCACGTGAGTATACGGTTTTAATGAAGATACGCGTATTATGATCTTACGGTGAAAGTTTATGTTTCATATAAATTTTCAGGAAAGTTAGTTAATAAGTACTTATGTGGTGGCTCTTCTTATTGGCCTTGACATCTAGAACTCAGAGCTGTTTGATGACCATTTTGTGACAATGACAACCCATTACGTCCCCACTGCAGTGGCACGTGTCTCTTCCCATAACGCGGGGAGGTTAGGCTATATAATACTTCACACACGGGGGCCAAGACCGGATTGATGACCATTTACCATGCTGCAAACAGAGCGATTAAAATTCGACGACTAACTGGAAACTATTCTGTTTATACCCCACTTGAAGGGCTAGGTGGAATCTTAACGCCCCCCAAAGACCAATTGGCATGCATGCAGTCGAGGCAAGATCTTGCCTTCCGATACCAATCGGGAAAACGCATCGCTTTTCCTTAATTATGTCCCAGGCGAATCAGTATCTGTCGAGGTGTGTATTCGCGATATTGACTGAATCGTCTGTTGTTGTAGACGCGTAATACCAACGACGAGTATCTTCGCTTGTTAGGAATACACAAATATTATAGATAGCCAAATTTTGAAGCACTGCACAAAAATGTATTTCATTTGGTGGGCTGCTATTATTAAAACTTACTTATCTGCATTATACTTATTTTTTGCCTCTATAAATCTAGTTGATAAGCAAAAAGGATCCAGATGATATGATTCTATGGTTATATGATGGCTTTATTCACTTGAAAGGAACTAACTCCTTAATGTATACGTAAATTAGTGGCTATTCATGGACTGGTGTTTTATTTCTATGATATTCAGCAGCGTTTTATTCCCACACATTCGATTTGATTTCATTACATATTTATATTATTCAAATACGTGATAAGTGCATATTGCTTTGACCTCATTAATCGATATAAACGATATCAGCTTTCCGCATTCCTCAGGTTATGGTCATTTAGTCCGAATGCAAACCACGCAGAATCACTTGTTAGCATCGTTTATTGCAATGGAATCTAGAGCCAAATCATATTATAAATAGTAATTGATACACATCAGGCTGAATTTTCTTGAAATTAAGTTGTTAAATTGTAAATTCATAGTTTTTTTTTTAAATGGGATTCCGGAACAAGAGTTTCAGCATAATATGTGACCAGCTTCGGCAAGGGAAACGTAAAAGGGAAACAGTCCCTGAGCATTCCAGAAGTTTCCTTATTTGCGTTCCAGTTATTGGACCAGACGTATTACTAGGCTGAGTAATGTACTTTTAAGTTCCTAGTACCTTTACGTCTAAATGAAATCTATTTTGCAGAGTGTGGTTTCGATAGTTGTAACCCGAGATTGCCTCAAACGGATTTCGGGTTGTATGGAGGTATGCTAAGAGTGCTTGCGTGCCCGCATGCGTGCCGCCCGCAACTTATCATTTCAGTACATTTTTTAGGTACCTTTTATTGTCATGCGTGCCACACGCATGCGGGTCGCTTTGGAAAATCGTCGCCGCCGCACGCATGCGGGGCAGAAACCCGCGTGACTATAAAGGCGCTCTGTCTGTTTCGTTGGTTTAACCTGCATGCTACGATGCTACAGCAAAAACTTTTTCTACTTTGTACTGTGGTGTGATGGGTGATATTATGTGTCTTAGATTATTCTTGATTCTAGAGTACTTTATAGTGCAAAAATATGTTGTTATCACATAACAAACTATAGTTTGTTTTGAATGACATAATATCATTTATCAACACGAATATTGACTTCAATGTGGCGATAACAAATACCCAAATAAATAACCTTAAATCCGTATGTTTAAGATGTATGTATTTAAGACTTTTTTTATTGCATTGGTTTGTTTGTTTGTTTGTAATCTCTTTATTGTACAAAACATAAAACAGAACAATATTGCTTATAAAAGTAACATATTGTACAAAGGCGGACTTATCCCTGGAAGGGATCTCTTCCAGTCAACCTTTGAGCAAGTAACTTAAAAGGATATTACGGGTGGCATGTTCTGCACATACTCATACTAAACAATTACAAAGATAAAAAAAAAATGACTATACTAACTTAAAATAACATTTGAACACGAAAATAGATATAAGTAAAAAAAAAATCCTACGACTTATTATAGTTTATGGTAAACGTACTTAATATATAAACAGGTATAAAAAACATTATACAATACATACGTAGATCTAATATTATAAGGTAAATACATAATATAATTATAATACATACATAAGTAAAATAAATAAATATACATAGCTCAATTAAGGAACTTTGTTATATCCCCAGTGCTTCAGTAGGCTGGATTTGAAAGAGGATACAGAGGGACTGGTCCTAACATCGACTGGCAGGCTATTCCAAAGTCGCACAGCATGCACCGCGAATGAATCGGTGTACGTCTGGGACCTGTGTAAGGGAATCACTAAGGAAAGATTGGTACTTGAACGCAGGCGATCCCCCGAGGCAGAGCGGAAATAAAACTTATCACGAAGATAAGAAGGAGCATTAGAGGAAAAGAGAGCGTTATAGAGAAGAGTCAGCACGCTTACATCTCTGCGAAGACGAACTGGTAGCCAGTTCAGTTTGGACCGGAATTCCGAAACATGGTCGTATTTGCGCAAATCGTAGACAAACCTAATACACTGGTTTTGAAGGCGTTCCAGTTTATCAAATAGTTCTTCATTTGCGTCCAGAAATGCAACATGCCCGTAATCAAGAAGAGGAAGGAGAAGAGAACGAGCCAGCATAGCTTTTGTTTCTACGGGAAGAAAGTTTTGGAGACGTTTTAAAGAGTGAAGAGAGCCATATAACCTCCGACTCACCTCGTTGACATGTACAGACCAGGAGAGAGTTTGGTCAATAAATACGCCCAAGTTTTTTACCGAGGTGGAGAGAGGTATGGGAGCCCCGTCAAAGATAAGTGCAGGGAGTGGAGAGATATCAAGTTTTGAAATAAAATAGGGGCTACCAATCACAATGGCTTGCGATTTGGCCGCATTCACCAGGACACCAAACTCTCTGGCCCATTTAGCGATTGATGCAAGGTCGAGGTTGATCGTGTCGATGGCCTCTGAAATTTTGGAAATGGGTGCTGCCTTGTAGATTTGTAAGTCATCTGCATAGAGATGCAGAGAGGAAGTAAGGGACGAAGTGATGCCGTTTATAAAGATCGAAAAGAGGATTGGAGAAAGCACACCACCCTGAGGAACACCTGCATCTAGCGAACACCAATCAGATGAGCAGTCATCAATTGGTTCATTTCATCAATAAATAAACAGTGTTTTAAAATTAAGTCAGCATATTTTGGAGTACGCTTTTTGGGATATTTATTAAATTCAATCAAATATGGAGTGAAGGATAATTTATTGAACCTTAAATGAACTCCCATGAATCAAATAAAACCTTTAAAATTCAATTCGCAAAAACGTACCTGGCAATAAATTGAGTTTTATTACTTTCATATTGAATTATGACTCATTGCTAAAAATAATATATTGCACCTTGACCCGACATTCGCACTGAGTAAAAATAAATTCCATACCTCTTAAGTATCTACCTTAACAATTCCATCTAAAACGGCTTAAACACTAGGACATAGGCTACTTTTTAGGGTTCCGTAGCCAAGTGGCAAAAAACGGAACCCTTATGGATTCGTCATGTCTGTCTGTCTGTCCGTCCGTGTGTCACAGCCACTTTTTCCGAAACTATTAAGAACTATACTGTTGATACTTGGTAAGTAGATGTATTCTGTGAACCGCATTAAGATTTTCACACAAAAATAGAAAAAAAAATAATTGGGAGTTCCCCATACTTAGAACTGAAACTCAAATTTTTTTTTTCATCAAACCTATGCGCGTAGTGTATCTATGGATAGGTCTTCAAAAATGATATTGACGTTTCTAATATCATTTTTTTCTAAACCGAATAGTTTGCGCGAGAGACACTTCCAAAGTGGTAAAATGTGTGTCCCCCGCCCCCGTAACTTCTAAAATAAGAGAATGATAAAACTAGAAAAAATATATGATGTACATTACCATGCAAACTTCCACCGAAAATTGGTTTGAACGAGATCTAGTAAGTAGTTTTTTTTAATACGTCATAAATCGTAAACCGCAAATTACCTTTCATTCAATCAACTCAAATATAAAAAATATAGAGTTCAAGACATGTGTGATTATGAATTTATACGGAACCCTCGGTGCGCAAGTCCGACTCGCACTTGGCCGGTTTTTTAATTTACAGATGGAATTACAGTTAATGAAACCTCTTTTCTTTGAATTTGTTAGTTTAACTTTTCTCATGACATAAATACCTACAATTGTGTTGTTACCATGTTAGAGCATTAACTACACAATGACAATACACACTAATAATACTCTATAAATACACACTACATTTGACTACATACATACAAAATAATGGCAAATTAAGTAACAGCGATTGTAACTTTTTTTTTATTATGAAGATTGCCCGCAGCTTTGTATGTTTTAAAAAGTTTAAAAGTGACGAAATTACCGCTGATGGCTATCAGAATAAAATAAATTATAGGCTTTAAACTAGGTAACAACAAGGCTTCGCTTTAAAAAGTTGAACTTGTTTTGCTTTCCTTGCAAAGTAAAATTAAATGTACTTATACACATACACAACTATAACAAAGAGATAAAAAAAGAATAAAGAAAATTAAGAACCTTTTACGTGATATAGTTCTGTCATTATTTAAAATATAGTCTAAAAGAGAGAAAAAAAGGAGGTGAAGGACAATAAACAAAGCTGTCTTCATCATATTGTTCTAAGACTTGGACTGCCAAGAAAAGATCTTCATACAAATTGAAGAGCTGTTTGCTTTACCTAATGTGTCAACCATCACTACATAGTATAAAACAAAGTCGCTTCCCGCTGTCTGTCTGTCCCTATGTATGGTTAGATCTTGAAAACTATGCAACGTATTTTGATGCGGTTTTTTTTTAATAGATAGAGTGATTCGTTTATATGAGTTTATATCGAGTGATGAGTTTATATGTATATAATACATTGCACCCGTGCGAAGCCGGGGCGGGTCGCTATTTTTAAATAAATTATGTAACAAGTAAGGGTAGTCTTCCGCCACAAATGTTTATACCATTTATGACCACGCTGAATACGTTAAAAACAACCGACTTCAACCGCAACAACTCCAATTTTGCTATGTTTTTGTTGATTTTCTCAAAAACCGCTGAATCGATTTCGATAAAATTTATATGGGACCACCTGTGAAGTATATACCCTTTTAAACAAAAAAAGAATTTTCGAAATCGGTTCAGGCGTCTTCGAGTAATCGGTGAACATACATAAAAAAATAAAAAAAATAAAAAGATTCCGATGAATTGAGAACCTCCTCCTTTTTTTTAAGTCGGTTGATAAAAGGAGGCTCTAGCCCAACTTACTGTGTATGCCTTGGTTGATAAATAAACGTAGTTTTAACTTGTTTTTAGGGTTCCGTAGCCAAATGGCAAAAAACGGAACCCTTATGGATTCGTCATGTCTGTCTGTCTGTCTGTCTGTCCGTATGTCACAGCCACTTTTTTTCCGAAACTATAAGAACTATACTGTTGAAACTTGGTAAGTAGATGTATTTTGTGAACCGCATTAAGATTTTCACACAAAAATAGAAAAAAAACAATAAATTTTGGGGGCTCCCCATACTTAGAACTGAAACTCAAAAAATTTTTTTTCATCAAACCCATACGTATGGGGTATCTATGGATAGGTCTTCAAACTATTCAGTTTAGAAGAAAATGATATTAGAAACCTCAATGATATTGAGGTTTCTAATATCATTTTCTTCTAAACTGAATAGTTTGCGCGAGAGACACTTCCAAAGTTGTAAAATGTGTGTGTCCCCCCCCCGTAAGTTCTAAAATAAGAGAATGATAAAACTAAAAAAAATATATCATGTACATTACCATGCAAACTTCCACCGAAAATTGGTTTGAACGATATCTAGTAAGTAGTTTTTTTAATACGTCATAAATCGTAAACCGCAATTTACCTTTCATTCAAGTTACAACGAACTACAAAAACTTTTATATTATGTTACTTGCTGCTACGGAACCCTTCATGGGCGAGTCCGACTCGCACTTGGCCGCTTTTTTTTTACTTTACTTTATTTGGCCACATTTATGTGGAGATTTTAAGAATTTTATTTGAGATTTCAGTAAAATCTTCTTATACTTCATTTGTTTTTTGTTTAGGTACTTAAAAAAACGTAAACAAACTTGACATGTCTTTTTATTTATATGTGAGTGTTTGAATTCTGATACTTCTTGCAAATGTAGGTACTAAGTTTCTTTTGCATTTCTATTAAACACGTAATACATTCTACTCGTTTGAGAATTTTAACAACAATTTTAACAAGGTATCAATAAAAAGACATATCAAGATTGTTTACGTTTTTTTAAGTACCTTAACAAATGAAGTATAATATCAGTTCTTTTTTGTATGAGGTATGTAAAAGTATCAATCAATCGGTTTACACCATGTTCCCGACTCCCGTGTCGCATAATTATTATTATAAAAAGAGTTCTGTGCCCTGTATAAATAAACAACAAAACAAACAAAGAAAATTTTAAAACCAATTCTTCTCTCATATAATCACGTCAATGATCAGATAAGCAGAATTATAGGCGCATTACGGTACTGGGAAAATGTAAAATATGCAAATGTAGGCATGGCTACATGACTACGCTCCAGTTACTGGCGCAAAAGTTATATGTGAAATATATTTTGTTCATTGACCCAGTTTAAACAGTCGTGAATCGTTATGAAAGTAAATATACCGAACTTAAATAGTAGCAGCTACATTAAATTTTAAAATTCATAATTTTCCGAGTGATTTGTGAATGTTGATGGTTACACGACTGGTCAAGCGCAGGGTAATGGTTTTTCGAGTGTAAATATGTGTTTGCGATTGTATGTACATATGTATTTATGTTCCAGACGTAGCCAAAACGGCATGGATTTTAAAGTGTATGGAGGCAAGATAGCTAGTTCTCCATTGCGTTGGGAAATGTTAATAATAGGTACTTAATAAAAGAGTAAGTGACATCGGTATCATCATCACTTACCCCCAGTTGAGAGAATGCCAAGGGCTTAACAATTGTGGATTAAAAAAAGTGCTAGTTTTCGTGTATTCATCCGTGTTATCTCACTATATACAAATGCGAAAGCATGGATGTTTGTTTGTTCCACTTTCACGCCGAAACTACTGAACGGATTTGCATGAAATTTGGTAGGTAGATAGATAAAGCACTCTGCTAACACATAGGATACTTTTTATTTTAAGGAATGCTTAAAAACTTAAAATTTTTACTTCGTCACTAGATGGCGCCACCTTAACATTTTCTTTCTCTCTGGACCCAATTCTAAAGTCCTCGCAGACGAAGTCGCGGGCGGAAGCTAGTATTGTAATATTTTTAAATAGGTTATTTGCGTTTTGGATAGATAGTAAGTATGTATAAAATAAATGACTCGATCTGCCTACTTTCTTAGAGACCTATAGCTAGAGCTGAGTAGTCCAACACACTTAAGAAACATACCAATAAAAACGATCAGAACTTAGTGTTATTGATGCTTATAGCAGATGCCCTAACTCTGGCTTTCAATAGAGTATAGTATATAAACTATAGTACGGAAGCATTTGCGACATTCTTGAATGTTGAGTACACTTGAACATTGTCCGGCAAACTGCGTTCCAAAGGTTTGTAAGGGCTATTGACTTGCGGAAATGGTGTAAGGGTCCAAAACGCTTGCACTGTTCTTGACTTTACGAGTAATTGCTGGTTTTGAAAGTATAATTTTGTTGGTTATGTTTGGTCCATATGTACAATATAAGTGGAAAAAGACGGGTTGTGAAAATTACACATATTTCTCTATTTATACGTAGCAAATGATTGACCACTTTTAAAGTTATCATGAAGTAGATAGTTATTAAGCAATAACTATTATTGTTACGTTTTTATAGCTGTAACAGATATCACACCTTTATAATACCATAGATAATCATCATCAAAGACGCTCACTGCTGGACAAAGGCCTCCCCCAAGGATTTCCACACCGACCGACCTGCGCTGCCCGCATCCAGCGGCTTCCCGCAGCCATATTTAATACGAAATAGTAATTTACAACACATATTTGCTATGAATATTGTTGTTATCTTGCATTCATAAGGTGGCATAACCATTAAAACATTATAATAAAATATAACCCCTCACTTACAGGTGTAAAATTCTAAACTCACATGTCTTATCTTGACACGGGCATTGGCAAAAATGCAGCCAAGCAGGATTGACAGCTGTCGTGCGATATTTCAAGACAACGGGTCTACGTCTGCAGCTTTACATAACAAGTCCGGTAGCCTCGTCCATTACCCGATAGCTGGCCCACGATATTGGCATACCATCAATGTTCTTCCAGTAAAGTTACTAAGTGCTTCAAGACGTGAAACTTTCTTGTCTTTTTTTCTTTTTCTTGCGTTCAGTTTGAAACCCCGTTCAAGATTACGTTACTTTTCAGAACCTAAAGTTCTTTAACAGCTAGTGCTTCCGCCAAGCTGCTGAGTTTAGGATTCGATTTTCAAACAGCTTTCGTTATTCCAATTTCAATTCAAACGTTCCACTCAAAGTTAGCCCCTGGTTTAACGGAAGCAAAGCTTTACTGTGTAAACTGAAGTTAAACTGAAGTCGTCCGGGGATTAGTCTGAACTCTGAGGCCAAGTTCCAACAACGAACCAATTAAAATACTTACCTATTTGTTTACGAACAAGCTTAATAGCTTCAGCTTTTATCTTCCAAAAATCTAATCTCCTATTTGACCCGTAGCTTATTCGTGACAAATTCCTGAGAAAATTCCATAGCCATAAAGTTGGCAATTTCACCATTAGAACGTCCATTTCATTATCACGGTCGCGTAGAGTCGAAAATTGAACGGGCAATTTTACGGACGTTAACAATTGTTACCGTTCTTTTGTCGGACGAAGCTTAGATGACGGTCTTAGGGTTAACACTAAAGGTTATATGAGGCATGACGTAAGAGGTCAGAGATTATTTGATTTAAACGTCCAGAATGACCTTGTTAAATCTAGCGTCAATTTAATTATCAAATTCACCAACCGTGCTTTCACGATGATTAATGTATTGACTTAATTTTAATATGAGGCCGGTAAATTACAAACAATGAAAAATGACAATGTGGAATTCTCAAACAATGGCTAAAGCTATTGGATCGGGAAACTATTAAACGTTACGTTTATTGCTGGTATTTCCCGAGCAATTATTCGGTGCTACTCTGGCAACCCTGTCCAATATGGCGGCCGTTTCCTATATAAAATTTGAAGTAATTGCCGCTTTGTCGGCATCGCTTTGGCCCATCGGTGAGTTATTGGGTCTCCTTTGTAATTACACGTTATTAAGAGTTTAGATGTGAATGGTATTCACCGGGTCCAATTGAATCGAGTGGAACCATAGATTAGTGACGCTTCTATGAGCGGAGTGTCATGGCTTTGTCTCGGATGTAATGATCCTGGTACTAGATAAAGATCGGAGTACGATAATGGAGTCAGCTACACTATCTTTTGATTTTCGTTTATACATGTGCTTTATTTTTTGTTCTATTATTTCATTGTATTTCTTTGTTCAGTTGAAAAAAAATCTGATCAATTTGTATGAAGATACCAAACTTTTTTTGCGATTTGACTTTGGGTTCCTTGGGGACAGTTGATGAAGTTGATCAGAATCAGGAGTAGAAGCACAAATTACATTTTGACGCACGACTAGATTTACAGCCTGTATTGTACTGTATATAGGGTCCTTAAGAAATACCTGAAAAAAAATTTTACCACGGTTTCTACTCAAGAAACTGAACAACTCTCCCCACGAAACCTATACTCAATTCGCAAAAACTTTTTTTGGCTTTCTCATACTAATCAATCAACTGATTTTGTATGAGAAGTTCAAAAAAAATTTGCGAATTGTATAGGTTCCTTGGGGAAAGTTGTTCAGTTTCATGAGTATAACGCACTGTTAATTTTTTTTAGGTATTTTAGAAGGACCCTATACTATAGATATATTATAATAGACCCAGACACTGAGCAAACAAACTGCTTATCAAAGCAATGTTTGCCCTGGGTGGGGATCGAACCCACAACTCTCAGATCAGTAGTCTTCCCGAGCTTTGAAAAGGGACCCGTGGCCCAGCAATGGAGACTTTTAACGGTATTGAGTCAACCAGAATACCTATAACCTGTCCTGTTCACAGTATTTCACCTGCCGCATTCCTTTCAGTTGTTCTAGCCTAGCTAGACGAGACCTAGCTCCGTTAGTAGCTATTGTCTTGTCGCGTAGGTCAACGAACATACTGTTGTCCATGTATGTTCCTTAAAAGTATTCTTAATGACAAATAACTGTTCCGTTTCGTTGAAAAATATACATAAGAGATTTTACATTTATGTGTGAAGGCCCAGCCCCCCCTCAATTCCCCCCATCCCCCATCCCATTTCAAAGGCCGGCAACGCACTTGTGACTCCTCTGGTGTTGCGGGTGTCTATGGGCGGCGGTAATCGCTTACCATCGGTGATCCGTCTGCTCGTTTGCCACCTATCACATAAAAAAAAAGTATTTACGATAGATTTAGAGATAGGATATTGTTTAACCACTTTTTATAATAATTATTTATAAGTGAATTATTATAATTGTATTTCTACAAGAATATGTAGGTATCTACCCTGTGATATTACTGCCTTATCAATACATACCTATGCCATCTAATCTAACTGTGACCGAATTCCTTCTATTGAAAAATGATATAGATTTGATTGCTCAATCAGTTGAGAGTGGGAAGACAATTGATAAAAATATCGGTTTTGAGGAAAATACATACATTTTTTATTATTTTTTATGGCAGAGGTGGCAAACGAGCAGACGGATCACGTGATGGTATGCGATTACCGCCGCCCATAGACACCCGCAACACCAGAGGAGTCACACAGATATAGTACTTTTTAGGGTTCCGTAGCCAAATGGCAAAAAACGGAACCCTTATGGATTCGTCATGTCTGTCTGTCTGTCTGTCTGTCTGTCTGTCCGTATGTCACAGCCACTTTTTTTCCGAAACTATAAGAACTATACTGTTGAAACTTGGTAAGTAGATGTATTTTGTGAACCGCATTAAGATTTTCACACAAAAATAGAAAAAAAAAACAATAAATTTTTGGGGCTCCCCATACTTAGAACTGAAACTCAAAAATTTTTTTTTCATCAAACCCATACGTGTGGATCCCCTATCTATGGATAGGTCTTAAAAAATGATATTGAGGTTTCTAATATCATTTTCTTCTAAACTGAATAGTTTGCGCGAGAGACACTTCCAAAGTTGTAAAATGTGTGTGTCCCCCCCGTAACTTCTAAAATAAGAGAATGATAAAACTAAAAAAAATATATGATGTACATTACCATGCAAACTTCCACCGAAAATTCGTTTGAACGATATCTAGTAAGTATTTTTTTTTTAATACGTCATAAATCGTAAACCGCAATTTACCTTTCATTCAAGTTACAACGAACTACAAAAACTTTTATATTATGTTACTTGCTGCTACGGAATCCTTCATAGGCGAGTCCGACTCGCACTTGGCCGCTTTTTTTTTTACTTAAATTTTTAAATTATTTAATGACTCGTTCGAAATGTAACCACCTATGTTAACGAGTGGTTCATGAATGCAGTTGTAATGTTTTAATGCATCCCCACCGCAGACGGTCAAAGTTCGCTGTCTGGGGCGACTCCATTATTAATAATCGCCATAATTGTGGAAGAATGGTTTGTTGTTAATTAATTATAAGCGGTTTTAACTGACTTCAAAAAAAGGAGGTTCTCAGTTTACAATTACAATTCATTTATTTTGCATAAAATGTGGTAAAAAAGAAATTACAAAAAGTGGAAAAATGCTATGGACCGCACACTTTACCAGAAGCTGGCATGCAAAAATAATGTAGGCACATATAAATATAAAAATAAGATTAAAGTTGTCAAAAGTATTTGGGTAGCAACTAGTCATTAAAATTTTCCTCCACCGAATTCTATTTCTGTATCAACCAGTGTTTAAGATCCTTTTTAAAAACCTTTAGAGTCAGAGACTTCTTGCTATCACTCAGCTTATTAAAAATCTTAATTGCCATTAGAAGACTATTCCTGCTGTACAGAGTTGTTGATCTAGAAGGAACTGCTAGTCTGTGAGGTAATCTGTTTGCAAAATTACATGTGTCACTACGCTTTTTAAAGAGTTCCGGTTTCGTTTTTATAAATACGCACAGTTCATAAATATACAAACATGGGACGGTGAGCAGATTCAATTGCTTAAATAGTGGTCTACACGAGGTGAGAGCATCAACATTGCCTGTATGTTTTGTTTGACCTGTATGTTTGTCCGGGATTATCTCGCGTTTGGTTGAACCGATTTTAATGCGGTTTTCAGAAAAGTATTTGTTACATTTAGGAGAAGGTTTTAGTATTTTAACCGACTTCAAAAAGAGGACGTTCTCAGTTTGACCCGTATGTTACGCGATTGAAGTCGGTTTTTTGACGCTTTCAGCGTTGTCGATTATTGGTGTTTTAGGTAGGTATTTGGCATAATGAGTTTGTGGTAAGATATAGATTTTGTAGTCTCCTGATAGATTTATCCCAATCACTTAATTCAGCAAGATTGATAACCACAATAATAAATAACCCATCAAAACGCAGCCTGGGATGCCAGCAAAAACCATAACCAATATAGATAACTAGGCTTGTTTGATCCGCGCTATCGCTTTTTGTGGTGTATTTTTTACTAAATTCGAACCGTACAAGTCAAATATTTGTATTACACATGTTAGTCGTTGTGTAAAAACGAATGTTTAAAAAAATGAATTTACTATTATTATTCCATACATATGCTGTTAACAAAATAGATGTAGATCTCGAAAACTGGAGTTTTACTTACCTATCATACATGATAACAAGTTTTGTTCTTTACTGAATATTGTAGTTAAATATACAGGGTGTTAAAAAAAGTGCGTTTGAAATTTTAAGGGGTTACTCAGAATAAAGTACAGAACCCAGGAAAAATATTGAAAAAATTCGCTCTTCAATTTTTTTTTGCAGTTTTTCATAGAAATTCTCGATTCACTATTTAGATTTAGTATGAGAATCTGAAAAAAAAATTGAAGAGCGAATTTTTTCAATATTTTTCCTGGGTTCTGTACTTGATTCTGAGTAACCCCTTAAAATTTCAAACGCACTTTTTTTACTATCTTGTATACTGAACTCTAATAATGTTGTTGATCAAGAATCATGTCATAGTTGAAACTTACTCGCATTTTCATACCAACTGCTTTGACGTTGTAGGAAAACATCGTGAGGAAACCTGCACATCTGATTTCTATATGTGTATGACGCTGCCGTTGCGTGTAAATGTAAATGCCCTACACGTGACCGCGGGTAATGCTAAGTGCAACACTAGGCAACCGCCGTCTATGCCTTGTAGATGGGACGGTTAAATGTGTATGTATGTATTGTATTAATGATTTATTGCACACAAGGAATTTACATAACATATAAAATATTGGATTATGTGTACAAAGGCGGTCTTATCGCTAGAAGCGATCTCTTCCAGACAACCCTTGGCAGAGGATAAAAGATTACATGAAGTACTGGTAGCGATAGTGCATGAATTATTTGAGCAATGTAACAAAGTATGTAAATAGATTAAAGATAATATAATTATATAAAAATTACACAGAATATTTGATATTTATAAATATCTAACATGTTGCAATAATATATATAAATATAGTATATATACAGTAATAGATATATAAATACTAAGAGATGTATATATATATATATATATATATATTAATAACAACGCACATAATTACTGGGCAAGGAGAAATTCTTTAAGACGCAGCTTAAACGCTGCGTCTCATTATGACGAATTTGGGGAGGCAGAGTGTTCCATAGCAGGGCGGAAGGTACAGTAAAGGACTGACCATAGTATTGAGAGCGACAGAAAATAGGTTTCAAAAGATTGTCCCCCTTAGACCTTAGTGCTCTGTCGTAATCAGACCCAAGATATGAGAACTTTTCTTTCAGGTAGACAGGTGAATTGGGGTTGTAGAGAATATTGAATGAAGATGAAAGTTTCGGCGTTCGCGTATTGGTAACCATTTTAGCTGCGCGCGATATTCCGATACATGATCGTATTTACGAAGTCCAAATATAAAGCGAATACACACATTTTGAAGTCTTTCCAGCTTTGACTTAAGGTCTTCGTTAAGATCAGGATAGCTCGCATCGGCGTAATCTAAAATGGGTAGAAGGAGGGACTGAGCTAGCTCAATTTTAGTTTTAAGGGGAAGTAGATTTTTCCAACGTCGTCGTTTAAATGTGCCACATGAGAAGAGCGTAATATTTCCAAACCAGTCATATCATTAAAAAATGTCCACTTCAATAAAGGCCTCCTCCTAAAACTACTCAAAACAATTCTGAGCCACATGTAATTCATCCAGGGTGTTCTTGCATGATTCACCAAACAATCTGTCAAGTCAACAACTCGCAAATTAAGCAATTTACTTTAAAATATCGGACTCGATAACGTAAAAAGCCTTTAGCACAGCTTGTTCGGTTAGGTTATTCAGACTAATTATAGTTAGCAGCTAAGCCAATTTGTGTCCCTTCGAAAACAGAACCCTGGCTATAGACAACAATAACCCACAACTGTCACATAAATGTCGCAATCCATGAACTGAACATTTGTCGCTGTATTTCCTATAAAAACTTAGATCAATACTAGCTACACTATACCATATTTTTATTAGTATAGAATCAGGGTTTCCCCAGGGCAATAAACTTTGAAACGCTTAGGCTCGCTTCACACGTTGCGTCTGACACGCAACGGAAACGCATGGATGTGGAGTATTGTGGACTCCTTCGTTGTGCTTTATTGTACACTGTGTTATTTCGTCATTCATTATAATGAGTCATTTATATAAGAGTTAAAATTTTTGTGGATGCAGATAACGGATCTTACGTAGTTTTATAGGTATGTAGGTGTTGTTTTCTAATAAAATTGAAATAAACTTTGTCAGAATTAATTTTGATTGTTACGATAAACGCTCTACACCAAAAAGACTAAACAATATATTCTGACAATGCCATTAAGGAAGCTTGAATTGGCATTATTAAAATAAAATTGTGATCTATATTTTATTTCTTGATAACTGTTATCTTATTTGGTTAAACTCTATGACATTTTATAGTCTACGCACCCAGTCCCCCATTGTAAGCCAGCTTCCATTTTCGGGATCGTAATTATGTCACTTACCATGATGATTCCAAGAGCGTACCAATATTAGTGGATTTATCTTAAAAGAATATAACTATAAAGCTTGCCATGCATAGTTTTTATTTGTGATCAAATTACACTTCGACTAGTTACCACTTTCCCACAAACGCATAAAGCTTAGGTTATATTAATGGTGTCCACGCACGCCAAAGCGCAGTAGAATTTTATCGGACAAGATATCACATTTGTGGGCGATGATCCAACAACAGTAAATGTTATCTTACATACTGGAAACTAATTATGAAAGGAAATCAGAACCAACAAGATATAAGTAGGTCGCTGGAATAACTGGTTCAGATCCGGCTCGAAGGACCAAAAATGTGCAGGAAAGAGTGATGGAAACCACTGGTTTTTACAATTTCCCATTAGTTCAGTTCTGCAAATGTTCAGTGGTATATATTTGTTATTTCCTGTCTATAGAAAAAAATAGAAAAGAATATCTACCTATTCAGTCACCTGTACAACTGAATTAGTGGGAACAAAGGTAAAAGAATATATGTATAAGCGAAACGGTCGTACACGCTGAAGAAACAAAATGGCTAAATGTGTGTATGTATACAATATAAAAAAAAAGAAAATAGAACTGTTGAGTTTATAGTCAGTTGCAGTCACATTTAAATCAATCCGGACTTGAGCCCTTATCGTAAAAGGTCGCAAAAAGGACAGCGACCCACCTAATCGAATATCGTTTACGTGTAGTAGCATTATCTATAGTGGAGTACATCATCAATGATTTGCTGATCCTTCATATAGATTTTAAATCTTTTTTTGATGTGTCCAATACTGTAGCTCTCGGAGAAACGTCGTAGGGAAACAGCCTACAGCTTAGGTAGCATTGCTGAGAAACTATTCCGAAATTGGGCGGCCCGAGACCTACCTTAGTACTCGGTGGGGATTATCCTGTTCTGTATGTGTATAAAATACCTTAAGTACCTGCGATTAAAAAAGTCAAACATGTCATTTAGCATTGACGATTGTTAATTACCTCAAGTCAGATATAACCAATTTGATAAAAAATCCTGTTATGAAGGTGGTGAATTTTAGGACAGTGCACAACATTGGTCAGGAAATCCTATAGGTTATCTAGTAATTAACTTTAAGAGAGGCGAACTGTACGAATGGTCGAGTACATAAATACACACGTAGTCACGAAGATACAAATGTTGTCCTTTGCTACAGAGTTCAAAACAACAGCTACTTATGTCTGTAAATTAACAAATAACATCTGACAGGAAAAACAAATACACAAAACAAACACCCACGGTTTGCTCATCGATATGTAATAATAACGGACCACCACTGACCGTTTATGTCACATTGTGAGACTCGATCCACAAATAAGTACTTTAAACTCACTCAGAGAATGTAGGCTTTTAGCAAAGTCATTCACACTATTTAAACTGGGGCTTATACTAAGAAACCTAAAAACATAACTCAAAGTACATAACCTTAGCAATGAAAAAAGTATCCTATGTCAATCAGGAATTCAAGGCGAATTTAATGACATGTCGCATTTAGAGATCCATAAGGCCGATTTGGCTACAGACTGTAACAGCGAAACGCACACACATACACTTGAAAAACACCACACCTCCACTTATGCAGTCGGGTAAAAACTAAATAAAAACTAAAACTTTACTTTTCAAACATACTTCCGCTGATCCGCAAATTAGTGGTTAGGGTTTTTCGGAAAAGTTGTTAGTTACAAGAGTAGTATGACTAACTAGTGTTACTACCTTATACAGAAAAGGGCGTTATCGATATCATGGCGACAATTTATTTTGCCGCTAGGTGTAGGTTCTCTGAAAATGGCACGGAATGAATAGGTGTGACTGCGACTCTGAATGTAAATGCATTATTCTGTGGGACCTGCATTATGAATGCTAATGCAATGTTAAATTCCTTACACACGAGTTGTGTGGGTAACTTTGGTTGGCACTTGCCGCTGCTGCATATTCTATAGTGTAGGCAATTATTTATAGGCAAATAAGGCTTTGTATCTTTGCCTCTGGGCTGGTGACTTGATGGTCTAGTGTAGTGTTTTTCAACCTTTTGTAATACACGACCCCTTTACAAGTTAAAAAAAATCTTGCGACACCCCCAGGGGGTCGCGTCCCACAGATTGAAAAACACTGGTCTAGTGGATAATGCTCCTGACTTAGAACTCATTCTATATTAAGTCAGGCATTTTATGATGAATTGTGTAGGAATGACGCAAGTTTGTTATAATTTGTAATTAAGTAATATGTTAATCTATGATATGTTTCACAATGTGACGTAAATAAACAGTCATTCTTATTTTTTTTTTTAATAAAAGGTGATGTATGTATTGGGATTATTTAAGGTAATTTTACTCTAAGTTGAACATCATGTTAGTCTTCTTGTTTTATTTATTAAAAAAAAACTTATTCAATTAAAATTATATTTGTTTTATTGTAAATATATTGTATATAAACTATATAACCTATAAACATTGATATAACCGTTGTCGGTACCGCTTCTAAAAGAAAGTATTTTTTAGAATTTTATCATATGAAATTAACTTGGTAAATACGACTAGTTTTATTCTATCCTGTTAATTTTATCTTACGTTAAATTAGATATGTGTTAAGAAGACTTAAACACACGAAACTAATTTCCGGGCCAAGCATAGCCAATTAATATTAAAGTTAATCTCGATATATTTGGAACGTACCTAATGTATGAAAATATATACTATAAGTACATAACTATATCATGAATAATGAAACTAACTGTATAGTAACCTAGTCTTATTAGGTAATCTAGGTCTATTTGAGAGCTTGTTTAGACCTAGTCGGCTATTACGAATTAATTAGACACAATGCCTACTGTTGCTAATTAATGATCAAATTACACCCAACTTGGTTAACTCGCGACCGACCCCCCCAGGGGGTCGCGTCCCACAGATTGAAAAACACTGGTCTAGTGGATAATGCTCCTGACTTAGAACTCATTCTATATTAAGTCAGGCATTTTATGATGAATTGTGTAGGAATGACGCAAGTTTGTTATAATTTGTAATTAAGTAATATGTTAATCTATGATATGTTTCACAATGTGACGTAAATAAACAGTCATTCTTATTTTTTTTTTTAATAAAAGGTGATGTATGTATTGGGATTATTTAAGGTAATTTTACTCTAAGTTGAACATCATGTTAGTCTTCTTGTTTTATTTATTAAAAAAAAACTTATTCAATTAAAATTATATTTGTTTTATTGTAAATATATTGTATATAAACTATATAACCTATAAACATTGATATAACCGTTGTCGGTACCGCTTCTAAAAGAAAGTATTTTTTAGAATTTTATCATATGAAATTAACTTGGTAAATACGACTAGTTTTATTCTATCCTGTTAATTTTATCTTACGTTAAATTAGATATGTGTTAAGAAGACTTAAACACACGAAACTAATTTCCGGGCCAAGCATAGCCAATTAATATTAAAGTTAATCTCGATATATTTGGAACGTACCTAATGTATGAAAATATATACTATAAGTACATAACTATATCATGAATAATGAAACTAACTGTATAGTAACCTAGTCTTATTAGGTAATCTAGGTCTATTTGAGAGCTTGTTTAGACCTAGTCGGCTATTACGAATTAATTAGACACAATGCCTACTGTTGCTAATTAATGATCAAATTACACCCAACTTGGTTAACTGAATATTGAATAAGGTATATCTCGCGTGTAATGATTTTATAATTGGGTTCAAATAAAGCGTATGTTTCCGTTAATCTAACTAGTGGTGCCGATGAATAATAATTATTTAATAAATTAATACAATTAAGAACAATAAGACTAACTGGAACGCGATGGGGCACTGTCATATCTTGTAACTTAGAAAATACTATACATACATATAAGGTATTAACAAATTATCTAGCATTACTTATACTGGGTCTTCTACTAGTGAAACTGAACAATTTTTACTAAGGAACCCATAGTCAATTCGCAAAAATTTTTTGGACTGTTCTAACAAGTCTATCACCTGATCGGCCCATTTAGTATGGAAAGTATTTTTTATGGGTTCCTTGGTAAAAGTTGTTCAGTTTCACTAGTAGAAGCCCCAGTTTAATTAATGCTAACTAATTTTTTTACACCTTATATACATATATAAAAATAAACATTTACGTTCTTCTCGGATAGTAGTGTAACAACCTTATTAAAACTAGACATTATACGATATTATTAACTTTACTAACAATTGTTAACTTCCTACAGTATCTATGAATACGCAATTGCTTCAGTTAGTTCCGTAGTTCGTACTCACTCATAATATAACGTAACGCAGTTGTGTCATAAACTTTAGAAATTTATCGCGAGTTAGACAGTTAGGAGATATTGTAAAAATAAAGGTACGTTCCTGTTGTTTTCCGTAGTTCCATTGGACGTCCCATTGATAGGACGTTGGAAAAAATATTTTTTTTTATATCTGGGACAAGATATCTAGGACAAATCACACACGGTCATCTGGCCCCAAACTAGGATTCCCTGTATCTTGGGAACCAGAGACTGATAAACATACACATATACTTTTAAATACATACATATATAGATATAATACACCTAGACTCAGAGCAAACAATTCTGCTCATCACAGAAAAGTTTGCCCTGTGTGGGGATCGAACCCACGACTCTCGGATCCAAGGTCAAGATCGCTAACCACTTAGCCATCGAGTCAGTCAAGTCAATTAACCGTAGAACCATACGACGAAGACGCCGTCTGCTTTGGCTAAAAGAAGCCAAAGCGCTGATTTTCAGCCGGTGCATGTGTGGTATCTATCTATATCTACATACTGTCTATTGTATGTTTACACGGGACATTTAAATTTTTTATGTTGGCTATTACAACATGTATAATACAATATTTTGGGTCACAAAACAGATTTGTTGAAGTGACGACTCATTACTAAGTCAAGATTGACGCGTCAT
This sequence comes from Coleophora deauratella, assembly GCA_958295455.1. Lineage (NCBI taxonomy): Eukaryota > Metazoa > Arthropoda > Insecta > Lepidoptera > Coleophoridae > Coleophora > Coleophora deauratella. Next base: position 2,656,086 of record OY282403.1, on the reverse strand, counting down.
CAGACGTTGACGTGTGGCCTTTATGGCGTTGTAATAAAACACACATGTCATATTATTTGATGGGCCGTGACAGAGTGTTGTTTTATAGTCAGTGTGTGGCTGTCTGACATAAATATGTGGCGAGTTGTCACTGTCTGAAGCAGTGATCTTGGCGGAAAGGTTACCTGTGGTTGGTTGGTTGCCGGGACTCTGTACCGAGTGCACGTCTGTTGAGTTAATTTTACAATTATTACCATTTTAGAATAGCTTCAACGTTATTTTTGTGATGGAGAAATAGCTGTGGTTCAGATTCCGAGATAATCAATAATAAGAAGAGGATTAACTCGGGGGACTGCTCCGTTTTCCGAGTGCCAGCAGCAAACCACCACGTGGAGCGTCTTTAAGTGCCCATCACCCTTAGAGCCGTGACATTCATTTGACATTGCGTTTCGCCATTAATGTATTGAAGATTCTCCCAAATACTCACTTATCTCTTTAACTTGACATTGGCAAAATCACTCTTTATTATTGTGGAATGCCATAGAGAAAAGAAGAAGATTACCTATGTTTACGCGTATGTGATAAGCCTCTTTAGGTTCTCATAAAATTCTCTCACATTTGCTTTAGATTCTCAAAATTATGTTAATGCATTCTCATCTCATCGAAACCCGCTCTGACGAACGGCACTGAATACCTATGCAGCCCTTTTGTTTTAGTTTTAATTAAAATCTCAGCGCCCGTACCCCGGGGTGATAACTTCCTTTGATATGCTAAGGCACGGCAACGGGGTCCCATAATACTGTGTTGCTATGTTAAGTTTTCAGTTATTTATACAGCGAAATAACGTCAAAATAGATGAATAGAAGAAATCACCTATAGCGAAATTACGTCAATAGAGATGAATAGAAGAAAAAACATGACAAAACAGTGTCGACACCAAATGGTTGGGGACAAGATAGGGAACTTCAATTTCGTTTGTAACCTACGCTCGATAAACGAAATAAAGTTAAAATCAGATGTTTTTTTTAAGGATAAAGTATTTTACATAGTTCTATCACCGCACCACTCGCCGTCGGATTGGAATTCATCCCCACCAGTTAAAGCCAAATTGGACTCGAACCGTAAGGTTTCAGAGGAGCTTCTTACCGAGAACCCTCAAGCTGTGGAATGAGCTCCCACCCGAGGTTTTCCCTGAGGGCTATAGTATGAGACTCTTCAAGAAGGGATTGAAAAGGTATTTGAAGGATCGGCAAAGTATTGATAGCACCTCTGGTGTTGCAAATGCCCATAGGCGGCGGCAACCACTTTCAATCAGGTGGGCAGTCAGCCTTTTGCCTTCCTATACAATAAAAAAAAATTGTAACAATTAATTGCTTATTATAATACTTACAGGATAAATAAATGTAGGATCCGCTTTCTGGGATCCTAATAACTTGATAGTGTTTGCTCTACAACTTTGTAGAAATCGGATCGAAAATTTTAGTGTTTTTCTCATACAAATGAATCATCTAATATCTATTTAATAGTTCTTTAAAACTACTATACAATCATATCAATTACTAAAGTTGGCTGGAAGATATCCTCTGTCACCTTTGTCATATTTGCTTTTATTTTTAAGATGTATTTGTATGCTTGGTGTGAAGAAAAGAATATTATCTTATTGTATAATTTTCATTACTAAAATCTACTCTTACTTATTTCACACCATTGATTTATTTGACTTGATTGACTGACTCGGTGGCTAAGTGGTTAGCGATCCTGACCTCTGATCCGAGAGTCGTGGGTTCGAACTTTTCTGTGATGAGCAGAATTGTTTGCTCTGAGTCTGGGTGTATAATATCTATATATGTATGTATTTAAATGTATATGTGTATGTATATCAGTCTCTGGTTCCCAAGATACAGGGAATCCTAGTTTGGGGCCAGATGACCGTGTGTGATTTGTCCCGGTAAAAAAAAAAAAAAAATATTCATTCATTGTTTTCCTACACCTTATTTAAGTGTGACTGGCTGTATGACGGAAAATACTTTGTCCTGGCAACACTGCATCAAACAAATGCTTTAAACTTTTTTACTGCGATTTTGATAGTAAAGTTAAGCGTAAATAGATAGACGAGTCAAGTCAAGTAAAAAAATGCAACATCTCGGCATTTTTTAACTTGCGTTTGTTTCTTGTATGCTTTCTGGCTAACATTCCTCCTCATTTGGCCTCTCTCGCTGGAACGTTTCCTTTCATGTCTGCTTGCAAGTTTCAGTGTGAATGCCGCGAAAAATGGCAAAATGCTTTGACCACACCTAACACTTGTGAATGAGTTTCCTGTTGAATTGAGAAGTACCTTAAGAACCGTTTGTTATACGAAAACAGCTCCTAATTCCATGTCTCAATGTTTCGGAAACCTATTGTGTTCTTTACGTATGTGTATAATACAGGAATTTATGTATAATATACGGAAAACTAAACTATTGTATCCCTTGGCCCATTCATGAATCCGCCATTCATAAAGCAAAGGTGTTCAATGATTTTACAACCGTAACCAATTTTTATAGCGTACTAGCGTATGTACATACTAAAATATAACGTAAGATAACATATCATTGCTAAAACATAACTAATACATATTAATATTTTGAACGAGCATTCCTAAAGCGTCGTCGGTAGCGTACTCCTCCTAAAAGATAAAAGAACGAACTAACACCACAATTTGGTTTATGTACGACTAAAACATTGGCTCAGTTCCAGAAGCGAAACTTTCAAAAGCATTGTTTACAGGCATGTTTGTTACGAATACGGTTATAAATGTGACCAACACTGCAGGATACCATTAAACAAAGAGTATGTTCTAATTTGTAATATGGATTTTCATTGAAAATATGTAAACTAGGTTTATCATCATAAGCTTTAGCCTAGATAATTGACCACGCTGAATACGTTAAAAACAACCGACGTCAAATGTAGCAACTCCAATTTTGCTATGTTTTTGTTGATTTTCTCAAAAACCGCTGAATCGATTTCGATAAAATTAATATGGGACCACCTGTGAAGTATACCCTTTCAAACAAAAAAAGAATTTTTGAAATCGGTTCAGGCGTCTTCGAGTAATCGGTGAACATACATAAAAAAAAAAAAAAGATTCCGACGAATTGAGAACCTCCTCCTTTTTTTGAAGTCGGTTGAAAAGTAAATTTTAAGTAAAATCTTGGTCGCATCAGCGTTCATCACAAAATATAAAATATACATAAACTACCCATTACATAACAACGTACAGTTTCTGTAATCACCTTTTTGTACAACATATCATCAACATAACCTTTCTGCGGTGTTATCGAAGTTGATGGATGTCATCACTGACCTTAACATTTATGTAGTTGTGCAGAAGATTTAATGCAATATCTTGAAGGAATATTTAATGGAGATATGCCGATGCCCGAAATGAAAGCACTACACTCGCCCGCAGGTTTCACACGAAAAGTTTTCTGAATTGCTTCGCCTGAAACTTAAAATATGGTTACATAAGATCTAATCATAAGATCTATTTCGGCAGATGATCTGTTGCCGTCTTGGTAGATCTATTCCCGCTTGTTAATCAGTGCTCGGTACCAGGCATCTTCACATAACTTGCGACCCTCAACAACTTCTCTACACTATTCGGACCTGTTATCTGTTGCGACCTCCTCTCAGTGGTAATGGTCTATTTTAAAAACAGGCTCGCCTCTCTTAACGAATTCTGTGGTGTATACTCGACGTATACCAACCTGCAAATTTTCAGTTAAATCTGATATGGATGAAAACTATTGAAAACGTTTGGAACTACGACTAGATTTGCTTGTATGAACAACCAATCAACTAACAAGTGAAGTTGCTTACAAGCTTGTAAAAAGGCATGTATTTCTACTTGTGAAACACTAAACAGATACGTTAGAAATACACAATATCAAGGGTGTCTGCGTTTACGCACGCCTACTGCGGCGCCTGCTCACACTTAAATGTAAATATTTGAAAGAAAAAACTAGCGCCATTGAAAAAGTGAGTACTGTGTTAGGGTTGCCAGTTAAACATTGAAAACAAAAAAATGTACTTCTATAATTTTAAGTTTCACATTGCCGTCTTTCTTATGGAGTAGGTAGGACACTTTAATCATGATATTACTAGAAGAGATATACGTGTTTTACCTGTTGCTGTAGTTAGCTTCAGTCGCGGTCATGGCTTCTTCTTCCTATTTTAGCATTATCCTTGTCCATGCCAGGGTGTGCCTACAATGTACAACCTGAATTGTAAAAATTATTTTTATCTTTACCTATTTGCCAACTGAAACAATTCCCAACTGACTCCATATTTCTTCCTATCTTTTTATCTGACTGCCCCTTTGCTAACTCATACTTCTATTAATGTTTGTATGTTTGTCTTGCATTAGGCCGATCCTGAGGCTTCAAGGGTTTGATGGATTGGTAGGTTGTGTGTGTGAGGTATCGTTAAATTTATTTTAATTCTCTGTCACATGCTATACCTATTTGCGAGCTACTGGGTTTTCAATTAAATTGAGTTTGTGTTATTCGTTCACCTTTTGCTTATTGCTTCCATGCAGATATTGTAAATGTATTTCTAGATCACCCTTTTATACAAGCTCTATTCTAACGATTCACTAGTAGACAGGTCACCGTATTCAGCTCATTCGTTTTCGTTCAGTAAAGCGTATTCGACGTCGATATGCCGAGCTTAACGGCACCCGGTCGTAAAAGAAATCTGTTCCAAATGTCAAGTGGCTGGGATTAATGATCCAACTTGTTCAAACGTAAAATGTCGTATATGCAAAATGTCGATTTAATGCAAAACTTCAATCCCTTAATGTCTTTTTATCACGAATTGACTATGAGTACAGAATTTTGTTTGTTGGCCTTGCTAGCTACCTCCTATTTTAAATGAAGCTTCATCAGCATTAAATTCGCGAGAAGTTTACTGAACAGAGTATCCATCTAGAAACGACTTTCATTCGTCCAAAAAAATCCTTCACCTTCATATCTTGGGAGATCATAAGGTGCCTAAATGATCCATCTAACAACATTTGATTGGACATGTGCGTCTGAAATGCCTATGATTTATACTTTTTTGAATAATCTAGCTCGTAGAAACCCTATATTATCCATGCTACTTTTTTATTCGGTTGCGTGTGACCTTGTAAACGAAACGTGACTAATGCGGTCGTCAGCAACCGAATGTTATTGAATACTAAATCAATTCCATATTTTCTATTTCAAAACTGGATCTATTAATCGGATTTAAAGGTACATTTCTATGTTAAGCAGTAAACAGCTTTATTAAGGATGCATTTGAAATGTAAAGTCATACCAAGCAGCACATTAAAATGCTTAAGCCCTCGATACCAAAGCTAAGGATTAAATATTTTATTACCTACCATGTCTTACTGCTGGTTAAAAATCTAAAATGTATTTATAATATCTATTTTTATTTTTATTGAAGTTAAAAGCTAATAAACTCTGCTCCTTGAGTTATTCTGTGTGATCGATCAGGCACATGAAAATGCTATAGCTTATTCTTATAACGACTACGTCTAGGCGCTGCGTAGTATTATAATTTTGAGTGCGTTTGACAGCATACCATTCTTCTCATAGAAATTAAATTAAACGTAATTAACCTGTCAAATACCAAGTATGATATACCTAAGTGATAGCTTTTGCGAATAGGGTAATAAGGACGTCCAAACAGACATATAAAGTGAAAAAATTCGGATGACGATAAGTTCATTAATGAAAGAATAAAACACTTCATTGCAAAACATGAACAGGACAATATAAAAAATAAACCTACATGAAAAAAAAGTTGGCAGGTATGCAATTGCAGTGGTTGAGTATCTGTTGTTGCACTTACTCGTATATTGCACTTACTTATGAATATTATCACCAAGGATTACGTGCACGAAGAGGTAGCCTATTTAAAAAAAGTAATGAATCAAACAAGTTGCGAACACATTATTAAGGTCACGTGCCCTCAATAACTCAGAACACGCCTTCCTCGCTCCTTGCCTGTATATATCGATTCTCTAACAAATGGAGGATAGGTAGAGGTAGAAGAATTGTAGGTGACTCCATAAATTTCCGCGGTTCCTCCGTCCAAAGCCACCTATCTGGCTTATTTATGGGCAAGATAATGCAATAGGTAGTCGGTTATTTAACGATGTTGGTTCGTGTTTTTATTGTATTATGCGTATCGTGGGAACGACACAAGACGATGCAAAAAATTCATTGTTCGTCCTACCCCAGTGCAGAAAATAGCATCTCTTTTGAGCGATCCCAAAAAATTTAAATTGACAAATCAAGTGGTTGATTTTTATGGCACAAAGACATCGATAATGAAATCAGAGAGCTATTCAGTCTAATACACAGTAAAAAAAAAAACAAATAAAATAACAACAGCTTTTTCGAGTAAAACTTTTGTCTTTGTTAGGTACTCTTAACGTTTCCATTAGCGAGTATAAAACCAGCTTTTCCCTACAAAAATAAACACTTTAATAAAAGTCAAAGTTCATAACTCTGCACTATGAAACCTGCAACACATGCATTTAATATTCAAATTTTCGAGCTAGCAACACACGAGTGATTTAAGGCGCGGTCGCGCTGTCACAGGTTTTATTAATGGAGATTTACCGTCCCACAGATAAGGAAGGATTCTATCCCAACGTTATTGAGAACATCGTATCAACGGAGCTGGAGGTTAGAACGATGAATGGGTGTTTTAAAATAGACACTGAAAGGAAATTGCGTCGTCTAATGCATTATCTATGAAATATTGTGTGCTTTAGGTGGCTTTTGCATAATGTGGAGCGGAAAATGTCTCAGTATCACATAGTTTTGGTGTAATTTTAAATAACTTAAGACTTGTGCGTCCAATATGTAAAACTGACTAATCTTGAATGACTTCTACAATAAAATATGTATAACGAAAAATATTTATGAGAAGAGAGATTTCTTAGATATTTTCAAAACCCACGATTGCATGATTTCCAATATTGTGTATCTTTCAAATCGTTTTATTGCATTCCGTCAAGCATAAAACCAAGTCTATGATTATGACTGTCTACAAGTTTACATTTCGTACCGACAGTTAATCTACCCTGTCCACAATGGCAGATAAATCTTCAGTATCATAGTTGCGGATTTGACGGGTTAAATATTGCCCTATAAAGGGGTCTAACGTACCAATAACTCATATTACTATTATTGTGTCTTGGGGACTGACCGGCCTTGTATCGCCTTCGGTGGAATACTGGAATTTGAAGGGTTTTGAATTTAGAAGGATCGTCAAATTCAAATGTTATTCTCAGACTACTCAAAGATCAAGATTACTTTATGAGGTACCCTTCTCTTCGTAATGTTTTTCGGAAGTATGCATGTAACTTCGGTTTGGCTACAAATTTATGTAAAATGGCTTAATGCATTTCGGAATGTAAGATGTTGTTAGATTCGTCGAAGTGTAATGTGTTTATTGTTTTGGCAGTGAAACGAATAAGGTTATATTTTATTAAAAAATGATATTTACAAAGTTTCCTATTACCTCGTGTTCTACTCAGTTTTAATAGTAATCATTTCACTCTTGTTAACAGTTTGAAAGGTAAATTGGTAGGTGTAGTTTATTATAAGATTTTATAATTTGCTGCCAGTTTACATTCTAACGCTAGCGTTTCAAGAATTCTCAAAACTGCTCGACTTAATTCGCGTAATATTATACAGTTGTCTGAATTAAGTATTAAGACTTTTTTATTTTTACTGTATACCTAGATACTTGGATACATTACCAACTCATTTGCTTCTCTTCTTCTTATCGTGTGGCATATTTAACCGTTTTATCCACAAGGTATAGACAGCGCGGCGATTGCCTAGTGTTGCACTTAGCATCACCCGTTTTAAATTTACACCTACAAACGTGTGCAACGCGACCATAATTTGCTAGTATTATGATGTTTATGTCCATAAATATTTTCAAACTCATTGTCACTCTCATTACGCAACCTTGCACTAATACCAGTGAGTTTTAGATATCGAACCTTAAGTATAAAATTACTGTCTAGGCCGAATGACTTATTATAATGAATGAGTCAATGACATAAATCAGATCACATATTCTACAATTTAATCTTTTATAAACCTTCTTCCTTCACAATACGGTCTTCTTTACAACACTAGTGAGTATAACAAATGCAAATGTAATTTTGTAACAACGCCTATTGAATGATCGCATTACTGCAAGAGGCACGAACTCTATCTTTCTTTGTTGACAGGAGACATCTTGCATCCTATTTTGTCTCGTTACGTCCTTTCCCTCATCTGTCTCCGTTGCCGTCGTGTTCTTTTCATGATTTATCAAAGGTGGTTGCACGAGGCTTAAAGCTGTTGTATGTTCGATCCATTGCGGCTTTAACCTCAGATGAATTAAGATCGTTAGTAGTTGGAGAACAATGGAATTTAGAAGTGAGGTCTGGCAGTGCCTTCAAGGTATGCTTCAAGTAATATAATATTGTCGTCGTAAACCAGTTTTTTGTGTTGCGGTAGGACTGACCCTATCTTTTGTGTATTCAAAGTGAACTAGTATGTCCAACAATGGTATTCGTATCGTTGAGAGTTTATTATCTAATCTCTCAACTACTATCGCCTCAAGACAGTTACTTTCTACAAATCGTGTGTGAAATCTGGATTTTATCAGATACATTTTCATTTCGATATTGGAACTACATCGTTTTTTGCCATAATTTAAAACATGTTCATAATTTAAAACTCGGCACGGGTCTCTTTCAATATATTGGGACGGTAAGACCATACTGCAAATATGGAAGTCAAGTCCGGATTGGTGGAGGTTTTATGTCAAGTGGCGAAATTTATTGTATTGTCAGAAGTTTTTTAGTCTTTAAGACCTTTGGTAACGACTGCCATCTAGTGATAATAAGCAAGGACCAACGGCCTAGTGTGCTTTGTGAAACAATGCCACTAGTAGTCATACCCAGTCAAGTAACGTCAGTGCTTGTAGTCACTTAACCAGCGTGATTGACGTAATGTGATGGTGCAGCTGGTTTTGTTTTTACCCAGCTCTTAACCTGTTCCTGTTATTTCTCTCTCACTCACACATAGCTTTATACATATTCATCAAGCCAACCCATCTTTCCTCGACTCGGTCGAAGCGTGAATACAGAAATATCTCTTACAATATTGCGTTCACACTCCCTCATCCCCTGCAAAGTTGAAATTACTCACGTACGAAACATAACCGTTCGGGGCACAGCATTAGTAACAATAGAATATACGAGGGGGGCAGAAGTCCTATTGTGATTTCATAAGCCTCTGCACTCGTTTTATATGTGAGCTGTTTTGTAAATTGACAAAGTTTCATCTTTGTTTGTTGCTGGATTTGGATCTGCTCGTGTGAAAAGGCCGTTACAGATTTGTGGTCCCTGAAAATACAATATATTAGACTGGGTTAAGATGGGAACTTTGCATTTTTTAAGTATTATATTCATACTTATAGTTCATTCCAATCAAAAAAAAACCTAAAGGTAAACAAACGTAGTATGCAGATGACATTGACATGTGTCAATTCCATAGTAAGTTTGTTTACGTTTTGCTTTTTTTTTATTGGAATGAACCATACATGTATAGGTATTTGTTTCTCTTTTATATTTACCTACACGGTAGATAATTCTTCACACGTTTTAACCAAAATGTTCTTTTCTACTTATAATTTATAAATTATCAAACACATTTTTGGTTTAACATCAATAAATTGCTAATTGTCTCTGTCTTCATTGTAATAAATATTTGCCTTGTATTTTTTACTTCGTCAATTGTTCTTATACACAATCATTTTTTGCAAACTCCGTTAACTGACGTCCATTATGGTCTTCAATAAGAGTGCTGTTAATTATCACTTCATCAAGCTGTCTTTGGTCAATGAACCTTTGTAACATCAAATGTGTTTTTAGTTTATTCTTTGTTTTATTTGAGATTTACTGTTCTTTTCCGATTGTATGTGTACGCAAGGAATTATATACCTAAATTATTGATATATTTGATTTATTTTGGTAATAAATATTCTCTTAAACAATATTTCGTCTATTTTTTATTTTTTTGTCCTCAATTGGTTACTAAAGTTATGATGTTACCGAAAGATTAAAGAGGACTTTGCAAGATTTTCTAACGCAATGGGAAACTGGCTAATTTATTTCTTGTCGGAATACGTCAGTGCTATTTTAGCATTGATGTTAGGCGGCAAGACTTAGACAAGATGTTGGTAGTCAGGCAAAATGCCCTACCACCAACCGAACCGCGCACTACAAAGTTGGACCCAGCCGTGAATCAAACTCGCGACCTCCTTATGTGAAGTGAGCGGACTAACAACTAGACCACGGAGTTTTCCAAGTACTTCCTCGGGGAGCAAGCAATTATATTTTGAATGGTATATTCCTAATAATATACTGTGACTTCTCACTTTAACTTCACACATGCACGCTGTTAAATTTTAACGCCATAATCATGAATGAAGTATTTAATGTGGCACATTAACAGCGTATCTGACCTTCTTTGATGGTCCTCGTAAATATCTGCAGCCCACATTACACGTTTAAAATACCACATGCTCTGTGGAGGGCCTAAATCAGCATTACTGCCATTCTCCACCGTACCAGCCAATTATGTTAGACCTGTCTATTTCTCTTTAGCTCGTTTTCTTTACTACGTCGGTGTTTAAGGGCGTATCCTTGTGGGTCTTGTTATGCTGGCAGGGTAACAATAGAGGTGTGAAAAGGGGTTTTAAGTAAACACTCTTTTGTGGGACAGAACTGTGGTATTGTGAGACGTTGTGCAAATAGATTATGGTGTAAGCATTGTCGTTGTCGCTGACGTCGGGTTTTCTGACAATATTCGCCAGCCATTGTTTTGAGTGGGCGGGTGTTTTTCGCGTGCATATTTGAATGTGGTATTAAAATCCGCTTTTTAATAAGTCCGAAGTGCGAACAGAAGTTAATGTATGTTATACTTTTGTATGTATAATGTTTAAGGACTGTTTATGAACCTCTATAGAATTTATTACTAAAAGTACTTTACTGTTCACGTATCTTTAGTCTTTATCATTTTGTGATTTTATGTATTATTGGCATAATAGACGGATTTAGCTATGTCTTTGCAGTGATAGCTATAATGTTACCTATGTTTGTAGCCCTGTTGCCCTCTTACGCAAAGATTAGGTATATAGCATGTGTAAAACAGCATAATTCTGCCATGCTTACGATAAAAGCATTAAGTATATTTTTAAAGCAGTAACTTCACCCATTTCGTCATATAATTATGTAAGAATAAATAAATAAGATAGATAAATGATAACGCAGTACAACTTTTCTGAAATTGTATTTAAAATAATCTCCTAAGGAAACAATTCGGATAATGCAAAAATGTGACGAAAAGTCGAAAGTGTGTTTCACAAACTTACTGCTCTTATCGTAAGCACGGCAGAATTTCTTCTTTTTTTTTATTTCGAATCTTCGTAAGCAATAATTCTTCCTCTAATTTCCAATGCAATTACTTTGATAACTACAAAACCATCCCAGATTATCGTCCCACGCACCATGCATTAAATGCATGGCCCCAACGAAAAATGCCAAGTCCCTAGATTTATTATTATTACCTATGCACTTATGCATTGCATTTGAGGGTTAGAAATTGCAGCTGGGTTCTGTCCAGTTGGGGTGAAAACTCACCGCGTATTCAAAGACCATCGGCCACTCCACTTTGACCCGTAAAGCTCTATGTCTAAAGAACATATTTGACTGCAAATTTAAGATAGGTATACGTTGCTCTTATGCGCATCGCACATGTGAATCTTAACCCTCAGTTTAAGACGGTTTGTTGAAAAAAAATTCTAAATGTCTGTCATGTGTTGTATCGAAGAGGATAGTAATAAAGGGAATTTGGGGATTTTGGTGTTGGTCATGTTAAGTGGTCATACTTTTTTGGGTGGGGTGCAAAATAGTAACAAGCTTTACCTTTTAGGGAATTCTTTTTGGAGACTAGTCATTAATCTTGTAGAGGATTGATGTGGTCCTCACTTTTGAAATACAGTTTCAATTTTTGATAAATGTTCCTACATACGTTTTTCATCTAATCTCATATTAATTATTCTTTGGTTGGTTTTGCAGCTTTGTAATTCTTGAGTATGAAGCTTCAAAACTAGGAGTAGTGTAATGTTTTTCGAATGTACGTATTCATTTATGTAAGTATGTATGTTAACCAAAGTGGTTTTATGGATTTTAGAGGTTTGCGAGTTGTCTTTCTGTTCGTCTTCTTCCTCAGATTGACATCAGTAAAAAAATTTTTTTTTTTGAAATTGAAATCTGTATTTCGAATCACAAGGAATTCATATTAATGGGTTAGTAAAACACACAAAGAAAAGAAAGAAAATTGGGTTAGTAAAATTAAATTAAATTTACATTAAATTAAATTACATGAAATTATTGTTTTTTGGTTTTCGGTTAGGGGCAAGATGGACAGCCACCCAATGTTTTAGGATTGGTCTGTCCATTCTGTCCCCAACAATAGATAGGAGACTGTTGGCGCTGCCGCGGACACGGTGCATCAGGGAGGAAACTCTTTTTCTGACAATTGCAAAAAGTCATCAATATGTGCCTCTGCAAACATCGCTGATACACCGCAATACCTCGGCAGCCCCAACAGCATCCTTAGCCCGTTATTATATTGGACCCGCAAGGGCGTTGACAGCTTTTTGCGTATAACTACCCACAGGTTACAAGTGTAAAATGTCTGGCAGAAAGCCTTAGAATTTTATGCATTGGTAGCGTTATTTATTACTACTAAATATAAGTTTCTTTCCACACGTAACTTTATTTACTAAACTTAGTTTTTTACAGTTATTTTATCCAGCAATAAATAAAACAAAACACGACACATGTGAACGGATAGATCACGTATCAAACTATTAGTAAGTAGTAAACTACTTCAAAAGACTTCCCCGTACTCCACCGAACAGCTGTTGCTACTAGTTAACCAATTTATAATGAGCTCTATTGGCCTTTGAAACTACCCCTAGTTTTATATGTCTTGGATTTGAAGTAGGGGGAAGGGTGTGTCAAGTTACAATGGCCGGAGATAGGAGGGTAGCTAAAGGAGGGTTCCATTGTACCACGTGTGATTGGACCCCACGCGTTGGTACAGACAGACAAGTGATTTAATGACTGTTACACAAAAAATGATGGGTGAACTATTGGTAAAGTGTTGTAAAAAAATTAATCGGTCACGTAGCGTAATATTAAAAGAATTGAAGAACGTAAATGGGTGGTTCGCTCTTAAAATGTAATCAGTACAAATGCACGTTACTAAAGTGTTTTTGAAACATTCGTAACTAAGATACGTAGTACGTACTAAGTAGGTACTCATTATATTATTACATAAAATTGAGCTAAAATAAATACCCCAAACATAAAGATAAATAAACTTCCTATTATAATTAAGGATTTCCTTGATACTGAAATAAGATATAAAGAGACTACTCCCGAAAACCTAACCACTATGAAACTGAACAACTTTTCCCATGCTTTAATAAATTCTTTAAAAATTTAGATCTATCTGTAAAATTTGGTTCCATTACAATTACATTGAATCCATTATAGGATTGGACTGCATGATTGGCCTTGACTCTGTCAATGTCCACATTTTTTTTTACGAATTCTGTATAGGTGCCATAGTAAAAGTTGTTCAGTTTCAAATCTAGAACAACCTGTTTAAATTTCCAAGAGTGGTCTTTTTATACCCTATATACTTTATTGCATACAAAAAAATATATATATATATGTGTGAATAAATATGAGAGAAGCTCAAAAAACATTCGAAACCATTAACATATGCAAAAGTATCGTAAAGTAAAGTAAAGTATCGTTTAGAGATGAAGCTGGTATAAACGTTGGTTCCTTCCATTACGATTTGAAAAAAACCAGCAAGGTTATCTAAAACCAACCAAAACATGGACGAAATATTGTTCTGCTTGTTATCAACCCATTACGTCCCCACTGCAGGGGCACGGGTCTTTTCCGGGAAAGTTAGGCCATACGCCACACACGGGGGCCGGATTGGTGGAGGTTGTGGGGCTAGTGGCCAACCCCAGTGTCAGAAGTTTTCAAGCCGCCTCTAAGGCCTCCGACATGGCTTAGCGACTGCCATCTAGCGATAGCAGCCGGCACCAATGGCTTACCGTTCCTTGCGAAGCACGGAAACGTTGTTCTGGTTATGACGATATAATTAGATTTCTCTGATTGCACGAACCCCACGCTCCGAACGGAATTAAAAAGAATTTCAACGTTACAAGCGTTCCTGTTTATTTATTTTTCAAATCAAACACAGTTACACTACACAGAGTTTTAAAGGTAATTTTTAAAATCCTGTTGAAACTGGTAGACTGCATGTATTATCTATTATACAGCTTGTAATCCTTTATGAATTTAGTGTAAATGTTTTATATTTTTATTAAATATAAAATTATGATTTACATACTTGGTTTTTGGTACGATCTCTCCTCTTCTTCTTGACAATTATTAATCCCGCTTGGTAGCGTAATCTATATTCACAATCATCTCATATTTTACAAAAAAAACATCATTTTAAGATTTTACAAAATTTTTATTACGAGTCATTCAAAGCTTTTTATTGTAGCTTCACGTTTCTCTAAACTTCGAGTGTTTTTGCTGTTTTATTGTATCATTAATTATAAGTCACACACAACATTAAGTAGAAACAAAGAACCTACCAATTATATTAAGCTCTGTATAAAGTCTGCAAGTGTTGACAGGTTGAAAATGATGATTCATTTCTACTATAATAGTATAATATGATGTATGGGGGACTAGGTTACTACAGCGCTATGCTTCGTCCATACATTTAAAAACTTCCTTCACATTACATCTGTAGATATGTATGTAGAATTAGCATATCGGCTGGTAGTGTATACAATTCAACTGGAATTCTTTTAATATTGATTTTACGATTGAGTTTTTCGTAGAAACATTATCATATTACTTAATTACTCGTATCTTGAAATATTTAATCCATAAGTCAAATCCTTATGCGAACTTCTTAGAACTCGATTCATTGGCTTTTCAATGAAAGTGTATGTTAATGTTTATCGAACAAAAAGATTATTAACAAACGCTCTCGAACACCAGATTTAAAAAAAATTATACACGCTCTCACAAAATAGGCGTAGGATCCAGTCATCATCTGAACATCTAAAATGTGTTTGATAAAATCGCATTTTTTTTTACAAGATTAGTAAATCATATCCTGACTGAATCTAAATCATGTTTTGACTTATTCGATGGCTCAGTGGTTAGTGTTCCTGACTACTGATCCGAGATTCGTGGGTTCGATTCCCACCCAGGGCAAACATTTCTGTGTAGAGCAGATTTGTTTGCTCTGTGTCTGGGTGTATATCAATATATGTAAGTATTTAATTTTAAACGTAAGTACATGTTTTGTATATCAGTCCCTATAGTTCAAGAAATACAGGGAATCCAGTTTGGGGCCAGATGACCGTGTGTGATTTGTCCCGGATATTCATTAATTTTCTATTTATTTATGTAAAAAAAGATTTTCAGTATGGTGAACAGAAGATTACGGATCCTATTTTACGGATCCTATAACTATTTTGTTACACACTGTATACTATGGCATAGAAGACGATCATTATAAGTGCAGATTTGTAAATTTTACAGCAGAGCAGTTTGAAAAAAGTCTAATGTTTGAAATGTTGGTTTTAAAAATTAAATAGAATATACCATATGACATAAGTTTCAGAATTTATATTTCTATTTATTTTTTCATACCAAAATTTCAAACATTTGACTATTTCAAACTGCTCTGCTGTAAACATTACAAATCTGCACTTATAATGATTGTCTTCTATGCCATCGAATTATAAAGGCAAAATTATAAACAAAAAGGTCTAGTATCGTCTATCCATTATTACGTCATAGTCAAGGTAAATTTACCAGACTGTGCTGGACTCGCTTAATATGAACTTTTCTTAATAGCGAAGTTCCGCTTATACTGGTACTAGTGGCATACTGACAAAACAGTATTTAGCTCTGAAAGCCAACAAAAAAAATATGCATAGTGCCAGCCTATGATAGTTACAGGCATAGTGTCCCTGTGACAGCATAGAGCCCTTGCCAATGAAAGTGTGTCATTTGATCTCTGACTTGCCTATCTGTTTCAGCATAGAGTACTGTAGGGATCGATGTAAACAATTTTATATTTTATATGTATTTTATTCGATATTCACATCCACTCGGGGCGAGGTACCAACTTCAAGTCTGTCAATACATTTGTTTTCTATTCCACATTTCAAATATTTAAATCAACGTCGTATTTACTTTTTATACAAGCCTATGCAGACCTAAGACCTAACTTCTAACCTATATAGTCTCTACATCCCCCCCGGTACAGAGAAAAATTTTGATTGGGTAAGTTGATTTTTGGAGTTAAGTTAATGTTAGTTAGCAAACAATAAAAATTTTCCTGCACAAGACAAAAGCTAGCCTACCTTTGTGGCGAACATTAATTACAACAGATGACTAACGACACCGGCTGTTAAAATTAACCAGCTAGTCCTTGACAAGCTTTGCGTTAATTAGTGCAAGTTAAAGAAATGGCGGTTTCCATCATCTCGCCAATGACAAAAGTGCAATTGCTTGATAGTGACTTTGGCATCTCAAAACGCCACCAAAAGAAACGCCACGTTGTCGTTATTAAACCTACTTCTCTTATCTGTGACCTGACTAAAAGGAATGGGCACAATCTCTGAATCTTTTCTCAACTCTTTGAAACATATCTACTCTTTTGCAAAATAAAATCTATTCTATTTCGTGAATTATACCTGTCTCTGGTAAGCGGAGCTTTAATAAAAAGTCTGCCTTCAAGAAGCTTGTTGGGTATAAACTTTTTTGAACCAACTAAGCTATCAAACCTACTTGCCCAAATCTCCTTTCCTACTTGAAATTGAAATTGAAATCAAGGCTGACAAACTAAATTGGTCAAAAATCAAAAAGGTAAAACCTATCACATCTCAAAGCAATTATGGCCTGGATGGACCTTTGGTTTACCTCCCTGAACGAATCCCTACTAGACCACCAAAGGTAAGACCTGTCACACCTCCTAGCAACTATAGCCTGGGTGGACCTTGGTTCACCTTCCTAACCTGACTCCTAACAAAATGGTGGACAGTGGTCAAACTTGCTGGATGCATATGTACTAAGCGGGCCCTGTCACTACTTCCCTACCTATGCACACCCAATCCTACCTATACCTACATGGACTCAGCCCAGAATTTTGTATTATTATTTACTCCCCAAATCTGTTTCAATTTCATTATTTCATTTTCATTCTCATCATCTTCGTTGTTTTTCTTCCTCAGGCTTCAAGAATTGTATTTTCTCCAAATCAGCGCCTATCAGCAGTGGTAGTGGAAGCTCTCATCAGTTGTAGTAGAAGCTCCTCTCAGCAGATATTATGAAACAATAACATAATGATAAATTGTGTCCAAAAAGCATAAGGAATTATTTATGAAGTTAAGAGAATATAAGATACAAAATATAATACAAGCAATAATCAAGTGATAACAACAATATTGTACAAGTATGAAAAAAGTAAAACATTATATTTTACCAGTGAAATTATAATACAGTACAACTAAAGTGAAATGATTTTTTAACTAGTGAAAGTGAATAAACAAAATTATAAGAAGAAGTGAAATATCACTCCTAGTAATATTCTTTTATTTTATTTCTAGATAAACCTAACTTAGTGATATGACCACAGTGCCTTTTTACAGTGAGATGTTTTTTATTTATTAGTGAAAGCAAAATAAAATAATATATTACAAGTAACGAAATATCATTCTTAGTTGCATTTTGATTTTAACTGTAGGTAATCCTACTTTTTTTACAGTACGGTGATACAAATATAAAATATGCTTCGAAAATATTATATTAATCTGTGGTGATACAACTCTCATACGTATATTAACCGTATCTCCAGATTTCGTAAATATGTCTTTCTCATTATCAATTTCATTATATTGAAACTTTGAACAAATCTTTGTTCCAAAATTAAGTATAAATAGAATAAGGAAATCTAGTAATATGTCAATAATTGAATTTTTAGTATTACTAGTTACATCTTTAGCTTATCTAATGCTATAAGAGTGCGAATCATTGGACGGATATGCATCCAACCCTATCTCCTTTGATCTAAGAATATTGTCCTTTTGGACCATTGTTGAGTCACCAGTATTTTCATAGAACACCATTTCTTTGCAATGGAGTTCCACTTCATCAGGGATAACCTTAGAGCTATCCTCGTAGCGCCGAACCTCACCGTCTTCAACTTCCTGCTTTCCTTCCTGACATTCTGGTTCACCAGACTCGTTTGCACAAACTGACTTATCACAGCATACGTTATCGCTTATAACCTCCGCGGTGGACTCGCTATTGTCATAAATCTCTTCAGTCGAACGAGTAACCAACTCAATATCCTGAATTGAAGATTCGGGATCTGCTACGCAATCCGAAATCTGGTGGTCTACTTCTCTAGAGAATGTGAACTGACAAGTGTCAAATATTAGCATGTTTCGGCCAAAGTCTATTCTGGCATTTTCACGGCTCAGAAAATCATGACAAAGAATAAGATCTTGCTGTAAATTTCTAATAACAATGACATTAATGGCAAAAACTGTAGATTCTATTTGCATATAGCATTGAGCGATACCAATCCCGTTCAATAATACACCGTCAGCTGTTGTGATGTCTTGGAAGTATATTTCACAGGGCAACTGGAGCTGGTTCGCCAGTTTCTCCGAGATGCATGACATATTCAAACCCGTATATAAATGAGCTCTAATGGGAAAATTATTTACATGAACACTAATAAAAGGAACTGTCTGACCCAAAATTTGTATCCTGTTGTCCTGCAGTGTTTCTTCTCTCTGCGGTTTTTCGTAATTGGCTGCAACTGTGTCCTGTTCCTCCTTTGATCTCCCTTCAGTTGCGGCAGCAACCTCAGTTCCCTTTAGAACTTCGTTTTGGTCACTCGATGTAGAGCTGCTCCTTGAAATTATGAATGTATTAGCCCTCAATCCTGGTTGAGTATGTGAAAATGGAGCGAACTCCTTAATTAATTTATCGGCTATCTCTTCATAGTTATCATAGTCGTAAAATATAGTTTTATAAAATGAACGGGCTGCCCCCGTTAAAAATGCAGCCAAAACTTGTTTCTTTGTTACATCACTCCAACCCAACCCTTCAGACTTGCAAGCAATTCGTAGTTTGCAAAAAAGTTTTCCGCATCCCCCGATAAGCCGTCATATTTATTCTCGTACAAATATTGTAATAATCCTTCCTCCATCTTCTTTTAATTTATTTATCTATCTATATTTTAAAAACTTCACGTTTACAATTATAGTATCTTAAATAAAAATAGTGACAATATCGTCGAATACTTAGCTTTCGTTTATTGTTCCTTCGTTTTATTTTCTTCACCATGTAGCGCCTCACTTTAGCACTATACCCGGCGCCTCCACCATGTAGGGATCGATGCAAACAATTTTATATTTTATATGTATTTTATTCGATATTCACATCCACTCGGGGCGAGGTACCAACTTCAAGTCTGTCAATACATTTGTTTTCTATTCCACATTTCAAATATTTAAATCAACGTCGTATTTACTTTTTATACAAGCCTATGCAGACCTAAGACCTAACTTCTAACCTATATAGTCTCTACAGTACATCTAGCTTTCTTCATAAAGATAATCGCTCCACCATGGGTGAGGGGAATTCCTGGGGCTACGTTTGTGTAATGGAAACGTAGCCTGCACTTCGGAACTTTTACCTAGCGGTCCTTTTGTTTTTTCTTTTAATTCTATCATATTTTATGCCTATGATCACTAAAGGGTTCAGTCGCAGATGATATAAAGTTACGTTCATGTGACATACCTTGGCCTTTTCAAATCCAGTGCATCTTCTTATATCTTTAGCAAATCCACGGACAATGTACGTTTTATTGATTGTCCCCTTACCTTCCTTGTTTCGTGTAGTTACGATTGCAAATGATTCTCGTAAGTATATACTATAGACTTTTATGCACTAGAGCGGCTAGAAACTGGTTGACTAGCATTTGCGATGATAACAGTTTCTATTCACGCAGAGGCCGTATCATCGCTTGCTTGAAATGTACTGCTGCGTTTCGTGTTCTCGGTAACATTTGTCAGTGACGCCCCCTAGGACGGACGGAGTTAGGTGCTTGAGAAATTATGGCCCACCCACGGACTTTTAGTTAAGATACATTTGTGTCAGTCATCCATCATAACGACTTGATAAACTTTTTATTTTTGCTTTAAAAAAGTAGATTAAGGGCCAGCTTATCTGGATGGTATGTGGCTACCGTGGCCGCTTTTGGGCTTTTGTATCTTTATCCAAAATTGATACGGCGGGAACAATTTGTAATAAGTGTTTTTTTTTGAAGTCCAAAAACCGGAGTTATTCGTCAAAATCATCTCTCTATATCTTCATTCCGTAGCTAAAGTCTTAAAGATCTTAATTTTTATCTGTAGTAACTCTGTCATTTTCTTGATACAGCTATTTTTCTTGATATCTGCAAATATAAAATATGTATTAATTTAGGTAATATTTAAAAAAAATGAATTATAATCCACTTAAGGAAATTTAATAACTTTTGGTAATAATAATAATTATTATTTATTTATTTACCAGATTACAAGATTCATTTTTGTTAGTATAATAGTAAGACTTAAGACTATGTTAATAATATTTGTTATATTTCAATTACTTTACTTTTTCCTAATTATTGTGATTGTTTGCATTTATTTACTATGTCACTTTCACACCTCTAACCCCCCCTATTTCTCTGAGTACGTCTCTGCCCCTTGTCAGTGCTAACTTCGCTATCAACATATCAAGCCTGCGGCTTCTGGCATTGCTATGCGGATACTGTCCGCTATCATAACTTAATTTTACCAAGAATTTTTCCTCAATAAATTATTAGGTATTGTTGCTTATTTAGGAGGAAATCAGGCCACTTAGTTATTGGAAGTGATAAAATTTGATATTTTGTTATTCGTGCTAGGAATCTGTCTTGAGATAAAATTAAGGATGTTTACTTTTTATTTTCGTAATATGAATAAAATGAGGAAATTCCCAATCTTCGGACGATTTTTATTACAAAAATAACTTTGACCTGTGCCATATATGATACTTGAATAATTTAATGCCATGTTGGCTGTTGAAGCGTTTTATTTCGTATACTTTCTACCTATTTTGCAATGTTACACAATACATACATATATTGATGAAACAGAGGTCTCTATCTGTGAAATCGAATTTACAGATTACGTCTCTGTTATATATGTTACTTGAACTAATTTTATTTTATTCTGTGCACATATGCTTTGAATTAATATTGGCCGCTAGATGCGGGTAGCGCATGACCGGTCGACGTGGAAATCCTTGTGAGAGGCCTTTGTCCAGCAGTGGACGTCTTTTGGGTCATGATACGTCAATGCTATTATTGTATTGACTTGAAATGATCTTAATTTACTAAGTGTTCCTATTATTTACAGATATATTTAGACTTCCTCGTTTATTACAGACGTCGTTGACAGGTTTGCGCCATTTTTTTTCTGCATTCTGCAAGTTTTATCCACTTTCTGTGCTTGATATTAAATAATATCTGACAGGTCCCGTTTGGCATAATTTTTGACACGTAGCATTGGCTTTCTGTCATTTCTTTTTGTTTGCGCTATTTGGTCAAATAAAATATCGTAAGTCTTGGCACGCCCCTTTTTTGTCTAAGAATATAGGGTCCTAATGACCTAAAAAAATGTAACTACGGTTTCTATTCATGAAACTGAACAACTTTCCCCAAGGAACGTATACTCAATTCTCAAAATTTTTTTTGGACTTTTCATACAAATTGATCAACTGAACCGCCAATTTTGTATGGGAAGTCTAACATTTTTTTTACGAATTGAGTATAGGTTCCTTAGGGAAAGTTGTTCAGTTTCAGAGTAGAAGCCACTGTTAATTTTTTTTTCAGGTATTTTAGAAGGACACTATACACCTCATAACAACATGAACCATAATAAGATGAATTATTTATAAGTTTTTATCCGTAAAAAACGCGTTTTTACCAGGTATATAGCTACAGCTGACAATAACTTTTGCTTAATAACATATGTATTATAAAATATTAGTGGCGCGCAGTAACCTATGACTCTGCTGTGACACATGCTACACTTAAAATAACTTAGCAAGGCAATTCGGTACACAGAGAGTGTCACTATGTCGAGACTTCTGTATTTTTACTTACCTACAGACGGAGTCATGATATTATATTCTAAGTAACAAGACTTTTTTTGGAAGGAAGTAGTGTACGAGAGAAAGTAAACTAAGTACATTTCAGAGGAAAAAAAGGCACCTGTGCCAAGGTGGTTTACGTGGATACGAGTCATGATGTGATAGTGGTTTTAGTATACATTTATTTTATTGCTTACATATATCGCGAAAATAATAGATACATTTTCTCAAATTACAACTTGTTTATAGTACTTTATTGCACATGTGTATTTATTGTTACAATAACATCAGAAACCAGTATTAGGCAATAACTAACGAAAAATTTAGAAAAATACAGTAAACGTATAATACTTGACAACCATTGAACAGATTTTCTCTAAAACACCGCGATGAATCATGCTTTCAGATTATAAAAACACATTCAGAATACCCTGTTCACCTGGTTAAGAGCTATGCATGCATATTATTAAAAACAAAACTATTTTATAAAAAAGCGGCCAAGTGCGAGCCGTACTCGCCCATGAAGGGTTCTGTAGCAGCAAGTAACATAATATAAAAGTTTTTGTAGTTCGTTGTAACTTGAATGAAAGGTAAATTGCGGTTTACGATTTATGACGTATTAAAAAAAAAACTACTTACTAGATATCGTTCAAACCAATTTTCGGTGGAAGTTTGCATGGTAATGTAAATCATATATTTTTTTTAGGTTTATCATTCTCTTATTTTAGAAGTTACGGGGGGGGGGGGACACATTTTACAACTTTGGAAGTGTCTCTCGCGCAAACTATTCAGTTTAGAAGAAAATGATATTAGAAACCTCAATATCATTTTTGAAGACCTATCCATAGATACCCCACACGTATGGGTTTGATGAAAAAAATTTTTTTGAGTTTCAGTTCTAAGTATGGGGAGCCCCCAAAATTTATTGTTTTTTTTCTATTTTTGTGTAAAAATCTTAATACGGTTCACAAAATACATCTACTTACCAAGTTTCAATAGTATAGTTCTTATAGTTTCGGAAAAAAAGTGGCTGTGACATACGGACAGACAGACAGTTCCGTTTTTTGCCATTTGGCTACGGGACCCTAAAAAGATAATTATATTGAATTTCATGCTATATATTATAGCAGTACTGGCAATCAACATGATGTATCAATCCAGGCACTTAGTATAAATATAACGACCCACGAACCAAGCAAGACACTCCTGATAGGTACATTCTTAGAAACGTGAGTCACTGTATGTTTGCGAAATGATCTTATCGCGATAAGTGTTATGTGTGTGTGTGTCATTGATCTATTTGCATTTTTTAAACCATTCTGAAAAAAGATTATATATCTAGATTGTCCAAAAAGGGCGTTTACGTTATGACGGACTGCGGTGAAGGAAGAGTTTTTACAACAATTAAATTCTTGCTATGTTCGGTCGATTTTAATTTTTAACAAATAAAGATTCAGTTGATTCTATGCTTAAATTATTTAATTATGTTTGATTCCTAATTGGTTTGATAAGTTAAATTATTATTTTTTGATAAATATTTATCTATTCATTTTTATTTTTGTATATTTATTTTCTTTCCCTATTTTTTTGATGTAGTTTTTAGTAAACGGCTTATTGATTTATGCCAGATACTTATTTTATATAGGTAGATAGATACGTATAAACTGTTAATCCCACGTTAATCCTATGCAGGGTTATTTTTATTCTTCGATTGTATTCTTGCTTTTTGGATTTTTTTCATTTTTATGTATGCCATCTACCAAAATCAAAAGTCAAACTGTATTTGTTATTTATAACCCAGTCATCCAAGTTAACATTCTATACTTAGAATCCGTCCAGTATAATTAATGTTAAATATTCAAATTACTCGATTTACTTTCGTTTAAACGTGGCTCTATCAGTAACTGGTTCAGTACCATAAACTAACGTTTTTAGTGCTAAAAATAGCAGATATTATGTTATTGTAACATTACCTAAGTTTAATTATGGTAGGCTGCTCATTGTGAATTAGATTAGATATATACATAGAATAGAAAAGAATAGAATAGAATTGTAATTTAGATAAGACATAGTTTTGTTGCAATTGTAAATACATATTATGGATCAATATGGTTTTCAATCTATCTGAATAATCTATACAGGGTGTAAGGGACAGGTTTCCGAAAATGTTAAGGGTTTGCTCAGTAGACGAAACTGAACAACTTTCCTCAAGAAATGTTTTCAGGAAACGAAAAAAAATCGGCTTTTTCATACAAACTGTCCAATCAATTTTATAATTTTGTATGGAGAAGCCGATTTTTTTTCGTTTCCTGAATTTTTTTTTGTGGAACGTTGTTCAGTTTTGTCTACTGAGCAAGCCCTTAAAGTTTTCGGAAACCTGTCCCTTACACCCTCTATAGATCTTATAAACTAGATAGATGAATGAAGGGCTCAATTATTGAGGCGTTTGAGCAAACTGTTAAAATCACACATTGATATACACATTCTTTATTTCTGGCATCATAAAAAAGACACATTGGGAATAAAATAACAAAAAAATACATTAAAAAAATACATAGAAATATAACATATTAATGTGTATCTGCCAAAAATTGGTCCCCGGCCCAGCAAATGCTGCAGTCTGTGGCAACACAGTGCAGCGCTGGTTTTCAGCAGGGCCATTAAATAAGTCAAAAACA
Source organism: Coleophora deauratella (assembly GCA_958295455.1). Classification (NCBI taxonomy): domain Eukaryota; kingdom Metazoa; phylum Arthropoda; class Insecta; order Lepidoptera; family Coleophoridae; genus Coleophora; species Coleophora deauratella. The sequence continues at coordinate 2,630,997 of OY282403.1, read as the reverse complement.
TTTTTTTTTTTACTTAAGACATAGGTAGGTTTCTCAGAAAATGTTGTTTAATTTTCAACCATATCACAATACTTATATTCCAAAGCAACTAAACGAGAATTGAAAATGATTTCCCACTAGATCCATTATTTCGTAAACCCATACAAATCTGCCAACCCCATCTGGATCTTTGGGGTTTAATAAAGATTATAGGACACGATCGAGTTGAACGCGTGTGAACAGAACTATTTGGGGTTGTGGCTTTTGGTACCAAGTGCCTTATTGTGACATTAAGATAAGATAAGATAAATATACTTTTCAACACACTTGCTCATAAAGTGGCTCTATGGTCACCGCAATTAGGCACAGAATGACACCCATAATCAAACTGTGACTTTTTCATTGCTATAACTCACTAGTGAGTTATAGATTTTTAAAAAAAATTATTGGTTGAGTTGCTTTGTTCTTAAAAAAGTTTTTATTAAAAAAAAAGATCGTGTTGAATAGAACAAATAAATTAATGTTCCTATTGCTTGCTCATTTCATGCAACTTCTTATTTAAATAGATAATTTTAACTCGTACGTGTTTAATAAATAAAACTTTCACTCAAATATAACTTTTGTTTTCTCTGTAATAAAAGAAAACTTTAAATTCCCCATTTTGTACGTGGCAGAATAGGCGCAAATCCTATGCGCCGAAAATAAAAAAAATAACCTCATCCCTTTAGTCTGTGGCCGATCGCAATGCACGCATAGGAAAACTGATTAATTTTTCCCGCCATAGCGAAACATTTTTCACAACTCGTTTTCACTGTTGAAATAAAATGAGTTTTTATTGTTATTTTATTCACAAGTGTGTTGAAAAACGTCGTATGATACTCGTGTGTATTGATGATTACCGTCCTTGGCTCTCTTAAGACCCTCGCCTACGGCTCGGGTCTCAATGGCGCCTCGACGGTAATCACCAATGTTACACACTAGTACCATAATGTACTATTATTGCACACCAAAACAGTACAAAAATCGTTTTACTGCACTTTTCTTACGCCTTAAGGCAGTTATTTTCCTCTTTATAATGCTGTGTTTGCATACTAATATCGTTTTGTATTTTCTTATATTGTTCCCAAATCTACCAACTATTATTATGGCATTTGATAGACAAATATTGAATATTAAATAATGCGTATTATATTTTTCATTGTTTTTATTATCTCCCGCAATTTTCATGAGATTCTAAAACAGGTATTCATCCAAATATGCATTTGTATTATTTTTTTATGTGATAGGTGGCAAACGAGCAGACGGATCACCTGATGGTAAGCGACTACCGCCGCCCATAGACACCCGCAACACCAGAGGAGTCACACATCTAGTAAATGCATTTTGATAGCACGTTTTTATCAAATAATCTAACTGACAATTATACCCCGGTAAGTCTGATGTCCTTCTGATTTGACAGAGACAAACTGTGAAACTCCATAAAACTTCAATAAATAAAATAAATTTAAATTGTAATTTATAGTTAAAGACGAAACGCCACTAGGTATTAAGAGTAACTTAAACCAGCTATTGCTACAGGGGTGGGTTGTAGTTCAAATAAAAGCGATTAACCACCCCGCGGCGCCTTTGAAGCCGTCAAAATATAGCTATCAGGGTCTGTGAGAACACGCGAGGTGGCATAGTAGACGCATAGACAGTAGAGCGTATAAAATGTATTAAAATATAACTATAATCTTTGAGAAAGCACTGGGAGCGCTCAAGCGCCACCATAACTTTTTTATGAATTATGTCTTTGATTACGAAACGATCTAAACTAAAACAATCACTAGATTGCTAGTTACTATCAAATTAACTGACAAAAATGGCCGTCATTTATATATGATAGGTCAACTAAACTAATAAATCAAAGAAAAAAAAAAGATTTAATTGTCAGCGTTAGTGGAAAATCGGTACCATCTTAACCGAATTATTTTTCTGCATTTCAGAATTGAAATAATTTTATCAGTTTGTTTAAACTCTCATAAGATTTCTGCGAACTTCAAACACATTATTTAATAAAACTTTTTGTTAAGGTCCAGTACTTGAATTTTAAGTACTGTATTTGTAAGTTTTCTCTCTGTCGCATGTTTTTCTCTCTACAGATGTTTTTAAGAGAAAATCTTGAAAGTAACCTAACCTAACCGTTTTCTTTGTGAGCTTGTCACTACTGTTTGCAACTTATACTTTGCTCAAGGCGGAGTTTTAATGAAAGGGTAAGATTTTTTATGATGTTTAATATAAAATTACCAAAAAAGTCTGTGAACATGGCAGTTAAGGTTATTTTCAATTTTTTAACGTGACTTCACATTTTTTTTGCTTCTTTCGTCAATACTAAAATTTAGATAACTCTATTTGGTGTTTAATATAAATTGTCATTTTTTGATTCGTTTTCCATTAGTTACTTTAAGTGTACCAATAAATAACTTAGATTCCTATAACTTATAAATTAAAGGGTATTTCCGGTATTTCGAAGTTTTCTCACTTGTTTGCGAATTGCGATCCCTATTCATTTATCAGAACGACCGTATAGACTGAAGTTTATTCTGACAAACCTTTTTGGCTTTTTAAACTACAATTGGTAAGCCCTTAGAAGCGGGCTTACCTTAATTCCCAAACGCAGTGGAGAATTGGATATTTCATCACTATGCTGGAACACATCAATGTCGGGCTCTGGAAACACCCTACTACTAACAGAGTCCTAGAAAGTTGGACTCAAACGGCGACCTCCTGATGTGAAGCGAGTGGACAAGCCACTACGTCACGGAGGCAATAACTGCTCAATAATAAATAGTCTATTGACACAACAGTTTATATTTTCCCAAACATGTTTTGTGAATTACACTCAAACTTTAAGCTTCGTTTGAGGGATAAATATGAGCTTTCCGTCAATAAAGATCTATATCATACTAAAAGCAAAGTTGTCTTCAAAGCACCATTGTTCGATAATTTGCTTTTAAATGTTGTTCTGAAATGTCCTGATATAAAAATAAAAAAAACATAGTATTTGTCCCTTTGTAAGGGTGAAGTTTATGAGGGTTGTCGGGTGATGTAAGATTGAGAAGGGTTTAGAAATTTTTTGTGGTTACAGCATTGCTTGTTCGAGTTGGATTCGTTCGAAATATTATGTTACATATTTTTGAGCCAGTATACGCTGTATCAGTCCAAAAGTACAATTTACAATACATAACTTTTTCCTAACAAAACTTTTTTCAGAAGTTAATTTCGTATTCAAGAAGGCACTTTCCCGTTTTCCCATTTTTATCATTATCCCATTAATTCATCTAATTAATCTCGTGGAATCTTTCACGAAACAGAAATTGCTTTTTGTTTCATTGTAGTGTATATAATTCTTAGACTGATCTCGATCATCTTAGTTTTTGTATTTTTTATAGAACATGATCATTATAATCAATCATAAACATATTTTTATTGACAAAGGAATATTTACCTACATTGCAATTTCAGTTACCAATGGTTACAAATATAAAAAGTCAAGTAATTTCAAATACACACTTATACTATAAAAACAAAACTACTCTTCACATTACACTGTGCTTTCTCTTACTATTATTTATAAGTTGTTTGCAATTTTCTCCTTTTAAAATTCAAAACCATCTCCAAAGTTACTTTCCATAATCATTTGCTACAAGTTTGTGCCAAAAGAACGTGGCTCGTTACCTCTTAAACCTGCTATTAACGTCACTCAGTAATGCTCCATGCTCCATACGTGACACCAAAAAGAATGATTAGTTCGCAATTGCATTATACCAAAAAGTTTTTACTCTCACATTATTATTACCTTCATTCATTGTGTTGTCACGAGGCAATTAATCTCGCGGTATCGCCGCCATCAAATCAAAAGAGCTCTTCTTTGACGGTCGTTTAGATGGTTTAGATTTTTTGTCTTCTAAATATTTTTTTTATCTTGTCTAACGGTATTTTTTTATTGTGCCCAGTAATCGTGTCGCTTGCGTGGTTGTAGTTTTTAAGTTTCTACAACAGTTAGTTGTAAAAGAGCCTTTTCTAAACATAGTTTCGATTTCTCTGTCTTGTGTTTAGGATGGACGGAGTGAAATAATGTTAGTAGGCTATACAGGCTCTATTTTGTATTTATACCTAAGTTTATTTTCTTAGATGAAATGTTTAGAGTTTTCTATAAAAAGAAACTTGTAAACATTGTTATTTGAATACTAATTTGTTCTGTCCGGAGTTTGTATACCAAATGTAAAATTCCGCTCCACTTTTAACTACCCATAGTGATAAGTACTCGACGCGATGTCGGCCAGTTCCTATAAGTATGTTTGTTTGTTGATGAGTATCTTAACAAATTATACATTGCTGAAATAATATGGTATGAAAATACCATAATATTTGTCCCTTTGCCACAAATAATCATGTACAAATCAGTCAGCTACTCGTATACTTATTAAGTCCAATATTTTTGTTTTTAGAGATTTAATTATGAGTCTCAGTCTCATTGATAAAATTATTCAGTATATTGGGGAAAAACCCCAGTTTGCCGTTTTACACGCTTACACCTATTTCATCAACCCCTATATAACTTATAAAGTCATAGCTACCGCGATTCAGCGTCATTACATTGTCTAAACAAAACACAAACAAAGGCTGAGCAAGCTTCAGCGAACGTGCCACGGTTCCCCGAAGTTTTAGCTTCATCTCTTTCATTCTCAGTAGACGCTCAAGCACGAACTTTCTACGCTCACGCGCATCTATATCAAAAACTTGGCCTATCAAATATGGACCGTAATCCTCGGAATTTACAGTCAAAACTTTATTACTTGAGATTGGAGCTTTATTTATGTTGTTCGTGACCATCCGACGGTATGCCACGATTGTTCTCCATTTGGGATTTGTGTAGTGTTGAAACGAGAGAGATGATTGTCGGACTTTCCTATTTTGGGATCGTAATTCCCCACCTTATGTTGTTTTGTTGTGGTCTATTTTCGTTTGCAGGGCATTGTTATCTGTATTGGCAGTCGTGTCCGTCGTGGGATGCCCTCCGGGTGATGGCATTGCATGGACGATGCTATTGTGCAACTCTACAGGGATTTGCTCCGGTATTGTTACAACAACACGGCTCTTATGAACTGATTTCTTTGCGTTCTCCTCAGGACTATACGTTTACAATACGATCCGACCATTTTAAAAGACCTTTCATTCGATTCGAGGACTTCACGATTTCCTTTCATTCTTCAGTTTTTGGTAGGGCTCAAGAGATCCTTTTAAAGTGGCTGGTACAGTTAACGGTTTTGGAATTTGCAGTCTGATCTCGACTTTATAGGTCAAACGTATAAGTGTTATGAGTGAGTGCTGACCTATGTTAGTAGAGATAACTAAAGGTCTCGCGTCTGGCTATTATAGCCCTAAATTCCGATGCCTCACATTTTGTATTACTGTTATTCCAATTTCATATCAGTTGGCTTTTAATAGACCCAGTCTTATTCCACAAGCCAAGTTCAAATGAAGCTTTTAAAAGTACAATAAGTACTGTTCAAATATTCCTCTTCATTGTGGAATGTGTATGTTTGTCCGTACATTTCAAAGGCAGTAAACATTGCTTGTCTAACGGTATCAGCATTTTCCTCTAGGCTGCAATGATTGCTTACTTGTCATTACTGCTGTAATTTTGTCGTTTCATACATACCTTGTCCTTATAAGGAAGCCAAGAGATACTACTCTATGACTTTGATTGATTGGTTGATAAATTACAAGATAGTTACGTGGCGGGTGCTCTAGGCTGGAGTGATATTTGAATTCTGGTTCTAGTAAGGCATTAGTTCAGCAAACCTGTCGTTAAAGTCATGGCCATTCATATAACAAACAGTGTTTTTATTCTTTAATTATACTTATAGGAGAAGATAAGGGTTAGGATTACTTATGATTAACGTATTGCTTTAGAAAAATCTAAGGGGTTTTAAAATAATTACATATTATTTGCATTAATGGTTTCTAATTAAACCTACAATAGGTAAATATTATTATAACAACAATCTCTGTCGTAGTGAAGTGTACTATGGACACTACGTATGTATGCTTGATCAGTGTTGTTTGTAGGAGGATGGCTAGGAGGTTGTAATTGTGGTAATTTGTAATGTTCTGATATTGTGTTTGCCGGAAAAAGTGGTTTCGTTAGTTGAAAAACAAATTCTGGTCTTCATATAAAAAATATTTACTCTGAACGGGGATCGAACCCACGATACTCGGATAGTCGCAGGCGCCAACCATTACACCACCAAGTCATTTAAATTTATAAGTAAGAGACTCAAAGTCTTTTCAAGACTAGAGAATCTTGTACGCAGATCTATCCAATGTTTTATAAAAATATCTAGACAAAAATACAACAAAAACAAATGAAAAAGAATTATAAAGTGAATGAACCACTGAAAATAACAAATTTATGTAAATATTCCCAACTGTCTGTCTGTATGTAATCCGACACCTCGGTTTGGGCAACATTTGGCGAGCTCACGCCGGAAGTCCAGCAGTGGGCGGGGAACGTGGAACTAATTGACACCATTACAAGGGATGTATGAATTCCTTAATGTTACCTTTTCCATTTTATAATAATTAATTAAAGATATTTTAATTTTGTTGATATATTCGCTAGAAGATCAGCTGAAGAGACTGATAGCTCTTTTTAACCGACTTCAAAAAAAGGAGGAGGTTCCCAATTCGTCGGAATCTTTTTATTTTTTATTTTTTTTATGTATGTCCGATTACTCGAAGACGCCTGAACCGATTTGGAAAATTCTTTTTTTGTTTAAAAGGGTATACTTTACAGGTGGTCCCATATAAATTTTATCGAAATCGATTCAGCGGTTTTTGAGAAAATCAACAAAAACATAGCAAAATTGGAGTTGTTGCGATTGAAGTCGGTTGTTTTTAACGTATTCAGCGTGGTCAATTATAAAAGAAGCGACAGTAACACACGCTTTTTCCTTACCAAAAGAACGAATGAAACTATGAAAGTTTACACCGTAATATATGGGTAGAACATATAACGAACGATAAGTCTCCACTATTACTTGTGACGTTGTCGACTGGACAAATATTGGACAGAACAGAACTTTTTTCCCTTTGAATGAAAAATGGTATTTGACCTTGGAAATGACGACCATTTGCGAATTCACGGTATCACGGTATGCTTATTTTAGGAATTATTAGTTCTTATGTTTTTTTCAATTCAATTATTATTTATTGCACAGAAACCTAATACATACGTAACAGTAGTAGTAGATTTTTCTGTATTACACAAATTATTTACTTTAACATAGGTACCTATTCATCATATTATATTTTCACACTTGAAACGTCTGCTGCCTATTGTTTCGGAAAATACATACTATCGCAGTAGGGAAAGGCAACAAATTTTATACCTAGCTATTTTACCAATTTTTATACCCTGCTCATTAAGGAGATCACTAATTATTTCTGTCTGTCCAATAATACTTATAATTATTATATAGTCGCATAATACTACTGTGTTGTATTGTCAATTATAATATAATCACAGTTAAGAATCTACAAGGCTCTTGTTCCAACCCACGTTTGGTAATATAACATCAGTATAGTAACCTAGCATTTGTTTTGGCTCGACCGTGACCTTTTTAAAGAAATCGATAGCCATTGTTCCATTAGTTCCTTCTGTAACGTTCTGCCACTTAAATAAATTAATAGTATATTCTAATGAATCCGGCTAGCATTGTTTATCTGTCTTTTAATAATGCAGGAGGTCGCGGGTTTGATTCCCGGCGGGCTCCAACTTTGTAGGCCTCAGTTTGGTTGGTGGTAGGGGATTTTCTGAGCCCGCCTGGCTAGCTACGACTATCTTATCGAAGTCTTGCCGCCAATCATCAATGTTAACAGCATTGATGTGTTCCGGCATGAAGATAAGATAGCCAGTTCCCCATTGCGTTGGGGAATCTTGGTAAGCCCGCTTCCATCTTCGGCATCATCATCACTTACCATAAGGTGAGATGATGCCAAAGGCTTACCAATTGAGGGTGAAAAAGAAACGTATTTCTTTTGATTATTTTACCCGTAAAATTAATCAAAAGATTTAAGAAGTAAGTTAAGGGACCTCCCTCAATGTGCACGGTACGGCACCGCCAATATTGTGAACCTTTGGTGTTGGACTAAGAACTTATTACTGGCATCTGGCGTATAGGTTATACATACTATCTAAGTCCTCAAGAGATCGGATAATAAAGCCTCCAGGTTTTTATATTATAAAATAAAAAAGTAATGAAACTAGTTTGTTTCTACTTTATGAATTGGGTCTGATCGGTCAATCATGTATGAAGAGTCGAACTTTTTGCGATGTAACCTATGCTTGAATAAAGGTTTTTTTAATATGCTTTGAATCTCAATAACACAAAATATTGAGCTAACCTAAAACCAACCTACTTTCTCATACATCCCGTTAAATGTTTACATTCAGCTCTCTCGTCAGTTAAATAGGCTACATTAGCCAGCAGGTCAATGTACTTACGAGTACAACGCAAAATAGGACACGAGGAAAACCACGATAACTCGCTTTGTCCGCTAATGTCCGCACTATATTGTGGTGATTCAGTTATTTAGTCAGAGTATTTTGCATCGATAATAATCATTTATTACTCACTGTAACAGAGATATTTACGTATTAACAAAAATATTGTTGTGGTTGCAATTTGGTAACAACTTCCTAATTGCTCTTCATTGTGGTCTTGGCCAAATTGGTCTCGATCAAGCCAAATTCGTCTCGAACTCAGAGGTATTACATGCATAAAACTGTCAAGTTGTGGAATGAGCTTCCATCCGAGGTTTTCCTTGAGGGCTTTTCAAGAAGACATTGAGAAGAGTTTTTGTTAAGGATGTGCAGAACATTGATATCCATGAGGTGGGAACAATAAACTGCAAATATTCAAGTTACCGCTGAAAAGATAAATCAAGTTTTCTTATAGAATCCTCACATAATCAGAGAATGAAGATTTAATTCTCGTGAAGCCTTTTCGAATTACACAAATTTCTGACGAAAATTTTGGAGATTTTAGGTTTCACTCCCACGTGGTACCTCCGCAGATATTTTCAAACAAATTTTTAATCAATACCATAAAAAGTTTCGCGAATCCAATCCAATTCTCTTGACTTTCCAATTTTCCAAGCGAGCTACGTCCAGAATTGTTTTCAATTTCAAGTGTGGTCTCAACGAAACAGGAAAACTCATTGTATAGGTTCTCTGAGTACTCTCTGATCATTGTTAAAGTAACCGAACCAAAGAAAGGAGTTTATCTGCTGTCGGTGCCAACGGTTTTAAATTGGGTCTGTGCACTTTGGAACTTACTGTTTATTTTGGACTTTGGTGTAGCTGTTGCTCTTGCTAGTGCTGTACTGTAACTGAATATCGACCAATCAGATGTTCTTTTAATACGAGAGCTGACTATTTATTTATTTAATGTAATCGCTTTAATACTGAATATGTAATACATTTTTACATCTTGATATTTTTACATGTAATGAAAATCCAAGCGAGTTTTTCATGTTCAATAAATAGCTATTTAGTAAAGATTTTTGTTGTAATTATATTTTAAAACTATATATTGTATTTTAGATTAAACACTCAGGAAAAGGAAAGTATTAAACATTTTTTTTGTATACAATATTTCCTTCTATTCTCTTTTGATTTATCAATTTACAATTTGTTTTATTATAAATTAAATTTGTTGCGATACTTTCTTTATATCGATAAAACTATCACTAGAGCAACTAGTTGGGCCCCACTATAAAGAATATCGATATTATCGATTCGATACGTCTAGCGTCTTGGTCAAACGGTTTTAACAGAAAAAGTTGGGGAAGCTTTCGAAATAAATAACGCTATCGCTTTGGCTCAGTAACCAATGAATTGGAAACAACCTGATAGCTTGATACTTGAACTACATATTTTGACCCTCTGAAAGTATTACTTGTATCTTGATATTTATATTTTTCCACGAAGGGTTTGTTTCTAAGCAGCTCCTGTACATATTAATGTATAATACATTTTCGGGCGCTTTTTTCATTTCATTTCATTTTATTTTATTTTATTGTGACAGAAACAAACAGTCTTTTTAATGTTATAAAAAATAACTTTGTACAACATAGACCTATAATTTTCTATATTTATTACGCTAAATAACATAATATAATTTTTGGAGTTCAAATCTCGAGTTCAGAATTTCAGATATAAATTCTGTACAAGGATATCTTCCTATAGATATGTGTCTATAGAGACATAGGATACGTTGTATAGATAAATATTGGTAGTTGAAATTTTGCGCTGATCGTAATGTGTTCGGTAAATGTACAAGGAGATAGCAATGTACCTGCGGATATACGTATAACCACAGATATATAAACTAAACTAAACTAAACTAGTTTATATGTCTGTGCGTATAACAGAATAGGTGAAGAACGCGATAATTGGACCGTCTACTTATAAAATTTCTGGCACAAGTATTTTCAGAATACTTAAAGAGAAGTTCCTTGCAAAGAATTAAGAGTGCTTGTAACATACTGAAATAAACTTTTTTATACAATACCTATAGGTTTTATTCTACAACTTTGCTTTAATTTTTTTTTAATTTATTCAAATCAAATCAAATACCCTTTACTGTCATATAAGAAACATACAAACATATAATAACACAATAAAAAGAAACAAATCGACAATCTGGGCGGTCTTATCGCTAAAAGCGATTTCTTCCAGACAACCCGTAGTCCGGAAAAAAGGCAAGAAGCAGAGGCACAACGCGAGTAACATTGAAAAATGAAATAATTATAATTTATGTTCAAGAGCAAGACAATATAAACCTAATTTAATTAAACTTATATTTAAACAATATTAGAAATTTAATAATATTCTACAAAACTAAGTAGTAATACAATAATAAATAAATAAATATACACATGAATATTTATATAAATACATACATACATATACATTATACAGGGTGTAACAGAAGTGTGTGACAATACTTCAAGGTTGGCTTTTACCCATCAAACTGAACAACTTTTGTTCTACAACTTTGTTGAAATCGCAAAATTTTTTTTGGACTTTTCATACAAATCGATCAGCTGGCGAACCAAGTTTGTATGAAAAGTCCAAAAATTTTTTGCAATTTCAACAAAGTTGTAGAACAAAAGTTGTTCAGTTTGATGGGTAAAAGCCAACCTTGAAGTATTGTCACACACTTCTGTTACACCCTGTATATAAAAACAAAGTAACAATGAATCGAAGAAACAATGAACTAGTAATGTAAGGGATATTATGATTTATGACAGCGCAAGGAGGTGTTCTTTGATTTGCAACTTAAACGACTTTATTGTGACTCCGATCATTAAATGTCTTTCCCTATCGTTGCTTTCGCTAACTTTTTAAAGAATACGACTGAAAGAAGACCTCGTCTTCCAACATCAAATTTTACTACGTGTTTCGGTTCTGAAACCCAGTACATATTTAGTTTTATAAGGCTCCGTTCCAGAACAAAAGGAAACATAGGTAAGATTTACCTAACAAGAGTCCTGTCCCTATCACACTTGACAGATTTACAATAGGCTATCCTGCTATTAAGGTAATACGTACCCTCACGGATGTATTCTGGAACGGTTTCTCGAATCTATCATATTCCGATCTTAAGATTCTCACGTCTCCGATATCTTTTCGTCTCTCAATTTCTCGTAGATTATTGGAAGACGATAACGTTTATGTCGTTCAATATTTTTGATTCAAATGCGTTTCAAAAGGATATTTTGATTTTTATCAGATATTGCTTGAAACACACTATATTAAAGTCTTTATAGAAGAAGCGCTTTGCTTTGTAAATAAATTATTATATAATGTCGTTTTCTGTATCCTTTTTCTTTATTTATAAAATTATGCTTTTAGGCCAAGTATTTTGATGTGAAATATTTTTAATCCATCTAAAGAATTTCAGTCTTAAAATAATAATAATATTCAGTACTGTCTCCTGAGTGTTCTAAACAGTTTATGTTAACTTCGTTATGTTAAACTTACTTGGGTTTGCGATTTGGTTGCGCTTACCAAAACTTAGTAACATAAACATAAATCCATGACAAAACAGCCTTCCAGATGGCCCTATTTTGCCTAGTTTACTGCCGAGCACTAGTCTGCAGAGACAGGAGAGTACTAGATACTCTCATAAACACATTTGGCCCCAAACTTGACCTCAGGGATGTACTACGACTATAAGTCGTCCATTACGAAATATCTGGTGTCGCTGAACTGTACTCACTTAATGTGTGACCTTCCAAACTTGGCCGCTTTAACACGGATGTTAGCTGGTGATTTTACAGCGTGTGAAAATTACGCCTTTTTGATGAAAATTGCTTTATTAACCGAATTCAAAAAAAAGGAGGAGGTTCTCAATTCGCCGGAATCGTTTTTTTTTATGTATGTTCACCGAACCGATTTGGAAAATTATTTTTTTTTGAAAGGTATACTTCACAGGTGGTCCCATATAAATTTTATCGAAATCGATTCAGCGGTTTTTGAGAAAATCAACAAAAACATATCAAAATTGGAGTTGTTGCGATTGAAGTCGATTGTTTTTAACGTATTCAGCGTGGTCAATTATGTAAAGTTGCGGTCGCAGTGCAGAAGTTTGAAAGGTTTTTTTAAAGGTTTTATGTTCTGTATACATATGTATAAATAATAGGTGTGCAAATGCGGTATTATTTGTCCAGAAATTAACGTTTTTGGCTGATGACGATATTGAACCATTGGTTAAGATAAATAAATTACAGGACTATATCAGCATACAAAACTTTCAGTACAAACTAAATATTTAGTATTGGAATCAAATCAATATACTTTATTGAATTTTATAATAAAAGTTACAAAAGGAAATAAGATACAATAGGCTAATATAATGAAATAAGATTTTATTGAACACTCAGGCGATAAATTTTAAACTCTTCAATAAATTAAAATAGTTGGTAATTATTAAATAGTAGAACAAAGCGGTTGTTTGGACTTTGATCTTTTCTCAGAATAGCTAAAACCTAGAATTCGGTTATTAGTTTGGTTCGTTAACGGCTGTTAATCAAAACAATAGAATGCCAGAAATTCACATAAAAGTCCGTCCAATTTGCTATTAAAACAGAACATTATGGCTTATTAAATATTCAAACTCCTATTCTATGTTGATGGCTACTACTTATACAGGGTGTAACAAAATTGGTGTAGGACCCGTTAACTGGGGATTCTACTCATCGTACTGAACAACTTTTGTTCTACGACTTTGCTCAAATCGCAAAAAAATTTTGGACTCTCCATACAAATTGGTCATCTGTTTTGCAATTTTTTGCCATTTTTGTATGGAGAGTCAATTTTTTTTTGCGTTTTAGCAAAGTCGTAAAACAAAAGTTGTTCAGTACGATGAGTAGAATCTCCAGTTAACGGGTCCTACACCAATTTTGTTACACCCTGTATAATAAGATAAATCAAATCACTAGAAAATAATGTCTTGAATTACAAACTAAGCATTACCGGTTTACCTAGACAAGAAATATATTCTCCAAACTCATATGGTTTTAAAAAAGTCTAATGAGCTAACATAGTGGGGCTTCTTCCTGGAGCTGGTAGAAGATCATGCGAAGTGGAGTAGATTAATAAGTTCTGACATGGGTGAGTAGTGGTACCGCTAGGTAAGAGAAGAAGTCCCTTAAAGACAGACTTCAGGACTGTCCAGGGTTCCAGAACCTGAACAGTAAGATGGTGGTAAAAAGAGGAAGAGAAAAACCCAGAGGAATTCATAGGAACAAGTAAAAGGAGGGTTTAATATCGATCACACCTAGAAGTGGATTTAAGTGATTTTTAACATAACGAAAAACACACGAAAAAAAAAACATGATGTTTGGCAGTCAACAACTGTGTGTTTCACTAAAGACATTCTGCCTTGCACAACCAAACTGTGGAATCAATTGTCGCCTGCGGTATTTCCGTCCGATACGACATTCAAACCTTCAAGAAATGAGCGCACTCCCATATCAAACGCCGGCAACGCACTTGTGACTCCTCTGGTGTTGCGGGTGTCTGGGCGGCGGTAATCGCTTACCATCAGGTGATCCGTCTGCTCGTTTGCCACCTCTGCCACAAAAAAAATATATATCCTCAGCTTGGTGATGTATACTAAGTATTACTACTGTACTGTATAGGTACTGTACGATACTGTGTAGGTGATTAAACAACTTCACAAAAATCATAGTGTCCTAATTAAGGTAATACAAAAACTAATTAGAAACAAAGAGATAGGTTACTTACATACAAACATTAAAGAAGCGACAATTATGCATCGTAAACAGATTATTTTCTGTCTGTCTGTTTATCAGAGACTTCCGTCGCCGCTGCAGTGACCCAACCGACTGATAACCTATCATAACTCGATAATTAAGCACTTTGTACGAGCTGTTGAATGGGAAATTATTTGAAACAATGCATTGTTACTGTATGAGTCAAATTACAAGTATGCATAACATGGTATATCGTTGCTGAGGTGTAGTATCGAACGTAGACACGTTTTGCTGCTAAAAGGAGTTAAAGAAGATCATTAGGTATTTCCGTTTTTTGTGTTCGTTATGAAATTTTGTGGTGTTAATTTATGGAAATTTTGTTTATTTAGTATGGTAACATTAACATTATTACTGTATTAGTTATTTTAAAAAATCTAGATGTAGTAATACTTATTGCCTTATGTCATTACGTTCACTTGTTTTACCGATGTAGTACGTTGAATAAACTATTAAAGAAATTCTACTTGTTTTTAACCAAATCTACGCTTCTAAGCCCTAATACGCACTGCTCAAGCAAAGTTGAACAGGTTATGGGCACAGGGCTTGTTCAAAACAGTAAGAGCAAAGAAAACATCAGGTACAAATCGTGTCGGCACATGGTCGTTTTTGACATCTCATCATGGATGTCGGGAAAATGTCTGTTGAGCGTTTCTGTGGATATAATTTCAGGCAGTGGAAGTTCCAAATAAAGTGTGCATTGCGCGCAAAGGGCATTGATATCAATGAAAAGAAACCTAGCAAAGATGATGCAGATTGGCTTAAAAGTGATGGCATGGCTATGTTCATCATAACCTCTGCAATGGACTATAAACAAGTTTCTCTCATTGAAAACTGCGAAACAGCGAAGGAAATAATGGAAAAACTGGAATCCATTTACGAACAAAAGTCGGAGTTCAATAAAATGCTGGTGCATGAACGATTTTATCAATATAAAATGAATCCATCTGATGGAATAGCACAGCATATTGCCAAAGTAGAAAGCCTTGCACAACAGCTTAAAGACAGTGGTGAACAAATAAGCGAAGCAGCTATAATGACCAAAATATTGAGTACATTGCCTAACAAGTATCGCTCACTTCGACAAGCGTGGATCTCTCTTGATGAAAAGCAGCAAACGATACACAATCTCACAGCTCGCCTGTTAGATGAAGAATCTAGTCTCACGTGTGAAGAAGAGGTGGATAGTGCATTTGTTGCCATAAACAAGCAGAAAGAATCCAAGCCTAATGAAAAGGGAAGACATCGTTTTATTTGTTATAATTGTAACAAACGAGGTCATTTTGCCAAGCAGTGCCGGGCACCTCCCAAGAAACCAGTACAAAAGTCACAGGAAGAAAGTAAAATGTTAGCATTTAATGTGGAATCTGTCAATGTATCTGAAAAGTGTCCTGAAGATTCTTGGTTACTAGACAGCGGGGCCTCGGCTCATATGACCTACAGAAAGGACTTCTTTCATGAACTCACTGAATATGAAGGTGAAAATGACAGATTTGTGAAATTGGGAAATCAAGTAAACATTAAAGTGCTGGGTATAGGATCTGTGCTATTTAAGAAATGTATCAATGGACAGTGGGAGACAAATATCATCAAAGATGTTTTGTATGTACCGGAGCTTCGCAGAAACTTATTTTCAGAAGGAACTATCATGAGAAAAGGTTTTGTGATCATAAAGAAGAATACAAGGGCCTTAATTTACAGAGACAGACAGTTAGTGTTGTGTGCTAATCAAAAAGACAACAATTTGTATGAAATGGACATTGAAACCATTGTCAGCAACAGTTGCAATGTCAGCCAGGTGGTCAAATGTAACCTGAAAGTGTGGCATATGCGTTTAGGCCATGTGAACATTCAAGAATTGAAAAAGGTGTTAAAAAGTGGACTGGTCAGTGGACAAAACATTGAGTGGGAGAACGAACAGTTTGTTTGTGAAGCGTGTCAATATGGAAAACAAACCCGTCAGCAGTTCCATTCATCTGACCGAGGCGATATGAAACCAGGCCAGTTAGTCTACAGTGATGTATGTGGACCAATGAAAAATGAGTCGATTCAAGGTATGAAATACTTTGTATTATTTAAAGATGCAGCAACTAATTTTAAAAATGTCTACTTCATGAAGCATAAAAGTGAGGTTATAGATTATTTTAAAAGATATAATGCTCAGATAAAGAACAGATTTGGCCATAGTGTACAGATACTTCATACTGATAATGGCCGAGAGTATGTAAACAATGATTTTAAGAAATTCTTATCTGAGCAAGGTATAATGCATGAATGTACAGCACCATACACTCCCCAACAAAATGGACGTGCAGAACGTGAATTGCGTACAATTGTTGAATGTGCTCGTTCTATGCTTCATGGACGTAATCTGCCATTAAATTTGTGGGCAGAAGCTGTGAACTGTGCGGTATATTTACTTAATAGAATGTCATCTAGCCAAACACCCATGATAACCCCTCATGAGCTTTGGTATGGTACGAAGCCAAGTCTGAACCATGTTAAAATTTTTGGATGCTGTGGTTATGTACATGTCCCTGATGCTTGCAGGACAAAATGGGAGAGGAAGAGTAACAAATTAATGTTAGTTGGCTACGATGAAAATAACTACCGGATGTACGACCCACAGACTCACAATATAAAAATATCAAGAGATGTAGTCTTTGACGAATCAAGTTCCTGCATAATCAATAACAATATGACTACAATTGAACTAGAAGATATTTTTGAATTTGTTCAGAAAACTCCTGAAGAACCCATTTCAGAATCTACAAGTGATGATAGTATGATTAGTTGCAATAATGACACAACAATAACTGGTTGCAACAGTGACTCAACATATGAACCTTCTCAAGAAATTGAAGAAGATGAAAATAACACTATACTCAGTGATATACTTTCGAGATTGAGACCAAGAATAAATAGAAATTTAGAAGCAAATCTCATTGAATTTGATGTACCATCTTCTTATCAAGAAGCTGTGACTGGTCCAGAGTCTGAGAAATGGTGTGAAGCTATAAATGAAGAATTGGTAGCACACAAAGAAAACAACAGTTGGGAAATCACAGAAAAGACAGATTCTAGAAAACCAATAACGTCAAAATGGGTATTTAGGGTAAAAAGAAATAATAAAGGAGAAGTTGAAAGATACAAAGCAAGACTATGTGCTCGAGGCTTTAGCCAAGTAAAAGGAGTGGATTATACTGAAATCTTCTCTCCTACCACACGGTATGATTCAATTAGAATAATACTTTCTATTGCAGCAAAGTACAACTACAACATACAACAGTTTGATGTAAAGACTGCATTTTTGTATGGAGAACTCGAGGAAGAAATTTATATGGACATTCCAGAAGGCCTTCCTTCAGAAAATGGAAAGGTATGCAAATTAATTAAATCTTTATATGGGCTAAAACAGGCTCCTCGCTGCTGGAATTTAAAGTTTACAGAGTTTTTGAAGTCTTATGGCTTTGTACAGTCCGAGTCTGATTATTGTGTTTTCACAGGACAGTTTGAGAATGACAGAGTTTTATTAATTTTATTTGTAGATGATGGTCTTATTTTGTCAGCTAATTTTGATGCCATACAGTCTGTATTGAACATGTTGCAAAGTAAATTTAGCATAAAGACTTTGAATTTAAATTGTTATGTTGAATTGGAGATTGAAAGAAAAGAAAATTCAATTTTTATTCACCAAAAGAATTATATTGAACAAATAATAAATAAATTTAACATGTGTGATGCAACTACAAGTGATACACCTGCAGACGTTAATGTAGTTTTAAGTAAGAATTGTGGAGAATCTGTAAATTTTCCTTACAGAGAAGCAGTAGGCTCTTTGTTATTTCTTGCCTCTGTAACACGACCAGACATCTCATATGTCGTGGGTTTGCTCTCACGTTTTGTAAACAATCCCAGTAGTGAACATGTCAAAGCTGTAAAACGGGTAATTAAGTATTTAATTAAAAGTAAGAATGTATGCATTCAGTATACAGGCAGCAGTGAATTGGTAGGGTTTTCTGATGCCGATTTTGCCAGTGATATTGATTCTCGTAAATCAACTACAGGTTACCTGTTTTTGATGAATAATGGCCCCATAACATGGAATAGTCAAAAACAGCAGACGGTAGCTCTCTCTACTATGGAGTCTGAATTTATGGCAGCTTGTAGCGCTGCTAAGGAAATGTTGTGGTTAAGGCAGTTTTTGAAAGACATAGGTGAACCTCAAACTAAGTCAACTACTTTATTTGTAGATAACCAGAGTGCCATAAAATTAATACATAACCCTGTGTCTCACAAGAGGTCTAAACATATAGATGTTAAGTTTAATTTTATTAGAGAGAAAGTTAAGTCAGGTGAAATATGTGTTAAGTATGTTCATACATCGAACCAGTTAGCAGATTTCCTGACTAAAGCTTTGGCTAAGGTTAAATATGAGTATAATTTATCTCAAGTTCTTTTTAGAAAATAGGTATTTAAGTCTTGTTGAGACTGAACATTATTTTTTTTGTTGTTACTAATGTTTTTTTTTAAGTGTCTGTAGGTAAACAAAATTTAGTGGGAGTGTTAATTTATGGAAATTTTGTTTATTTAGTATGGTAACATTAACATTATTACTGTATTAGTTATTTTAAAAAATCTAGATGTAGTAATACTTATTGCCTTATGTCATTACGTTCACTTGTTTTACCGATGTAGTGCGTTGAATAAACTATTAAAGAAATTCTACTTGTTTTTAACCAAATCTACGCTTCTAAGCCCTAATACGCTCTGCTCAAGCAAAGTTGAACATGTGGTGACTCGGTTGATCTTTTAATTTTTAACCGACCACAGGAATGTATAGGAAGGATATTTCATCAGATTTGTAGTCTTGCTATAAGATTTTAAATATAAAAGCATTTTTGCAGTTTTGCAGTTTATACGTTTTTATTTTAAACAAAAACAACACATAGTCAGTGTTGATGCCGAAAGGTTTTTTTGAGAAGCAGTTCTATGAATAAAAACCTATATTCGATTTATCTTACGATCTTATTAGTTCTACAAAAACAGAGACTGTCTATTTCGGGAATCAGGACGCTCCTAAGAAGCCAAATAAGCTGGTTATTTTCCAGAAAATCTGTTTCAAGACTTTCATTCACGTAATGATATCTAATTTTAAAGAGGTACCTACTTTGAAGTAAGCTGATTGACAAATAATAAGCCAGAGTTATACACTTATGATATAACAAAAAAAAACTATAATATCATACTATAGATATGTAATATGTATAGATCGCAAATGTTGAGAAGTATAGATTAGTCTAACCTAATCTATCAGTTAAAAAATATCTATGTCTAAAATGTATCTAACAACATCTCAAAATGTATCAAATCAAGGATACAGGCAGGAACAAACAATCATACATCATTACCCTCCGCTTAAGCTTTTGGATAAAAATACTTATGAAGCTGATCCCAAGTTGAGCCAATATAAACGCTAGTAAAAATACAACCCCTAAAGATTATAATTTTGCAACCGTACAACTTAATTGTAAATCACGAAAAATAACATAACGTGGTAACTGAATTATGGAAACAAAACACTAACGATGTCATCAAGCTAATAACGAACTTAGTATGTATTAGCCATTTCCTATCTCCTGAGTAGATGTAAATAAGACCAACATCCAGTCACACCGGCGCCGGCGCTTCGGATCTAGGACATGAATACAAATGGTAGTTCTGCAAAATGTGTCACTATAAAACATTTAAGTGTGCCACTCCACTATAGATAGCGTCACACGATAGTTTCACGCGGAAGCTAGTGACATCAAATATAGCAAAGTGATACGAAAATGGAAATTTCGACGTATGTTTCTTTTATGTTGTTAGCTACGTGAAAAACGGTTGAAAGGATTGACAATTAGGTAAGTACTTAAGTATTTATGGAATGTGTGTTAGTCGTTTTGGAGTAATGGTAAATAATGTAATGCAAGATAACATTTTATTCGTTTTGTATCTTTTATTAAACTGAATAAGTTTCCTCGAGTAACCTGTGTTGAATTAGCATAAATTATTTGGATTAACCTTGTAAAGTAGTTCAGTTTTTACAAAATTCCTGTGAATAAAATCGCAGACGTGTGTAAGTATAACATAAAAGTGTAATATTTTATAAACGAACTGATAGTAGGTACCACAGTTACATTAAAATTGATTTTCATCCAAGCTTTTAGCAAATTTTATCATACAAAATGTCATCAGAAGGACAACAGTACAGTAATGTGACATATTTTATTGGTTTCGAACGGAAATCGGGTGCAGCGTACATGTAGTTTAATGGAATAAGTACATTTTAACCTTTTTATAATGGTACAATAACATAAATTTATAGTTATCGGTAGATTATTTATATGTATAAAATAATACCTAGATTATTATTAATATGAAAATTCTACAGCAGCATATTCAACTTTTAGGTAAATTACCTTTATAAGTATAAAAGGTTGCGTCGCTTGAACGTTTGTGTTTTTTTTTTATTGAAGAAGCTCTGACACTAACAATGTGAATTTCTTATTTACATCAGAAAATATCTATACATAAAAGCTCTTTCTTGTCTTGTTTTTATGACAGTATTGGAAAACACCATAGATTTGCTAGTTTGGTTCAGTGGGCTAATAATAATATATCATTTATTTCAGACAATTTAAAATCCATAATTTGTTAGTACAAGATTTATCTTAAAAGCTATGTTAGTAGACACGACAGAGAAATATAAAATGAAAGGTTACGATTATTTGGCGGCCCGCTTAGTCGGTGCCACATGCTAAAATAGATCATGTTCCAATATCATTGACATGGTGCTTGACGCATCAATGTCAGTCAGTCGTAACAACATAATATGTCGTCCCTACTGCTGGGGGATCTCTTCCCATACCTACCTAGGAAAGATTACTGGGGCCAAGTCCGGATTGGTGGGGTTAGGGGCCAGTCCCGGTTTCAAAAGTTTTCAATCCTCCTAATAGGCTTTGACGTGGCTTAATCGATCAATCAATTACTTTCAGTCGTCATTCAATCAATTACTGCTAGGTCACTTTGTCTCTCGCTTTTTTCCTCTTTACTTTTATCGTGTTGTTAACCGATATATCTTTATTTAACTAAAGTTTGAGTGAGTTTCTCTACATCTAACCTAGTCTGAGGGACTGACGGCAATTTCTTGGAATTTTATGAAGCAACGTTTGTAATTGATTTAGGTACAGCTATTGGTGCTAATGAATACATATTATGTGCAACGTGACTTTCACACACATCTAAAATTCAAATTTTTCACTATTTTTTTCTTAATATTGTTGGCTAAACAAATATGAGATGAGTTCAAAGAGTAAAGTGAAAAATAAAGCATCTCTGTTCAGTATAACATTGCCTGTTGATCCAGCCAGTTTGTCTCGCACAGCGATATCATGTAGCACACACGTGGCACCTCGCCCGGACTTGTTCGAACATGCTCTATATATCATTGTTATTGGATTTGCGCTATTCATGTATTGCAAATGTTTATTCTGTGTATTGGAATTTGATGGATTTATTTTCTAGCTTAGTAAATTTAAAGTAACACTTTACATTCTTAGTGCACTTGTTTTTATCGATTGGCTGTAAGTAACCGTGCTATATCACAAGTTGCCTGGTGTTGCACTTAGCATCATCTGCGGTCACGTACAGGGTTTTCTAGATTTACGTAATTGGAAATGCAACTTTTCTCTCGATGTTCTCCTTTATCATAAAATAAATCTGTATAAAAATGTAAGTTAGTTTCAAAAACTTTAGTATATTAAATACATTGGCCAGGATTGACCCCGAGACCCGAGACCGCTGGTTAGCACGTCGGAGGTGACCCCGACGTAGTGATACCATGAAGCTACCGATGCTTTGATGATTGATGATTTTTTTATTCTACTATAACAACTTTTTCGGAGTTACGTATTTTGGTATTTTGTCTGTTTGTTTTGCCTTGTCTGTAGCCTAATTCCTCTTAACCCCGTGAGGATTGATTATGGTGTAGTATGTCCAAGTGAGTCTAATGTTATGATAGTTAAAATTACAGTTGCTATAAAACTTGCCTAAGTGAGTTAAGTACATTAAAATGGATGTTTTAACATCCATTTTAATGGATGTTAAAACATTAAAACATCCATTTAATTTATACCTAACAAACCCTATAGAAAATATTGTTGTTCACCTTAAAAAATAATTTACAATTAAAGTACTTGGGACTTGCGAAATATCGATGAATAAAATCTTCCTGAAACCAGTTGCATCGATTTGACAGCTGTCATTTTTATCGTCATATACATAACAGTCAGTGATCTGCGGGACCTTACATTTTCCTTTTGTGCTTATGTTACTTATTACCACTTTGCATTTAATTCAAAATCTGTAGTATTCAAAATGAACGCTTTTCAGTCGTTTTCAGTTGAACAAAAAACATACTCCACCTACCTATACATATACGCTACAATTGGCAATGCACTTGTGACTCCTCTGGTGTTGCGGGTGTCTATGGGCGGCGGTAATCGCTCACCATCTGGTGATCCGTCAGCTCGTTTGCCAACTCTGCCATAAAAAACAAAAAACTAAACACACTGAGCCAGAAATTGCAAGGTTTACTCTAATAGGCAAACACAATACCTAATGACGTAACTACTTTGATAATTATCCCAATTCTACTCAAGGAGTTTTATGTCTTGTTCTAAAACTTTCAACACGTACCAAGACAACGCAAATTACCCAAAAGTTACATCAGCGCCAGTTAAAACAAAGACCCCATTGAAGTAAGAAACATACAGTGTGCTACGTGATTCATCCCCACAAGTTATCTCTAGCTCTCATCAGGCCTTTAATTCCAACTTTACGAGACTCTTAAACCTTAGACTCAGTGGCAGCCATGTTTATGTCTTATCTTAACAGCTGTGACATTAAAAATCGCGTTTAATTACAAAGTGACATAAATTTACATGAAATAAACGGATTTAAAGTTTAATGTTTTGAATAAAATGTTGCGCTGTTAAAAAGAGTTATAGATGAGTGAAGTTTGGGTTCCGTACTTAAAGGGTCTAAAGCTATCTGGTCGTTCTTACTAAGACTACGACGTATGTCTGTCCTACCTTTAAATGGCTTCATCTTTGGAACCAAATGAGTTAGAAAGTTGAAATTTTCCTTTTTTTTCATTATAGCTGATGTTATGCTAACTAAATAAAAAAGTTAATATAGCAAACGTGTTCCTGAAATGTTTTCCGTATTTGCTCCCTCTGGACAATGATAATACATACTTCAATATCAGTGAGATTCTATTGCAAACTCTAATGTAAAAACAAATAATAAAAATCGGCCAAGTGCGAGTCTGAACTAGCTCTAACAATAACGAACAGAAAGAAAAGAAACACCTGTATCCTAAATTATTATTTGTTTGTACGGAACCCTTCAGTACGTGAGTCCGTCTCGCACTTGATCAGTTTTTTAGATTACTGGAATGTTGTTAATTATACAATACAAGTTCTGACTGTTTTATTTTATGTTTGTTTTAGGTAAGTGCTGTTTTACTGCTTCTCTTCTAATTACTGCAAGTTATATGAGATAGATTTACGGCTTTTCTAAGGTAAGTTTTTATAGGCATAGTACTTATATAGGTCCTTCAATCTTCAGTGATACTAAGAGGATCTTAGTTTTTGGTATCAAATTACACGAAGAGCATTATGAATGAGCGAAGCGAAGTCCTTACGTCGTTGCACGTTTAACGTGGTGATCCTTACCATGAGAATGTCAGATGCAGTCATTCAAAATTACAATATGTATTACTAGCTTCCGTCCGCGACTTCGTCTGCGTAAACTTCAGAATTGGGTCCAGAGAGATAAGATGTTAAGGCAGCGCCATCTAGTTGCGAAGGGAAAATGTCAGTTTTTAGCCATTCCTCCGGGAACCTTCGAGTTTTCCAGGATAAAAGGTATCCTATGTGTTAGCCGAGTGCATTATCTATCTACCTACCAAAATTCATCCAAATCCGTTCAGTAGTTTCAGCGTGAAAGCGGAACAAACAAACAAACAAACATCCATACTTTCACATTTATAATATTAAGTGAGATGATATACCAATCTACACAATGACACCATCCAATCTATGACATCAATCTGGACTTGGCCTCCATATATGGAGTAAGGCAAAGTATTATTACTAGGAGAGACCCGCATGTCACAAAATACACAAAATTTACAAGGCGAAACATGATTTTGTGCAACGATGCTAAATTTCCATTAACAAATCTGGCGATTCTACTCATCAAACATCAGAAACCGTAAAAAAAAGTTGGACTTTTTCATACGGATGGATCAGCTTGTTTTTGTATGAAAAGTCCAAAAACGTTATGGCGGTTTCACTAATTTCCACAAGTTCTAAAACAAAATATTTTCAATTTTATGAGAAGAATCACCAGTTGATTACAGGTATGTACCAGTCACTCTGTAAATGTTTTTTAACACAACCATCTATTGTTACTGCATGAAATGCAACTATGTAATTTTGTTATCAAAAGAACGTCAAACTTATTAACACAATTGGCGAACATGTCATGTAGGTTGCAATGATATAATACCACACAACACACTCATTACGAATGTTGTTATAATCTAATAACCTTACTCGCAACAAACAATTGTTCTTCAACAATAACTTGCTATTCTTCGCACCTTGTAATAACATGCGATATGAAATCATCGTAACAATTAACACGTGTTTTTCATTCATAAAACTTATCAGAGAACTTATCTTTTGCATTCATAAAACTCATCCACAGGGTGTCACAAAACGTTTGGCTATAATTTAATGTGTAATGTAATGTGGCCGTAATATGTAAATTTGAATAACTCTTTTTATTGCATTTATGTTGAAACAGCAATGAAATTGACTTTTTGAACTTTAGTTAATAATAATAATAATAATATAATAATATCCGGGACAAATCACACACGGTCATCTGGCCCCAAACTAGGATTCCCTGTATCATGGGAACCAGAGACTGGTATACGTACACATATACATTTAAATACATACATATATAGATATAATACACCCAGACTCAGAGCAAACAATTCTGCTCATCACAGAAAAGTTTGCCCTGTGTGGGGATCGAACCCACGACTCTCGGATCAGTGGTCAGGAGCGCTAACCACTTAGCCACCGAGTCAGTTGGAATAGTCGTTACGTTAAGATGAAACGCGGGCGGCGTTTTCTCCATACAAAAGTATTCCCCTGTTTTCTCCCTGGATTATGATTCTGGAATCATATTTTTTTACCAAACTATAGATTTCTGCCACTAGCATGTCCCTATGTTTTGTTTTTGTGATGAGTTATTTACTAAAGAAATTAAAAATCCTCCAAAATGCTGATGCTTAAAGATCATACATTTTGTTTGAAGTAATGACTTGTTTATAGAACCTTATTTCGTAGAATAAAAGTTGTTCACTTTCATGAATCTAAACCAACTTTAAAATATTTTAATTTACCTCTTTTTTATATAGAACATTGCGTATTAATTTTCAGCGAACTGCAATGCAAATCATAAATAAACCTTCATAACAACATTACAGCAATTTTGTATCATACAGACTTGATTATTTATTTATGTCATAGGTGCTTACTTGATTTGTATGTGGTACTGTGACTGCGACTGTCGTATCGAATCCAGATGAAATAGTACTATGTGATAGTCTGTTGACTTCGTTCTCATGCTTACTATGTTAGTCCCTATGCAGCACGAATTAATTATTTGTATTATTTATTAGTTGATTATTAATATAATACAAAGATGTTTGACCGTAGATCACAGAATTTGTTGCGAAAAAAATAGGACTCAATAAATAAAACTTTAGATTTTTTCCTTCTACTAGAAATAATAATACAAAAACTTTATGCATGCCACATGTATACATATACACTTTTTTTACATAATATTGAATTCCTTTCACAAATAACGATTTGATTCAAAAATCTTTTGAAATTATATTGTTTTATTTATTTATCAACCGAATATATTTGGTAGTTAACAACATTGTTGAGTTAAGTATTTTTTGGTTATAATTAGTTTGTTTATGATTTAGATTTTTTTTGCTGCTTCTTTGTATTATTAATTACTTATGATTTGACTGATTAACTTTGTAAACTCTAGGTCTGAGTGTCGGCATATCATACCTAATATTTAATTAAATACTTGGGATATAGTCTTCGACTTCTGAGCAAATCATAAACCATATCGGGTTTCCTCTGTTTTTATAATTGAATGTATAATATTATATTGGGATTCCCTTTAATTGGAAAAAAGAAATAATCGCCAATTCTTTCAGAAGTAATATTTTAACATCAGTCTATATGTTAACAATCCTGTACCTGGTTAATTTTAGAATTGTATTACTATTTAACGAGTGGTAAGAGTAATCTTGAGAAAACAAATTGCGAAAATAAAATTTGGGCTAGTCTTTTCATAAAAAAGATATGTACGCCAACTAAAACTTCATATACACGTGAAAGGAGGTGAATATAACTCAACCAAACAGCAGATAGCCATTCGCGCGGCTGATATTTCGTTATTTGGCGCCAATAGGAGGCTTTATGTCCGAATTGTATAGGAATTTTACGCCCGTGGGAAATAACGGCAGTTCTTTTTGTGTTGTGTTGTGTCAGATAGTATCGATTGTCGATTTTTACTGTTGGTCTAACTAAAAGACGTAGTGCCTTTTTTGTTGATTCATGGTACTTAACATAATAAATGATTTGCTTTTTTAAGTAGATGTTCTTCAACTCTTACCATCTTATCAGCCTTAAGGGTAGAGGCCGTCGAATAACTTGTCCCCCGGTGGGTCCATAGCATATCCACTGGAATGATATGTATAGATACTCCAGCTCGTAGCTTTAGTCATGACATCAATTGTAATAGATATTAAGTATTTATTTCATGTTGGGGCCAGTTTCTTTTGGGCTGGACGTTTCTTCTCGCTCCGCTAACACTTCCCGAAACGTTGAGTGTACAAGTTCCGAGTGGTAGGAACTTTGTACTAGGTAGAAAAAAGTATACGTACGTAAAAAGTATTTAAAAGTATGCGTACAGAATCTACTTAAATAAAAAATATTTTGAATTTTGATGGAAGCTACGCTACTAAATACTGGTCAGCGTAAGGCCTGATATAGTTTAACGATCACCATGTAATAGGTACTTATTTATTACTCAACGTGTCTTCCAAAGTACGGAAATAGTCGATACAAATGTCAATAGAAGTCAAATTCAGTTTCAATTTCAAATCCATCCGGTTGGTTGCCGGGACTTTGTACCGAGCACACGTCTGCTGAGTTAATTTTTCAATTATTTCCGTTTTAGAATAGTTGCAACGTTATCTTTGTGATGGGGAAATAGTTGTGATTCAGATTCAGAGATAAGCGGTCATAAGAAGAGGATTAACTCGGGAGACATCTCCGTTTTCCGAGTTCCAGCAGCAAACCCCCACGTGGAGCGTCTTTAAGAGCCCATCGCTCTTAGAGCCGTCACTTTCACTTGACATTGGCGTTTCGCCATTTTTTTTTTGAAGATTCTCCCATTTTTCACTTGACATTGGCAAAATCACGCTCAATATGAGATGTGGAAGGCCAAATAGAAAAATAGAATAGAATAGAAATCCATCCAACCTGTGTTAATGATGCGAACAACGTCCCCAGACCCCAGACCCCAGACCCAGTCTTTCCAGAGGATCATTTGATATAAAAAATATTTTAGAACTTAGAAAAACGTGCACACTCACACTCGAAAACAGATAAGTTTATACATAACTTTTAAAAGTTTTGTCCCGAGGTTTATATTATGCAATTTTAGTATATCTTGGTTTTTTTACCTTAAAACCACACGTAAACATAAATTGTCTGTGTCGTGTTATTATTAAGAAGCACTCATATGGTGTTGTACGCAAAATCATGCAATTTGCGGTGGACATCACCTACGGCGCGGCGTTCGTGAGAATATTTTGCTCAAAGGTTGTCTATACAAAAACATTTTTGCGGTTTTGGATTCACACATTCAATTACCACACTAAACTGTACGAAGGGTAAAACTATATTTTAAAATTATGTTTAATTACTTCTTTATGTTGTTTTCGAGTATGTTGAAAGTTTTGTAACGTTTTCATTATATTTTCCAGTAATTCTCCTTAGGTATAATTACTTATTCCACACACGGAGGACCCAGGTCCGGATTGGTGAAGTTATGTACTTGCAGCTAGTGGACATTTTCAAGTCGCTTATAAAGCCTCTGATATGCATTAACGACTGCCATCTTGTGATAGCAACCAGCACCAACGGCTTAACGTGCGTGCCTTGAGTGTGCCTTGCATTATAACCTCACTTTTCTGATGTATGTAAAGAGACCCGTCCTCCGGCAGTGGAGGATTTTCCTACAGATAGATTTTACTTTAAAAAAATACTGGAACGTAGTTTTGATTTGATACTGAACCTTTTTGTAGTTGTGACGTACATTGGTCTCTTTTGAATGTAAACATAAAGTGAAATAATAATATGCATAATACTTTACCGAATAACTCTTGGACAATGGTCATTTCCTTTAATGACCCTAAATTCTTATCAAACATGATAAACGGCGGCATTATTAGAAACGAACAAACAAAAGTAACTGTCCACGGATATCCAAATAAAGTTAAACTAATTAGTTAACACAGACATTTATCTTGGCCACTAATTTTGTCGGCTTGCTATAGATACAGCCTTGGATCCCGGACGATCCTTTTTTTGCCCTCCTGGCCTTTTCCTCTCACAATGGACCCTTTTGTGATACTGCGGCTGCTTGCCCAAAGCCAGATCATTTTACGATTCTTTTCAATTCGTCTTTGTTGGACAGTATTTATTACTTCCAGATTTTAGGGGTCCGTAAACAGTGCCTAAGACAACAGATAATTTTGATACATACTTACAGATATTCTTTTTTATTTTGTTCTCTATTCAAAGACATTTTTTTTTCTGTTTGCCAGTTTGTATGTACTTGTAGAATTCAGTATCTTAATACCTATTAAAAATCAAAAGGTACATGACTGCCACTGCTAGTCTTCAAGTTACTTTTAATCAAAATATGTCAATGTGACATTATGTTTTAAAGAATGTTTGAAATATTGAGCAAGGACGTCATAGTTTAATAAAGTCATTTATCTACTCATTACGCAATTTTTATAAATAAACATTTGCACATTATTGAAAATTTAAGCGTGCAAGTTTTTTTGGGCTTGAAATAAAATAGCTATTCTCTATCTAGCCAATACATCAATTTTAATTTACTAAAATATCTACGATAAACTTTGTAGTTTTCCTTATGTTATTTGGGTTCTTATTCTGATATTTTTGAAACTTTTTTTCACTTAAAAGACATACCGAGGCCTGAATCTCAAAATTTCTTTGTTTGCTTCCTATACAGAACCCGTCTCCAATAACGTAACACACTTTACCACTTTTTTTTCGAAAGCACTTGTTCTATCTTTTCTTCAAAATTGAACAGGTTTTAACAGGCTTTGTCATTCGCAAAAAAGAATACTACACTTTTCTCACATTCTATCTTAAACTTATGTCCACAGTTATTTTATTATCAATAATTGACCACGCTGAATACGTTAAAAACAACCGACTTCAATCGTAGCAACTCCAATTTTGCTATGTTTTTGTTGATTTTCTCAAAAACCGCTGAATCGATTTCGATAAAATTAATATGGGACCACCTGTGAAGTATACCCTTTCAAACAAAAAAAGAATTTTTGAAATCGGTTCAGGCGTCTTCGAGTAATCGGTGAACATACATAGAAAAAAAAAAAAAGATTCCGACGAATTGAGAACCTCCTCCTTTTTTTGAAGTCGGTTGAAAAGACAATATTTCTGCAAATTTAAACATTGCATTGTCTTTTGTACTTAGCCCAGTATCTATTGTTTTGAATTAAAACAAAAGCTTCTTATGTAATGTTGATTGTTCGAAAGTGTTAAAGTCTATAATGATATCACCTTTACTAGTTATTACTTATTTATATTGTAAAAGTAAGTTGTATTGCTGCTGTTGTTTTTATATGTTTATTAACTTTATCATAACTAGCATTATTGTATTAGAATTGAATAAGTATACCTACTTAAGTATATTTTTATTTTTAGCATCTTAATCTTTTTGCTTTGATTTGTCTCGAAATATAGTGAATTTTGAATGTATAACGGTCAACTTATTTTTTTGCAGAGCACACTGCACATTTCGATTCTGTTTGAATTCATATCCTCCTGAAATTCATTAGGATAAATTATATAAATGTTATTCTTCCGTATACAGAGTGATATTAAATTTCTTGGTAATATCAAACTAAAGATCTATTCTTGAACATTCCTCACCTACCTAGAAGATGAAATTATTTTGGAAAAAGTTTATCAGTGTCATGATGATAAAAAACAAGTACTTAACTCATTTGCCTGTTTGTAGAAAATATCCAGAAAAAATAAAATCCAACTACATAAAATACTACCTACTAGCTTCCATCCGCGACTTCGTCTGCGTGAGTAGAGAGAAAGAAAATGTTAACGTGTCGCCATCTAGCGATGAAGTGGAGTTTTTAAGCAGTCCTCCGGGACCCCTTAAGTTTTACAGGATAAAAGTACCCTATGTGTTAGCCGAGTGCTTTATCTATCTACCTACCAAAATCCAAATCCGTTCAGTAGTTTCGATGTGAAAGCGGAACAAACAAACAAACAAACATCCATACTTGAGATCTTTCTTTGGGGCTCATGGTAAACTCGGTTACTATGACGTCCGTAAGAAATCGAACGACATCGCACTTCGAAACCCTTAAGGCGTTTTGGCTACCGGCGATAATAATAAAACGAACATATGTACATACATCCAAAAAATAGCCAATAATTTTTATATTAACCTGTACAAAAATTCAGTGGCACGTTCATTCGTTCCACATACATGTCTACTGTGAAATTACACGAATGCCGGCAATCCAGGGTGTGTCTGCACTCTACAGGGTGTAACAAAAAGGTGCAGTAATACTTCAAGGTGGGCTTCTACTCATCAAACTGAACAACTTTTGTTCTACTACTTTGTTGAAATCGCAAAAAAAAATTGGACTTTTCATACAAATCGATCAGCTGGCGAGCCAAGTTTGTATGAAAAGTCGAACAATTTTTTTGCGATTTCAACAAAGTTGTAGAACAAAAGTTGTTCAGTTTGATGAGTACTAGCCCACCTTGAAGTATTACTGCACCTTTTTGTTACATCCTGTATATTATCCAGAAGCTAGAAACAAACGTGCAGCGCTGCATTGTCTCACCGTTGGCAATAAATAAGGCGCACTCCACAGCTGATTAGCATTCCTAGACCGTTCTTTAGATCTGCGCGTCGCTGTAAATTTCGTCCGATAGTAAATAGTTGGTGCGCATTGTGTGTAGCTTGGTAGACTTGGGTTTTCACCTTTGCTAGCTTTTGTAACCCAGCAAATTAGTTTGTTGGTTATTTTGACTTGACCATAAACGAGTATAATTAGTAGTTTCGTTCATCCACCCACAAGTGTCTTATGGTTTAGTGAATCTATGAGTTTTCAGTAAAAATACAAAGATGCACTTAACGCTACACGTGAAACAAATATATACCTACAGCATTACTTCATATTGGATATTATTTATCTAATTATTTTTTTATGTAAGTACCAATCTGTTTCAAAATAAAACAGTATACATATGGTGTTTTCAAACACATTAAAAATAATATAATACTATATTTCTTAAGATGGATTACTAAAAAAGATTGGGTAATAATGTCGGTACGTATATATTTTTTTCTTGTTTTTGTCGTATTGATAAATTGTTTTATAGTATTATTTCATAATATAAACATAGTCTCAGGGGGCTCTGAAATAGTTATTAGTTTTATCATTTATAATACATTTATATTGTTTAACTTATCATAAATCATTTACATACTCAGTACAGTTATCACAATGCAATATAACTGTAACATAGACTTAGCTTAACTAGTGAAGTACCTATCCCTTTCCTAGCCCATCTAACAATTTGAATCGTTTGCCTCTAACGGGATTCTGAACTGTATCCACGAGCTGTAAGTCAACTTTGTAGGGTTGTGTGAAGAGATATTATTCTGGATATTCATCCGTACCTCAATGTATGCATTATCTTCTTTCATTTACATATAGTCGAAAACTCTAATTCGTCACTGCAATAATAAATAACTGAAAATTACTGGTTTCAGTTTATTGTATTTACTAAATATTGGATAATTTTTTGAGTATTATTTAGGGTCTGATATTCTTATACAATAAGTGCAGCGTTAAGCCGGTTTGTATCTGCTTTCTTATCCGAACTTTTCACCCTCGTCCAATTTGTAACATTGGTAATTGGAAAAAACATCATTTTTAAATGCAATTTTTAAAGTAAAAATGATATAATATGTATGCCAGTAATATGATATGTAGGGTTTGATAGACTTATCCTACCCGTTATCCTGATTCCATAGTTTTCTTATAAGATTTTTTCGGACTTTATATTCTCCAATTAGTACAGTTGGTATTAACGAAATGGTATTGTAATGTGTATTGTCTTTCGACTTTTATTCTCAGCCTTCGTAAAAGTAAACATTTACATGGTGTTGAGTTATTGAAACGAAATTATACTGATATGTAATACTTATTTTAAGGACATGTAATAGTTTATTATACGGATATGTAATAGTTCCTTGTACGGATATCTTATTGTTTTAACACGTTAACGTAACCACAGTTACATCACTGAAGGTGGCGATTCCCATAGTCCTCTCACGGGACTGTGTTCTCATCCTTTTACGAAGTTTTACTTTGTTATCTGAGTTTCTGCATTCTGCATATTCAAGTGGGGTCGTGCTGATCTGTCCTCGCGAGAGAATATCAAATGGTCCTGCAATGCCGATGGCGGTTGCACTCTTTGCTGTAGAGAATTTTTGTATTCTATCTTTGTTTCGTATAATGGGATTTGCCTGCCGTTTTTCTTATATGTCGATTTTCCTTATTGGAATGAGCATTCTCATTCTTATTGCTATGAGAATTTTAAACCGCAAACATACCGTTGGGTTTTTAATAATAATAGTTTTAATGGTCATGAATTAAACGGTTGTTTCTTATGTTTTGTTATTTATGTAAACCTTTATTACACAAATCAGCATGTTATTAATAACAGTTGAAGAAATATTATTGCAAGTAAGTAATATAAGCAATATAAATGAAACAACGATATAAAATGAAAATGAACCGGAAAAACTGATCAGATGATCCGTCTGCTCGTTTGCCTCCTGTCCCATAAAACGGAATTACCAGTAAGTTACTGTAGTTATTGTTACCTCTAAGGTAAAGTCTTTATTTTATTTTTGAAATTTATCTCATAACAAATAACTATAAATCAGGAAACGTTGTTTATACGGTTTAACTATAAATTCAACTCAGCTGAACTTTAATATAATATCCCAACTTTCATTCATTTATATTTATCTTTATCACCGAATTTATTATATATTTATTTATTATATTGATCATTTATTTATACATGCTGTAACAAAATACGTGTTAAATGTAGGTGTTCCCTGTATATTTAATTAAGGGGTTACCTAAGTGCATCAGTACCAAATTAATGAAATCCAACGCAGTCAACACAACAGCCATCACAATAGCAACAATGTATCTACTAGGAACAACTTCATTCAGATCTAGCATTGTCTTGTCTTTGTGTCTAGTATGTTGATAGTTGACGAAAGACAATGTCGCTTCGTCGCGTCGCTTCTCTCATTCAGTTCCAAGTTTGTTAGTGCCATTTCGCTGTGGTGGAATTCTGGTTGACGCATGTTTAGTTGGCTACGTTCAAGTTATTTAAATTGATGAATAGTATGCATTGTTGTTTTATCTCTTTCTTCTTATACAGAGTGATAAAAATATCCGGCAATTTTTTTCTGTGGCTTCTCATGAATCTACCAATCTTTAGCTTCCGGCCAAATAGCTGATCAGTATCCACGAAGAGTCATTTTGCGGTCATTTTGTAGTATGTCAATATTTTTTTCAGTATAGTGAATAGAAAGAAACCTTAGTTAACCGGTACTACGTCTATTTTTTCATACATCATGTTACGTACTAGTATATAAATTCAAAAACAAAGTACGAATTCCGCATTATCTTCAAAAAATTATGTAGTTTTAACATTTTTACTAGCGGCTATCGAATACCGAAGATATTTTGTTAGACTAGTGATAAAAAAATGTGCGGCGAAATTTTATGTGATAAAACTATAACAATACTTTCAATAAAAATTATTTACAGCAAAAGGGCTTAATAACTGAAATATCGATACTAGACCTAAAGCCAAGCTAAAGCATCAAGTATCG
Source organism: Coleophora deauratella (assembly GCA_958295455.1). Taxonomy (NCBI): domain Eukaryota; kingdom Metazoa; phylum Arthropoda; class Insecta; order Lepidoptera; family Coleophoridae; genus Coleophora; species Coleophora deauratella. The sequence continues at coordinate 2,596,167 of OY282403.1, read as the reverse complement.
ATATAAATGTCGCAGCATTAGCTCGAGACGACCATGATGCGCTATCATCCGTGCAACTTGCGCACTGATTATTCAGTTTGCATTTTACGAGCGCCCGCGCCGCGTGGGACACTGATTCTCGTATAAAATTGCATGCGAGCTTCAAGTTCTAAATTCTAAAGGATGTGCGGTTTGCGATGAATCCACTGGGATCTTAATGTATTAAGAGCTGTTAAAAAGCTGTTCCTGTAAAAAAAAGGTCTTATTTGCCAGATCAGTTTAAAAAGTCACTTAAAATTGAAATTAAACTCCTATAAATAGCGTGAAGTATTTAAAAATTTTAATAAAAGCGGCTGTTTTTAGCGAAACTTAAAATGTACGCCCTTCTAATACGTCCGGTAAACGAAGCTTTGAGGTTTTCTGTCGGTAGGCTGTTCAATAAATACTGCGTCGACACCGAACAAAGTAATGTATTGACAATTTGTATTTAAAGTTCTTAACTTTGCTTTCAAAACTTTATTCAAATATCCTCGTTACGGTAGTTTGGGAACACAGTAGAAACAGTCTAAGGATGTGGGATGCAACGTACTCGTACCCGTATTTTACGTTCAGCTAACGTAACGTTACGTCTGGGGATAAGTTTGGACGTATTGCAGTTTTAGCGGTTGCGGCTGGGTGGTTGTAATGTGGCCTTAGATGTGGAGTTAGTAGATTTATGCATTGTAAGAGAGTGAGTGGCAAAGAACTCATTAATTGTTAGTGGGTCCTAAATAATAAGGACGGGCACATCTTCATTGAAAGTGGGGACCACTTGGAACCTTTTACGTAAGCTGTGAACATTAAACGTCAATCTAGCAGGCCATGACTGTCCATGAGAATCACAGCCTATTGAATTGAAAGTTGTCAAGTTTTTGAATGAATTAATTGTTCGGTAGGGCAGGGGCAAATACTGTTGTAAGTACTGAATGGTAACGCACGAGTTTTGTATAATTAGCAATCTGAAAACCAGAAATAGAGTAAGTTCTATAGCATATGATTTTGAGGTTAGGAGCAAATACCTGAAATTCCATACGCACAAATGTCGAAACAAAGAGTGGAAGAGTCTCCAGTTCCTCCTGCAGAGACTCCTATATAGGTTGTACAATAAGAGTACTCTAGGATTTCGAATCTTGAAAGTTAAAGACTTTCGTTTCAAGACTTTTTTGAAATCAATCAGTTAAACAATCAAATCGATCGATTTTGGCCAAAAACAAAAGTTTTTCAGTATGTTGAAGAAAAGCTTCAATTAGTGGGTTTTACAAATTTCGCATAGGGCAAACTAAACTAACACAGCAAATTAACTAAGCTAACTAAATAGACTAAACTTAGCTAATTAAAGTTTTGAAAACAGACGAAATACGAGTAGTTAGGCTTTGTAGAAACAAGTTCTTTGTAAAAGATTTTACGTACTGAGTGCTTTACAAAGGTTCGAAAGTAATAGATAAAGATATAAGTGGTTAGCGATCCTGACCTCTGATCCGAGAGTCGTGGGTTCGATCCCCACACAGGGCAAACTTTGCTGTGAGAGTCTGGGTGTATTATATCTGTATATGTATGTATTTAAAAGTATATGTGTATGTATATCAGTCTCTGGTTCCCAAGATACAGGGAATCCTAGTTTGGGGCCAGATGACCGTATGTGATTTGTCCCAGTTATTATATTATTATTATTATATATTGAAAGTCTTAAATTGCAGAAATAAAAGGCCGTAATTTTTCGCTGGCATTCTATACGGAAAAAATATCTGTGTCGCAATTTAGGAATAAGTTGTATCTTCCGTTCTACTTCCAACAAAAGGTAGCGCTACTTATCACAATTTAATAATACGGAAGGCTGGCTCTAACTTTACCCAGGCGCTAAATAATATTTGCCATGTGTAATCCTATGAAGAGATGACACACTTACAAACAATTAGTGTCGAGTTTTGCGAACGCTGTTACGTTTCTCTTTCTGCTAAGATGAGTTTATGATGACTGCTGATGGGACTGACGGCTTAATATCCAACATTAGTCTTCTTTTCCGTAAAAACTATGATAAAGTGTTTACCGTTGTTTGTCGATGTAGTAGTTACGTGAAATAAGAAAAAACAACTTTTCTTTTCTTAGTTACTGTGTTCTGTTTTTGTTTATATACAGAATGATAAAAAATGTCTGGTAATATTTTAACAGTAGCCTCTACTCATCAAACTGAACAACTTTACCCATGAAACTCATACTCAAAAAGCAAAAATATTCATACAAATCCGTCAGCTAGTTGATGACCTTTTTATGGGAAGTCAAAATGTTTTTTCTTTGTGACCATGCGTTTCTTGGGAAAAGTTGTTCAGTTTGATGAGTAGAAGCCACTGTTAAAATATTGCCATTCATTTTTTATCACCTTCTATGAATGAATTCTGATATAAACTGTTGGCAGTCTTTGTAAAACTCAAGGAAGTAAATGTAAAACTCAATAAGATGTTATTGGAATTCAAATGATTGAATTTTAGGTGCAAAGATACACTGATTCATAAATGCTATAAGAGTATGAAACACAGGAAACCAGGCAGCTATTTTGGGATCCGTTGACTTACTTCTTATCTTGTGGCAGAGTAAATCATCTATCCCCAATACATAGATAGCGGTTGCCTGGTGTTGCACTCAGCATCACACATGGGTTACGTGCAGGGCATTTAGATTTACAATTACGGACGTTTGCAACGCGCACGACCATCATACATACACATCTAGTAATTAGTACATAGGGCATTAAGATTTACACCTACGGACGTGTGCAACGCGCCCTTCATACACATCTAGTAATTAGATGACCTCGTCGTCTCGTTCCTTTACCGTTAAAGTGATCGGTCTGAAAAAATATATATACGTCAATTTCGAAAACCTCATTTTTTTATGGCAGAGGTGGCAAACGAGCAGACGGATCACCTGATGGTAAGCGATTACCGCAACACCAGAGGAGTCACAAGTGCGTTGCCGGCCTTTAATATGGGAGTACGCTCTTTTCTTGAAGGTTTGTGCATTGATCATTGGTGCATTGGTGCATTGATCAGGATTTGAATCCTAGACCTCTGGTTAGGATGTCGCAGTGACAACTCTGGAGTTACCAATGCTTTTAATTTTGACACGGTTCCACGGTTTACAAACATCAGTTCAGAATAGTTGTAGTTATTTATCTCTAACTCAAGGATTCCACACCTTTGTAGTTTACTCCACCATGCCATCTCTTCCCATTAAAAAGTTTGTGACGTCACTTTTAGTACCGCGATTGAACCCCGGGCCATGTCTGCGAAGTTTTAACAAGTCGTATCTTAGGCTTTGTTCATAAGATCTATAAATTTGTGACTGCATCGCCATGATATTTACTTTTCTTTAGTAAAATCGTTAGGTTGTATAAAAATAGGTGTAGGAACCATCTACTGGGGCTTCATAATAAGTCATCATACTGAACATTTTTTTTTCTATGACTTTTCTGGTTTTTTTTTTGCCATTCGAGCCTCAGTTAACGGGACGTAGATCTATTCTATTTGGTTACAATCTTCACAGGATGTTATATCAGGATCTATACAGGACGTATGTAAATACAAACCAAACTCAGACTTCATTTATTTAGCTTACACGTTCGTGTTTGGATCACAGAAATCTATATGTGCACTAAGATTCAACTTAATCGTTCCAGTAGATTTGAAGCAAATTGGCTGTGATAGACGGACAGACAGACAACGAGTGATCCTATGAGGGTTCCGTTTTCCTTTAGACGTACGAAACCTTAAAAACTTTTTGCGAATTTATTATAAATTCCTCTGCCTAATTATTGCACTTGCAGTAGAGTAGTAATATTACGGGGTGCAAGTAACTATTATACAGGGTGTTAAAAAAAGTGCGTTTGAAATTTTAAGGGGTTACTCAGAATCAAGACAGTATAGAATCCAGGAAAAGTATTGAAAAATCAACTTTTCAATTTTTTTTCAGGTTTTCATACAAATTCATGATTCACTTTTCAGATTTAGTATGAGAACCAGAAAAAAAAATTCAAGAGCGGTTTTTAATATTTTTCCTGGGTTCTATAATTTATTCTGAGTAACCCCTAAAAATTTCAAACGCACTTTTTTAACACCCTGTATAATATAGGTAATCGACTTTGCTGTTTCACTTCGTTTTACTTGCAAAAAGTATTTAATTAGCCGGGTTGTTCAAATGAAAAATCTTGACATTTTGCTAATTTTTATGCGTGGTAACTACGCACTTTAACTCTTCGATCGCGAATATTAAAAATACAATGTAAACAGACCCTTACACTCCCTAGATCTAGAAATTTGATGTACTCACTGTTAGTTTCAGGTAGTTGTAGTTAGGGATCCAAACAGAATTTTCCTTTGACTGTCGTTTCTGTTTTAAAGTTCTAGGAATCTTTCCGGAAGGCTGATTCTGTCGTTTTGAGAGGTTTCCAATTAAAGCCATCCTTAGTTGGTATCCCTTATAGCAAGTGCTTCTAAAGTTTGGACCAATAACTCTAAGCAACCCAGATGTTATTTGCAAATAACAGATCCTTAATGTTTCTTGTAATTATAATATTTTACACCCTCTATGTGTTATTGTGTGTGTCTGTGGCATCGTAATTCTCAAACGTGTGGACCGTTTCGAATGTTTTTTTTTCACTTGATAGCAGGTTAATATCAGATTGAGTTGAAATAAGTTTTACGTCGTTGATTATGCTTACTGATATTTTTAATGGTACAAGTAAAAACGTGCTTAAAATCTCGGTTGTCATTGGAGTTTAATGAATCGACCTGAAGTATCTAGTTCGTATGTAATAACGGAAAAAAATGATTTGTCTTCACTACATTTCTTTTCATTATTTATTGAAATCAAAACATGTGATGTTCGACATTTCAATTTATTAGTTTGTTAAGGTGTGTCACAGGATTCGTCTGGCAAGGGCCTTGTCGCCTTTGACGTGTGGTGAATAGTAATTTTATACGAAAGAAGTGAACGTTAGTCTGGCGGGGCGTACTATACCAAAAATTTAAAATAAGTAGTTCATTCCAATCAAATAATAGCAAAAGGTAAACAAACTTACTAGGCAATTGACGTTTACCGTTGAATTATATAGTAAGTTTACCTTTTGCTTTTTCTTGATGAGAACAAGGTATAAGTTATTAAAGTTAGTTTTTTCAGGTTATTTGTCTATTCTTCTCATTTACCTTTCCATTTAGTAAGCAGGAATTTTGTCGAGAACTGTTTACAAATGTGGTTTTAATGTTTTAATGTTGTTATACAATAAATGTTTTTTTAAAATTTTACAATGTAAATTGTAAACCTATGTATGTAAATTAGAGTAAGTAAGTATGTAGATGTTTATTTGTAGAATATTTATTATACAATTCCTGATAAATTATAAATGTGGCCTTAAAGTAATTCAATCGATAGTAACGGTATGTTAATTAATTAGATAAACAAATTCGAAATAAAATAACAATTACAATTTCATTAACGCAGTTAAAGTACTAAAACGTCATTAAAGTTCACAAACAATTTATAGAACCATGTCATATAGAAAGTTATAGTGAAATAATTATGATGGTAATAGTTGCGTGTCAAGGCAATAATTTTGGTCATGATCCATTAAATTACAAAAATTTTAAAAACTTTTTCATTCTTGTGGAAATTATTTTCTACATAAACGTCTCCCAAATTTTTAGGTGGTCCTGCCAACGTAACGCACACACATTCCTATTCTTATTCTGGCAAACTCAATATTTTACACACGGAATAGTACTTATTTAAAGGATCAGAGGTGGTCTGATTTATTCACCGGTTCCCTAATGTAGGTGGTGATAGAAGGGGGTAGGGGAAACCGAGAAGAAAGGATACTGGTTATGGATCAAGTGATGTGACGGGAAACCGCAATTTGTCAGTTTGACAGGTAAGAGATTCAAAATGGACTTTTAAATTGGCCGTAGTAATAACGTCCAACTGATTTAAAGTAAGCTATGTCAGTGTCAGTTATGTCAGTGACATAAAGTACATTATCCCTTACTTTTTTAAATCAGTTAGATTGTTATGGCATAACTTTGGCCAATTGATAAATGTCCAGTATACGTTCCTTGCAATATTCTTTAAGATCAAAAGACATCGAAATAGAAAATAAAGCATTTATATAAACGTTCGCAATGTTTTAAAATATTATTTTCAAATAATAACATAGGATCCCTCCTTAACTCACTAACTTTTAGTTTTAATTTAACGACGAATTTCAAATTTTATTTTAATAAGGAACCCTAAAATCTGATTGAAAATCCTTTCATTAGCCTTTACGTTTCCTTTCATTTGAGAAACCCTTCTCTGTACTGACTGTTTATAGCTAACGTTGGATTTAACGACTTCGGCAGTTAATGGTGCGCGTATGATGATGCGTTTGAATGAAATTGTTTCGACAGGTTAAAACTAGAGTAAGGAACTTACGGATACCCAATTTCGGATCCCAACGAATACTCGTGATGTATGATTAATCGATTTCTTAACTTGATATCTAAGGATAAAGACAAATCGATTTGTCAAGACAAATGATTATTTCCGCGAAGAGCAATCAGGGTTTGATCCATATGCATAAAGTATGGTTTCGCCTTTCCGAAATATATAGAAATCAGTCTCCGGTTGACTGAAAGTCCACTGAAGACGTTTTGGGTTGTTAACAACTAGCTTCCGCCTGCGACTTCACAATTAGGTCAAGAGAGAAATAAAAAGTTAAGAAAGTGCCATTTAGTCACAAAATAAATATTTCAGTTTTTTGCCATCTACCTACCTTTTATTAAAATCCGTTCAGTAGTTTCGGTGTGAAAGCGGAACAAACTACATCCGTACTTTCGCATTTATATTATCAGTAAGACGACTCAAGTATCCATTTTAAAATTATTATTAAATATTATAAAGTGTGTGTAGTTGTTGTGTTATGCTTCTTATCTTCAATTGATTCCAAAGTTTGGATATTGGATAGTTTCGGATATTGCTATCGTAATAGTCACCTGGTATCCCTAATGGTTGAATAGTACGTGTAACATTAGACACATAATAGTAATGTGGGTGTTCTGATGTGCTCAGGGTTGCCATCACGCGAGGCCCCGACAAATGGGGGTAGCCTTGTGGGCCATTTGAAATTATGGCCATCGTTATTCAGTAGTCGTGCTCGTTATTTTTGTTGATGGCGTGTAATTAAACTTTCTAGTTGTAACAATTATATTTTGGATCATTATTTTATTTATCAATTCGTTAACTCTTAATTAATAATTCCAGTGGAATTAAATCATAATTTTACGATGATAAAGTTTTGGTTTTTCTGCGAGTATTATTATTATTATTATTGAGTTTAATTTAAATCTTTGTATATCTAAAATAAAAGTTAGATACATCTTCGTTGCAGCAGCGCACCATTCCGTAGCAGAGATGTTGTTTTTGAAAAGAAAGATGTTTAAAGTCTGTACATATTAGTGTAAACGTATAAAGATTTTCTGAAATACCTGAACAAAACTGACTATGATTACAACTCATTCACTCAATCAACTTTCTCCAAAGAACGTACACTCAGTTCCAAAAAATCTTAACTATAATCAATGAATGAGTATGAGGTTTATCTAAGTTCCTTGGGAAAAGTTGTTAAGTATAAAGAGTTGAAGAATGTTCAAGTCTCCTTCTTGTCATGTGGCACATTTAACCGTTCTATGCACAAGGTATAGACGGCGGGCGGTTACCTAGTGTTGCACTTAGCATCACCCGTGGTCACGTGTAGGGGATTTAGATTTACACCTACGAACTTGTATAACGCGACCATCAATAATAATAATAATAATATCTGGGACAAATCACACACGGTCATCTGGCCCCAAACTAGGAATCAATACACGAGATGTGTAGGTTTCCTCACGATGTTTTCCTTCACCGTTAAAGCAGTCGGTATGAAAATGCATGTAAGTTTCGAAAAACTCATTGGTGGCCAGGATTTGAACTCACGACCTCTGGTTAGGAGGACGGAGTTACTACCCGCTGCGCCACTGACGCTTTACAAGTATTTCACAAAGACGCTATTTAAAATCCACCTAGCAGATACATACAATATGTTATCGTTTCACCTTTAAACATGATCACGGTACGTTGCACTGCAGTATACGTGTAACATGACAGAGAACGTTCTTAACACCTTGTCAGGTTATAGTTATTTTCTTGGATGAAATCCTTCGATATAAAGGGGATTTATTTCCAATTCGCCTGTCTGTCTGTATGTACACTGGCCCACAAAGATATCTGAACCCCTACTAAAGCTATTCGTGATACATGGTGTATTACGGAGAGGTTCAGATACAATATCTTTGTGGCTGTATGTACACGATATGCGGACGTTGCGCGCGTTCGATCCACTGAGCAAACAGAGAGATGGGGTTAATAAATGTTACGTTCACATAAAATGTCCGACAGGGTTATTATATCACTACAGATACCTAATTTTTCGAGGACAGGTAAGTTTCATGAGGTCTTCTGATATACGGGAGTTAAAAAAGTACGTTTTAAAATTTTAATGGGTTTGTCAGAATCAAGTATAGAATACAAGAAAAGTGTGTACAATTATTTTTTACATTTTTCGTACAAAATCAAAATAGTGAATCAAGAATTTCAATGGGAAACTGAAATAAAATTTGAGTTTGGACTTTTTTGTGTATTTTTCCTGTATTCTATACTTAATTCTAAGTAAACCTAAAAATTTCGAACGTACTTTTTTAAAATCCTGTATGTGGGCTTGCTGTAAGGCACCTATACGTACACTATACACTATTAGCAAAAAAGTGGGGCTAATTATACAAATTTCTCAGCTGATTCTAGAACTTTAGTATGAGAAATTCAGTTTGTTAGGGTTCCGTAGCCAAATGGCAAAAAACGGAACCCTTATGGATTCGTCATGTCTGTCTGTCTGTCCGTCCGTATGTCACAGCCACTTTTTTCCGAAACTGTAAGAACTATACTGTTGAAACTTGGTAAGTAGATGTATTCTGTGAACCACATTAAGATTTTCACACATAAATAGAAAAAAAAAAAAAAAATTTTTGGGGGTTCCCCATACTTAGAACTGAAATTCAAAAATTTTTTTTTCATCAAACCCATACGTGTGGGGTATCTATGGATAGGTCTTCAAAAATGATATTGAGGTTTCTAATATAATTTTTTTCTGAACTGAATAGTTTGCGCGAGAGACACTTCCAAAGTGGTAAAATGAGTGTCCCCCCCCCCCTGTAACTTCTAAAATAAGAGAATGATAAAACTAAAAAAAATATATAATGTACATTACCATACAAATTTCCACCGAAAATTGGTATTTTATGGTGCTTCAAATGAAATAGGACGAATTTCTGACACCTGGAGTAAACATTTCAAGCGCGCGTTTACCTCTAAATTAACTTGATTAAGTAAGACGCTTGAATTTAAACGTCATAAATCTAAAGATATAATGATTTAGTATAGGCTATTTCATCCCACTCAAGAAAACATTAAATGCGAAGTTACTCTATGAGTAATACTAGTAATTGGTTTGGTATGGGAATATTTTCATATGCCTACCCAACTGTCTAAGTGGATGGTAATTTGATTTAGCTATGTGTAAGTACTTACATTCGTTTGTCTGTTACAACCTTTAGCCATTATGGTCTTAAGATAATTTTGAAGTGTGAGATTTCATTATACATATTATATTTGACTTGATTTCCAACAACAGATTGACATAGGAAATAGGGTTGGATAATTTATAGCAAAATATACAGGGTGTAAGGGACAGGTTTCCGAAAACTTAACGGGCTTGCTCAGTAGACGAAACTGAACAACTTTCCACAAGATTTTTTTTCAGGAAACGAAAAAAAAATGGGCTTCTCCATACAAACTGTCCACTTAAGTTTATAATTTTGTATGGAGAAGCCGATTTTTTTTCGTTTCCTGAAAAAAAATCTTGTGGAAAGTTGTTCAGTTTCGTTTACTGACCAAGCCCTTAAAGTTTTCGGAAACCTGTCCCTTACACCTGTCCCTTACACCCTGTATAAGGACCTTCTTAATTACTGGAATAAAATTTTACAATGGTAAGTATAAAAAAACTGACAATTTTTTTTGCGACTTGAGTATAAAAGTTGGGAAAACTTTTTCGGTTTCGTTAGTAGAAACAGTGGTAATTTGTTTAGGTATTTCATAAAAATCCTATATAATATTTCTTCATTTTATATTTCTTCATTTTAGCATAACATTACCTGAACATTCGTAATCTCAACAGTTAGCACGAACTAAGCGAAAATTAGAGATGCACAGTGCGATTTCCGTTTTAAAGGTCCCTTAGTTTCGTAGGAGTAATTGTGTAGGCCTAATGTCTGTCAGGCTGTTGAAAGTTTATGTGGGCTTGAAAATGGGCTATTATATTAGCAATAACATGATATTTTGGTAGGCAGTTGTCAGGAAATAATGATGCCCACTTCAAGCTTATGCTAACTTCATTATTAAGAGTTTACTCGTGTCTCCTCTGGACAGAGGAAACTTTTTGTGTACTCAAAAATTGATAAATTTCGCTTCATTCTATGTATCTTGTTCCGATTTATTTGTGAAGGATATTTTGCAAATCGATTATCCTGCAAACCGTTTGCAAATGTTACTTAAATGGGGCGTTTTGAGACCAAAACTTAATAGTAGTGATTATTTTTATTATAAGTATACTTATTATTCTTAGGAGCAGGGCAGGAAGATGGTGATTCTTAGGTTCCGATTCTTAATGAATCGATCCTAAAGGCTTATCAGATTTTTGAGGACCAGAACTTAGTCACACAGACATCGTTGTCCGTTGCATTGTACTCAGTGGTTCCGCTTTTGAAAAGCTTTTAAGCTCGGAACGTAAGACGATCGATACTACCGTAAACTTACCAATAATATCTGCTATAAAGCACAGTGTACCTCGTAACACTGAGTGAACGATTTATCTTGCATTACTAACATTATACCTATTCTATACCTATTCGCTAAAGAACATTCCCTACACACGCGACCTCAACAAATCTCTCCCGAGACATAGACAAATAGAGGAGCAGAAACAAACGACAGCCCTACCTCTATCTTGTCTAGTGATGTGCTGGTAACGGAATTCCCAGTTCCAAACATGACCTTCACGTTTTTTAATTTCTTTTTATTTAAAAACAAAATTGCTAAAAGTAAATACATATATTATAATTTATTTTTACTGGGGAGGAATATGGTAACGCCATCTATTTTCTCGGCAGTATACTTTAATAAACTTATGTCTAAGTTTCAACATTGTTTATCAACGGCATTATTTTCCATTTCCGCTTTTCCGCACCTTTTTTCTCCTCTTTCCGCAGGCTCATTTTCTCTTAGCAGCATCTCGCTCGCATATCGTAACCGGAAGAAGACGGCTGAATGGAAAAAAGGCTTGAATTTCACTATCCATTCTACGGGATCTACCCATTTAAAATACGATACATATATTTAAACATCGTGTATAGATGAAGTTGGACATTGCTCCACCGCTAAAGCTTTGCTCTTAAATCTAAGAATAATGAACTGTATTTGCTCCAGTCTAGTGTAATATTATCGAATTGTTCCCTCTGTATCAATTCCGAAATTAACGAAAATCGATTATCGAATACAAAAACAGGTTTGACGTAAAGAGATTAATTTGCATACGAACCGACGCTCGATGTACAGAAAGTCGACGTAGAGATCATCGATATGAAGGGAACATTTCAATTTGTCTTGTCCCATCACTAGTTTCACCTAGTGAGGCACCTTTATGGTCAATATTGATTCGATCCATGCTCGAACGACTTCCGTACATTGCTCTGCATCTCAGACCGTGTTTGAATTATGAAATTATAATGTTTACCCTTGTCTCAACGTTAGTTCGATGTATCTTTGAGCAGGTAGATAACTAAGTTTACTTTAGTAACAGCAGAATTTCTCGCACACTGTTATTATCATTTCTGCGTTAACTAATGATTGTTTGGTGATTATGTTTGAGTTGTGCCGATTCGTGACTTTACCCGTATTTACTCAATTAGATAATATTCGCTCGTAACCCCTTATACAGGCTGTAGCAAAAACATGTAAGTCTATTGGTATCTATGGTACTTCTTCTTTCTCATAAGAAGAATAGAATAGAATAGAATAGAATAGAATAATCTTTATTGTAGCAAAAAACAAACATTAAAAAGATAAGGGTAGCCCTGGTCCCCACACTAACACCACATAAAACTGAACAATTGGCTCTATGCCGAGACCGCAGAAAATATTTTGGTTTCCTATACTAACTTTCCATCCAAAAGAAATGAGATTTTGACCAGAGATATTGAGAAAAGGATACTAATACTAAAGGACAGTACAAGGATATCAAGGAGAAGGCCTCGAAAGGAATTAAAGAAGAACTAGCTCTTAAATAAGAGAAAAAATATACATTGTTCAAAATCAACACATACAAGATTTTGTTACATACACAAAATCTAATGTTACATACGAAAATACAGGATTTTTGAAATTTACAAATTAATTTACTAAATACGATGATGTCGCCGTTTCACGACATAACACGAGTATGCAATATGAAATTCTAAAAGGAAAACATATTTTTATCCAAAGTACAATAAAACGCGACAGATACATTTACATAAAAAAATGACATTTTCCAAAAACTAAATTAGCAAGACTGACTCGGTGGCTCAGTGGTTAGTGCACCTGGCTACTGATCCGAGAGTCGTGGGTTCGATCCCCACCCAGGGCAAACATTTCTGTGATGAGCAGATTTGTTTGCTCTGTGTCTGGGTGTATAATATCTATTTGTGTATGTATTTAAACGTATATGTGTATGTATATCAGTCTCTGGTTCCAATAATACAGGGAATCCTAGTTTGGGGCCGGATGACCGTGTGTGATTTGTCCCGGATATTTATTTTATTTATTTATTTATAATATAGCTTAAATACAAATATAAGCATAGCCGTTCCATAACCCATTGCACGCAGGAAACATCTAATAATCCGTGTCTTATTTGGCCAGTATTAATGTCGGCAAGTCCCGTCTATTAGAGGATGGAGCGCAGTTTTGCAGTTTAATGGTGGAATGGGCGGGTTCATTGGCTCCTCGGTTGTGGGCTGAAGCTCTTAGAATAGCGATTTTTTGTTTGTTTGTTTGTAAACTCTTTATTGCAAAAAGAAATATATGTACAAAACTTAAAAGTAACTGTAAAAATACGCAATGGCGGACTTATCCCTTACGGGATCTCGTCCAGTCAACCTTATATGTTGAAAGGAATTATATTTAAAAGTAGGAGCAAAGTCATAAACACGACATAATAAAATTTATGAAACTTATAAACAATTTTGAAATACTATATCCTAAAACATATAAAATATATAAGGTGCTACTTTATTAGTGCCCGATATTTTAATCAGTGCTTCTACTCCTGATTCTGATCAACTTTCCCCAAGGAACCCATAGTCAAATCGCAAAAAAATTTTTGGACTCTTCATACACATTGATCAGCCGAGTGGCCAAATTAGTATGAAGAGTCCAAAAATTTTTTTGCGATTTGACTATGGGTTCCTTGGGGAAAGTTGATCAGAATCAGGAGTAGAAGCACTGACTACAATATCGGGCACTAATAAAGTAGCACCTTATATACAATACATACATACATACATACATACAATATCGTACATACAGTAATATACATATAAAATAGATTAATGAGCTTAGGAGACAAGATTGAGACTCAACAACTTTTTGAGTGAGGACTTGAGAGTGGCGAGAAAGGGACTCAACCTGACGTCGGGTGGGAGAGCGTTTTTTGCATATAATACATGAAAAAAAAACACAAAAATGTTTTTAGGACTCCACAGTTAATTTACTTTAACAAATCAGGTGTGATCAGATCAGTCCTAAAAAATAATTTAAAAAAATTGCTGTAAAGGAATGTTTTAAAACGGAAGATTAAAAGAGAGTTTTACTTTCAATTATCACTATAAAAATATTATTATGGAGGGATTGTATTGCTACAGTTTTAAATATACGCTTAATTTTAATGTATAAGCATATATTGAAATAAGGATACTACTGTCAAAATCTCAGTAAAAATCGGCTTGGGTGATTCACTGTTACTACTTAGCCCTCACTTATTGCACAAAATAGACACAGAAGGTCCGCTCAATATGCTCACAAAAATCCTAAGCATATACATGCTTATAGAAATATACGGTCGTTCAAGGCAAGGTCACGATCGCACAGTACGTGATCTTGCCTACAACGACCGTATACGTCTATAAGCATGTATATGCTTAGGATTTTTGTGAGCATATTGAGCGGACCTTCTGTATCTATGTGTTTTGTGCTTATTGGTTGCGTTACGTATACATACAGTGTGTATGCTGTTCACATGACGTCAGAAAATGTAAATCTAAAGTGCCTACGTGACTGCTGGTGATGCTAAGTGCAATACCAGGTAACCGCTATCTATTCCTTGAGATAGAGCGGTTAATTCTACCACACGATAAGATAATCTCATCTCGAATACGATTTCCGCTCATCTCGTGGCCTACAGAACTAGGCCATCCGATAATTGGCGTTCGGTCGGCGCAAACAGCCTCCGAAATGATTTGTGCGCAACGACTCAATTAAAATGAGAATTATGATCTCAATTAAAGGCTCTTGTTTTAGTACTTGAAAAAAATTGCTTTTGTTTACTAAAGCTGTGATTATGGGATGAATTGTGGCTAGAAAATTATGGCCATCCTGAAGTTCGTGTAATCTTAGTCCATGACTTTTTAAGAAATTAATGGCATAATTCCAAAATAACTGAAACCTGTAATAGAAAATAATTATTCAGTAAAGCTTAACCGAAATCGAGAAGCTTATAAAAAATTGAACTTTACGCCTAATGGAGTCATTATTTCTTAGTCTGTACTATGACAAGAACTTGGATATTTCATATAAGTTGGATCAGTCTGAATGAATGTACAACATAAAACAGGTAAATAAAAAAAGTTATACAGGTAGTCGGTCTTATAGCTGAAGGATGACCTCGTCCATACAACCTTTAGGTGGAGGAAAACCATAAAATAGTTTTTTTTATTGCGTTAATCAACGACTGTTTATATTAAAACATCGAAAAAATAGATTAAAAAAGTTATGGTATCAGTACATACGTAATAAGCTGTACCTTTTGTATGTTCTTTCCTTATTAATGTGTCTTAGTCTTTTCTGTGTACAATAAAGTGTAAATATGTAAATAAATAAATAAATACA
Organism: Coleophora deauratella; assembly: GCA_958295455.1. Classification (NCBI taxonomy): domain Eukaryota; kingdom Metazoa; phylum Arthropoda; class Insecta; order Lepidoptera; family Coleophoridae; genus Coleophora; species Coleophora deauratella. The sequence goes on along the minus strand of OY282403.1, from coordinate 2,580,831 downwards.
TTCTCAGTTCTCATATATTACTCACGTATCAAGTATTTGTAAAGGTGCTTATAACTAAGTTATTTTGCCACATCTGCTTTTATCCTCTCTAATGAAGGCTGCAGCGAACGAGTAACCCTTATTAACACTTCTGTATACACATATTTATTTTCCCAGACCCTAATTAGCACAACGTCCCGACAATTTACTGATAATATCACATTTGCGACAAAACCAATCCAATACATCCTATATACTGCCAATGCCAAGCGTTATTAGAAGGCTTTCCTTTGAACGTCCTTCCGATTGGGATACAAAGAGATATTTATCGAATAATTAGCTACATTTCGAGTTCGATAATTATCAAGGTAACACAGGGTTTTGGGTTATTGCAAAGATTAGGATTCGATTTGGTTTAGGAAATTTCGATACGGATTAAGGATCTCTATAATTTGGTAAATTAAAAATACACAGATCACCCCTGAGGCCCACAAATACCACCCCTGAAAACTACTGAACCAATTTTTGCCAAACGTAGCTTAAACCACCGTTACAAAATCTGCTTTCAAACGAAAAAAAAAATATCGCATTCAAATCGGTTCATTTATTTTAAAGATACCATGCCACAGACATTCACCCAGATACAAAGACACCCATCAGGTTTTCAGTCTTTAAACACCTCTTTTTTATGGCGGGGTTAAAAATAACTGCGAATAATACTTTAAGTACTGCACACCCCACAAAGCAACGCCGCCATCTACCTCTCCTGTCATTTTTTTTGCTACAGGACAAGAAAAAGAAAAAGATGTCTGTAATAGTAGAGCTTTGGTGGCGTTTTTTGCTACAACGAGAGTGTGGCTTGCGTCGTCCCATCGATGTGTCTGTAGTCACACAAGTTAAATGACTACAGACACGGTTAAAACCTGAATGGGTTTGACAATCTCTGTTCTGTGGGTTTGACTGTTAGTGACATTATCTTCACCGTTTCCATGCTTCGCAAACCGTTGGTGCTAGTTGCTAGCACTAGATGGCATTCGTTAAGCCATGCCAGAGGCCTTACAGGCCTTGAAGACTTCTGGCATTGGGGCTGGCTACTAACCCCGCAACCTCCACTAATCCGAACTTGGCCTCCGTGTGTAGAGTAAGGTCTTACCTTCCCGAGGTATGGGAAGAGACCCGTGCCCCTGTAGTGAGGACGATATAGGTTGTTAACTGCTATATTATATCTATGTTGATGACAGGTTGTTAATAATTGTGTTATAGTTAACCATTGTTTTGTCGTAATGTGTAACGTGAGGTCATGGGATCGATCGCTCGAACCGAGCTGTTAAATTATTCAGAGCACTATGTTATTCGTTTCAATGCATTCGACGATTATTTACGGCTTAGATCAGAGGTTCTCAAAGTGCGCGATGGGGTGTGGTGGGGGCGTGAGAGACATTGGGGCCTGCCGCGAGTTACTACTTCTGCTTTTTCTTCTTAAATAGTCTATATAAATACCACTAAGTCAAACCCATCCAAGTTATGACTGTGACTGAAGTAAGTTAATCTGCGTGATCGACGCGATCTCGCAAGTTACACTGAGATACTATCGCTATTTTGATTGCAATCAAATAAAAATATTATTAGTCACATTTTTCTGGATTTGGCTTTGTAAATGTGAAACTGAACATCTTTGATCTAGAATGACTTACTTGACTTAATGTCCTAAGTCCCCTAGGTGGGGCAGAGGGCGTCTACAGTGCTTCGCCATTGCGTTCTATCTTGGGCTACGCGCTTCACTTCGGGCCATGATAACCCGATCTTCTTTATATCAGTTGCCACTGAGCGCCGCCAGGCTTGTTTGGGACGGCCACGTATTCTCTTCCCTTGTGGGGTCCACTCTAGCGCCTCTCTAGGTATATGGGTGGGGTCCCTTCTGAGAGTGTGGCCAATCCAGGTCCACTTGCGACGAGCGATCTGTTGACCAATCGGTGTTTCCGAGTATTTGTCGGAGACACCGGTTGACGAAGACTTGGATTTGGCTTCATCAAAGAATTCAATGGTTAATCAACTGATCAATTTGTTTTCATATGGTTGTATTGGGGGCAAGTTAATTTGTGTAGTATGGTGTAAGTAAGTAAGTAAGTATTTATTTTGCAGAAACATTGAACAGGGTTGACATGGTTTACAATAAATAGGTACATTATGTTTCGCCAAGGCATTGGCATGCAAAATTATACATTTGTCAAAAAATATAATACATTAGGAACTAGAGGATTAAATCAAAAACATACAAACAAACAAATTAATGTAATAATTCCTTAATGTTATAGCAATTAAAGTCCAATAACCACCGATATAACTTTCTAGGTTGAAACTTTACAGGCAAGTTTTTAATACGGTCTGGCAACTGGTTATATAAGGTGCTACTTTATTAGTGCCTGATATTTAACCCCGTGCTTTTGCCTCTGATTCTGATCAACTTTCCGCAAGGAACCCATAGTCAAATCGCAAAAAATTGTTGGATTCTTCATACAAATCGATCAGCCTAGCGGCCAAATTAGTATGAAGAGTCCACGATTTTTTTTGCGATTTGACTATGGGTTCCGTGGAGAAAGTTAATCAGAATCAGGAGCAGAAGCACTGACTAAAATATCGGGCACTAAAAAAGTAGCACCTTGTATATTTTAATACACATCCAGTAGCAATTTCTTTGAAACAGTGCGGTTTTTGGGCATTTATTTGATACCAGTCTGTTAGGGTTTCTAGTATTCCTTGGCTATATATATCGGGCGGTTGTGAACATTTCAAGGTGGCGAAAGACAAATTTAAAAATTTCTAAAATGTACATACTGGGAAATGTTAGAATACCTAATTTTTTAAACGCTGGGTTACAAGACATCCAGGGCGCCATGCCACAAATAGATCACACACATTTTTTTTGGGCTACAAAAACTCTTTCATTATAGAACCCATTTCCAAAAAGTATGAATCGTAGGTACAATCAAGAGAACATGAAGCTTTTAGTGAGAGTTAAGACACTCACGTAGAGGTAAGCCTCTACGGCGATTGTAATAAGAACGAACGTTACAATTCCTCTGTGCAAAGTTCCATGAGCTCTTTCTTGACTGTACAATAAATAAAACAAAGGATTACTTTTTTAATCTCTAGGGGGGGGGGGGGGGGCAGCTGCCTCTCTACCTCCCCCTTGGTGATGCCTTTGTTACCAAAAGTAAAAAGATTACAAATTAATACAAGTGCTCGGTGAATTGAAGATGTTTTGGAACCCTGTGCTCTTACAGATATTATTCGGTTTTATCTAAATTGACCTACCCATATATGATGATGTTGGTAGTAAATGGTTTCCGTGTTTGTATATGTCAATTAATAACACATTGGGCCCTACCGGTGCTTCTAATCAACATTAATGTGTGATTCCTTCGAACACAGGTATTAATAAGTGCTTGTAAGATAGCTAATACTACTGAGATACTTTATATCTACGTAATATTTAGGCGGATGCTACACGGTCGCCAACAAGCACCCCAACCAAGGTGACATTCATTGTTTCCAACCGTGTAGACCGTGGTTGGTGACCAAATTTCGTTGTCTACACGGTTGGAAACAACGAATGTCACCTTGGTTGGGGTGCTTGTTGGTGACCGTGTAGCACCCGCCTAAATATTACGTAGATATAAAGTTGGGGTGCTTGTTGGCGACCGTGTAGCACGCGTTTTAATTACAATATTTTTACGAATGTTTCGTGTCAAAGTTTTTGACACATGTTTTATTTGATTTCTATTCAGAGCGCTCTACACATCAAACAGTAAATCATAGCCTTTTTTTTACGAATGTTTGGCGTCAAAGTTTTTGAATATTTGCTTTCTGTTCAGAGCGCTCTACACATCAAATAGTAAGTCATAGCCTTGAAATATTTATTAAAGTTTTTTCTTTATCATTATAAGTCTTTACCGCTAGATTTTCAAAGCGAGCTTTAGCATATGAAAGAAACCTCAATGAAAACGACTCGTTTTAGCGTGAAATTCTGAATATTTCTTTCAATTGGCTGTTTATTGATTTATATTTTATTTTTTTACAAAATAATCAATTCGAATAGAATAGAATTCATAATAAATTAAAGACAATTTTCAGGAACATCAGAACCCTTTTAACTATACCGCTTCCGAAACATAAGCTTATTACGATTTAGAGTATACTTCAGAAGTACCGTAAACCGTTAACTTTCATGCCAGCTCTGGAACTATTCAAAAAGCCGTTTGTAACTTTATTGACACCCTGTATACGAGTATAAAGTGATACAGAGGAAGGAAGCCCTCACAACTTATAGTTGACTGTAAAAGTTGGTACAGGAAACTGTGCCGCATGCTTAACGAGCTTCCTTTTGGAAAAGTTCCAAAGTTTAGGGTTATAGTGTTGCCAGGTTGGTATTTAAATTTCCCCCCATCATGGTGGTTTTGTTACAGCTTAGCGAAATATAATTGTGAGACTTCCAATGTCGTTGCGCTATTTGTCGATTAATGTAGCTCGACTTGACGAAAATTATGGAAAAAATGTGAACTGGAGGAGAAAAAAAATGTTTACCTACGAGTACCGTAGTGTTTGAGCGTATGTTAGTCTTAAACGGTTAGATGAATACTGGAATGCGCGATTTCTTTAGATTTATCTTGCCTACAAAGCTTTTTTCCTTTTATTAATTTTACTGTCATCATCAAGTATGAAGTTAATAACTAATTTAAATACTGAAAGGTCAAATAAACTGCATAAAAAGTCTTCTTCTAAGTTGTAACCCCAGGTAGTGGGGATCGCGACCATTATGAGGTCAAGTCAGTGAGAACTGTAGATTGGAACCGAGTCATGTACTTCCACTTTTCCCTGTCCATAGCGGTGTGAATAGCTTCGTGCAGGTGGAGTTGCAATAAAAGTACGGTATGTCAAATTAAAGCAAAAATTCCCCAAAATCTGCGCATTAATTTCCCTTCACTGGCAACACTCATCGTACTTCAGTTTCAGGTCGGTTCGTAAATAATTCATAGCCAACTCTATAATTAGTATGCCATAAATGCTGTGCGCGACTTTACCCAATACATATTAAATTGTGGTCACCCCAGTACACAATTGGGTTGTTTCGTGACATTTGTAATATAAATAGTTATCGGGTTCAGTAAATACGAAAACTAACTATTCTCTCTCTCACTCTCTCTCCCAGGTAATGAAAATAAAAAAATGGATTTTTGAAAGGTGCCTGTCTTATTTTTCATTGTTTAAATAATACTGAATACATGGTGTTGTTTGGTCGAGAGCCCCCTAAGTAAAGATGCCAAAAAATATAATAATTAAAAAAATCCTTTTTTAAAACAATTTTGACTTTTCATACAAAGTTAACCGACTAGGTTTTTTTTTTTATGTGATAGGTGGCAAACGAGCAGACGGATCACCTGATGGTAAGCGATTACCGCCGCCCATGGACACCCGCAACACCGGAGGAGTCACAAGTCACAAGGTTGATGGATTTGTATGAAAAGTCAAATTTTTTTTCGACGGTTCGTTTGAAGTGTTTTTGGCTGTATAATAAACAGGTTTTGCCCAATGATTGCTATTAAGAAATTGTTTTAACGGTAGGCAAACGAATTTATGTGCCACACGATAGTAAGAAGAAGAAGTGGAAAAAACCTAACCTACACTGAAATGTTATATTACTATAAATTAATAATATCGGATTATGTCAAATCCTTGGCATTCTCTGCTAATAGTATGCTTTTGGCATTTGTACTATTACGGACAGGTATGGATCTAGGTCAACTTGACATCAAATTTATGTCAAATTTCGTCTAGCAAAATATTATGTAGGTCGTGCAAATTACACTGTCTATTGGACATTAACGCCAATTTAAGATAAGATAAGATAAATACTCTTTATTGCACACAAAATACAATTAACGTTACAATTTAACGTTATAGAATTCTGACCGACTGATCTATTGATATTGATAAAAATATATTGTACATTACATACAGACCCGTTATCTAGATTACTTCCCGAAATTTTGAGTAAACAAGATGGCACAAGTCCCGTATGGTAGGAAATTTGGACTGTGTAGAAAAAAAACCGTTTTAAAATCTGTACAGCATCTAATTGAATTTTGATTGTTATGTTTTTATGTTGTTTTAGTAGATGACTGCAGTCTGCACCTAAATGCCTCCCTGTGCTCACAATATGGACATAGGAATCCGGCTTCATAGCTTGAGTTAGCGACATAACGCGCGCACTCTACATATCGTTGTCAATTTGTGCTGATATTAATATAAACTGCATTAGTAATGGTCGTCGGTTATGGGGGCTTATGGAATAGATTATAAGGAATCACGGAATATACCAGTTATGGCATATATGCCTCGAGTAGGGTAGATTTTTTCTTTTGCTGCCTTCATTGTGCCCAAGTTCTATTAAAATGATTAAACTTGAATCGCTTTTGTAGTTATTCTGAAACTAACAATATACGAAAGTGTTATTTTATATAATAATAATTTTATTTTTTATTCTAGCCAGTAATGTCCCACTGCTGGGCAAAGGCCTCCCCTCTATTTTTCCACACATCTCGATTCCGGGCCACCACCTTCCACTGATCCTCGAACCTGTCCAGCTCCAGCAACTAACAATATACGAAAGTTTTATTTTATATAATATTAATAATATTTCAAATTGGGAGATATTGAAATAGCAGGTGCACTCATATAGCACGGTCAGCCAATCCATATCACAGCACTCAATAGACCGGTTTAGATATTGTAAGTCCCTTTTCTGCCATAGTTTCTGCTCACGCTGGGTATCACCCCCGAGTGTGCCCTCCTGGTGCACTGGGGGGGGGGGGGGGGGACCTGGCCTGGGTATTCTATTTTACATCCTTTGATTAAACTCTCTCTAATGGCCTCTACGTATTGGATTGATATCCCCACGCAAGCCTTAAAGGACCGGGTTCGTCCCGTGAAATGCCCTTGAGAGATACAATAATAATAAGACACAGACAGACAGACACAGACATAACCAAGCAGCCAGGATCCTGCATCAAGAGATCGCTCTAAAGAATGGCTTCATAGCTCGGCGGTTGCCATATTACAAGTACACGCCGGAGTCGGTTCTCGAAAACGACCGCGCCAAGCTCTACTGGGACCGAGACATCATCACGGACAGGTCTATTGATCATAATAGACCTGATATCGTGTTGATGGATCGGGCGCAGTCAAGGGTGTTTTTGGTGAATATCACTATTCCACACGACGAAAACCTCGTGCAAGCAGATGCCGACAAGAGGTTGCGGCACCTTAACCTGGCGCACGAAATTACGGATGTGTGGCAAGTGCAATCCACTGAAATCATTCCTGTAGTCCTGTCCGTTAATGGTTTGATCCCCGCTGACCTGGATCGTAACCTTAGACGGCTGGGACTTCGAGGCAGACCGATAATAGTGGCCGGTAATATGCTTATATTTTACTATCGTTCTTTGTAATTTGAGTGTGTTTTCTTGGAAATAAATGTTTACTTACTTACTAATAGCGGCTATGCAAAAGGCAGTCCTCCTCGACAATGCCCGGATTTTCCGACGCTTTCTCTCCTCGTCGCACTGACCTCCAGCCGACTGTGCTTCTGCTGGAGTAGCTCCTGCCGCTTGACCTAGCGCCAAGTGTGCAGAGTAGCCCAATTTTCTATTCTGAAATAATAATAATATCCGGGACAAATCACACACGGTCATCTGGCCCCAAACCAGGATTCCCTGTATTATAACCTGTATTGTAAACAAATCTGCTCATCACAGAAATGTTTACCCTGGGTGGGGATCGAACCCACGACTTTCGGATCAGTAGTCAGGAGCGCTAACCACCGAGCGACCGAGTCAGTCAAAATTTGTCATCAGTGTCAGTTATAAATCTCTATGTAGCAAATAAGAGCTTATTTGTTTTATTATATTTTATTTTACAACAGATATGATGGATAAAATCTGTTATGCTCGATCCTTTAATTAATGGTGTAACGTTATACCTAGCTAAACAACTAGAAATTGAGGAAATTTCCGTTATAATTAGCCTCTATCATCTTCAAAGCTTATACATTTTGTATTCATGTCAAACCCTATCCACATAATAACTGACGCGTGTTAGACAAGGGAATATACAGGGTGTCCCATTTATTATCACGCCCCCTACTCATGTACCGTTGGAGGTACGTATGAACTCCTATTACGTCAACTACGTCAGTGGAGTTCTCAGGTTAAAGATTGGGGTTATAATATGAAATTAGAATAAGGTTGTTTTTATTGTTTTTTTTTTTTTTATTAGAAATCCCCAAGACTCTTTTAAGTTACAATCTGATCTTGACAGATTCTCCCACTTCTGCCTTTTAAATCGTTTACATCTTAATGTCAAAAAGTGTTTTACTATAACATTTACACGCAAAGTATCATTTTTTTGAATATCCATACAGCCTGCATAATCAAGTCCTGGAAAGAACCAGCGTTGCTAAGGACCTAGGAGTGTACCCCGATAGTAAGTTATTATTGGACCAACACGTTAACCACATAGTGAAAATATCATTTAAATGGCTTCATAATAAGATATACAAAAAAAATCCTTAACTTAGATGCTTTTAAATTACTTTACTTCACTTACGTCCGCAGTAAATTGGAATATGCCAGTCAGGTATGGAATCCCCACTATATGTATAAGGTGCTACTTTATTAGTGCCCGATATTTTAGTCAGTGCTTCTACTCCTGATTCTGATCAACTTTCCCCAAGGAACCCATAGTCAAATGGCAAAAAAATTTTTGGACTCTTCATACACATCGATCCCCCGAGCGGCCAAATTAGTATGAAGAGTCCAAAAATTTTTTTGCGATTTTTGCACTGACTAAAATATCGGGCACTAATAAAGTAGCACCTTATACAGGGTGTCCCAAAAAGTATGGTCAAGCGGAAGTCCAGAGATAGAACAACTCTAGGGCTACCCAAATCACCCCCATGTATGTTCAGCGATTTTTGGTAGTTTTCGAGTTATGATTTTTTTTAGGATTTTTTAATTTTTTTGGCCGGATTGGATTTCATATTATTTTTTAAAGAATTTATTACAAATTTCCGGTATTTTTTTAATGTCACACAATCATTATGAATTGTACTTTCAGGCATAAAATAATAAGCTTCGTAACATTAGTGTAAGTAACAAAAGTTATGATAGAAAGTCAAGAATTTTAGATTGAGCGACTCATATTTAAACTTTCAGCATAAAATAAAAAATACAAAAAGGTGTTTCCAATGCTCTTCGGTAATTTTAAAAACTGCACGAGATTCTAAGCTTTCAGAATCATATTAAAAAAATAGTACTTAATGGGCTTTTTTTCCTGAAATAAGCCGTCAAAGTTGTTAAGGTAGAAATTTCCTAAGGAAGTTATTTAATTTTTGTCGTCTCTAGTTATCAAAAATAATTACTAATTAATGAGTTTTATAGAAAAAAATATTTCAATTTAATAAAGAACGTTTTGAGCAGAATGGTAGCGGAAATTATCACCTTTATTTAAAAAAAACTGCGCATTTTTCTTTTAACTTGACTCATCAGTTATTATTAGATTGCCTTTGATTATTCGATGTGCCTCTGATTTTGGGATTCCCATACGGTTTTCTATGGTTCTCGTGCTAGTCGATGGTCTCTCACCACTTCAAGCACTGATTCGACTACATCTGGATCTTGAATTTTTAATGGACGCGCAGACCTTGTATTAGGTTGGCGACCTTCAATGTAAGCATCATGGACTCGTAAAGTGATACAGTAGAGGACTCGTGCAGACTTCTTGCGTCCTGCGGAATTATTAGCTGATGAGTCATAAAAATAAATGTGTGATAATTTCTCTACCATTCTGCTCAAAACGTTCTTTATTAAATTGAAATATTTTTTTCTATAAAACTCATTAAATTAGTAATTATTTTTGATAACTAGAGACGACAAAAATTAAATAACTTCCTTAGGAAATTTCTACCTTAACAACTTTGACGGCTTATTTCAGGAAAAAAAAGCCCATTAAGTACTGTTTTTTGAATATGATTCTGAAAGCTTAGAATCTCGTGCAGTTTTTAAAATTACCGAAGAGCATTGGAAACACCTTTTTGTATTTTTTATTTTATGCTGAAAGTTTTAATCTGAGTCGCTCAATCTAAAATTCTTGACTTTCTATCATAACTTTTGTTACTTACACTAATGTTACGAAGCTTATTATTTTATGCCTGAAAGTACAATTCATAATGATTGTATGACATTAAAAAAATACCGGAAATTTGTAATAAATTCTTTAAAAAATTATATGAAATCCGATCCGGCCAAAAAAATTAAAAAATCCTAAAAAAAATCATAACTCGAAAACTACCAAAAATCGCTGAACATACATGGGGATGATTTGGGTAGCCCTAGAGTTGTTCTATCTCTGGACTTTCGCTTGACCATACTTTTTGGGACACCCTGTATATGACCTGCTTCTCACAAATTGAAAAAGTGCAACACAAGTTTATTAAATACATCAACTATAAATCTCATACGTATTTTATTAACTATAATGAAGCTGCTTCGTATCAAAGACTATTGTCACTCTCTTCCAGGCGTAAAATTGCTGATCAGACATTTCTCTTTAAAATAATTAGAAACCTATTAGATTGCCCCGATTTACTTAACTGTATATGCTTCTATGTATGTAATAGATCCTTAAGAAAAAAAAACCAGTATTTGCTCAGCCTTCACTTGGGACAAACTATTCTCAAAATAAATTCTTCTATAGATCTACATGTATGTACAATAAAATCTACAATAATAATAATATCTGGGACAAATCACACACGGTCATCTGGCCCCAAACTAGGATTCCCTGTATCTTGGGAACCAGAGACTGATATACATACACATAAACTTTTAAATACATACATATATAGATATAATACATCCAGACTCAGGGCAAACAATTCTGCTCATCACAGAAAAGTTTGCCCTGTGTGGGGATCGAACCCACGACTCTCGGATCAGAGGTCAGGATCGCTAACCACTTAGCCACCGAGTCAGTCAAACAATGATATTGATATTTTTGCTCTTTCTCTAACTCATTATAAAAAACAAGTTCTAACAAACTGTATAAACCGCACTTAAATGTGGTTCTCTAGTTATTAAATATTAAATATCTACCTCCTATTTCAAGTATGTAATTGTTCTATGCAAGCTTCAAGTATTCCCATTAGTGGACACCTGCAATTGGTTTATAAGTTCTTACTTTGTATTGTATCAATTATAAGATAAGATAAGATAACTTTATTTGCAAAGAAAACATATAATAATAATATTATAAGTTGATGAATTCCACCTTATCAAAGGCATGCAAATGTTATTTGTTATGCAATTTTTTTACAGACATCTAAAAATTCTTTTACGGAATAGAAACAGTTTTCTTTAAACCATTCAGTCAAAACATTTTTGGATTTCTTTCTATTCAATAGTTTTAAATATAAAGTTATTAACTGTTGGTGACCCAAATATAAAATTAATTAATTTATTTATTTATTAATCAATAACATAGAGAGGTACATATTGTTCTTTTCATACTAAAAAATATTGAAAACGACAGTATTCTAAGTTTTATTTCTGTTTGTTTTTAAAATAAATTATTTATTGTAAGAGAATCTAAAAAAAACAACATGACACATTCAATAACATTCACGCGGAAAAACTCATTTATGACGAAAAAAAGAAAAATGACGCCCGTATACTCTGAAAGACCTTCTCCTCATGATCTAGATGATTTGTAATATGACAGCCATAATTTACGAGGCCTCAAGTTACACGTAAGTAACGGCCCTTTAGGTCTTCCTTTTGACAAATTTATTATGTGAATGGACAGGCTTGTAGATAACAGCAAAATGCCTAAGGTCAGGGCGACGATATTTTAAGCGGGCTTATATGGACCCAGGGTTTTATGTCGGATTTTTGCGTTACAGAGGCAATTTTTTTACAGTATACGTATTTACTTTATGGATTTCGTAATTACTGTTTTTATGATGTTGGGTTCTTTTAGGGATATTAGAGCCGCAAATTATTTCCATATTTTTATTTTATTTGAGTACTGTTTACGTTTGGGTGTTTTGTTTTAGGTTCTCTATAATTATCTGTATTACTAAGTACTGGAGTTTGAAATGTGTTTTTATTTTTTTAACTGATTAATGCTTATTGATTCCGTAATCATTCGATAAAAACGATAAGCTAATAAGACAATTTTTAATAGGTGAGTGTCCATCAACATCTCAAAACGCTTACACACATTGTAACAAATCAGTTTTTCTTGATCTTTAAAAGAGAAATGAAGAAAAAGATAAATAAACACATTCACTCTCTCTTTCCACTCAAGTCAAAAACAACTCTCATCCTAGAATTAATACCATTCTCTGGGCTGAGACACGTTGATTTAGTGACTACGGCGGCACACGTTAAGGCTTTAAGTAGTCTGAATAACCTTGCTGAAACGGAGATCGCTGAGAGTTTTGCAGACGTCAGTGCCATCTAGCGGCAACGGTCGGTACAGTTGAAATACTATAAAAACTGCAGAAGGGACAAGTGTTATTTATTAGTTATCCTACACAACTGCCTATTTTTGTTTGCACATCACTGCAACTGACGTCATCGTTACGTGCAAAGTGTTGAGTTTTATTTTTTATGACCAGTAGGCGTCAGGAACCAATACGAAGTATGTAAGTATGTAGAGCGTGCCTACAGCCAAATCGGATTCAACTTCTTTTGTCGGATTGCAGTATTTGATGTTATTAGATTTTTCTCAGTTGTGGGAGTGACATGGGGTACACTATTTTATTACTAGCTGTTGCCCGCGACAACAGAGAGAAAAATAATAAATCTACTCATCATAGAAATATTTGACCTGCACCGGGTGGGGATTGAACCCACGACTCTCGGATGTTGTCAGGGGCACAAACCACTGAGCCAACGAGTCCGTCAAGTTTATGTTTTTAGATTTTAGGACTAGGTGTGATATAAAAAATATTCTTCTAACTGTGTCTAACTAACTATGTCCCAAAACTAATGCGACGAAGGAGATCATTCAGGCTCCATACATTTTTTGGCCTTTTTTTAAGTGCCGGTCAACCAAAAAAAAAATGTATTATTAGAACTTGCTATTTGGAGCAATAGTTAAAATGACACAAAAGTTGTAGGGTTTTTCTGAACAATGTTATATAAGATGGATGAATCGTCATTTTCATACATTTATTGATTCCTGAAAGCTCAGATATAACTAGAGTTTATCATCTGGTACAATTTACATTTTTCAACTTTTGTGTCATATTAACATTAATTATTGCTCCAAATAGTTCTAACAATTCGTACTTCTTTTTTGTTGGCCGGCACTTTCATAAAAGGCTCAAAATTAATGATCTCCTTTTGGCTGGTGATAGCTTTGATCAAGACCTATCAAAATAACGAAACATATGTTCTGCAAAAGTTTATAGTTTTCGAGGTATACCAGATTAATAAAAAAAAAAACACTACTATGTTTTTTAATTAATTTGTTTTTTGGACTCAAATATCGTTGATTAGTGTCTCCACTCGGATTCACTACTTTATTCTACAAAAATATTAAAGATGCCATCAGAAATACATCATCAATTAAAAAAAGCTTTAAAATATTCGATAACGAAACTTTATACATCTGCGACGTAAAAAAAAATACTGAATAATTTTTGTCTCACATTATAAGATAGAGCATAGTATGCTATAAAAATCCTTGTTTCATGCCCATTTTAGAAATGTATAATACTTGGATATTTTCCTTACAAACAATGAGTTAATTGCTATTTTTGACCTCAAGGTGCTGACTTATTATATTCGAGGTTTTCAAATAAAATTAATTAGATTGATTAAAAATAGAAAGGCGATCATATTATGTTTGTTCTAGAAGGTCACCGTGACTAACTACCTAAAATAAAAATAAAACTGGCCAAGTACGAGTCGCACTCGCACATGAAGGGTTCCGTACTATCGTACAAGAAACTCTAAAAAACACGTCTCTTGTATGAGGAGCCCCTTTAATTTTTTAATATTATTTTAAACTCTGTGTAGTGTTTAAACTCTGTAGCGATTCAAACTCTGTGAGCATTTCATTTAAATCGCAAGAGTGAAAGAGCAGCGGCGACACTGTGGGACAAAAGTACCTACCCTAATCGGAGACAACTGTACTATTAGATTTTTAATACACCCAAGCTGCTGATTTATAGACTGCCTGGCCGAAGTAGAGATGTTGTTTTGGAAGAAAGATAGAAAAGTGGCGGCAAAATTTATCTTTTTTAGGGTTCAAAGTTCAAAAGCCAACGGGACCCTATTATTAAGCCTCCACTTTCCGTCCGTCCGTTCGTCTGTATATCTGTCAGCGGGCTGTATCTCATGAACCGTAATAAGTAGAGAAATGAAATTTTACAGAGTGTGTATTTCTTTTGCCGCTATGACAATAAATATTAGGCTGTCCCATTCAAAATGACATCTAGTAATCTTATGATTTCCCAAAAATGTTTAGAGATTATTCTATATGATCGAATCACTAATTCGAGTGCTATCATTTACATCAAGCGTTTAAATTTTCTGCTTCGCAGTGGATCGCCAAAACTAAATATTTTGCTCTATGTTCTTCAGCAATCATGGTGATTGTGAACATTGACTTACCGTTGACAGACCTACCACAAATCCGTACTGATACTGGGAGTCATAACATTCCTTGCCAAGTTGACCTCTGTGACTCAATCATCCAACTTCATCAGTTTGATAGGTAATGTATTAGTAGCATTTGGTATATTTCCTTTCCTGAATATCCAGGTACTTCTAAACACATAATCAAACGCAAAACTACTCCCAGGTCTAGAAGGGATTAAGGGGTCAATTGCTCTATGTTAATCAGCAATGATGGTTATTGTGAACATTGACCTGCAGTTAATAGATCTACTACAAACTAGAGAGCGAACATTCCCTGCTCAGTCGACTACAAGTATCTATGACTCGATTATCCTACTTCATTGTTTGATACATCACTTTGATACCACTATAGTTTTTATACTCGTATCGGCTGTATTCGCGAAGTTCTCAGTAATATCCTAATTGTTGATCAAGATCCTGAAAGAGTTAAATTGCGTACATAACGTTATATACCTATTGAGATAAAATCGCTAATAACAACCCAAGAGTAGTTAATCTATGTTTTGAATGTTAACACTTCAAAAATATCAGTTCCTGTTGAAAATATAATGTTAAAACCAGGGATGGGACGTATAGTGTTTTGGCCGGATAACCGGATACCGAATATTCGGCTAAATTATCCTGCCGTCTAAAAATGTCTGCAAACGGATGGCAGCCTTAATTGCTATGACATGACTATGCGCAGCAGCTGCGGGAGGCTGCGTGGCGCCCACGCTTTGCATTGATTCGGGCTTTCTTCGGGCTGACACCTAGCGAACGTGGACAGTTACTTTACTCGCTTGTTTTGTTTATGTATTCAATCAAACAATCACAACGTTTTTGATTGATATACTCTTTATTGTACACACACAAACAATATATAACAACAAAAGGCACAATATTAAAGTTACAGTGGTAAAATGTAGGCGATCTTATAGCTTATAGCGATTCCTTTTTTAAGTTACTGATAAAAATTTAATCGTGATAGTGGTCCTAATTTAATTTGTGTTTGTAAAAATGGCAAGTGTACAGAAAAAGTCGCCTTTATGGACGTATCAGCTTCCGTCCGCGACTCGCCTGCGTGGACTTTAAAATTGGATCCAGAGAGAAAAAAATGTTAAGGTGGCGCCATCTAGTGACGAAGGGTAATTTTTGAGTTTTTAAGCATTCCTCCAGGAACCCTTAAGTTTCCGGCACAAAAAGTATCATATGTGTTAGCTGAGTGCTTTATCTATCTGCCTGCCAAATTTCATCTACATCCATTCAGTAGTTGTGGTGTAAAAGCGGAACAAACAAATAAATAAACTAAAATACAAAATAAACTAAAATAAACAAACAAACAAAAACACAAACAAACATCCATAATTTCGCATTTATAATATTGGTGAGATGAGATGAGATTTCGTCGAAGAGGAACAATTTTCTAAGTGTAATTTATGTGAGGTGATTTCTCGAGGTATCACTGCACAGTGTTTTTTTTGCCTCAAAAAAGTGACATCTTCGTTTTTTTCATTCATTGAATTTGGCTTTTTATAACAAATGCAAGAGTGAAACTCTCAGGAGTCCATTTTGTATAGTTTATTTTTAAAAAAATCATAAAGTTTTGTTGACCTTCATGTTAAAAATATGGAAATTAATTCATAGAAAAAAAAACTATTCGCAATTAAGTATTATTTGTTTTGCGGGTATATAAAGATAGTCTAGGCGCATATTATCCCCTTTTAATTTTATCAAAAATGTTGGAAAATTTCTCAAAAAAAAATATTTTCTGAATTTTCAAATGTATTTTTTTATATTTTTTCTAGGCCGAAGTAGAGGTTCTGTCTAGGACAGATATATTCCTCATACTTATTAGTATCTCCCACAAAATTAACACATTCTACTCCGGCGGAAGTTTGGTAAAATATATTTTTATGTACTAAGGTCAAAATTTTGGATTTAGGGTTGACACAATAAGGTCATTTCTTTTTTTCTTCCTTTATACACAATCAAGTTTATTTTAAAGACTTTAATTCAAAACGTACTTGGATGTAGTAAACTAAGGAACTAAACGTCTTTTGCGCATCAACTTCGCCCAAATAGCGAAAAAGAAAATTGGTCTTACAGACATGACATTTAACTGATTAAATAGGTATGAAACGCCGGAATATTTTTGTGATTTCGCCAAAGTATTAAAACATATAGAGTGCAATTTCATGAGTAGAAATAATCCACCTTGTTTTTGTTATATCAAAATTGTGAATCAAGAATTTATATGGGAAACTGAAAAAAAGCGGCCAAGTGCGAGTCGGACTCGCCCATGAAGGGTTCCGTAGCAGCAAGAAACATAACATAAAAGTTCTTGTAGTTCGTTGTAGGTAAATTGCGGTTTACGATTTATGACGTATTAAAAAAAAATTCTTACTTGATCTCGTTTAAACCAATTTTCGGTGGAAGTTTGCATGGTAATGTACATCATAATTTTTTTTAGTTTTATCATTCTCTTATTTTAGAAGTTACAGGGGGGGGACACACATTTTACCACTTTGGAAGTGTCTCTCGCGCAAACTATTCAGAAAAAAAATTAAATTACATTTATTCTAAAAAAAATGATATTAGAAACCTCAATATCATTTTTGAAGACCTATCCATATCCTACCCACACGTATGGGTTTGATGAAAAAAATTTTTTTGAGTTTCAGTTCTAAGTATGGGGAACCCCCAAAATTTATTTTTTTTTTTTCTATTTTTGTGTAAAAATCTCAATGCGTTTCACAGAATACATCTACTCACCAAGTTTCAACAGTATAGTTCTTATAGTTTCGGAAAAAAGTGGCTGTGACATACGGACGGACAGACAGACAGACAGACAGACAGACAGACAGACAGACGGAAAGACAGACATGACGAATCCATAAGGGTTTCGTTTTTTGCCATTTGGCTACGGAACCCTAAAAATCTGGGTCGGATTATTTCATAGAATTCAGCAAAAATAGTTGAAAAATCCGATCTACAATGCTGATCACTCTGTATAAGGATACAAGTAGGCACAATTCGTACATCTAACTCACACGGACGCCATATCGGGTCAGAGCAATTTCGAACCGCGAACACCCCCGGATTTCAACGGTGTTCGACAGTTCGGAACTACGGGATTTCAGAGGTTAAGAGACAGAAGTTAACTTCGTTTTCACAATTAATGGAAGAAACAAGCATTCGATTTAGCTTTCAAAAAATAATACGATATTAATAGAAAGGTCAAATTAGTGACAACCTTAACACGTATATTTGAAAATCATTTTCTCTAAACTTCCGCCGAAGTAGAATGTAGTGATTTTATGGGTGATACATATTAGTATTAGGAATATATCTGTCCTAGGCAGAACCTCTACTTCGGCCTCGAAAAAATAGAAAAAAATAAACCTAAAAATTCAGAAAAAAAATTTTTTTGAAGAAATTACAAACATTTTTTATTAAGTAAAAAGGGAATAATATGCGCCTAGACTATCTTTATATACCCGCAAAACAATGAATACTTAATTGTAAATATTTTTTTTTCTATGAATTAATTTCCGTATTTTTAACATGAAGGTCAACAAAACTTTGTGATTTTTTTAAAAATAAACTATACAAAATGGACTCCTGGGAGTTTTACTCTTGCATTTGTTATAAAAAGCCAAATTGAATGAATGAAAAAAACGAAGATGTCACTTTTTTGAGGCAAAAAAAACACTGTGCACTGACTGGGAAGAAGGCAGAAACGTCGGCGCTCAAAAAGCATAATTACTACCTCATTATTCTTCTTATCGTGTGGCACATTCAACCGTTCTTCCCACAAGATATAGACGGCGGTTGCCTAGTGTTGCACTTAGCATCACCCGCGGTTACGTGTAGGGCATTTAGATTTACACCTACGGGCGTGTGCAACGTGACTATCATACAAATCTAGAAATCAAATGTGCAGGTTTCCTCACGATGTTTTCCTTCACCGTTAAAGCAGTCTGTATGAAAATGCACGTAAGTTTCGAAAAACTCATTGATGCAGTGGCCAAGATTTGAACCCACAACCTCTGGTTAGGAGGACGGAGTCACTAGCCGCTGCGCCACCGACGCTTTTTTTCCTACTCTACTACTCTTTTTCTCCTACCTCATTAAAGAGTTCCATTGGACTAGACTAAAAATTGGTTTTGTGTTTTTTGATGTTCATTTACGAAATTGTAACTATCCGGCGGGGGCCGGATTATTGAGCTATTATCCGGTATCCGGCCTACTATTAAATACTGGCCGGATAGGCCGGATACCGAATAGTAACCGGATATCCGTCCCATCTCTAGTTAAAACCACTTCCTGAAAAGTTGTCGTTTTGCAATTATGCCCTTATTCGTAAGATACGACGATATGTTACGTTATTTTGTTAGGTCTTGCTCAAAGCTATCACCAGCCAAAATTTGTCGCATTAGTTTTAGGACAACCTGTATATTATTTTATTTATTTAGATTTCGGTCAGAGGGTACCCTCAGGGGTTCTGTGCAAATATCCAAAAATTATAAGATAATAAATAAATATCCAGGACAATTAACATACAATCATCCTGCGGTCATCTGGCTTCATACTAGGATTCTCTGTAATATGGGAACCAGAGACGAATAATATACATATGTAAATAGATACGTTTTTGGAATAAAAACATATATAAATATTATACATCCAGACACAGAGCAAACAAATCTATCGTTAAAGAAATGTTTGCTCTGGGCGGGAATCGAACCCGCAACCCGTGGATCAGTAGTCAGGATAGCGCTCCTGATCACTGAACCAAAAGTCATAACATCAGTACTCTTGTAATCGCCGTCCTGCTTTAACAGACTTAATATTTTTTCTTGTATTTAGGCATTTCTATTACATGAAACAAACAATCGTTGGTTCCTTTTACTTTGACGAGATAAAAAAAATATTTTTTCGTGAAAAAATATTTACATTTACTTTTCGCCCACTAATGCGTAGAAAATATCTTAACTAAGTTACTGATATTATAAAAAGTATGCACAAGTGAGCTTAGTCTTCAAAAGCGAAGTGTTTTTGTCAAGGACGTCGCTCCGAAACAGACGCGCAGTCCACCCTCGATGAGATCGCGACGCGGACTGCCGGCAGAGTCCGCGGGGGATTACAGGATGGTGGAGCAGGCAGGGTCGCGCGGATTTACTTCCATTTTGGAGAAATAAATACTTTTCACGAATAAATTACGCAGTAAAAATAAAATATTCAAGACAAACTGTTAATATTGTTAAGATGTTTATCATGTGTAAAAATTAACACGATATCTTGTGCCGTTTCCGAGAGAAAATAACATTTATGGCAAAATAGGTGTTCTTTAGGGATTTTTTTTCTGAGAGGCGGTTGTCAAAAATATAATTTTGATCAAGACAAAAGATTAATTAAACCCTTGTCTATTATTGTGTATTTTTTATTTATAGATTAGATTAACAGTTATTGAAACAATTTGCCTGAAATATCCAAGAATTTGGACATTTCACATATCTTAAGGCCTTAAGTCACTATAGGGCCGTTCGTCAAATGCCCAGATAACGGAGACTGTCGGAGTATGCGTCACTACTGGATGCTGGTATTGAAGTAGGTCAAATTTTGCTTGGTTCGTTTTGTATTACTGAGCTAGTTGATACGTGAAGTGTTATGTGAAGCGATTGCCGTAGCTAACGACAGATGGCGCTGAAATGCCGTGTCATAATAATAATAAATAAGGAAATTGCAAAGATTTGACATTTTCGATTTTTTATTTTATATTTGTCACTTGAGTTTTAGATATGTTTTATGTAATAAAGCTTTCGGTTTTTATTTTAACAGGACTCATTCGTTCAAACAGTCATTAAATTTTTAGTAGAGAGAAACTTTTAATCTCCTGAATAAATTATGTCATTCGAAAAAAATGGGTCAAGCATACACGATTGTTTTTGAAAACGTTTAGAATTTCAACGACGTCAATATTGTATTTAATTATTAAAAAAAATATTAATTAACTTTGTGAAAAGTCGTAGAATTAAACTTGTTTACTTTTATGAGTGGAAGTCCTTCCTAATGTATTTCTACTGACACATTTCTGTTACACCCTGTTATACAGGGTCCCTTACACCCTGTTATACAGGGTGTAAGGGACAGGTTTCCGAAAACTTTAAGGGCTTGCTCAGTAGACGAAACTGAACAACTTTCCACAATATTTTTTTTAGGAAACGAAAAAAAAATCCGCTTCTCCATACAAAATTATAAACTTGATTGGACAGTTTGTATGGAGAAGTCGATATTTTTTTCGTTTTTTGTGGAAATATGTTCAGTTTCGTCTACTGAGCAAGCCCTTAAAGTTTTCGGAAACCTGTCCCTTACACCCTGTATATATAATGGCCAGTTCACAAGTTCTCCAATTAAAATCTCAAAATACTACAATTCATAATTCACGAGAAATCACGAAACAGCAGTGTACAGTCGGCTAATAAATAACGTCTTCCCCAACGTACAGTCGAGTCGGTGACAAATAGCCTTAGCACTGTGTAGGCGTCGCGTCGCACAGTGTGCTGTGTGCGCAACTCAACGGACTGTTGATAAATGCACTACACTTGAGAGTACCAGTGGCCGGGTATATGGATTTGGTCTTGAATGTACTAGTATATTGCTGACTTGAAAGCATTATAAAAGCTGATCAAATATACAAAGATATCTTTAATGCTATAGATCATTTACTACTTATCCGAAATAAACAATTTTTATTTTATTTTTATTTATTTAATAACGTATATCAACATATTCAGGCTTTTAGTCTTGTCTACTATGACATTATTTTGTTCCACAACTTTTTAAATAATAAACAAATAATCTTGAAGTCTCTTTACAAACCGATCATCGGATTGACCATTTCTGCATGTTTATATTCACCATTAAAAATCACCTTGCATAAACGACATAATTATATGTATTGGCATGTGTTGGTTTGTGATTTTGAAGAAAGTTGTAGAACAAAAGTTGTTTTTCTTGAGTGAAATGTACACTCAGGGCGTTGCGCGTATGTACTAATCACCCAGTATATTTATAAACTTATATACTTATAAAATCGTCCTGATTGACTGGCCTATCAATCGTTGATACTTGATAGGCCATATCAACGCACACCCAAAACTGCTAAGTCTATAAAGCTGACATTTTGTAAATAATATAGAAAACAAGCCTTACTCATTGGGTCATTGTTTACAATATCGCAACAATAAACATCAAATTCTGACAGTTGTCATCCTCACATCTCACACCAATTCATACTCATGCCAGAACTAAAGTGACAAATGCACTGCCGACTGTAGCACCCTGTGACGTATGTATTATGGCGGTGACTGTACAGCATTACGACTTATGTGTGAGCACGAGTGACGTATGATGCGACTTCAGCCGGTTGCAAAATATGGTGATTCTCATATTCTGGATTATTAACTGTCATGGTATACAGGGTGTAATAAAATTGGTATAAGACCCATTAACTGGGGATTTGCCATTTTTGTATGGAGAGTCCAAATTTTTTTTGC
The DNA here is from genome assembly GCA_958295455.1 of Coleophora deauratella. Classification (NCBI taxonomy): domain Eukaryota; kingdom Metazoa; phylum Arthropoda; class Insecta; order Lepidoptera; family Coleophoridae; genus Coleophora; species Coleophora deauratella. The sequence continues at coordinate 2,558,546 of OY282403.1, read as the reverse complement.
GATTTGATCAAAGTTGTAGAACAAAAGTTGTTCAATACGACGATGAGTAGAATCCCTAGTTGACGGGTTCTTCATCAATTTTGTTATACCGCGTATATGTCGCAGTGATATTGTAAAACTAGTGATAATATAATTTCACTAGTGTAATTATAATTACCCGGATTTTTGTCACTCGCCTCCATTGCGTTTTGATTGGTCCCTTTTTTGTCATCCACTACTTGAACCGAAAAACGGACCAATCGCGGCATTTCACATCCAGTAAATTTATTAATATATTCCTGTCTTACAATATTACTGCTGGTTAGGTCTAGTGGAATTATAATTTCACTGAAGCGAATACGTGAAATTGTAAGGAATGGAGACGATTGACAAAAATTCATGTCATTATAATTTCACTAGTGAGATTATAATATCATAGGTTTGACAATATCACTGCGACATATACACTAGTATTGTCATACAGTATTTCCACTCCATGCGTTTCAGTTCGAGACACCTATAAAGCACATTTTACATTGCTTAACGTCTGCCATCTAGTGATATAAGCCGCTAACTGTCATCATACCCATCCAGGTTATAACCGTGTCTGGAGGCAGATAACCTGTTTGACAGATGCGACAAATATCATATTTTTATTTTGTAATAGCATGTTATTATAACCTTATATGTATGTAGTTTGTGGCTGATTTGCATATAAAACAGTAGAAATACTCCTCACAGATTGTATTTTTTTAGGAATGCTCAATTATTTCTAGCCCTACTGCCGAAATTTCAGCAGGGTTTATGTACAGTCTCCTCTTGATGCCTCTGTGTTACTTAGTCATACTTTGGTCAGGCAGAGGATTTCTGTTGCTCGCCTTGAGTTGGTAACGAATGAATTTTTATTATGGTTGTTTTACATGTTTTTGAATGGGAACAGCAGAATTATAAATATTTTGGAAATATACCTACAATTTGAAATCTTGTCTAGTCTAGTGTCTAGTTAGGTCCTTAAATAATAATGTTTTTTTTTTGTTTTTAGTGAATGACGTCTGTTCTAGTAACATATGCTCGAAACTGATATCACGACAATAATCAAAGAATAAAACTAAGAAACATCTTAAAATTTGTGGCAAAACTTGAATTAGGTAACAAAAAATTGTTATTTCTCTGTCAAATGGATTTAGTGAAACATTGGCGCCAAATAGAGACATGCCTTGCGCTAACTTCTGTTCCATAGTCACCATCACTGTTTCTGAATATCGTTATAAAGGACCAGTCTCACGACACACGTCGTTGATAAATATTACACTCTAATACCATAGACAACAGCATTCGAAGACAATGTGAAGATCGATCGACTATTCGAATATCGAACACGTGGGACTAAGATTGGCCAATAGAAGGTAGAAGAGGATATGGAATTACGCCAGTTTATGGCTAAGTTAATTGACATGAGAGTGTTGCCAGATATAATTTCAGAATTATCATTTTTTGGGTTCCTTACCCTTAAGCTTTTGTCGTCTCTCAGTCACGTGTCTGACCTAAATTTAGCGCTCAAAAATTTTGGAAAATGGTATTGGTCACCAACTCTGCCACCTCTACCAACCCGGACCCGTGTGGAGTACAGCCTAATTTTCCCGCATGCTCATGCAATGGGGACAATATGGGTTGTTCACGTTTTACTCTGACAAAAAGTACTCGAAGAAGGTGGGTGGAGTAATAATTATTGTTCTTCACTATAAAGTTACTAAAATGGCATTAAAATTAATAAATACAATTATCGCCATTCGTCATTATCTGAGTTATCTATTGTATAATATCTTATCTTATTATACTATGGGCCAATACTCCCTCGATTATGCTTGTTGGCGCTTTGTGGCGCCATCTTGTTTGTACTTGCGCAAGCGCCTACGGATTTCGACCCGATGAGTTATTGGCTTGGATTGTGCCGGGGCACACTGAGCTTGGGTCAGAGGTTAAATAGATTTCGGGGGAAGAAGTTCCCGAAACTGTCATTTTGGTTTAAGTCAGTACACTTAATAACTAGAAGCTGGAATACCTTAACTATACTTTGTCAGCAGGATTTTTTTTTCAAGTTCTGTCTTCTGCCTTTTTCATCTATCTATTTATACTAAAAAACAGCACCGTGAATAGACAACTTACAGCCTTAACTATTGAAACAGAAAGAAAAGTATGAAATATTCAGTCTTTAAAGAGAAGGAGTCTTTACTCTCTTTAAGATTTTTTTAAAAATATGTTTCCCTGACTGGGTGATGAGGTATTTTTCTATGATGGGGGAGTGGCCGGCTTCAAAAATAAATTTAGAAGTATTATTCACTTAATAGATGTTTTAATTTCATTTCATTTATTTATTTCAGACTTCCAAGGTCCATAAAAGTTAGTAACAATTGCAATTTAATGAAATTGCAGAGAGACTAACTCGCTTGTATTTTCATCAACTTACAGTTTTTAATATATAAAAAAAAAGTATATAAAATACTACATTGAACAATGACGTCATTGTTTAAAATTTTAAACATTTTTAGAACATAATTTCGTTTTTGATATTTGGTGAAAACTGAAAGATGACTAGCAATACGTCCCTACGTACATGAATACCATGATTTCTACGCGGGGAAGTCAGGGGCGTATTCATTTGCCTATTTATACAATATAATTGACAATGCTGATCATGTTCGAAACGTGTTTTTTGATTTGCTGATTTTTTCAAAAAGCGCTGAATCAATTTCTATAAAATTTGTAAGGGACCACCTCTGAAGTATGACCAACCAAACAAAAAAAGAATCATCGAAATCAATTCAGAATTGGCGGAATAATCGCGTAACAAACATACAAAAAAAACATACAGTTTTTTATTTTATTTTTATTTATTTTTATTTATTAACATTTACAACACATTACCTTACAGGTTTACACCCAAATCGATAATGTTACAAACTTTCATCATAACAGAGTGTCCTTAAAGCTATTTCTGCGAATTCCGCCAGTGAGCAATGAAATAAATCCACGTTTTTAGATATTTCATTTAATATTCTTAGTGCCGTAGTAATCGGTGCGTACTTAAGTATATTGGTCCTACACACGGGCATATAGAATATCTGGCTACGCTGACTACGCCTTAATCTTAGATTAGGGATTTGTAACCCGATCGCCTGTAAGACCAATGGATTGTTCAATTTTCCTCGAAAAACCTTGAACACATACTTTACAAGAGCTAATTTTCTTCTAACTTCTAGTTTGTGATATCCCACCATACCAAGCACAAATAAAGTGGGGTACTTTAGGGGGTAGAAAGGATAGACCCCATATTGCTTATGATAAATATGCCTTAAAAACTTGTTTTGAATCCTTTCGACCATTAAGTTGTATTTAGACTCGTGAGGGTTCCATATTATAGAGCTACTCTCTAAATGGGTTCTTACTAGGGCATTGTATAAGGCTTTCAGAGCGGGTATACTACAAAGATCTTTGGATTGACGTAGAACAAATCCTAAGTTACGATATGCCTTTTTACAAGCCTTCGTGATGTGGTCTCGAAATGTGAGGTCACTTGATATGTGGACCCCCAAATCGCGGACCTCAGTGACGCGAGACAGTTTGTTCCCATTAATGTGGTACTCGTAGTTATATGGTGTCTTTGCACGGGAGCACGACATTACACTACATTTGGAAACATTAAAAATCAACTTATTGTCATTACTCCAATGGACAACGCTATTTATATCCTCTTGTAGTCGCTCGCAATCATCAACATCATTCACCGTCATATACAATTTAAGGTCATCCGCAAATAACAGGCAACCTGCATTTACTACTGCTTCTGGCAAATCATTAACCATTAACATAAATTCCAAAGGCCCTAAATTGCTCCCCTGACTTACACCGGTAGTCGTATGATATTCATCTGACGTATAACCCCCATAATCGACATACTGTTTGCGTTCAGATAAGTAATTGGCAAAAAATTTGAGTAACCCTGTTGTGAAACCGGCGGAAGCTAGTTTTTGTAGTAAAATATCGTTATTTACTGTGTCAAATGCTTTACTAAAATCAAAGTATGCCACGTCCATCTGTCCCCCAACTCGCTCATCCAATGCAGATGCAGCGTGCTGTACGAAGCATATTAGATTCGAGTGCGTTCCGCGACCCGGGCGAAACCCATGTTGGGCGTTAGATAGACGTGAACTCACTTGTGAATAAATGGTTTTGTAAAGCATTGACTCAAATATCTTTGCAAACGTACACGGTATCGCTACTGGTCTATATCCCGATATGTCTGAACCAGAGCCACTTTTCGGCACTGGTATCACCCGCGTTGTTTTCCATTGTTTAGGATAATCATTTGTCGATAAACACAGGTTAAATATGTGTAATAAAGGAGCAGCTAAAACTGATGAGCAGTCTTTTAAAACATACGCTGGTATTCCGTCTGGGCCATAAGACTTTTTTGGCTTCAAGCGTCTAAGAGCTAAACGTACATTCTCCGTATCCAGTAGAGGAACATGAACACGCTCGGCAGAAGTCCCGACTGCTGCTGCCGCTGCAGCATCGGCGTCGAGGTGCGGAGCCTCTGCTTCATACACCGATTGGAAGTATTCCGCAAAAGCCTTCGCGCATTCTGCTTCATCTAACAGTGTACCATCTCTAGTAACCCGAGGCTTGCTTCGTTTTGACTTTTTGTTGTTTACGTACGACCAAAATGACTTAGGGTCTGATACAAACTGATTCTCTAGCCTAGCTTTAAAGTCCTCGTATGCAATGACCATCTCACGTTTTATTTTCGCTCTGTAATAGGAGAACATCCTATATTCATGTATAGAGCCCTTAATTTTATATAACCTATGCCATTCAGACTTTTCCTTTAAATCATGTATGATTTCAATTGTAAACCATTCTGGATAATTATAACTATGCTCTATTTTGTTTTGTCGCATTCTAGGTGCGCAACCATCTAGGATCTCGTATATTATGTCGTAAAACATATTTACTGCTTCCTGTGCAGTTGTCACTTTATAAAGAAAGCTCCAATCGACTGTACTAAGTGCGGAATATAATGAATAAAAATCACATTTGCGAAAGTTCCATTTTAGTGTACGTGTCCGATTAATTGGCTTATTATTATTATTAGGTAATGGAACACTCTTTTGTGCAATGAGATTATGACTGCTACATCTCACACTCAGCGGCGGGTGATATGGATCTGGAGGAACAAGATATTCCTTATCCTCCATAACTGTTACCTCATAATTACTCAAATTCGATAGTACGACATCCAAAGTTCGATTGTTATGATTAGTTATTCCATTGCACTGACTAAATTCGCAGAATGTTATAAAATACTCGTAATAACATTGTACCTCAAGCGTGGTCGAATACAGATTTAAGTCTCCTATCACTACTAAGTTAGAATATAATACACAGATTTGCTCTAGCAAATGAAATAAATGCATATAATCGCTGTCTTTCCTTTGAGGGGGAATGTATACAACGCAGCATGTAAATAAATATCTATTTCTTTTGAACACTTTCGCACAAACCATCTCAAATACAGCATCATCTAGATTCTGATTGTCAGGTAGAGGTAGCGGCTGCAGCCTGAGGGTGGGCGCGGCGGCCAGCAGCACGCCCCCGTGCTTGCGCCCGTCCGTCCGGTCGCACCGCGCCACGCTATACCCGCGCGGGACCAACTCCCCATCATAAATGGATTCATTAAGGCCACTCTCACTGATAGCCCATAGATCGGCCGATGATACGGACAGGTTTTCGTAAAAAGTTTTCAATTTAGTACGTAATCCCCTAGTATTCTGATAGTAAATGTTAATACTTGATTTGTCTTTACAATTATTGCTATTAGTCACGAAAAAAACGAACTTCCGTGTTTGTGCCTACATCACATTTAACTTTATGTGCAGAATTGCTTTTGGTACGCAGTTTATATCTATGATTTAATAATATAATATCAAGTACTAGAGACCTACATGTATTACTTTTTTCTAAGTATACATGCATACATAAAGTTACTAAAATGGCATTAATAATAATAAATATAATTATCGCCATTCGTCATTATCTGAGTTATCTATTGTATAATATCTTATCTTATTATACTATGGGCCAATACTCCCTCGATTATGCTTGTTGGCGCTTTGTGGCGCCATCTTGTTTGTACTTGCGCAAGCGCCTACGGATTTCGACCCGATGAGTTATTGGCTTGGATTGTGCCGGGGCACACTGAGCTTGGGTCAGAGGTTAAATAGATTTCGGGGGAAGAAGTTCCCGAAACTGTCATTTTGGTTTAAGTCAGTACACTTAATAACTAGAAGCTGGAATACCTTAACTATACTTTGTCAGCAGGATTTTTTTTTCAAGTTCTGTCTTCTGCCTTTTTCATCTATCTATTTATACTAAAAAACAGCACCGTGAATAGACAACTTACAGCCTTAACTATTGAAACAGAAAGAAAAGTATGAAATATTCAGTCTTTAAAGAGAAGGAGTCTTTACTCTCTTTAAGATTTTTTTAAAAATATGTTTCCCTGACTGGGTGATGAGGTATTTTTCTATGATGGGGGAGTGGCCGGCTTCAAAAATAAATTTAGAAGTATTATTCACTTAATAGATGTTTTAATTTCATTTCATTTATTTATTTCAGACTTCCAAGGTCCATAAAAGTTAGTAACAATTGCAATTTAATGAAATTGCAGAGAGACTAACTCGCTTGTATTTTCATCAACTTACAGTTTTTAATATATAAAAAAAAAGTATATAAAATACTACATTGAACAATGACGTCATTGTTTAAAATTTTAAACATTTTTAGAACATAATTTCGTTTTTGATATTTGGTGAAAACTGAAAGATGACTAGCAATACGTCCCTACGTACATGAATACCATGATTTCTACGCGGGGAAGTCAGGGGCGTATTCATTTGCCTATTTATACAATATAATTGACAATGCTGATCATGTTCGAAACGTGTTTTTTGATTTGCTGATTTTTTCAAAAAGCGCTGAATCAATTTCTATAAAATTTGTAAGGGACCACCTCTGAAGTATGACCAACCAAACAAAAAAAGAATCATCGAAATCAATTCAGAATAGTTGAATTGAGAACCACCTCCTTTTTGAAGTCGTTAAAAAATATTTCATAATATATTTTTGAAGAGATGAAGCAAATGCTGAAAGTTAAGTATATGTATAACCAACAGTATCCTGATGATCCTCCCATAATGCAACACGTAAGTAACAGTAAGTAAAACCATACTGTTTTACTTTAAAAAATAATTCAGTAATCTTTTCTTTAATGTATTAAATATAACTTTTTTATTGAGACTTACACTAGTTTTAAGACCTGTACACTTGTACTAATAACTTGTGGATCTATTTTATCTAAAATAATATTGAATTGAATTAGTTAACCAAAATCTCTAGTGTTAAAGGTTTTTGACAAAATTTTAGACAAAAATTTTCAGTACAAGTGTACCACAGTCCTAAAGCTTTTAAACGATAAAGCTCGATTCCCACTGAGCCCAACAGTGGGACAGAAAAGGCAATTCAAGTAAGGTACCTACGTATCCAACTAAAAGCCATAGCCGTATATCAACGAGTAGATTGGGTCACTAGGTGAATCCAAAATGAGGCGACTTTTAGCACCTTGTTAGCGACACTTTAGCGCGGTGCTTGAACATTTGATAAGTGTACGTTTTGTTTTTATACGACTGTACCAAAAAGGAGTGTTATAAAGGTGGAATAATGTTACTACTATAACATTTTATAAAGGAAAAAAAATGTACACGAGTAAACAACTGTTTGTTTAATGTTGGACTATACAGTCATATATGTATATGTAGAATATATTTTTATAGAACATGGCTAAAATGTGCTTATTATTTTTGGCACTCCTGCAATTTGGATAGTTGACCTATCTTACAACTGTTTTTTAAGATAATTTCACGATGATTTGCATTACCTTGCACCACTCAAATTAAATAAATAAAACTAACCTAATTGAAAATATTAAAATCGTGCTGATCGTGTGTATACGGATTCGGATTCTATTGAAAGAAGGTATACCTGTAATTCTTATATCAATTTCAGATGAATTGAAAGTGGGAAATAAAATTTCTAAATATCTTTGGAACTTGTTAAAAGAGAGAAAGCCTTAAATCCAACTAGACATTGAACGATGTACAGATACAGAGATCAACTTGTAGAGGTTTAGCACAGGGAGACCCGTTGTCGCCTCTTTTGTTTAACATTCCTACTATGGAAATTTGCTACCACCTTGAAAGACGTATATTTTTATGGATGTTAAAAAAAATACCGAAATTTAAATAGTAGATTGATTTTCAGATCTCAGATTTTCAGATTTCAGGCACTGTAATTTATGAAACTTAGCTAATAACGATAACAAAAGTATGATTCATTGGCTTTAAGAGCATTGTCCTGAAGAAGATGTAGAAAAAATATTACTTGGTCCTTTACGAAGGTAATTTTTACAATTTGGAAGTGGAACTCGAATACCCAAAATTTCGGAAATTGTCTGCAGGGAGAGAATTTACGTACATTAGTGCTTCCAAATCACACAGAAAAAGGTTTTCCGAGGAGTTCCTAATTAATTCCCCCAAAAAAAAAACTCTTGTAGATTTGTCCAATCAACTAACACAGAAAAAGATTTCTCGAGGAGTTTCTACTTAATTCTCAAAAAGAAAACCTTTTGTACTTTTTTCCAATTAACTGATCAAATTATTTAATGATCGTCAGTGTTACACATATTGCAGGTTAAAAATAATTAGGTACACATAAAACAAGTTTTTTCGATACTAAGCTTTAACCATATGCTCAATAAAATACTTACGTATAAACTGTCCCCATTTAGAGGTCATGCCCCCTAGCCCGTATGCAATGCAGTAATCAGATTACACGGGGCGCCCCTGCGACCGATGACCAAGTACAGTTGGAATCGGAAACAGCTGGGTGAAAGAAAACATTTATAGTACAGTCGGTACAGTGCACCTAAAAGTGTACAGGGTAGCCATGCCTACTGTAGTAAAGAACTGCTTGCTTTACTTGGCTGTATACTTTTAATTGCACGAGACTGTACCACTGAAAAACTCCAAAATTATTTACTGTTTTGATTATGATGCTGCAGTAAAAACAACTTTGTAGGACTCGGTTTGCTTAGTGGTAGGATATTTTCTAAACCCTCCTAGCTACCACTATATTCTGTAAATATAGCCGCCAAATATCAATTAATGTGAATAACACTGATGTGTTTCGGAATGGAGATAAAATAGAAAGTTTCTGCTGTGTTTTAGCATCATCAGTGTTTCATCATTTACCATCTCGTGCAAATATACCAAGAGCTTATCAATTGGGGATTTAAAAAAAAAGAAAACTTGTAGAAAATATAGTATTTGTTAGACTAAATAAATACCTCTTTTTGGATCTCAACAATTAAATGTAACGAAATCTCATTTCCAAGGATTGACATAATGAAATCGTCAGAAAATTACAAATCTTTCGTTTGATTCATAACGCGGTCACGTTATATTAATTGAGACTGTACACTCGATGACCTGCAACTTAAAGTGTATTTGGTCAATATAAATATATTGATGGTCCAATTAGTAGAAGGCAGTGGCGAATTGTGGATATTCAAAGCATATCTTATGGATAAAAACAGGAAATACAGGAAAACACAGTGCAACCTATTTGATTTCTAAAATGGATGATTTAGCAGTGCAAGAGATCGCCACTGTTATTATGTTAATAACCCATATAATCCCCACTGCAGGGGCACGTGTCTCTTCCCATACCTCGGGAAGGTTAGGCCATACTCCACACACGGGAGCCAGTACTGATTGGTGAAGGTTGTGGGGCTAGTAGTCAACCCCAGTGTCAGAAGTTTTCAAGCCGCCTGTAAGGCCTCCGACATGGCTTAAGGACTGCCATCTAGCGATAGCAACTGGCACCAATGGCTTAGCGTGCCTTGCAAAGCACGAAAACGGTCGAGATAAATGCCACTAACAGTCGAACCCATCCAAGTTATGACCATTTCTGTAGTCAGTTAACCTGTGTGATTGATGAGACCCAACAGGCCGCGCTAAGCTACGACCGCTTCTTACAGGAACCGCTCGCTGCAATTATCACCTTTACAAGTGGGGGCTTAGGGAGTCTCCGGCGCGCGACTGTGGCGCGCCGCAACAAACAGTCGAGCATATTGTTGAGGAGTGCCCGACCAGGCGCTTTGTGGGCGGAGTCATGGAGCTCAACGAGCTCAGTCCGGCGGCTGTAGACTGGCTACAGAATTTAGATAGAAATGTATGCTAACGTAGGTTTCCTTTCGAAAGGTCGTACGATAATAATAATAACTGCTATTATATACCAAGGAAATCATTTACAAAAATAAATAAGAACAGCAATATAAATCCTATTCTTTACTATTTTCAAATTTATTTACTACTTTATTTCCTTTGATAAAGTAGTTGGTATTAAGTACTGGAATTCAATGTGGGCCTCAATGTTATTTGATATCCACCGAAGCCCAAACCCGCATTTCGCGATCAATTACATACATACAATTTGGTTGGGCATACATAAATAGCCCCCTAATATGGTTAATTCTCCTGGGATATTAACATTTTCTCATAGTTAGTGATTAAATAATTCAAAATGTACTTATCATAAATTAATGTACTTCATATATATTCAAAGTATTTTAAATTTTAGTGCAAGCTACACATTGCGTAATACTTTTAAAATCAACAAAAAATCTGACTTGATGATATTATCGTATTTTCTACAATTATTAAAAAAGTTTTCATGCTTTTCATTGATCGAATGAATCCTTATATTGAAGCAGACACTTTTTAGTTTAGAGCTTCTACTCATGAAGCTTCATTTCTGAAAAAAAAAACAACGCATTCTGACATCAGGTTGAATTAACCTTTGTTAACAGTCTCCACAAGTAGTCGTCTTGCATACAAAGTTATAATCATGTACAATTTATCGAAAAGTGACCAATTCTAATGAAGCTTTAAATATATTCTTCTATACTAGGAAAATGCTAAACTGTTATTATTAAATGTACGATTTAATTTTAAGAATTTTCTATTTCAGTCGTTAGTACAATAGTTCACTAGAACTTATGTGCTCGCCTTTAGCACGAATAAGCCTTAAGTGAAAATTTATTGGTCTGAAACACGAAAAGACGTCGTTATATCCATAAGTTGGTTTTTATCAATCGAATTTCAAAGTTTTTCCGTTTAGTAGGTTATTTCGTTCCTACTTGGTTGCGACAAATAGATGTGTCATGATAGTGATCGGAGTAGGTAGATTGATTTAGGGTCAACGACTGCAAACGTTTATGTTAATATGGACACGCCGCTCGGATTCCGACAGTTTAACATTTTTAAGCAAACAAAAACGAACATTCATTCTTTTATTCTTCATATACTTAAATAAATTGCTTCCTTCAGAACCAATTGATTGAACCAGATTTACTTTAATAATACACAACTCAATTCGGAAATACCGGAACTTTCGGAATAAAGGATTGTCCATGTTATAAAATCACGATGCAAGTAGCAAAAATCAATCTACCTACTCCGATCACTGGGATGAATGATCGTTCGACAGAACGGTGCTGCCTTTGATTATTTACTGTCTAGATAGTGCGCTGGTGGCGCAGATGCGTCCAAAAAATTATCAGCCAACTCCTTAGTGTCCAGTTTGACGTCAAAGGATGCACACGCCCGCTCAAGTCACGAATTAAAAAAAAAGGTGGTTAAAATGACGAAATGTGCAATAAAAGTGTGCAGGAATTACAAAGAACGTTTGAAAACAACAAATAAAGTCACCTACCATCGCTAAGCAATTCAGATTCATCGTATTTTGATAGAAAATAATTCGTTTTTCAGCAAATTTTTAAAGACTCGCACTTGGCATTTTGTTAGTGTTGCCAGTTTTTCAATGCAAAATTTCCTCCAAATTTGAGTTAAAATAATAATTCTGGTACCAAATTAAAACATATTGGAGGCTCGAAAATGTATGTCAGTGACACAAAGTACATTATCTCTAACTTACTTTATGTCAGTTGGATCGTTATGGGATAACTACGGCCAATTAATCGCTTAGATACCAATTAATTGTAATTGTTTCATCACTACTAAAAACACTATCATGCGTTCGAAATTTTAAGGGGTTACTCAGAATCAAGTCAAGAATACAAAAATAAATGATAAATTCGTTCAATTTTTCTTTACAGTTTGCCATTTCTTCCGTGCCAAATATAAATAGTGAATCATGAATTTGAATGGGAAACTAAAAAAAAAAAATTAGATCTGTTTTTTCAATATTTTTCCTGTATTCTAGACCTAATCTAAAGAAACCCTTTAAAATTTAAAACGCACTTTTTTAACACCCCCTCTATGTAATGTAATGTGTTATATTTCAATTTAAAAAATTCTGCCAACAACACTTTTTCAACATCCTATATAGTACATTCAGACATACTGATAACCAAATCGAGGGTTCGCGGGCGACTTGTATTAAGCGACATTTTTGGAAACACAGGTAACCTCTACTTTAAAAATTTATTTCTTACAAAATACCTCACAAAAAATAACTTCTGAATAATATTTAAAATATTAAGAATATCGAGAATCTATATAATACTAAGAAGTTAAGTTTTAATGATTATTTTTCTAAGAAATATTTTTTTAAATCAGTCTCCTGAACATTTCTAAAAATGTCGCTTAATACAAGTCGCCCGTGAACCCTCGAAATTATTTAAAAATACAAATTTGATCTAACCCTAATAATCTATTTAAAGTTCCTTAGTTACTTATTTTAGGGGAAAATATGGCATTACCTATTATCCCTATGCACGCACACATAGGCAAATTGAACGACATGACGCGAGCGTAAGACAAAGCTGTCACGTGACTATCACATGGTTATTACACACACAAGCTTGAAAAAGTTGGCCGGTTTTGTCGTAGCGATTACAGGGCGACGCTCTATCTAGACAGTAAATAATCAAAGGGTGCTGCGAATCATCATAGTGCGAATGCACGCTAGAGCGACAAACTTAAAATCGACACAACTCTAGTGCGACAAACGAAAGCAGTGTTCTGGTGGTGGCCAAAACGAGATGTGATTATTATCAAACTATTATAAGTATAACACTAGATGAGTTGAACACCTAAACCTTACCATTACTCTAAGAAAGAAAGAAAACGTATACAAAAAATGAAAGAAAAAAGTTTATTTACCAAGCTTATGTAATTGTAAACCAAATAAAGAATACATACTTAGAACTAAACAATAATTTTATAGGTCAACAATCCATCACAAAAGCATAGCAATTAACCTATTCCCATGTACAGGATGTTTTCATTATCCCACCGGACTGGAGGACGGACGGACGGATGGGACCACCTACGGGCCGATTATAAGTCGTAAAGGATGTTTAAAGCCCACTACAGAAGACAGATGTTGTAACACCATTGTGTCAATTGTCTCGTCGTTCTTTTGCAAGAAAGGTCTATATGCGTATTATTTACCGCCTTCATGGCTTAGTGGCTAGAGCACTTCACATCAGGTGGTAGCGCGTTCGGTTACCGGCGGAGTCTAACTTTGTAGGACTCGGTATGGTTGTTTATGGGTTATTTTCTAGCCATTTTCTGTGACCGCCTAGCTAGCTACCACCACCTTATTTATGTTAACTGCGTTGATTTGTGGTTTGTGGCATGAACGGAGATAGCTAGTTTTCTGTTGAGTTGGGAAATCAATGTGTTTCAATTTTATCAGTAGGAATCTAAATCTATATATTTATGTAATAAATAAATATATGTGTAATTATATAGTAAATATATATGTAAATATCTATATATGTATGTATTTAAAAGTATTTGTGTATGTATATCAGTCTCCGGGTCCTAAGATACAGGAAATCCTAGTTTGGGGCCAGATGACCGTGTGTGATTTGTCCCAGATATTATTATTATTATTATTAAATCGTCAAAGGTGAAACATGATATCCGTTTAGTCTGAAAGAAAAATGAATATATATCTGCATCATCTGTGGCCGGTTTCAGTCTTAAAGATGCTGAGTGACATGACGAGACACTCGTGTGCGAAAGTGTGTTTAATGAGGTGAATGGACGGAGATCGTGGGATTTGTACTTTATTGCTTTAAGGTTGGCCATTTGGATTGTTTGCACCGAAAAAAGTTTTTGATTACAATACAACAAGAACGTATAGTTGTTCAAAAAATAGTTATTCTAACAAAAAACGAGTTATAGGTAATAGAATTTTTTGCAGCATGTACTAAGTGATTAGTAATATTTACTTTTTAAATGTAGTTAAAACACAGATTGTATTGTTTACCACTGCATAGTAAGCATTAATGATGCGATAGTAATGAAGACTGGAAAACGGTACTCTTTACAATAAGGTTTGTTGTCGTTATAATCGGATTGTAAGGTGAACATGACATGTTGTACACATACCGATATGTTCTGTTACATTCACAAATTGATTTAACTAGATTATGATAGTAATGACGACAAAGCGTTTTGTCGTCACAAATAGAACTCTTTAGTTTATATATCTGTGAACTAGACAATATCGTATGGATAACGAGATTCTAGTTTCATGTACCAGAAATTTTTTCAGTGTGATAGTTAATGTATTTTGTCAGTTTGAGAGTCATCGTACAATAATTTAATAATATTAATTGTGTGAGATTCTATACAACTTTTTTAAAGAACTGTTTAGTCTTTTCATATGAGGTACTTATTTATTTTTTTTTTTTTTTTATGGCAGAGGTGGCAAACGAGCAGACGGATCACCTGATGGTAAGCGATTACCGCCGCCCATAGACACCCGCAACACCAGAGGAGTCACAAGTGCGTTGCCGGCCTTTGATTTGGGAGTACGCTCTTTTCTTGAAGGTTTGAATGTCGTATTGGTCCGGAAATACCGCAGGCGACAATTCATTCCACAGTTTGGTTGTGCGAGGCAGAAAGTTTCTAGTGAAACGCACAGTTGTGGACTGCCAACCATCTATGTGATGGGGATGAATATGTTGTCGCGTAGAACGATGGCGGAAAGAGGCGGCAGGGATCAATCCGAACAATTCCTCGGAGCACTCCCCATTGTACATGCGATAGAGAATGCAGAGCGAGGCTACATCTCTACGCAGCGCCAGGGAGTCAAGCCGATCTGAAATATCCTGGCAGTCGACGATTCGAGTTGCCCTTCGTTGAATGCGGTCCAGAGGGAGAAGCTGGTACTGGGGTGCCCCTGCCCAGAGATGAGAACAGTATTCCATATGAGGCCGAACCTGCGCCTTATAAAGTTGCAGGCGATGCGCCGCAGTGAAATACCGTCTCGATCTATTGAGCACACCAAGCTTCTTCGAGGCTAATTTAGCCTTACCCTCTAGGTGGCCACGGAACTGGACTTCACTCGATATGTCGACACCAAGAATTCCGATACTAGCTGAGGCATTTAGGGGAGTGTCCTCAAAACGAGGTGATACGACAAATGGCATTTTCTTGGCAGTGAACGCGCAAACTTGTGTCTTAGTGGGGTTAAATTGGACCAAATTAAGTCGACCCCATTCTGAGACTTTCTTTAAAGAGGCCTCAATTTCCGACACAAGTTTGTTTCGGCTCTCGATGACGTTTTCCCGAGAAATGTTAGCACGGCCGGTATAGAAGGCATCACTTGTGCTGTCATCCGCATAACAATGAGTGCTGCTGATTTGCAGCATATCATTGATATGCAGAAAGAACAGTGTAGGCGAAAGCACACAGCCTTGAGGGACACTAGCATTCACAGACATAGAATCTGAGCATGCACCGTCGACTACGACCTTTATGCTTCTGTCTGCAAGAAAACTAGTGACCCATTTGCATAATTCCTCGGGAAGCCCATAAGAAGGAAGCTTCGCAAGAAGTGCTTTGTGCCAGACCCGATCGAAGGCCTTCGCTATGTCCAAACTAACGACCAAAGCTTCCCCCTTAGTCTCGATCGCCTGTGCCCAACGATGTGTCAGGTAGACAAGAAGATCACCAGCGGACCGGCCCTTACGGAAATCGTACTGTCGGTCACTAAGCAGCTGGCGGTCCTCTAGGTACCGAAGGAGCTGGCTGTTGATAATGGACTCCATTATCTTTGAGAATAAGGAGGTTATGGCTATCGGCCGGTAGTTGGACGGATTCGAGCGGTCACCTTTTTTAGGGATCGGGTGCACCAAAGCTGTCTTCCATGACTTCGGGACTACGCCAGTGGAGTATGAGAGCCGAAGAAGGCGCGTTAAAACTGGAGCCAACTCTGGAGCACACACCTTCAACACGATAGGAGGGATTCCGTCGGGCCCACTCGACTTATGAATGTCGAGGGAAAAAAGTGCTTTACGCACTGAGCGTTGGTGGAACCGGATATCCGGCATACAGCTCGTGCACCGCGGTATGGTCGGCGGCTCGTTTCCCCCGTCATCCAACGTTGAGTTGGACGCAAAGGGTTTGCCTAGAAGATCGGCCATCTCCTTTGCGTCGTGGGCCAATGAATCATTTCCCATGTGCAGTGGTGGAAATGATGGCGTGCAGAAATTCCCCTGGACAGCTTTGGCCAGAGACCAGAACGCACGAGTTCCCGAAGGAAGACGCTCTAGTCTCTCGCCAATTCTGCCTATGTGCGCTGACTTTGCCCTGGCAATGTCTCTTGAAGGACCTGGAGGCAAAGTTAAACTCCTTTTTTAATACGCTGGTCTTTTCATCCCGTACCTTCACCGCATTTGCCCAGGCTTGGTAACATTCCTGCTTTCGGCGAGAAGCCTTTTTGCAGGACCGACCAAACCAAGGCTGGGATTTGCCGCCAATGGGGACCACTGAGGATGGGATAAAAAGCTCCATACCCTGCAGCACCACATCAGCGACAGAATCGGCAGCGAAGTTGGAATCATCCGGCGTGAAGCAAACCTGCCCCCAAGGGTAGGACGCAAAGAACGACCGCATCCCATCCCAATCTGCTGACTTGTAATGCCACACACGACGGCGACAGGCGACTCGCGGTCGCGGCGGGCACGTGAGTGGCACCGTACTCTGGATAAGGCAGTGATCCGAAGAGCCGAGTGAGGCGTCAACGGATACTTGGTAGCCGTCCGGATGAGAAGTCAGCAGAAGGTCCAACAGTGAAGGTTCATGGTTCTCCACATCTGGGATTCGCGTGGGCGTAGTAACCAGTTGTGTCAAACCATATGCCAGGGCGAAGTCGTGAACAGATCTCCCCGCATGATCGGTCTTGCTAGAACCGAGCCATTCGGCGTGGTGGGCGTTATTTATGTCTTATAATCTTTTATTTGTGAAGTAATCCCGCAAGCAATGGGCAGGTCATACTTTTTTTAGAACTGATAAGTGATTCCTATAAGGAAGAAAGATTCTCGGGCCATCATTCATTATCTAATCTGTGTTCGAGCGGTGACCGTTAGCTGGAAGACATAGCACTGGACTGAACAGTTATATCTAAGTTACCAACTTTCAGTATTACCTTCTAATTTCAGTGACACCTATTGGTATGTCTTTGGCTTTGCATATAATGTATATTGTAAGGGTGAGCCATATTATACAGCTACCATTAAGGTAAGGGTTTCTTCCATTACAGTAAAAAGTTACGCCATAACGCTTCCTAAGGGACAAACCCTTATACAAAAACTTTTCAAGTCCCTTTTGGCTGTACTAACGGTGTCTAAAAGCTATGGACATCATTCTTATAATAACACAATTTTCGTTTCGTTCCTCAAAATCTCACAACCGAATCTTCGTTATTGATTTACCGAAGCCTCATAAATATTCCACAAAAATCTTCAGAAAGAACCGCGAAAAAATCATTGAGGGAACTTGTAGGCTATTATTATGATAAAACCCCCCGGGTCTCTGGATACGGACGCAATCGATAATGTCGCGGACTGAGCAAACTAAATCAGTCGACAGTCGCCACCCTGCCCGCCTCTCCCCTTTGTGGTTTGTTCCCGTTTAGACCAAGTTTTACCAACTATGCAGAGTGAAATTTTATATGTTTCATTCCCTACTAACTCTGGATTCATCAGTTGGTTGATCAGTTTGTACAGAAACTATGAGAACAAAAAAAACGTGTTTAAGGAGAAAGTTGTTTCGTTTCATAAGCAGAGGTAAAACGTATACAATTTTACCTAACTATTTTCTTTGACTTGATAAAGTACGACGCGTTATTTGCATTTTATCATTATTTGGACTTATTTGTAGTTTTCTTAAATTTTCTGTTGAATTCTTCTCCATCCATTGCTTGTAGAGAAAATATTGGTATGCCACACCGCTGTTCAATTTCATGAGCGGAACATGGCCTAAAATTTGAGATTACTTGTTTTCCCTTACTTCTTTTTCAGATGAAAACAGAAATAACCCTGTAATTCTTGAAGCAGTGCCGACGTTATAAGTGGGCGGCGATGTGTTTACCTTGGCCATCAAACGAAACTTATTTGTATTCAGAAGAAGTCCGAATTGAGAGTAGACCTAAATTTTCTGGCCTCCGTTACCTAAGTAATAAAATGCTTAAAGCTTAAAGAGTTATTGGCAGACTGGTAGAATGTCTTAAAGAATAACTGTAAGTATTTCTGGATTTGGATTGACTTATTTTAAGTTATTTTTTCTAGATTTAAGAATAACGCTCTTGTCGGTGGAGCAGTATCCAACTTCTTCTTTCCTCAGCCTTGACCCCTTAATGCGGCGGTGTCACGACAGTGACAATCTGTTTTACTAGTTCCATGTAAATTCTGTTGGTTTTTTCTTCTCTCGATGTTTCCTTCTTTGATAGTTTTCAGGTAGCTGCCATATCTTATCAAGTATCCCATCGTTATCTCTATAATTTTCGATCAAAACTCCATCCAATCATTAATCATTTTATCTTGGACCTAAATACTGAAAAAAATATTCGAAAAAAAGATTTTCTTCTCTTAATTTGCATAAGGAGTGTTTGATGTTCCAGACAATTGATTAAATAAAATTGCCACGTAAATGAATGCTGAATATTGTACATATTTAGTTAGCTTCCTTTTTAACAAAGATTATCTAATTTTGTCTATAATTTTAGGGATTGGTAAGTAGTTTTATTGCAGAGGCTATTCAGGAGATTTCTGTTAAGGTGTAGTTCTTGGAAATAGCCTTTTTCTGTAAGTTTGTGCTTAGATTACATTTTCATTAATTTTCTTCTGAACTTTTATTGAATATTATTCTATATTCTTTTTTCTTTTTCGCGTACAAGTTCCTTATGAAATAAGAATCGTTACTTCTTTCTCATATAATATGTCAAGCCGTATTCAACTGCATTTCATCTAAACTATATTTTTTTCATTATTTATTATATTGGTGGTACTGACTCGGTGGCTAAGTGGTTAGCGATTCTGACCTCTGATCCGAGAGTCGTGGGTTCGATCCCCATACAGGGCAAACTTTTCTGTGATGAGCAGAATTGTTTGCTCTGAGTCTGGGTGTATAATATCTATATATGTATGTATTTAAATGTATATGTGTATGTATAGTATATCAGTCTCTGGTTCCCAAGATACAGGGAATCCTATTTTGGGGCCAGATGACCGTATGTGATTTGTCATGGATACATTTTCTTTTAAATAGTCTTTCACACAATTTATGTAGTATTTTATAAGGAACACAGTCATTTTTAATCATTACTTTCAAATTTGTTATCTCGCTTTTTTGTTACATTTAATCGTATTCTAGCATCTTTATCGTCTATAGATAAATACTTCGTGTCTTTCTGTCTGTACCCAAACAGTTCTCTAACTGCCATGTCCGTTCCCAATACAACTTTCCTCACGACGATAGAATTTGTTAAAAGCTTCCAAAATCTCATTAGGGCACTCCGTTTTGAACTCGTGGCCTGTCGGACGAAGGTCTTACCTCCCCCGAACTAAACTAATTCAATGACTCATAGAATAGTATAGGTTTGATTCACTTTTCTGTCCGTCCCCTGTCCTGCAAGGGGATGTATTTTAGTCGGTAAGGTTATATTGAATTACCCATGAAGCGTGCGACCACGTCACTTCAATTTGGCAGCACTATATTATAGTACGACTACTACTGTTAGTGGCAAGGAAGTTTGGATATGCTGTGATGTAAAGGGGTTATTTTTTATAGACTAGGTCTAGCTCGTTCTAGCTTCTAAGTTAACTCTCTGTCTTATCGTGTAACACAATTTGACCACGCTCTATCACAAGGGATAGATGGCAGTTATTTGATGTTACATTTATTGTCACCCGCGAACACGTATAGAGCATTTATATTTACGTCTGCGAATTTGTGGAACGATACCTTCATCGTGAACATTTATTAATCAGATGTGCAGGTTTCCTTACGAATTTCTGAACTACATTGGTATTATCGTAATTTTTTTTTCTTGTAAATGAATTTGAATACTTTAGTGCTACGTGATGAAACCACGGTTGGAATCTAACTGATTTATTTAGATCTACCTAAAATCTACATACATAGCATTTAGAAGCTCTTTATTTATATTTAAAAAAACTCAGAGAACAGCTTTATAGAATACTTTACCACCATGAACTTAAAACTTTCAGTGTTGTATTGTGTAAAAGTTTTTAATATTTTCTTTACTGCTTCGCTTGGAAAAAAGGCTTTCTCTCTTCAATATACTTTTCCGCAACAAAAAGGCTGCGTCTCTCACGGGAGCTATATCTTCCGCCGGCCCGGGAATAATCTACCTCCCGACTTTTACAATTTGTCCGACCTTGTATTTTAGGAACCTACCACCTACTGTTTTTGTTTTTGTACATATGAATTTCGCAAAAATAAAGGTTCTACGTGCTATTTTTAGTTAATACTACTAATCTGCACCTGTCACTCAAAAAAAATATTGGTAATCAGAGTTGGTAAATCAGCTTGATCGATTGTGTGTGCAAACAAAAAAAACGGTTTGCGATTTTAGCAAAAGTCAAGATCAGTTTGAGTATAAAAATCACACGAAAAAAGTTGTGTTAGTTCAAGAAAAACACATTATTTCCGCTATTGGAAAACAATATTGACTTAACCAGGACAATTATTTTACATATAATAGGACATTTTTGTTGGACAAAGCAAATATGTATTCTTTCCATATTAGCGGAAGCAAAAACAACCCTTTTCCTTACAGTAAACGTGTCCTCCACATATTTTATAACAACTGGCAAGTATATTCCTTTAGAATCGTTCCCAGCATGATCTGTACCCGATCTTAGTCACGCTGTTACCGTGTTACGTGGCCGAACAGTGGCTGGCACATGAATTATTTAAGAGCCGACGTCAGGTTGCAATGCTAATGTCTCATTCACTCTCTATATGACTCACATTCTTAGTATGGTACTAAGTATAAGCTGCGAGCGAAATATTTTTGAAAAAGATCTTGAAACTTCTGATATTTGATCACTATTAGTGCTTTCATTTATGAACTGAAGGGCTTTAGTCAAACTTCCTATGGTTATTTCACTTTGAAAAATTGTTGAACTCCTTGTGTGTTATATAACTGATAGATTTTTTTATATCGGTTCATTTAAATATTATCTGTCTTTGCACTCTTTGTAAATACCGATACTTTGCAAGTGGTCCCCAAACGAAGCCGACTCGAAATCAAACTGTGTTGACACCGTATGTTTGTTTGCTTTTCGTTTATTTATAATAAATTACAATTTGGCCGGATCACCTTTATTGTGGCTGAAAATATACAAAGATATACTTCAAAACGCGGTGATGTCGAGTAGTCTCAATTATCATAAACAGACCAAAGTTGTTGAAAATTTTTACGCTTTTTTCTATTATCGCTGTTAAATTTGGCCCCCAGCATCTGAGTAATAATAACTAAATCTTATTCCCGACCATATCTGAATTGAATGAATTCCATAAAAGAATTGTTCTCTTGACAAACGATCTGTAATTTGTAAAACATTTACCTGAATGTAAATCTCTTTTCGCTCTTGTCTTGTGCCACGAGCATCGAGCACCTTAGTAACGAAACGATCCTTACTGTTTTCCACATCGGAATTGGATGTCTCATGTTTATTGCAATGTTTTGCGTTTGCTCAGACATACTTGATTTTTGTATTGTATTTGATATGTTTTCAATTAGCTGGGTGGCGATCTAAAACCGTATGTATAATGTTCTCTGTGACTTACTGCTTCACCCGCTACTATATAAAGTTTTTTCATAACACCAACAGAGGGCATTGGATTGTAGCTCTTATGAAAATAACCATTCTGCATACATTTCTTGAACGCGCTATCAATTTAGAAAGAGCTAAAGTCAACAAAAGTCAACATCAAACATCAAACAGTTCTTTAAAAATTTATGAAGTAACTAATCAGCGTTTGTTATCTGTACCACTACATGAATCTATATACATATTATGGTTATTAGTCAAAGTAATTACAGTAAATGATTGATCACTTACGTACTTAGCGAGAACTGAACCGTTGACAAGGTCGCGGGCTGTCACCCGCTGTGCCATTGAGGCTCACAGCAGGCGGTTTGATGATCCGGTGAGAGGTGAGAGTGAGGTCTCTCGAAATTCTTACAATATAACAAAGGAATGAAATGCCATGTACATTAAAGTTTACAAAATGTTGTCTTTGCGAATGTAATGGATAAGTGATCCATCAATTTGGATTGTTTATGTAATACCTATTTCTGACCGTGTGTCCGAAGAATTTTAGAACTCGTTGCATGCAGATGGTGGAGATGTTGTTTTGACCTTGTTTTGATGTTGAGTTCCTTCAGGATTAACTCATTTGTACGACGCTCAGTCCGTGATATTCGGAGCATTCTGCGGCCTAGTAAGCTGTGGTGGCACGTGCAACCCATGATGGTCACGTCCCTCAGACATGAGGATACGACGGGAAAGAAGAAGAATGTAATACCTTTTTAGGTCATATTCTTGAGAAAATAGGAGTTAGATTGTATAATAGTTACATTACGAGCATTTAAAGCAGTAGCGGTCAACTGAGATTTACATTTCATATTTTCTAATTGATATTTTTAAGAAGGGATTGTATAAAGCTACATTTTTTAGAAGTCTGGGGAGTTTGGCACAGTCTAGTCTAGGTAGTTACTTCTAACCAATCAAACGCTCAGATTCAACAGTTAATAGGGTTTTACCAACTGTTTCGATGTTAATTTTGTTCCAGGCCCAGGATGATACGTCTATTTTTATTTAGCTTTAAGTTGTAAATTATTTTTCTACTCAGAGCTTAAAAAATAAATCTTAACAATTTCTGAATGGCTTGCTACTCCTTACAGATCCTTTCAAATAATTAACGAACTGCTTAAGCTTTGTCATCTAACATCGTATTTTCCTCAACCTTCGAGTTTTCCTTCTACTTATCTTTATTTTAGCTCCCGTAACGTCCGTTTAAGCTTCGCCTTAAATGGCTTTGTTTTCCCACAAGTAACGCAATTTAAACGTCGCCTTAAATGATACTGTTTCACAACAAAACAGTAGTTAATGTTTTACTCGTACACAAATCTCTTTAGAAAATGCGATTTTCCCTTCATTATTTTTTTCATAATTTAACATCATTAAAATCCATCCTTCAAATGATTTTAATGAGTGTTCATTTTTACAATATTTTTCGTGCTTAACTCTCAGACTGACATAGGATACATTTTGTTCGCAGTAGTTTTTTTTCTAATAATGGTTAAGAGTTTAGAGTATTTTTAATAATATAAAGGCAGTTATACTGACTATTGTAAGATGAATTTTGACGTATTGTAAGACTTTACCCAGTAGTATTTCGTATGAAATTTTTAAGATAAATAAAATTTGTATCTATCTTTCTATTCGTGCTGTGCTTTCATGTATAAATATTATTTTATAGGTTGCATAACACAAAATAATTGTGCTATTTACAATACTGTCAAAGACAAAATAATTTATTTAATCTAGAAAAAAGCCCAGCCATAGCCTGTAGCCGAGTATATTAATATTGTACAAATTGGCTAAAAAATCAGGATCGCTACAGCTAACCTTTATCTCTGTAACATATTTTCCCAAGTCTCGTAAAACTTTAATGAACCCGTATTAGTTTCACAGATGAAGAGTTTGTAAACGCTTAATTTAAGGTCCAACCAAAGGCTTAAATCCTCAAAAGTCTTTATTCAGAATCTTTCGCTTTAAAAATTAAACCTGCCATGAAAAATGAAGCTGCTTCCTTCCTCAAATCCGGTAAGACGCAACCTTCTATTACTCAAGTAAAATGTTCTTTGAGGATCTTAATTAGAGCGAAGCTTTAACATTCAAATTTTATTTCGCGGTGAGAAGAGAATTTGATATCATCCGCCTGCTTCGGTCTTGTTATTACCCTTTGGGTTAATATTTGCTGTAATTAAAGACATAAATCCATCTTAATATCTAAAATTCTCACGCATACCCTTAGTACATTTTTGATGTCGAATATGTTACATTTTCTGTTAAGTTCGTTTTAATCTTGTTTTATACGCTGACGTGATGTTAGTAGAGTATAAATTCATTTCGTTATAAGTAATTCCTAAAATAAATGTTCCAGTGCAAACAAAAAAAGTAATGGTAAAGCCACATTTTTTAAGTTTAAAGTCAATTTCCAATTTTTTTCACAAAACCTTTTGGGGGTTTTTAAAATACTTACTTGCTTACTGGTTCAGTATCCCAAAATGGATCGTAGCCGTAGCCTCCGATACAAGAAGTCACCAGTCTTTTCGATTCTGTTCTTGCCAATTTCGAGTTATTTTTGTCGCGAATTTACAATGGGTTTCTTGGGAAAGTTGTTCATTTCATAAGTAAAAAACCCTGTTTAAATAGTTTCGGCTGATTTTGATAGAACTTATA
The DNA here is from genome assembly GCA_958295455.1 of Coleophora deauratella. Classification (NCBI taxonomy): domain Eukaryota; kingdom Metazoa; phylum Arthropoda; class Insecta; order Lepidoptera; family Coleophoridae; genus Coleophora; species Coleophora deauratella. The sequence goes on along the minus strand of OY282403.1, from coordinate 2,533,627 downwards.
TACAATTAATTTTAGTAAACATGTAAACATGTAAGTTTGGCGACAAATTTTATATTTGTTAAGTTTGAATTAATTTAATTTACGTTCGAGTACCTTTTTAACCAGAATTGTAGCATAGTATAGTAGAATTATGAAACAAGCTAACGAGAAGTAACACTCAAAACTACAAGGAAATTGTTTTATTTCTGTTCGTTTTTACAGCACTTTTATGTAATATAGGTCTGATAAACGATCAAAATATATTATGATTGGTACTAATCTCCCCAATTTGCTTTGGGACGGTTGCCAAGTAGTGGCAGCGTCGTCGCAAGACGTTCTATGCGATCCTTTGTCTAGCTCTGCTCTCGGAGAGCTAAACGTTCAATCTCGTTTGTTAAATGAAATAATTTTATTAAAAGTTGGTCTGATTTTGCTTTTAGAACTTTTGTACAGTGGTTTTCGTTTGCCTTCCTTATTACATAAAAAAAAAAAAAAAAAAACTAGAATTTTATGAGATGATGAGATTCTATTACATGTTCTGTATCAATATGTGGAGTTATGCAAATGTTATATTAAGTATAATCATAGAATCATGAAAATCCTTGGGGGAGGCCTTTGTCCATCAGTGGACGTCTATTGGCTGATGATGATATTAAGTATATTTAATAGATTATTTACATCAGTCTCTGGTGCCCATAATACCTAGAGTCCTATAACTATAAGGGTATTTTTTTTTGGTTTGCGACCAAATGATCGTGTGTGATTTGTCCCTGCTTATTTATTTAATTTATTAAGTATTCGAACATTTAACAAGAAACTCCTAATACTACGTCGTCACGCAGTTCTGCCTTAAATACCACGTAATCTACACTATTAAACAAGCAAATGGTAAAAGCCATTATAAGTAATGTAGTATTACTACACACTCGTGTAACAATCCTTAGGTGGTAGTAATGGAGAATTACTGTAGAGTTCACGCCACGATGAGTTAAGCCTTCATCTTATGAACAATGTTAGTTTATGTATAATGAACTATGTTATTCATTGAATTTACCTACTATAGCTCCAGGTTTTCATTTCTATACCTGTTTAATATAATAGTACGGTATTGTATTTGACTGATTATCTAACAGTGGCAAAGTCTAAAATTATGATCTTTTGGCGTGTGGATGACACTGACAGGGGGGCGCTTTTGTCGTAAATCTGACATGTATTTTCAAGATGGTGGCGTTAGTTCCGGCTTTTGACCAGACGCCAAAGAGCCTAGTTAGACTGTAAGGTACTTAGGTCCCGTTCCAGAACCAAAGTAAGATTTACTTGACAAGAGTCTGTCCCGTTCCCACTTTAAAAATTTATAATTAGCTTTCCTGCTGTTATCAGGGTAAAAATAACTTGCACGAAAGCGTCCCGGTACGCTTTTTGAGTGAATGCAAAGAGCAGTAAGAAAGGATTTTTCAAAAATCGATCCTTAAATGGCTGGAATGGGATGCTACAGTTTTTATGGAATATTGAATTTTCTAATTTTCGACCAGTTTAAAGTTTTTTAAATGTGAAGTCTACGCGGACAAAGTAGCGGTATTTATAGTATGTACTTAGAAATTGCGCCTTTCTAAGTCGAATTTTTAGAAGTTAAATCCTTTGTATCTCAAATTCTTTGTTAAGGCAAAAACGGTGGGAAATCGGAAATGGGAGAGCGGTGGGACTCCCCTCTACTACAAAGGTGGATGCAGCTGCACGCCTGCGCATCCCCACTTTTGTATGTTTAATGTTACCTGTAAGTAGCTGTGCTGTGTTGTGTTGTCTGTATGTGTGTGTATGTGTGACATTTTATTATGACATTTTTATATTTTTATTTTATATTTTTACTATGACATTTTTACTAATTTACTATTTTTTCAACACACTTGTTCATAAAGTGGCTCTATGGTCACCGCAATTAGGCACAGAATGACACCCATAATCAAACTGTGACTTTTTCATGACTTGCGGTCATTGTGGCGATGTAGGCCACACAATAAAGGACTGCACAAAAAAAGCCGAACCACCTAAATGTGCTACATGCCTGCTCTTCAGGAAGCCAGCTAATCACAAAACAGGTGACGCTGACTGTCCCGCCAAAAAAAATGCCGAGAAAAGGTACATTAACTCGATAGATTATGGAGGCGCCTAAGAGCGCCATACTCAATTTATTGTCAGTACTTTACATTTATTCATTATGTTTTATATTCGATATGTACCAATTAGTTTTTAATATTTTGTTTTGTTAATTTGTCATTGAATAATAAATAATTCATCTACTGCTAAGAAGAAAATTGTATTTTGCAAGTAAATATTGAAAGTTAGTTATGTAAGCTCTTTTTTGTCTGAAATACAGGAATACCTAGTTCAGGCACGTGTGTTTTCTGTACTCTAATAATATGTTTAGTTTTTAGTCATTATCTTGTCAATTAAGTTTTCTTTCAATAAATATTATTATTATTATTATATTATTATAGATATTTTTAAAATTTTATTGGTTGAGTTGCTTTGTTCTTAAAAAAGTTTTTATTTAAAAAAAAATGATCGTGTTCAAAAGAACAAATAAATTATTGTTCCTATTGCTTGCTCATTTCATGCAACTTCTTATTTAAATATATAATTTTAACTCGTACGTGTTTAATAAATAAAACTTTCACTCAAATATAACTTTTGTTTTCTCTGTAATAAAAGAAAACTTTAAATTCCCCATTTTGTACGTGGCAGAATAGGCGCAAATCCTATGCGCCGAAAATAAAAATAAAAACCTCATCCCTTTAGTCTGTGGCCGATCGCAATGCGCGCGCATAGGAAAACTGATTAATTTTTCCCGCCATAGCGAAACATTTTTCACAACTCGTTTTCACTGTTGAAATGAGTTTTTATTGTTATTTTATTCACAAGTGTGTTGAAAAACGTCGTATGATACTCGTGTGTATTGATGATTACCGTCCTTGGCTCTCTTAAGACCCTCGCCTAAGGCTCGGGTCTCAATGGCGCCTCGACGGTAATCACCAATGTTACACACTAGTACCATAATGTACTATTATTGCTTTCAAATTTAAATTTAAATTTAAAAATGATAATGTGTGAATGATTTAAGTAATTTTAATGTATTGAATTTTTATATTATGGATTTTTATATCTGAAATAAATGATGATTATTATTATTATGCAGAAATATAAATTTGGGCTACTCTGACCACTTCGCGTTAGGCGAAGCGACAGGAGCTACTCCAGCAGAAGCACAGTCGGCGAGAAAGCGTCGGACAATCCGGGCATTGTCGAGGAGGACTGCCTTTTGCATAGCCGCTATTATCGGTCTGCCTCGAAGTCCCAGCCGTCTAAGGTTACGATCCAAGTCAGCAGGGATCAAACCATTAACGGACAGGACTACAGGAATGATTTCAGTGGATTGCACTTGCCACACATCCGTAACCTCGTGCGCCAGGTTAAGGTACCGTAACCTTTTCTCGGCATCGGCTTGCACGAGGTTTTCGTCGTGTGGAATAGTGATATCCACCAAAAACACCCTTGACTGCGCCCGATCCATCAACACGATATCAGGCCTATTATGATCAATAGACCTGTCCGTGATGATGTCTCGGTCCCAGTAGAGCTTGGCGCGGTCGTTTTCGAGAACCGACTCCGGCGTGTACTTGTAATACGGCAACCGGCGAGCTACGAAGCCATATTTTAGAGCGATCTCTTGATGCAGGATCCTGGCTGCTTGGTTATGTCTGTGCAGATACTCAGTGTTACAAAGAATCGAACAACCGGAGGTTATATGGCGCAGGGTCTCACCTGGCTGACGGCACAACCGACATACGTCCAAGGTACCGTCTTTCATTATGAACCTCCTGTAGTTGTTCGTCTTTATAACCTGATCTTGTATTGCACAGACAAAACCCTCGGTCTCTGCAAAGAGGTCTCCGAAGCGCAGCCAATGCACGGAAGCCTTCTGATCTACGAAGGATCTGTAGAGAGCCTTAAAGAACCTTCCGTGCAGCTCTTTCACTTTCCATATGGCTTCCCGCTCAACAGTGCTAAGCACAGCCGGCGCTTGCCAGTTCTCTTGGGCCATGGATAGAGGGGTTAGTCCTTTATCACATGCTATGACTACTCTATGCAAATCACTATCGACTTTCGCCTGAAAATAGCATTGGAGGCTGCATATTTCCCGGTTGTGCATTTGTTTTACATTAAGAAGGCCACGACCGTCATTCTTCCGCGGAATATACAGCCTCATCACTGACGACCTCGGGTGATGCATCCTGTGGAGTGTCATAGTAGTGCGGACCTTCCGATCCAGGGTATCCAATTCAGTCTGAGTCCATCTGAGTATGCCGAAGGTGTACAGGAGAACGGGGATGACCCAAGCATTAAATGCTCGTATCTTGTTAACGCCCGACAAATAGCTATCCAAAACTTTTGTCAGGCGCTCCCAAAATACGCCACATACCACCTGCCTCATCTCCGTCTCGCTGACACCAATACTCTGCAACATACCCAGATACCGGTATGTCTCAGTCTCAGAGAGGGTACGAATGTTCATGGAGTCACTATCGACTCCATTCGAATGCACGACCCTACCCCTTTCAACATGAAGGATCGCACACTTGTCCACTCCTAGCTCCATATTGATGGAGCTGCTGAAATTACAAGTAATTCTCAACAGCTCCCCCAACCGTGTCGCATTTGGAGCGAACAACTTGAGATCCATGTACAAGAGGTGCGTCATGCGTAGGCCACCTCTCTGAAACTGAAATCCCGTCCCTGACTTCTCAAGCAGAAAGCTGAGTGGATTAAGGGACAGGCAAAACCAAAGTGGACTCAGACAGTCACCCTGAAATATACCCCTCTTTATCCTAATCCGGTCTTCCGCATTCGACAGCCGCTGACCATGGAGACTAAGGATCGTACTCCATTGCCCCATACATGCACCGATACACATCCGATTACATCTTGCACAGCTCGAGAACTCTCTTTAACCATGAATGGGGAACCGAGTCGAAAGCCTTCTTATAATCAATCCAGGCAGCGGAGAAGTTGCGTCGATTGCGATTCACCAATTTGCCCACGACCGCGTCGATCAGGAGCAGCTCCTTCGTACCGCGACTGCCGCCCCTACATCCATTCTGAGTTACAGCCATGATGTTATTCGCCTCTATGAAGGCGTCTATCTTGGTCTTCAGAATGGATGTAAGTGTCTTGTATGTTGTGGAAAGACACTTAATGGGGCGGTACTGGCTAGGGTCAGCGGTATTGCTAGACTTAGGAGCAAGATGAGTGATCCCAGTAGTCAAGAAGTTCGGGACCTGACACTGCTCGAGAGCTTGCTGGAATTGGATGGCTAAGGTCTCGTGACTAGCATTGAACCCCTTGAGCCAATTGTGGTGCAGTCCGTCGCTTCCTGGAGTTTTCCAATTTGGAGCTTTTCGAACCGCTTGCAACACATCATCGGCACTAATGGTCACGGGGTTCATAGGCTCGATGCCATCACACGCCTCCTCCAGCTCAGCCATCCACCGCTCCTCGTTGTATTGAACAGGCCTAGACCACAGGTTTCGCCAAAAGGCCACCATACCTGCGCTCTCTGGGCTTTCACCTGTGTTCAACACAGCAGGTCGGTCCAATGATCTATAGAACTTCTTTTGATCACTCATGAAGAGGCGATTCTGACGAAACCGGTCTACTCGCTCCGAGTATCGCCGAATACGATTTGCCCACACAGCTATCCTTTGCTTTAGGTCATCGATGCGCTCTGCAACTAATCGCATTGCATGGTCTCCTGCAGGATCAAAGTCTGATCCTGCAAATGCGAGCCTGACGAAGCGCATCACTCTGGGCCTGGTGTTGCCCGACCTGAAAGCAATCAGTTTGCCAATGAGGACCCTTGCCTTAGTGATACGACGCTCGATCCTTTTCTGCCAAGCCGGCTTTCCCCGCGGGGCGGAGGTGCGAGCCGGTTCTGGCAGTTTGGCACCAATAAATCGGCAGACCGCCATTGCAGCGCCAAAAAGGATTGAGTTTGTATCACCAAGGTTGCTGCTACTCGCCAAATAATCTGGCAGCATGCGATTTACGGCCTCAATGACATCCCGATTCCGGACGCTAAGGGGCAATCGTGGAAGCTGCGGCCTCTCCTCAAGAGGCAGAGTGCGGAATTCCTGAATCGCCTCATCAAGTGTGCTCCTGATTTGCTCTAATTCCTGGGAAATCGTTTCAGTCTCAATATGCTCATCTGGTAATTGTCGAGGGCCAGTGGGTGGTTCATGCACTTGCGGTACATGCGCCGACAAGCGTCGCGACCCATTTAATGAGGATCTTGAGACCGGAACGATTTCGCGTCGTAGTCCTTCGAGTTCGGCCGCGCTAAAGATGTTCGAGCGCAATATGTACCGAACTCGGTCCGACAGGTTTTGCTCCGAGACAGACAATGCGGGCTCCAAGCGCAAAAACTCTTGGAGCATCCTCACTCGGTACCCCGTTCGACGAGTTTCTCCCCCCGTCGCACCGTAGTACGCTCGCATGAGGTTTTCATTTTGAGACCTAGTCCATCTCATGCGGCGTACCCCACCAGCGGCGGGCGCCGCTTGCTGGGCCTGCGAAGACCCTGCCGACGCCAAGCGCACTGGTGGCGATGATGGAAGTGACCGGCCAGGTGTTCGGGCCGGTCGTGATGCGCCAACTCGCATGCTGCATTATTATTATTATTATTATTAAAAACTCGTTAACTCGAAATTTTTTGCATTTTCCTTCAGATTCGAGTTATCGAGATTCCACTGTATTATTGTTTTGTATGGGAAGTCCAACATTTTTTTTGCGAATTGAGTATAGATTCCTTAGGGAAAGTTGTTCAGTTTCATGAGTAGAAGCCACTGTTAATTTTTGTCATGTATTTTAGAAGGACTCCCTATACAACCTCTCCGTTCAAAATAAAAGCTGACGCTGTCAACATACACTTTAAATGTACAGATCTTAGTTCAAGAACATCTTGTTTTAGATGCAGGTACATTATTACAAAGTAATTTTACGACCTCCTGCGAAATACGTACATGAGACAAAATTCCACGTTCCTTCTAGTTGTAAATCTTGGATGAGACTTTAAGTTTAGGACCAACACAGATGTTGCTGAAATTTTAGTCAGATTTTCATTTGACCAATGAAAAGTTAAAAATATATGTTTCCTGAAATCTGCGACTTGCAATTGAAGAAACAATATTTTAAATTTGATTGTGTTCTTTTGTCTATTAACGAGATTTAATAAATAATTTAAATTACAGCACGATTTGTCGACGGCGTAAGTGTGAATGATGTAAGTAAAGTGGATTCTCAGAAGAAATTCAAGACTTGAACTTGAAGTGCTCTTAAGTTTATAGGGTACTCAAATTTATAAACGTATAAATTAAAAATGCATAAGTGTTGCGTCCTTGGTGGTCTACCATCGAGTTTGCTTATTCATTACTGGATACTAGCAGTGAATAGGAAAGATTTTTGGATTTGACTGTACTGAAAAGTTTCGTGGTATTTTTGAACGGGTATCTCTTAATGCATGCATACAAAGTCATCATTGAAAATCAGCTGAGTACTTTTTTAAATTACAATTGGTAAGCTCTTGGAATTAACTAACCTGACGGTAAGTGTAAGTTTTTCCAGTAAAAAAAATAACAGTTAAGTCACTTACACTACTTAAACAAGTTTATTTATTATATTATCTGTGAGTTAAATCAAGGGAGTTGCATTTTTAACTCTATTAGAGCGAAAAGTATTGGGTTATATTCAAATTCGAAAGGGGCCAAATTTATAGGGCTTAATAGGAATTTTGGCGTTCTTTTTCGTCTGTGTTTCCCGATTCCTACAACCTGGGGATCTTCAAGAGAGCGAGAGTGAATAGGAATTATTTGAGTTTGCGTGTACCATCCTCGACTACATCATCACGTTCCATTAGGTGAGATGTAGTCGAACTCACTAAAATTTTTAATAATAAAAAATTGTTTTAAATAATATGAGACTAAGTAATTATACGACAAAATAACATATTTGACAACCTTGGCAAAATAAGTAGAATTGAGTTTGCTCGAATTGCAGAACTTATTTGGACTCTATACAAAAATGGCCAGACAGGTAATAAATTTGTGTGAAAAATCCAAAATTTCGAGTGAAAGGTCAAACAAGACCTTTCCCTAGTAAATTTATTTTGTAGAGATAGCTTGTTAGCGATAAAATACTTTTCTGTACCTATAACAATGTTGCAAGTGTACTTCTCCATTCAATCTTCACTGAACTTGTTTTTATTCATTCGTTCATCATTCTTCTTCATAAAAAGCTGACATGAAAAGACTACGTCGTTTTAACCAAGATACCTCCCCCTCATATAGACTACACCCCACTGCCCCAGGCGAGCCTTCAATGTTTCAGCTTATTTTTCTTAATTAAGGACTTAATATCAGCAGAGTGTGTGGGTTTAAGGCGGGGAAAAACCCCCTAATTACCCTTCCACAATGGCTTAGCCCGCCTTTGGAGGTTTCGTGAATCTAATTAATGTGTTTCGTTGTAAGTTCAAATTATGAGTGCGTTTTTTGGTTTTGCTGTATTGAGATCTCTGTGTGAGAGAGACTGTGGTTTGACTTAATTTATTTTTGCAATGGAATTTAGATTATTTTTCTTCTTCTACTTAGCGTTATCCCGGCTGGAGCCAGGGTCCGCTTTCCTACTCAATCTACTCCACTTTGCCCGATCTTCAACATCCTCTTCAGTAAGGTCATTTCCTCTCATGTTCGCTCTCACAATTCAAGCCAGCGCTTCCTGGGCCTTCCACGGGATCTAGGGCCATCAACGATAAGTTCAATTTAGAATTGAAATTTAGATTATAATATAATAATGTAGAAAAATCTATAAAAATATTAGATATACAAAACCTAATGCCTAAAAACGGTGTTAAAATGCAACTCCCTAAAACTTTCATGTTGTGTTCGAATTATGAAGCTGAAAAATTTTTCCATTGAAAACCATAATGATTATATGAAAAAAAAAAAGAACTTTCTATACGAATTGATCGCCTAATCAGCCAATTTTGTATGGAGACCATACTATTTTTGATAACTCATGTAGGTTTCCTGGGAAAAGTTTTCAGTTTTGTGAATGGAAGTTTAGTCTTTTTACAACCTGTATAATGTTAGGATGTAATTAACAATCATAATAACAACAGAGATTAAAAAGTTCTGATAAAATATATTTATTGCTATATTTTAATCCTATTTTGATGAACTAAATTAGATTCCGTGATTGTCTCTTTTTAGAGTCACTTTGATATAGCTACAGTACTGTTTTTTTTCAGTCCCACGTATTTTATAGCCACTTATGTTATCCTCTCCCAACTTTCCATAAACATTCTCGCACAGGTACAGTCGGTATTAATGAAGAGGTTACATTCGAGTGCGTTTCGCTCCTTGGAGGACTGTTTGCCCTGTTACTTCCGTTGTTAAAGGGGGGGGGGGGGGCAGTGGGACGGTGTTGCCAGGAGACGTGTTTTAAGTCCTGCTAAACTTAAAATTTAATGGCGAATTCAGAGAAGCGGGAATATTTTATTTAAAAAATTATAGGTATATCGTTTGTTTATTTGTTTGTTAAGACAGTTAAAATTATGGTAGATTTTTTTATTATTCATGAATTTAATTTTATTAACATGAAAAGGCCACTTTCCGATCGATCTATTGTCGGATCTTTACAAATTCCAAAACATAAAACGTCCTTTGTTTATGGCAACACTTCAAATAAAAAAAAACCTTTTTGATCTGAGGGCAACACCAGTAATGTTACAGGATGTTTACTCTCGTCAAAATGAGAAAAACGCTTTGCTCAAGCGTTTTTATGTGCGCCCTACGCATGCAGGCGAGTTATTTTGTAATTTGTATGTTCAGCCTTTTTGAGGAGTCAGCCATCCGACGACTGTGTAGTCTACAAACCTTTACGTGAGCAGTGTTTCGAAAAGTAACGTGTTAGTTTTCTTGATTTTTGCGCTGTTGGTTGATGTTTTTTTTATGTAATATAAGTTGATGTTTGATTTTCTTTCGTGAAGCGTAGGTGTTTGAATGTTCCATTGAATATTCATAGGCGTTAGTAAAAAGGAAATACAGAATAAGAACAAGAAAATGTTGTATATTTTAGTAAGTAAATAAATAAAAAAAAAAGATTGAAAAAAATACGAGTTTACCAGTAAAATAATACCTTTTTATATATTATATAACGAGCCAAAAACCAACTTTATGCTTCGAAATTTCAGCGTTACAATATCATTTTATAATACCTCTATTCTCTGAAATGATGTCGCGTGGAAACTGTGGAATTAAGACTGTGATAATTACATTTAACTTCGAAAATCGCCAGTGCAAGTGTTATAATCGCTTTAATTTTAATAATATTTCACCCAAATCCACAAGAGGTATTCACGAGGGTTTTTTTTTACTTTTTCCTTCCTTTTATATTTACTTCCTTACTTAAAAGAGAGAGAGAGTAAACAGCGTGGTGAATTCATGAAAATGTTAATATTTTTTATGGAGGTTGCTCCAAGACCGATAGGATGAAAGTTATTTATTTAGGCGGGGCGGATTCGTTTAAGTGAAAACAGTAATTTGAATGTTAATGCTGAACCATTCCTTATTTCAAAGAAGATATTCGTTGATTTTAGTGAGTTTGCACTAAGAGTTGTGTTAAGTTGTTGTTCTGCACTATACAGCGTGTTAAAAAAGTGCGTTTGAAATTTTACGGGATTACTCAGAATCAAGTATGCAATAAGGGAAAAATATTGGAAAAAAATCGATCTTCACGTTTTTTTGTCTCAGTTTCCCATACTAAATCTGAATAGTGAATCAAGAATTTGTATGGGGCATTGAAAAAATAATTGTAGATCGGATTTTTTTAATATTTTTCCTGTATTCTGTACTTGATTTTGAGTAACCCCTTAAAATTTCAAACGCATTTTTTTTAAATCCTGTATGTGTATATTAGGTACTGATGGGATACTGAGTTTGATGTTGTGCGGCCTGCGAGTGTAGATATGATTTTTTTTAGATCCTCTAGCCTAGCGTCATGAATTCAATGTATATGTATATTATTAATATATAAATATAATGAATACCTACTTTCTTATTTTGCTGGCTAAGTTAACCGGATAGTCAGTTCGCGAACTTTTGCCTGTGTCTTTGGTTATATTATATTGCGTAGAGTTGGAAAAAAATTGAAGCCTTTAGTTACTTGATAATTTATTATTTATTTAAACATAGTGTAAAACATATTGGTAACATGTACAAAAGAAACCCGAAAGGGGTTTGTGTTTCATACAGAATTCTTCTATCAAAGTAGATATAACATGTACATTCATGAACATTTCATCCATCCTTTCAACATAAATAGTTTTTGTGAACAACAATTTCACAAAAACTATTTACGTTACACACATACACTCAAAAACATAAAAAGGCTTCGTGCAAAGGAAATAGCGAAATCGTTTTCCAGAAATCCATCTCTCTCAAAGTTGTCACGTTCCGCAAACACAGTCCAAAGGCACTTCTAAACGGACTCTCGGCAAATAAATATTTCAGTGAACTTAATATTTACGCGACGTTTGCAAAACAAACAAAAGCTCCCTCGAGCTCGTACCGTAATCGTTTTAGTGATCGCCACAGACTATATAAACGTAGATGGAAAGCTGGCGTGTTTATTTTGCACCGACTGTACCTAGGAGTTATTGCTAAGTGTCTGGTGGTCTAGCTTGAGTAAGGGGTGGTTAGAATTCCAAATTGGAATCTTTTGTGCCCGTAAAATGCATTTCGAATTCAAGATTTATTACGGGAAGATTCGCAAAAAGTATTGTTAATGTTTTTTTGTGAACTTCAATTTTAATAAAATCATATTAAAATTATTATTTTTTAGTTCTTTCTCATTGTCCATAAATACTTGAAATCAATTTCATCAGTTTAATTCTCTCTAAAAAAACAAAAAAACGGCCAAGTGCGAGTTAGACTCGCCCATGAAGGGTTCCGTAGCAGCAAGTAACATAATATAAAAGTTCTTGTAGTTCGTTGTAGGTAAATTGCGGTTTACGATTTATGAAATATTAAAAAAAAACTACTTACTAGATCTCGTTCAAACCAATTTTCGGTGGAAGTTTGCATGGTAATTTACATCATATATTTTTTTTTAGTTTTATCATTCTCTTATTTTAGAAGTTACAGGGGGGGGGGGACACACATTTTACCAAATGTCTCCCGCGCAAACTATTCAGTTTAGAAAAAAATGATATTAGAAATCTCAATATCATTTTTGAAGACCTATCCATAGATAACCCACACGTATGGGTTTGATGAAAAAAATCTTAATGCGGTTCACAGAACACATCTACTTACCAAGTTTCAACAGTATAGTTCTTATAGTTTCGGAAAAAAGTGGCTGTGACATACGGACGGACACACAGACAGACAGTCATGACGAATCCGTAAGGGTTCCGTTTTTTGCCATTTGGCTACGGAACCCTAAAAACTTTCATCCACCATACTTATTTTTAGTAACTCTACCACTACAAGATTGAGTGTACTTTTCCTTGAGTTTTTGTCTCTTCTTTGACGGCAATATTGTTTTAACCTAGTCGCATTTGAATTCGAATGGATCATGATTACACGAATAGCAGGTACTCGAGTTTCACTTTAATGCCAGCAGCAGTTTCACTATGTGCTTTGGCCTTTTCCAAAGTTAAATTGCAGCTGTTTAAAGGATTTCGTGTTGGAATCCATTGAAAAGGTTTTCAGCTTACCAACACAAAAAAAATTGTTTTTCTAAAGAAATGTTGCTATATACAGAAAACAAATAGTGTTGTCGACGAGGTTTTCAAGTTAAGACTGTTATTGTATAATACGTAAACTAACTTCATATAGTAACACTGTTATTGTATAATATGTATACAAACTTCATATAGTAAGAATGGACGCAGTTGTAATTTGGTTCTTATCCTACTTACTGAACACTGCTTTTGTCTTTATTTAGATAAGGTTTCATACTCTGTGAGAGGATAATTTTTAAAGTCATATCTGCACGATTGGCGCGAATCGGTGGCTCAGTAGTTAGCTCTCCTGACTGCTGATCTGAGGATCGCGGATTCGATTCCCGCCCAGGCCAGACTTTTTTATAATAAGCAGATTAGTTTGCTCTTTATCTGGGTGTATTACTATATTACTATTTATGTATTGTGTATGTGTATTAGTCTCTAGTTCCTATTAAAGAGGGAATCCTAGTTTAGTTAATCTCGGATATTTATTATTATTTATTTCAATCATAGCCCTAATCATACCAATTCTTCTTTCCCAGTTGTGGAGACAGGCGACGAGCCAGCAACATGCGAGGGTCGGCGGACACTGGTGCTGGCCAACCACCAGAGCACAGCAGACGTACCGATGCTGATGGCAGCATGGAACCCTCGGGGCGGAGTGCTGCCGAACCTCATGTGGATCATGGATCGTGTCTTCAAGTACACCAACTTTGGCATCGTCAGCGTACTGCATAAGGACTTCTTTATACAAGCGGTGAGTCATTTATTCTTTAAATTCTTCTGAATCAAATTGAATTAAAATTTTGAACTTGGACTTTTTGGCCATCTAACATTGTAAAACTTTCATATTATAATGCTGACCGAGGGGAGGCCTTTGTCCAACAGTGGATGTCTTTTAGCTGATTATGATGATGAATGCTGACCATTCTTGTAGAAATTAGGGACAGTGCTTTCAATATTAATTTATTCCCTTGACTAAATTCTAGTACAACTTTATCTTGTAAATCACTTTTGGATCAGAGAAATCTCCTCTAATGAGCCGATCACGATTTTACTATTACGTTTCTTATTTATACTTCAAATAAATAACTTCGCCTGTAATATAAGTAACTTACCACCAAATCAAAATAATTTTTCACTACAAACCAGGCGTTGACCGTAAATTTCGACTAATTGTATTGTGGTTACAATTTCGTTTGAGTTGCACCAGTGTAACTAGAACTCTGAACCTGTGAATTTTCTGCTACATTTGTACAATATAAAAGGCACGCTAAGGTTCTACTTAGTTTGTTCGTGTAAGTTGCATAATGACCACAAGTCGTCGTCGAAACAATGATCTTCGCTTCATCAATCTCTTTGTTGTCAGTTAAGTCGTTAAGTATCGTTTTGTATTACAACACTTTTAGGGTACCGTAATTAATAGGGTTTTGTTCAAATTTGACTTTACCGCATTTGTTTTTTGTTTACTTTGTCTGAAAATACCTAGTATGTGTGTTTTTAAAACCCATTCTGTTTTTAAAGTGTTTTAAAGGACAATAATTTTCTTATTTTTTCGTCTTCAAATGCAAAAAAGAAATATTTTTAAGAGGAAACTGATACGTTCCGAAAAATAGGTAAGTACATATATAATATTTTAAGGTAAGCAACTTTTTAGTTTTTATGTCAATTTATGAAAAATAAATGTACGGACTCCTTATTTTACTATAAAAAAGCTCACGCTTGCCAGATTATTTTTGGATTCGATATCTGTGGGTGTACTTGATTAATGCTACAGATAAATAACATACAAATTGTTTTTGACAGCCGCTATTTTGACATTAACGTGTACAATCGCAGATTTATGTTCATTGTTACGACCTACAATTAATCTAGGGCATGTTAATTTTGGATAAATTTTATCTTAACAAATTCATATACATTTTTAGGGTTACCTCAATAGGAAAAAAGGAACTCTTATAGGATCACTTCGTTGTCCGTCCATCTGTCCGTCTGTCTGTGTGTCTGTCAATACCCTTTTTCTCAGGAACGCGTAGACGCCTCAAGTTGAAATTTATATCAAATACTCAGGCCTGCAATCCCTTAAAGCTGTGAAAAAATCAAATTTATATGCCAACGCAACTAAGAGATACGGCCGTTTATGCCGCATATTTGGACACTCGCATGGGAATCAAAACATATAGGGTACTTCTCGTTGACCTAGAATTATGAAATTTGGCAAGAAGAAAAGTCTTATAGCACAAGTAAAGGGAAAAGTCCGAAAACTATAAATTTGTAGAAAGTTACATCACAAAGTCAAAATGATAGTTTATTCCAAAAATTTCGAAAATGTTTGAAATAGTGAGCTATGTCCTTATTTATCATTTGACATGATCGTTTCCATGCTAATTACGATTTTGTAATAAATTTAATTTGTGGAGGAACGAGAATTAATAAGTTAGGTTCATATTTAGCCGCGGCCTGGGGTAAAAGAGATGACAATAGCAAGTTGGTATCTCTGTCTCTATTAAAACCTAAGAATAAATATCAACTACAAACAGGTATTTTCATCTATTTCTTATACGGAATTATTATTGAGAGCCGCGCCTTAATGTGAGATTTATAAATCCATGATTTAGGGTGAAAAAGACTTCCTGGAAACATTAACTTAGGTTTCTTCTCACATCATTCTGAATAAGGATCTAGCCTAAGGAACATTATAAATTATCAAAATATTTTTTAACTGCACAGACAAAGTTGGCCGATTCGCTGTTCTTCTTCTTATCGTGTGGCACATTTAACCGTCCTATCCACAAGGTATAGACGGTGGTTGCCTGTTGTTGCACTAAGCATCACCCGTGGTCACTTGTAGGGTATTTAGGGCGCTTTTATTGTCTTGCGGATTTTTGCCGCCCGCCCGCGTGCCGCCCGCAACCTATCGTTTCATCACATGTTTTTAGGGCCCTTTTATCGCATGCGGGTTGCTTTGGAAACGCCGCACGCATGCCGGCAGAAACCCGCATGACAATAAAAGCGCCCTTAGATTTACACCTGCGGACGTATACATAAAATTGATTAATAATAACAATAACCGGGACAAATCACACACGGTCATCTGGCCCCAAACTAGGATTCCCTGTATCTTGGGAACCAGAGACTGATATACATACACATATATATTTAAATACATACATATATAGATATTATACAAACAGATTATATTGTATGTTGAATTAGATATAGATTAAATTGTATGTTGTGTAAAAAATAAGAATTCAGTTTATTTTCTAAAGTAAAGCGTGAGTAGGATGCGAAGAAGTCTCCGTTTCCTTAACGCTCAGATATCTTTTTGCACCCTCCAGGTACATGAGGGCCGTCATCCTTTTGCAATTCATACAATAAGGATAAAAAATAAATTACGATATTAGTCATATCACATTTGGTGGCACCAAAACATACAGCACAGAATTTTTTTATTTGTATTAACACCAGTTTTAGTTCCATGATTCATTCCGTCCAACTGAAAAGCGAGAGAACTGAGCGCCCATTATTTTAATGAAACTGGAAGAGATCGCTTTAGGCGATAAATCTTTGTGGAGTGCATGATGTTTGTAATTGTCTGTTTTTGTGTGGAATAATTTAATTTGTTCTCGTTTCGCGGTTGTACGCGCAAAATATTTGGATGCACGCGAATTTTCATGTAATGTTTTTCGTTTTGGGTTTTAGCATCAGCTTATGGAGTTGGATTATTCTGAAAACTGTTTGTATTTATTTTGAAATAATATTTTCAATTTAATTGTATTTAAGAGTGGCTTTAAAATTTAATCTTTAATTATGATGTTTCCACTGTATTTAAAATTATATGTTTAAATTGTAATAATTATGCGTGGTACGATTGTGTAGTGTAAGTAGGGTACCACTTCTCTCTCTTTTCCTACCGCCAACCAGCATGCTGTATTCAGGAAGTGCTGGAGTGGGGTGAGGTAGCCAGCGTAATTACTTGCATAAGAGGCAATCCTTTTTACCATCTAGGATCGGCGAGGAACTGAAATGAAATGATTTGAAATGAAATGGCTACTTTCCATCAGGTAAGTTTTCTTCACTTATCACAATAAAACAATTAAACCATATCAAATAGTAAAGATCGGATTTAATTAATACTGATGAATGAATGAACCATCCGGCTGATTTCGGTTACGGCGACAACTTCGACTCCTAGTCGACTTTTTGGCACTGGTGCGCCCGAAATAAATAATATTAAATTAAAATTTTAAATTCAATCAAATCAATCAAATACTCTTTATTGTTATACCAAATAAGAAGGACTTCATGTACAGACAGCCACAAGGATATCTGAACCTCTCCGTAATACACCATGTATCACGAATCGCTTTAGTAGGGGTTCAGATATCTCTGTGGGCCACTGTACAACAAATACAATAAAAATAAAAGTTAGAATATGGGCAATTGTCTTATCGCTTAAAGCAGCACTATCACTTCTTGCAGACAACTCGATTCGTACTTCTGTTGAGAACCCATAGCATCTCCTCCCTCCTCTTTATCCAAGGTCTTTTCTCTTCTTACAATTAGATGCTTACATTTTTATATTTAAAGACAGGAAGCTTTCCAAAGCAGAAGTCTATTTTCCGTTTCGTAAAACGGAAATATGAAAGTAAATAGAACAAAAAAATCTTGGGTGCCATTTCATTTTACCCTCGAAAAAAGGGATTAAGATTTACGCTCTCTGCTTAATTATTCACGAATTTTTGGATGGACTCCATTGCATTGCCTCCCCTGTATAAGCCCCAAAAAGATTAGAACCCTTTATAAAAAGACTGCTTTAGAACAAGGGATTTTAAGGAGGCTGTGGGCTTTAAGGATAGTCCGTACGAATATCCTTATGGAAATGTTAAACAGAAAATAAAACTTTTACAGCAGTTTTGAGGCGAGAATTATATTATTCGACAACGTTTCACTGAGATTATTAATAAAGTGTTTTCACTCATTGATTTTCGGATTATTAATTAGTGCTGATGACGATACATGGAGGGTTCCTTATTGTATAGATATACGAGTAGGCAAGTCTTAATGCTTATTGAACAGAAAATAATTATTATGCAAGTATTTCTTTTTTTCAGAACAAAAATATGTATAATGTTTTCATCATATGACGCCCATATAATTTTAATGTGACCCATATGGTAAAACAAAATTTTATTTTAGAACTAAATCAACCTTTTTGTCCATGTTGCTTGCATAATTAATAATCGTACTAGTCTGTTAAAAAAAAAAAACTATTTTTTATATAGTCATACACGCAACGAATGCACAAGGCATATTTACTAATACAGCAACAAAGTTTTGGAGTCTAAACTATACTTTGTTGAATTGCAACAAAGTCCAACTTAGATTGTAAGGCTCTGTATAGGCGCTGGAATATGGACTATAAAGAAGAGTAGAGTGTAAGTCATGGGGTTATAAATGAATTCGTTTTATTTTGTCCGCAATAATAACATTGTATTGTGTTGTGATACAAGGATTGTACGTAGGTTAAATTGCTCATGAGATATCATGTGCAATATGAAATTTACACGATTTTACCATATTTAAACGACTTCAAAAAAGGAGGAGGTTCTCAATTCGACTGTGTGTTTTTTTTTGTATGTTTGTTACGCGATTACTCCGCTAAATATGAATTGATTTTGATGATTCTTTTTTGTTTGGTAGGTAATACTTCAGAGGTGGTCCCATACAAATTTTATCAAAATTGATTCAGCACTTTTTGAAAAAATCAATAAAAACCAAAAGCATAGCAAAATGGTAGTCGTTTCGATTGAAGTCGGTTTTTTAACGTGTTCATCGTTGTCAATTATTTATTTATACATTAGTACTGATATACAGTCTCCAAAGGCGACTTCTGACGTAAAGTTATATTTTTATGTAGTAGTAACCTAGAAGTAATAATAACGCGACTTTTTTATGTAGTAGTAATAATAACGCGATTTTTGGATGGGTTGTATGGGGTGTGATTTTTAAACCCATTTGACCTTTTAAACCCATACGTTGTTCTTCAATAAGCAGTCGTCCATTAATCACGTGATATTATTAAGCAACTTTTTAACTGTACTTTTTGGTACAACGTATCTTAAAAGTTTTCAGAATATTAGTATCTTTAATATACAGTTTTGATCTAATTTACACAACTATATAGAGTGACTTTAAATTAGTTCTTGATACGAAAGGCTATGTATGTGCTCATGATAACAATTAACTTTCCTTAAGAACCTCAAAGTCAAATCGCAAAAAAACATTTGGACTCTTCATACTATTATTATTTGGCCGGTCAGTTGATCGATCGACCCCTCAAATTGTAAGAAAACAGATAAATATGAATAGAATGAAAAAAATATTGTTGTATAATAAAAATAAAAAAGCGGCCAAGTGCGAGTCGGACTCGCCCATGAAGGGTTCCGTAGCAGCAAGTAACATAATATAAAAGTTCTTGTAGTTCGTTGTAGGTAAATTGCGGTTTACGATTTATGACGTATTAAAAAAAAACTACTTACTAGATCTCGTTCAATCCAATTTTCGGTGGAAGTTTTCATGGTAATGTACATCATATATTTTTTTTAGTTTTATCATTCTCTTATTTTAGAAGTTACGGGGGGGGGGACACATTTTACCACTTTGGAAGAGTCTCTCGCGCAAACTATTCAGTTTAGAAAAAAATTATATCAGAAACCTCAATATCATTTTTGAAGACCTATCCATAGATACCCCACACGTATAGGTTTGATGAAAAAAATTTTTTTGAGTTTCAGTTCTAAGTATGGGGAACCCCCAAAATTTATTGTTTTTTTTCTATTTTTGTGTGAAAATCTTAATGCGGTTCACAGAATACATCTACTTACCAAGTTTCAACAGTATAGTTCTTATAGTTTCGGAAAAAAGTGGCTGTGACATACGGACGGACAGACAGACCGACAGACAGACATGACGAATCCATAAGGCTTCCGTTTTTTGCCATTTGGCTACGGAACCCTAAAAAATGAGGACTTACAAGGCGTAAGTATTTAATTCAAACCATGTATACACGCATGTAAAGTACATCAATTTTCTGGCAATGTCATAGAATACCCAATAGTGGCAATATACAGAATTAGCACGTTTAATAAGCCCTTACGTTTTTACACTCAAATACACAAAATTCATGCATATTTATTATATTTAAATTTTTTTCAGTTCCATAATGTCATCGACATGATAAACATTTTCCCATATCGATGCATAATGACGTCTTAAATTCCTTTACAAAAAAAATTATTAAGATTATAACACAGTTTTCTCTAGCGGGAAACATTGGCAGTAAGATTCTCTATTGGTGTACTGTGCAGTTACCAAAATCGATCGAAAACTACCCTAAGCTTGCACCACACGATGAAGTATTAAAAACAATGTTGTACCCCCGTGTTTATGGCTCCTGCCCCTTTTATGAACACAACTAATAAACTCGAATCGCTTTACAGCCAGTGGCAATGTAGACTGCCACGTATAGGTACAGTCGGCATTATAATGTACTAACTTCTACCCTCAAATTCGTCTGCGTGGACTTCAGAATTGGGTCTAGAGAGAATTGAAAATACAATAACACTTCCCCATACGTTGATTATACAAGTTCCGAGTGGTCGGAACTTTGTACTGTGTAGAAAAAAAGACGATTTAAAAGTATGTGTACATCATCTCGGTACTTAAATAGAAAATATTTTGTCTTTGATTTGTCTTTTACTATTATAAAACGAAACCAAAAAGGCAGAGCCAAGCAGTGCCATTTAGTGCCTCGAGATTTACGGGTTGAATACTATCCTTTATGTTAATCCAAGGTAAAAACTATCTGTGTGCCGAATTTTATCAAAATCTGTTCAGCCGTTTTGCGTGATTGATTAACAAACATAAATCACATTTATAATGTTGTTAACAACCCATTACTGCAGTGGCACGAGTCTCTTCCCATAGTTCGGAAAGGTTTAGGCCATACTCCACACACGGGGGCCTAGTCCGGATTGGTGGAGGTTGTGGGGCTAGTAGCCAACCCCAGTTTCAGAAGTTTTCAAGCCGCCTATAAGGCCTCCGACATGGCTTAACGACTGCTAGCGATAATAGCAGCCGGCACCAACGGCTTAACGTACCTTGCGAAGCACGGAAACGGTCGAGATAAATGCCACTAACAGTCATTCAGGCCATTCAGGTTATGACCGTGTCTGTAGTCAGTTAACCTGCGTGATCGATGCGACCACGCAAGCCGCACTGAGCTACGACCGCTTCGTAAAGGAAGCTTTGAGGAAGATCAAGAGCTTGTTACGAGTATGATGGGTCTATGAAGTATGAAGTAATGCGATAATTGACCTGCAGGCCTAAATGAAGATGAAAATATATGAAAATAACTTTTTTTATCCACAATTAGTATGAATGATGGTGACGAAAGGTGGAAGCGGGCTTTGTGGGAAAGGGATGATACCGCAAGTTACATATGAAATTTTGTGAAACCTGAAGTAACCTCTCTTAAATTCTTCTCGATCCAATGAAACTATATTCATACAAACAAAATACATCATTTTAGTGTGCGTACGATTTAAAGTGTTACAAAGTTTTCATAGTACTTAAAAAACCGTTCATTTTTCAAAATTTAAATGTATTACGACAAACTTTACCGTATGTATGTTGCTACAATTGAGAATTTGGCTTAACACACTTAAAAAGATTTATTACAATCGGCTTATCCGTTTTAAAGTATGAATTATAAATTAAGTTTAATGGAAGACGCCTCTTTTTTAGATACAAGTAATTTTATGTAGTTTTGACTAAATGATTCAGCTGACTGTACATTTTTGATATTTTTCTAAATAATAAGTAACTATAGTACATATCTTAGGTAATCACCGATATTTACAATGTAATTGCGTTTGAACTCAGTGATTACAGATGGTCATATCAATTGGGCCACTAAACCTAGCCTAATGATCGCAGTCGATATAAAATTTATGAACAAGGGTGGAGGGTTTTAGTAGTGCAGGTGCTTCTGTTTTATGGAGAGATACCCCACGGCCGACGCTTATAGTAAAACTGTATTCTAACTACTTATAGATAGAAAACTAACTAACTATAATTTCAATGCATTTTCTAGTGTAACTTCTTGTTATTTGTGTTGTGGTATCGTAGTTGTCAGCGTTTCTTTATGATATACAAATATGTGTTAAAATTTTGCAATGCGCTATCGAAGTTTTGATTGATTGGTCCGTCGTATCCCAAGAAACTTTGGTGTAAAAAGAACTTATTCAACAGTTTAAGGTTTTACGGAGACTCTAATAATTTTATCGTTTTCAGCAGATTTTTATCGTATAGAATAAAAAAATCGTATATACCTTGTGGATAGAACGATTAAATGTGCCACACGATAAAAAGAAAAAAATCATAAGTTTTACTTGTAACACCGTCAGCTTGTTTACAATTAATTCCTTCGTAGACTCCTTTGGAATGAAATACCTTAGAAATTTAATTTGCCAAATCGTTTTTCAGTACCGAAATCAAAGTAGAAACAGCGCCTAAAGCCATTGTGATTCCAGTATTAAAAGGCCCAATTGCGGGTCTAATTACAAAATAAACAGCCGCTTTATCGACGGAACCCGGCGTTGTTACAGTCAACAATCGGCGGAATCCTAAAATTCTATTACGCGGCAATGGTTCGAGCGATTGTAGGCCTTGGATGGGGCTATAGAAATTGCGATTTTGTGACAGATTTAAAATAAGCATTTTCATCCACAATTTCTATGCCGCATTATCTCACGTGGTAAGTGATGATGCCGAAGATGAAAGTTGGTTTACAAAGATTCCCCACCGCAATGGGGAACTGGCTATCTTATCTCCACGCCGGAATACATTAAAGGCTTTGCCACACCAAAGGCAGGTCAGACGCGGAGCAGGTCAGTAGCAGCGCGGGAGACGGCACACTGAATGCAGACGGCAGTTCCAACGCGACGTTGACGCAGTGTGACGTTGACGGGTGGAGGTTAGTTGGCTGCAGGATGTCGAACGGATTCTTGCTGCTTTTGGCTCTAAGTCAAAAAAGAGAATTTTACTTGAATGTTACATTTCTATAATATTTGTCACGAAAATCGTATATATTTTTGTTCCCACGCATTAATTCGATATTTTTTTCGTTTAAATCCATCAAGCGGTTGTAAAAAAATACAACTGCCGTGTAACCGCGTCGCCGCGCTGCGCTGCACTGCGACCGCCCCGCCCCCGGTGTGGCATGCTAACATGGTTGCCATAGTTATACAGCAGCGCGGGCCCGCGTTCAAACTGCGCCGCGCCGCGCCTGCGCTGCTTCTGACCCGCGCTCGAGCTGCCCGGTTTGTCGTCCGGCAGTTGCAGAGCGGCGCGGCGCAGCGCAGTTTGAGCGCGTTCAAATTAGGTGTGACGTACTTCATATAATTTCTTGTATTACAACATGCGCGGCCCCGCATTTAAACTGCGCTGCTACTGACCTGCTTTTGGTGTGGCAAAGCCTTTATGCTGTTAATGTTGGTGTTTGATGGTAGCTAGCCAGGCGGGCTCAGAAAATGCCCTACCACCAACCAAATCAAGTCCTGCAAAGTTGGACCCCGCCAGGAGTCGAACCCGATTTGAAGCGAGTGGACTAGCCACTAGACTGATGGCAATTTTAATAGGTATTGCAAAACAAATAATATGTTTAATCCTATCACTTTCATTACATTTACATTTGACTGACTCGGTGGCTAAGTGGTTAGCGATCCTGACCTCTGATCCGAGAGTCGTGGGTTCGATCCCCACACAGGGCAAACTTTTCTGAGATGAGCAGAATTGTTTGCTCTGAGTCTGGGTGTATTATATCTATATATGTATGTATTTAAAAGTATATGTGTATGTATATCAGTTTCTGGTTCCCAAAATACAGGGAATCCTAGTTTGGGGCCAGATAACCGTGTGTGATTTGTCCCAGATATTATTATTATTATTATTATTATTATTACCGTATTTTTCACTTTTTACTATACAATTTCTATTGTATCTGAATCTTTTGAATCGATGGAAAGACAATGTCCTGTATAAAATCTAGTAGTGTAGTAAAATTCTGTATGAATTATTTGCTTATTAAATCGGTGCAGCTAATATTCGATACAGTTATTAGAATAAATTGAATATAGTTTACAGGAAGCTGTTAGATGCATTTTTCTCAGTACTGTGCTCTCCCACTTCCCTAGGCTGCGTTGATGATTGCGATTGTTTTTTCGATGCTACCCGTAAATAAAGTTAACATTTCATCGCCATTTCTATGGCCAGACTTCACGAAATTACGAGAACCCATCTAGTCGTAAGATGAATTCCTCCTTCCGGTGTTTATTTTCCCGGTATTAAGGTAATCGAGTTTTCCGTAATATCAACAAACCGGTGATTCTGATGGTACTTTAAGATTGTAAAAATTATTAATTTCGCCTATGTGAATTTCTAATATGATTTTCAAATAAATTAAAGTTTCTGAAAAAACCTGTAGTCTTAAAATTAAATGTTACTTAACTGTTATCATGTTTTTTGAAATTGCATAGTTTTGCTTTTTTACGTGACTTTTATCATGATGTGGCGTTTTTTGGTTGACAGTATAAGTCTCCAGTCAAAACGCTTGATGCGTTTTTCAGTGTGAGTTTAATTAATCTTTATTCGTTTTTTATATTATAATCAAAAGAAAAATAATCATTGCTTGTATATGTTTAGTTTTTTTTTTTTACAATTTGCAACAGTTTTTTTTTTAATGTTAGCCCCGGTTTCGAGAGGGATTGAACCCTTAATTCTGTAACCGCTATCTTTATAATTAAAGAGGAGAAGAAGGTAAGATGAAGCCAAGGGCTCAACAATTGTGGATAAAAATGTAGGATTTTTTTCTTGCGAATAGAATTTATACTTTTTGGAGCAATATTTCAGTCCATTATAGGGGAGCGACTGCAAAGGAAAGTAGTGTAAAGCGTACTGTTAAAGTTTATTTAATTTGGCAACACAAAATTTTGGTAAACTAAGTCATTTTACTGTTAATCGTTTTGAGTTTTTATTATACAGGCAGTTATTATTTATTGAAAAGCGACAAATAGTAGTTTGCTCATGAAATTTATTATCTTTCAGACACAAAGTCACAAAGACATACACACGGACACGCACACGCGCATGCACACACACAGTAATTTACGAAGTTCAATTTTCAAATCTATTCGGGACTCTGAAATCGGATTGCACTCGGTCATTGGTATTTATTCAGTAGTGTCAAAGGAACGTCAAAGTGTTCACTTGGTCCTTTGCTGTCGTGTTACTGTGTCAACGTGACCTGTCCTAGTGGCGAAAAACATAAAAACAGATGCTCCTGATCTTTGTTTTATACAGGTGAATTTTTGAAATTACTAATGAAACTGAAAAATGTTTCCCACGAAATTACATCGCAATACAAATATTTTTTGACTTTCCAAGCAGTTTGCAAAGCAATTGAAAAAAAAATGATTTGTTCCCATACGTATAGGATATTATGTTCCCTGGCCAAAGTTGCTTATCGTATCATCTACCATTTTTAAGTATTCCGTAAATAAAGAGTCATGCTGTATACATACATACAGTACAGGATGTTCAACTTTCCCAGTCAATCAAATACTTCTCTTTTTTTCTTCGCCCATATCTAGACAAGTCCAGGCGTGCAAAGGCTACGTTGGCTTCCTGCCAATACGGCTAAGTAAGCGAGCGAAAACGTACTCCGTTAGATCATGGAGGCATATCAAAAGGACCTGGGACATGTTGGGATAATAGACAAAAGAGACGGTAGTGTTATTTATTTATTTAAATAGTATTTCCTCTTGACATAACGTTGGTGTTGGTGGAAATTACGCTCAGACAAAGAGTCTTTATATGAATTTACGGGAATTCTATAAATCAAAACGAAAAAAAAAAAGAAAAAAAAAGCTATAAAAAAGCTTTAAATAAATAAAGCTAATCTATAAATAAAGCTTTTTTATGAGGGACATTGTCTTATGTTGATTTCTAGAAAGTTAACAATATTTACATGAAGTTTTACCGTGTGTTTTTCAGATCTCTTAAGGATATTTCGTTTAGTTACATGCAGGACATTTTATATATAAAACTTACGCCACTCGGTTGGTCATGGACTACTTAAAAAAACCTAATCTAAAAAAGGTTCCACTGCAATAATGTCTAATGTCCAAAATTATTTTAATTCTAAGTAAGTGCATCATTCGTCATTTTTTCACAATTTGTAAGCTTAAAACCAAATGAAGGGTACACTAAAATAATGATGAATGTTCTTTTTTTTTGTTTAAGAAAATTTGGTTTTAAGTTTACAAATGATGAAAAAATGACGAATGACGCACATACATAGTTAGAATTAAAATCATTTTGAACATTCATCATTATTGCAATGGGCCCTTCATTTGTTATATGACTGAGACATTTCACAAATACAAAGTGTGGAATAATAGTACATTATGGTACTAGTGTGTAACATTGGTGATTACCGTCGAGGCGCCATCTTAAGAGAGCCAAGGACGGTAATCATCAATACACACGAGTATCATACGACGTTTTTCAACACACTTGTGAATAAAATAACAATAAAAACTCATTTCAACAGTGAAAACGAGTTGTGAAAAATGTTTCGCTATGCCGGGAAAAATTAATCAGTTTTCCTATGCGCGCGCATTGCGATCGGCCACAGACTAAAGGGATGAGGTTTTTTTTTTTCGGCGCATAGGATTTGCGCCTATTCTGCCACGTACAAAATGGGGAATTTAAAGTTTTCTTTTATTACAGAGAAAACAAAAGTTATATTTGAGTGAAAGTTTTATTTATTAAACACGTACGAGTTAAAATTATCTATTTAAATAAGAAGTTGCATGAAATGAGCAAGCAATAGGAACATTAATTTATTTGTTCTATTGAACACGATCTTTTATTTTAATAAAAACTTTTTTAAGAACAAAGCAACTCAACCAATAAAATTAAAAAAAAATCTATAACTCACTAGTGAGTTATGGCAATGAAAAAATCACAGTTTGATTATGGGTGTCATTCTGTGCCTAATTGCGGTGACACCTTATGAGCCACTTTATGAGCAAGTGTGTTGAAAAAACAATTACATTTAAATAAAGAGATAAAAGTACAAAATAAAGAGTGTACTAGGTAGAAAAAATATTCACGATTTAAAAGCATTTGTAAAACATCTACTTAAATAAAAAAAACATTTTGAGTTTGAGTTTGAGTTTGAGTGGTTTCTGGGCCATCTATAAAACCACGGAAGAAAGAAGTCCGTGATTAAAACCATCAAAACTTTCGTGGCGCAAATCCCATTTAGCGATTTTTAATAGACCTTTTTGGTTTGTAACAAATTTTCAGAGAATGCATATTATATGTATAAGTAAATAATATGTAGATAGTAAAAAAAATAAAAATCCAAAAAGTGAAATCAGCTGAAACTGTTTAAACTGGGATTTCTGCTCATGAAACTGAATTGCATTTCCATTTTAGCATGGAAAAGAAAATCAATAATTTTTTCGTGAATTTACTTACTTATTTACTAATGCACAGTCTCAAAACCCAAAAGGGATCTTGGCCTCCGACGCTGTAAGACAAGTAATCTGGAGTTCACTCAGAAACTCATACGCAAAGAACTATTTTTGGTTCCAAATTCACATCACGACCGACTTTCCTAAAATATGATACGTTCACATGAATAGTCAACACAAAAATATGGCCTAATATGAAGATGGAATATAAATAATAAATACAGCGAGAACGAACTAGTTTTTGTGAAGGTTTTGCGCTCTAGCGCATATGTATAGCGAGCCTGTATTAGGTCAATATGAAAGTTTAAGGCTTCGTCCCGCGCTGTTGAAATTTTCAGGGTATCGTTGTAGGGTGACTATGATGTTTAGAAAAAATAATTTTAGAATGATGTTTTGAAAAAGTAATAATGCGAAGCAATTGTACAGAAATATGTGTCAGGTAGACTCGGTGACAAATTGAGCTTGGAGTATAGTAAGATTTAAAAGTCTTACTTAAAAATAAGTTTTAAACTTTTCATTCATAATGATCACTTTAGCCGCATAAGCCATTTTTTGACGTCACTCCTAAATTGTGTGCAATTCAATTTTTTGTTAACACTAGTTATTCTAAAGGGCTCAGCTCCAATGAGTTTTTAGACGTATGCATTTCGTTTAGCCAGTTCTAGTGTCAAATAACGATTCAATAGAAACAATAAATAAAATTCAATTATTTGAGTAACTGACTGCAATATTTGAACCCTCAAGACAATTCTCGAAGGCTATATTTTACTTGGAAACATTTTCTTCTTCCTATCGTGTTGCAAATTTAACCGTTCAATTCACATGGAATAGACGGCGGTTGCCTAGTGTTACACTTAGCATTACCCGCGTAATCATTATTGAAAAGCCGAAAAAGGATAATGAACATATCCCAGTTTATCCATGCATCATGGTCATCCTATAATGGAAGAGATGCTGGCACACAGCCAACTCTGGCTCTCGATTTCCACCGACAAGAATTTACTGTTGTTGTAAAGAGAAATAGTTTTCCTTTATTGTGTGGAACGTTGTTCAGCTGTCGACGTTCGGGATCGAGAAGTCCTACGTGATAGTATGCTTTAATTTTATTCCCTTTTTTTGCACACTAGTGTTTTATTTTATTGGGAATAACAAAGAGTTTGGTATTGCTTTGGACTGTTGTTCTCTTCTTTATGGTTTTTTGTTGTCCGTAAATTGAAATAAAAACTCTTTAGACTAAAGACTCCTGAGTCCATATTACATGTATGTCCATCATCATCTGACCTAATGGTATGCGATATTGATGTTAAAGATGGAAACAGGTTGATAAATTTTAATAGAAGATTGGTTATTTTATCTTCTTCCAGTGACACATCGATGCTGTTAAGCAAAGAGTGTGCGTAAATAAAAAGCAGGTTCATATATTTTGGCTTCTCTATTGTTCTGGCCTGTTGTTTTTAACCGACTCCAAAAAAAAAAGAGGAGGTTCTCAATTCGTCGGAATCTTTTTTTAATTTTATTTTTTATGTATGTTCACCGATAACTCGAAGACACCTGAACCGATTTGGAAAATTATTTTTTTGTTTAAAAGGGTCCCATATAAATTTTATCGAAATGGGTTCAGCGGTTTTGAGAAAATCAACAAAAACATAGCAAAATTGGAGTTGTTGCGATTGAAGTCGGTTGTTTTTAACGTATTCAGCGTGGTTAATTATATTGTATCTGAATTGCTTATTGTCTACAGTTATAAGACCTCGGCATTATATAATGTGATGGTCCAGGATATTCAATGCTGTTAACATCGTTTTTTGGCTGCAAGAGTTAGATACGTTGGTAGTAGCCTGCTAATAACGTATATTTCTGATTAATAGCTTTTATCTTGACCATATTTGACTGTTTATGATAATTGGAGATTTTATTACATCAACTAAAATAATTTGTTTGTAGGTCGTCCAAAATAATGGGATCACCAAAAAAGTGAATTAACCAAAGGGGAACAACGTTTCTTATCTCAGTTACTCGTACATACTTGCTCAACAGTATATTAGTAGTTTCCATACGAATCAATAGAAGCTCTATTCGATAAAAATACGAACATAGGTAGGTAAAGCCTTCCAATACAATTAAAAAAAAACAGACTTCAGTTGTGAATAGGAAAGACTCGCTCCATATACCGGCTTTTGTGTGATTTATCGGTTTGCCAGCAGTCGAAGCGAAGCTGAAATGCAACTGAACGAACAGAAGTTCTATGCTATGTAGGTATGTATAGAATATTGAAGTAGGGAGTGTGTAGTAAATGAAGTTTTCTTTTGATCTGTGTAGCTGAAGTTATTCAGTGGAATCCGTAGTTGCTTTGCAAAAATATGTATGTAAAACTCGGTATGTTTAATAAAATCGTAAGAACTATACGTTTCTGGTGGGATTTTAACGGGCTATATCTACTTTAACGGATTGACCTGAATTTAATTTTTAGGGTAAATATAGGTATTGTTTTAATCAGCCTTTAGATTGACTGGCTTGTTGTGTTGTCATGAATTTTAAGACAGTAAAAAAAAGCAAATCAAGGCTCCCGGTTTCACAACCAGAACCACTAAACGCTGTGTTACGGCGTTGAAAAAACAAACTAAGATCTCGGTTTTGTGACTTAAACCACTATTAAATGCTTTGTTACCGTGTTTGTAATCCAAAACCTGAGTCATGTTAGTACGTACTAACGTAGCGAACGACTAATCAAATCTGTTCATCGAACGAACCCTTTTCTGTACCTTTGTTCAGTTTAGTATTCCCGTAAAACGTAAAAAGGAGGTACAATGTAAATACATACTTAATGACACTTTTACACCTGTCTCCGTTTTCGGGTTTCCGGTGCATACCTGATTTGGTTACGGTTGCCAGGCTTAACTTGCAAATGTGCTGCTAAGTGATTCTATTACCCGGTGGGTTAATATTTTATACCTAAGTTGAAAATACGTTTGGGTTAAAAGGGATTTGTTATAGGAGAAATTGGTGAGAAGTAGCAGACGTCACCCGTATAAACTGTCGCATCTGTAATTACGTATGATGTTTTATATGTTGAAATTGTTTTACTTTCAATACAAAATTTGCAAATTGACTTATATTACATGCAGTCAATATTAAAAGTAAAAATAAAGCTCCGATCATGTAATCCTTGGGGAAGGGCTTTGTACAGTTCGTTTACAACCCATATCGTCCCCACTGCAGGGGCACGGGTCTCTTCCCATAAAATCTACTATTTGCCGATGGTTTTCAAATGAAAAGTTACTCTGTAAACTAAGGTTTAGCTTGTATAAGAAATTCAACAGAAGAAAAAATGACACAATTTGCTTTGTGGTTGTATATAACTGAATTTTAATTGTAGAGGAGTAATTAAGCAAGTCCATATCGGTACTAATTTGGCAACGGTTCCTGTGAAGCGTAGTGTGACCACGTACCACGTGTTGCATTGTAGTAGTGTGGCCACGATACTCATGTTTTGTGGGATATTGACTTCCGTTGTTAAGGACGTATTGATGAGCATAGCACACATGTTGCTGTTGTATCAGCTAGTTTTACATTATCACAATTTCGATTGCCTCCGTAGCCTAGTGGCTAGTCCGCTCGCTTCACATCAGGAGGTCGCGGGTTCGATTCCCGGCAGGGTCCAATTTTGTAGGATCCGGTTTTGTTGGTGGTAAGGCATTTTCTGAGCCAACCTGGCTAGCTACCACCATCTTATCGTTGTCTTGCCGCCAAACATCAATGTTAACAGGATTGATGTGTTCCGGTATGAAGATTAGATAGCCTGTTCCCCATTGCGTTGGGGAATCGGGGCCCGCTTCCATCTTCGGCATCATCAGCTCTTACCATCAGGTATTACCAAGTGAGGGTAAAAAATATATATTTTAAAGCGATCTCAAATAACAACTCCAAACGGAGAATCTTTATAGCTCATGCAATTACACAGTCACGCTTGGTTTTTATTAGCTACTTGCGTAGTGTTTAAGAATTCGTTCGCGTTGCTCTCATGTGAACTGGCAACTCTGATTGGCAACATGATTGCTGGCAACACCAGCAAGTAAACATCTAAAGTGAGTGCTTAGTCAATTTTTTTGGAAATATAAACAGTATTTGAGCAGTCTACATAAGTGAAATAAAAAATTGTTGTGCAACTAACCTATGGACATCTAAATATGCAAGTATTTTTTGGAATATTTCTTCTCATAAACGGCATAATCTCACTGAACACAATTAAATAACGGTTAAAACCCAAAATTCGAATGAAAACACACACACAGAGACACCGAAAACACATTACTTTTTGGAAACTACATGCTCAAGCGCATATATGCACAGCTGATCATAGACTGTCATCTGTCAAACGTCATATGTGCAAGACATAAAAGCTGCGGTCCGGAAATCACTAATAGCGCAATTTGCGACCATCTTACACAATTGTTGTTTCAAAGTGAACAAGCAAAATGCGAAAATAATATGTGCCAAATGTGCAAATGAGATCACGGATAGAAAATTTATAACTTGTTCATGTTGTAATCTGCTATATGATATTGAATGCGCTAATATTACTGAGCAACGGTTTTATTTAATGACACCAGAAAATAAGGAAAAATTGATATGTTTGGGATGCTGGGATGAGCGACATCGTTTTATAAACGTAACAAAACGCAAACCACGGAAAACAAGATCTTGGACTGAAATTTCGTCGATTCATAATGATGAAAACAGTTTTAACATATTAAGTTCAACTATTCAAGATACAAGCCTACCAGAAATTGACCTTCATATATCTATAACTTGACATTTTATATTCTTTCTGTATTTTGAATTTCCTTCCTTGACATATGTTTTTGTATTTGATCAGTAATTATCATTGTTCACTATTAACAAACAACATTTGTATGCTACTTAGCAGAACATACTGGAACTTATTTAATATTTAACACCCTTTTATAACGTATGTTTCACAAATAAATGAATTTTGTATTTGTATTTTTGAAAACCTCGGTGATTCTGTTGGTTTAATTTTTCCACACAATTTTTAACACCCTACTTCACCCAGTTACAAAATATTTTTAGTTCTTCATCTACAAAGTCAGAGAATTTTCAAGTTTCTACCTTTTGTGGTTAAGGCTTTGCGTTGTCTATCATTCAAGCAGTAGATCAGTATATAATGGCTTTTTTTCTAAGTATAGTTTTATTAAATTACAACTGGTCTTTTATACAGATTGTTTATTGGGAACAATAATCAACAAATCAATTCAGTTTTGCAGTTACAATTTATATATAATTTATAAAAAACAAAGTAAAAGTATATGTGTTAACAACCCTTAGCGTGACCACTGCTAAGGGACAGGTCTCTTATCATAGCTCGAGAAAGTTAGGCCACACTTCAGAAACGGAAGGGCCAAGTCCGGATTGGTGGAGGTTATGGGGCTAGTGGCCAACCCCCTGTCAGAAACCTCTTCAAGTACATGGCCAACGACTACTACGTAGTAACAGCAACCGCCAACAACTTAACGTGCCTTCCGAAGCATAGAAACAGTCGAGACAAACGCCTCTAACATTCAAACCCATCCAGGTTATAGTATACCGTATTTATAGTCAGTTAAATTGCGCTATCGTCGTGACCAGGAGCCGCACTAAGCCTCATCGCTCTCACAAATATATATGTAAGTATTATTTGTAGCAAATTCAAACTCCTCTGGTGTTGCGGGTGTCTATGGGCGGCGGTAATCGCTTACCATCAGGTGGTCCGTCTGCTCGTTTGCTTCCTGTCCCATAAAAAAAATATGTTAAAAATAATTTCAGTTACTTATCATTTGATTACTCATTACCCCAAAAACCACAAGTTGCGGGCTGTTTCAAGACAGCGCTGAACTTACAAATTTCGTTCTCCGCGTTTAATCACTATGGAGTGGTGCTCACCTAATTTCCAGACGAAGCGAATAATTTATGATCTTTGTCGCTGGGGACAGGGACGAACCTAGGATAGGATTATGCTAATTGTTAACCACTACACTACACCTTGAATGAGGCGTTAGAGTAGCAATAATTTACCTGCTAATGCATTTATAAATGAGGTAGAATTTTGCTTTTGCCGTATATCTTTATAAGTAAATAAATGAATAATTTATTTCTCATAGTTTATTAGAACATCAAATAATGTAGTATTGGAGGGAATTCGACATTTTTATAGGATGACTCTGTTTAAAGTCACGTCGATCCGTCCGTTGTGATGTGGAAGACTAATTAACTCACTTTCGCATTTAAAATTTTGATAGGGATGTATATTGTGTAACAGGAACCGTATAAATAATAATTCATAATTCATTTATTCAATTGCTTAAATGTCGTACATACAATTAAGGTAATACATATATATAATTAAAATAGAGCTCACACATTTAGTCTTATAAAACAAGACATGCAGTTAGGAAAAAAACAAGTTAAATTTTATTTTCTAGAAATTCTTTAACTGAATAAAAGCAGTTTTGAATTAGTATTTGTTTTAAACATTAAAAAATTTTACATTTGGTAGATTCTTGATCTGGTCAGGTAATTTATTATAAATATAAATGCACATCCATGTGCATTACAATTTAACAATTTTTTTGACATCTTGTTGCTCATGGAACAAATTCATGGGCTAGCCTATTTCCTTTCCTTGTGTTTCGAGGAAACATGTCTTTAGCTGTT
Organism: Coleophora deauratella; assembly: GCA_958295455.1. NCBI lineage: Eukaryota > Metazoa > Arthropoda > Insecta > Lepidoptera > Coleophoridae > Coleophora > Coleophora deauratella. Next base: position 2,499,493 of record OY282403.1, on the reverse strand, counting down.
TTGAAGAGAGACGAGTGTTCTCTTACAAATTTAGATATTTCAAAAATGTAAAGGCATATGTTTAATCTAGAATTTAGTTTTTTCAAATCCACAGTGTGGTGTCAAACTGACTGTATAAAACATTTCTATAGGTAGGTAGGAATTATCTCCCAATTTTGGTTGTACTTTATTTGAAATAGACATTTAACCTCAAAAATTTTGAGCTCGTGACACAGTCTATCGAAATCTGTCTTGCTGACAATTGAATGGACCTAAATCTGTGTCGATATGTCTTGCTGTCAAGCGAGCTCTACAGACGCATCTGAGCCGTTCCAATTTCCGCCAAAGGGTTGATTGCTAATTCTGAGTCTGTCCCTGGTTCTCCTAATGGAATATTCAGTTGAGGCCGACTTTCGCACTGTTATCTGACGCCTGCCTTCGTTTCCATAATACTTTAATGGCAAAGTTTGTTAGGACTTTTTTGAATCTAATTGGCACAGATTTGAAAGAGATTTAGGTTCTCAACTTCAGTTGGAAATTTTTGCTTCTTAAGCAAATCCTTGGGTATAAAGTTTTGCTATTGTAACTATTGTTATCTGTGGTTTAGCGTATAGTTTGCTCTATAACGCTGCTATTTAATTAACCTTACCAATTTTATAAAGATTTTAAAACCCGACTGCCTGTCTATGATACTCAGGAGATTAAGGCATATAATATATAACGTCACCTTGCTCTCAATAACTAGGCTACAGATTCTGGCTAAGAAACAGCCATACGTACATTTGAAAAACGTAAACCACTATCGAGGAAGTCGGGTAAAAAGGCCATGATGACTAGGGTTTGAAAAAATGTGTCATCAAAATTAGTTAGTCTAAGTATTTTCTTATCTATAAAAAGAACAAGGACTTAAATTATCATTATCTATCATAATATTTTTTTCAGTTTTGCTTGAGATGAAAATCAAATTTCACCAATTTTAGGGAAACCATAAAGTTTCATTCCGCAACCGAACAAGAGCTCACAAATCGTATTGCTTTGCATACCCATAAAGTTAACGAAAGCGGGTAACTCTTAATATGAATGAACCCACATTTTTTTCCAGGAAGTTTACCTTTCTGAAATTCAAATTCGCCAATACCTACCCAATCTACCAATTCTACGGATCTTATCGGCTTTCATCTGTGTTTTTTGGTTGTGGTATGTTTTAGTCATACTTAGGTATTAGTATAGTTAGGTCATATCTTGCACCGTTCGTATGAGTTCCTTGTACCAAAGGAGGGACAAAAATCATATGACTAGGAGAGTGTTGAATATGAATGTGGATGAATTAGTGGGAAGAGGAACGTCAAAGGAGATGTGCGCTGGATTTTGTGAAGGATGATATCTGTATAAAAGGAGTGACCATTGAAGATTGGGAACAGGGCAGGTAGATAATGCATGAGTGTTCTTTGCAATAAAAACTATTTCATTATTTTGCTGTATATTTTTCAAATACGAATACAGTAAATATTTTTTTTGCTTTATTAAAATAAACTTTATCCTACAGTCTGTGTCAGTATGTTAGTCTTTTTTTACAATATAATAAAATACTACAGGCTCTTTCTGCTGGCTACTAATCGATTTGTCGACATAGATATACCTAATATGATAATGTTAAAGAAATCATTTAAATACCATCGAATAATTAAAAAAAAAAAAAAAAATTACATGTTTATAGCAAGTATAGGATGCTTTGTAGCCAGCTTATAAGACAAATCTGTGACAACCGGAACATATTTTTTTTCTTACCACCAAATAATCCATAAAACAATCAATAATTTGGGTGCAGCGACCTGAAATGGTTGACAAAACGATCTTCTTCAAATTTAAGAGCAGGGCTCTTGTCTGTGGCGCAATCGCCATTTATCACGGTCTTGTGCTAATTCCTTAAACTCCTGGTACGACACGACATCAACTTTTTCTTTTATTTGGTCTATGTATGTTCGCCTCGGTCTTCCGCGCCCTCTCTTCCCTTCGATTTTTCCTTCCAAAAGGATTTTGAAGAAAGTGTCGTGTCGTACCAAATGTCCAATAGTCTTTCCTCTTCGATTCTCTATGGTTCTAAGCAGACTTCATTTTTCCCCAATCATATCCAACACCTCCTCGTTACTCTTTTTCTCCGTCCAGCTAATCTTCTTCATCCTTCTCCAGCACCACATTTCAAATGCTTCAAGTTTCTGTCTTTCCTTTTGTGTAAGTGTCCACTTTTCGCTGCCGTATAGTGCAATGTCAAAACGATATTGTGACGAAATCACACTAGCCCTTAGTTCGCTTCATTTTGGCGGCAATAATCCCGCTTGGGGAGGTTGGCTGCGCGTGATTGAAATTCCATTATTATCAAGCCCTCTGTCGGAGGATCTTTATAACTTGAGGAGGTTTTTCCTCTCCACTGCGTTTGAGAATCGACCTCTCTAGTGATGTGGCGATGGCCTCGATAGATACGGGAGGGAAATGTATCAGTAGTTTTCAAAGAGACTTTTGTATTGTAAATGTGCTTTGCATTTTATTTGTATTGTATATTTAGGTATGCGTTATGTTTGTTGAACACAATTTGGATTGGGGTGGAAATACATCTACAAAAACACTCACTCTAAATTGACAAGTAATAAAAGTTTTCAGAGCCAGTAACCTATTACTTAAATAACTAAGATACTTTACCTATAAAGTCAAAGGATCTAGTTGACGAAGGGAATAGCTATAAATACCTAGTCATATTCTTTGTGCTTTTTGATAACAAAACTGAAAAAATAAGCGAGCTAATTTTGCGCTAAGAATATACACACCTCAGGGTCCCTAACCAAACCACGTTTAGTAAATATTGCACTTACAGTATTTTACAAAACAGCCTAACAAGCTGTGAAAACAGTGTAGCAATACTTTGAAAGAAAGAAAGAAAGAAAAACGTATAATATGTAATATATATGTATAATATGTATGTATTTATATAAATGTATTGTATGTATTAATAAGTATATATTTTTAGTATGGTCTATGTATATTAGTAGTTTCTTAAGTTCAGTATTTACTTATTTAATTTTGTTTTTTTCATTATTGTTATTGCGCACTACCCTATATAATATTCTTACGCGATTTCCTTCACCTAAAGATTGTCTGGAAGAGATCGCTCTTTAGCGATAAGACCGCCTACCTGTATAACTTTTTTTTAAATGTTTATTTTTTTCTTTTCCTGTTTTGTTGTGCAATAAAGTGTTTTCATTCATTCATTCATTCATTCATTCATTAGTAGCAAACACTATAGCAAAATGTTTATATAATATTTAGACATAAAGTAGTAGCGCTGCTAATAAGGTCTTCACGCAGATTTCATGCAGACTTCTTGAACATTCTTGCGATTTCATCTGAAACAACGAAATTTATTCAGTTTAATGCGTTAAAATCCAACTCTTAACACATTGACCATATAAAGATTCGAAAAAAAGAAGAGATAAATTAGGGACTGGAGTATTAAAGTTTCAATACTCCAGTCCCTTATTTTAATTAAAAACTCATTAAAACGCTTCGCTTTCGTTAAATATTGAATCGATACATAAGCTATCGATATTTGGTACCCTCTATTATTTGTATCGTATCGGTAGATTTACTAGTTTTTGTAAGTGTAAATAGAAGAGTGTGTGTAAATGGAATTAGCTTTACATCAGGAGGGGTGGACCGATTCCGAGCTGACCCAAGTAGGGGTACAATTTTCAACTTCTGTAAAAAACTAATGGCTGATAGGAAATCCCCTCATGCTATTTACTGTGTTGTGTAAGAAATTTTCTGTAAAAATTATTTCAAAATGTTCCAGCTTCGGTTTTTAATTCTCGTAATGTTATATTGTTTTTTTATTAGAAAAGATGTAATTTTTTTTGGATTCAACACATCGTTAACACCTTCCGAAACGTTAGGACTAAGTGTACAAGTTTCGAGCGGTAAAAACATTGTACTAGATAAAAAAGTCTTAAAATTATGTCTACTTAAAAAAAATGTAGAATCTGCCTGTTCCCAGTTTTGTTTTCTAACAATTGAACGTCAAAAATAGTCCACGAACCGGTTCTTGAAACTCGAGGGGATGTCAGTACAAGATGTCGGTAAAGCAGGGCGCGGGTTGTTTGGACAAAGTGTCATATGTTTAGGCCCGCCAAAATGACGGTCGGTAAGTGCAAGATACACAAAAAGCGGCCAAGTGCGAGTCGGACTCGCCCATGAAGGGTTCCGTAGCAGCAAGTAACATACTATAAAAGTTTTTGTAGTTCGTTGTAACTTGAATGAAAGGTAAATTGCGGTTTACGATTTATGACGTATTAAAAAAAAACTACTTACTAGATATCGTTCAAACCAATTTTCGGTGGAAGTTTGCATGGTAATGTTCATCATATATTTTTTTAGTTTTTTCATTCTCTTATTTTAGAAGTTACGGGGGGGGGGGGGACACACATTTTACAACTTTGGAAGTGTCTCTCACGCAAACTATTCAGTTTAGAAGAAAATGATATTAGAAACCGCAATATCATTTTTGAAGACCTATCTATAGATACCCCACACGTATGGGTTTGATGAAAAAAATTTTTTTGAGTTTCAGTTCTAAGTATGGGGAGCCCCCAAAATGTATTGTTTTTTTTCTATTTTTGTGTAAAAATCTTAATGCGGTTCACAAAATACATCTACTTACCAAGTTTCAACAGTATAGTTCTTATAGTTTCGGAAAAAAGTGGCTGTGACATACGGACAGACAGACAGACAGACAGACATGACGAATCCATAAGGGTTCCGTTTTTTGCCATTTGGCTACGGAACCCTAAAAAGTGACAAACTCATAATGTTTGTTATCGTTTACTTGTTTCAATCAAGCATTTAGATGTAGCAGTGACATGAAGTAAGGGTGGCCCCAGACCTACCGATTCTGTTCTGTTCTACCTAGAACCGTTGTTGCCAGAATGTTACTTTTGTAACACAAAGTCAGCTTTTGCAGATGTTAGTTTGTCATACGTCAGATTGATTCTTAAGTACACGCAGACGAAGTCGTGGGCAGAAGCTAGTATTGTATGTTATTTTTTACGATAGGGTACACTGCCTAGAACAGAAAAGAATCGGTAGGTCTGGGGCCATCGTAAGACTTTGGTCCGATACCAAAATAAGTATGACTTACTATGACTTACTATCGGTAAGTGCAAGATACACAAAAGTGACAAACTCATAATGTTTGCTATCGTTTACTTGTTTCAATCAAGCATTTAGATGTAGCAGTGACACGAAGTAAGGGTGGCCCCAGACCTACCGATTCTGTTCTGTTCTACCTAGAACCGGTGTTGCCAGAATGTTACTTTTGTAACACAAAGTCAGCTTTTACAGATTATGTTAGTTTGTCATACGTCAGATTGATTCTTAAGTACACGCAGACGAAGTCGTGGGCAGAAGCTAGTATTGTATGTTACTTTTTACGATAGGGTCCACTCCTTAGAACATTAAAGAATTAGTAGGTCTGGGGCCACCCTTACTTCATGTCACTGCTACATATAAATGCTTGATTGAAACAAAACGATAGCAAACATTATGAGTTTGTCACTTTTTGTGTATCTTGCAATTACCGACCGTCATTTTGGCGGGCCTAAACATATGTTACTTTGACCAAACAACCCGCGCCTTTGGTCCGATACCAAAATAAGTATGAGTTACTATAAGTATGAATAAAATATAGATGGCGTTAAACAAAGTTCTGTTAAAACTACTATCGTATCGTTAACAACCCATGTCGTCCCCACTGCAGGGCCATGGGTCTCTTTCCATACCTCGGGAAGGTTAGGCCATACTCCACACACGGGGGAGTCCGGATTGGTTATTACTAATACCCACTATAAATAATTCAGTCAATGTAACAGTATAATTATGAGTCTGCTACAGGAAATATATCCAATGAAGGGGAACTGAGCAGACCTGGCACTCCAAAATCCATTTAGCTATTTCGATAAAGGGAATAATGTTTAAAACGCAACTACTCGTATACACACATTCGAAAAAAAATTCCTTCAGGTAAAAATAATATTCAATTTTTTCACCGAAAACAAATCACATTCACCCATTTCGCTGCATATGGTCCAGCTTGTTTCGAAAAAACCTTGCTGATTTGGTATCGGTTATTGGTATAGTCTATAGTCGGTAGATAAAAAAAAAGCCTTATATTTTAAAAACTATAGGAAGACTGTTTTTGATGTGCTGAGCTCTCTTAATTAAAACATTATTCGCATTAGGTATTATATTTTTTACAGAATTCATCGTTCATAAAAAAATATCATTGACAACATTTATCTAACTACCTACCTCGATTTAACACAAAAAATACACGTGAAAAAACTGAAAAGTTTTTCTTTTCACGTCATTTCGCAAACACAAAACCGTAACCAACCGAACGGTTCCACAGAATCTCTCACGAACTGAGTTCCACGTACAAAATATAAAATGGGGACAATATTTTAAATTTGAAAAAGCGGGGAAATTTAACAGGACTCGTTTTGTTGAAAAATTCAAAGCCGTCCCGGGAAGAGCGATCCATCAGCGGATGGGACCAGCGTGTATCGACCCTTAAGATTGATCCTTTTGAGTTGTGAGGCTCTTGTCACAAAACAGACACAGAAGGTCCGCTCAATACAAACCACTAAAATCGTAAGCATATACATGCTTACAGAAACATACGGTCGTTCGAGGCAAGGTCACGCGGCAAAGTATCGCAACAGTATCGTGACCTTGCCTACAACGACTGTATATGCTTAGGATTTTAGGGAGCGTATTGAGCGGACCTTCTGTATCTGTGTATTTTGTGCTCTTGTGGAGTTACGTGGGTTTGACTTTGGAAGGTAATTATGCAAATGTGTCAAATCCTACCTTTGGGTTTATTATACTGAGAAACTTGTTAAGCTTTTGGGTTTATTTCCGTGCAAAATTTCTTGCCACTTTGGTAACCTTATATGTAGAGTATGTCTTAATAATGAAGGCAAGTACTTAAATATGTAGTTAGAATTTTAAACAGTACTTATTGCGTTACGGTTTTGTTCCTTTCGAATCAATAATATGTGGTTGATGCTCACTGCGGCTTATGCGTTACGTCGATCACTCGAGTTAACTGACCATAGACGCGGTCATAACTGTTAGTGGCATTAATGTTGACCATTTCCGTCCTACGTTACTATCACTCGATGTCAACGTAAGTCGTAAACGGTCAAACCATGTCAGAGGCTTTATGTGCGGCATAAAAGTTTCTTATACTGGATTCCGCCAATCTATACTAGGCTCCATGTAATATTTCTAGGTCACACCCCAGACACTCCATTCAAATCATCTGAGTTATTTACCTACAAAGTTTTCCTTTGTAACATGTAGGAGTGAAGACTATATGGACTGTCACCCGACCTTACCCGCAGGAGTGGTAAGGTGGCCTTTAGAGAGCGGCAGGCAGTGTCCGTACTGTACGTAATACTATTAAGTATATAGGGTCCTTATGAAATATTGAAAAAATGTATCACGGTTTCTACTTATGAAACTGAACAACTTTTCCGGAGAAACCTATACTCAATCTGCAAAAAAAATTTTGGAGTGCTCATACTATTTGATCAACTGAACGGCCAATTTTGTATGGGAAGTCCAAAAATTTTTTTGCAAATTGAGTATGGGTTCCTTGGGGATAGTTGTTCAGTTTTAAGAGTAGACCACTGTTAGTTTTTTCAGGTATTTTAGAAGGAGTTTTGAACTTTTGGTTTAGTTTTATTTTGCTAGATTGAGTTAATTTTCCAAAAGTCGTGCATGAAACTTTGAGTCGATTGTTTTGTCCATGAGTATATTTCGTAATTTATTCTGTTTTATAGGTATAATTCCTAGATAGTACTTACCTATATTATTATAAATATAGCTACTGTATTTGTAACTTGGGTAAGTTAAAGCCATTTGGTGAGCCGTCTGAATTTTGACAGCCTTTAAAATACTCGTAAAAAGATTACATATAAACCATTAAGACGAAAGCAACTCCTAGATAAATTTTAACTGTATACATCAAAATCAAGTATTGATTTAACGAACGAGACTACAAAATGTTATATGTATATCCACATTAGAAAAACATAACCCTGCATTTCATGTCCTCCAATCTAGTAAAATGTACAAGACAGATAGATTTTCAAATATGAAACCAAGTAAAAAATATAAACCGCTTAAAAACGAGACAGATTATTCAAAGTTCAAATAGAAAAAGATTATAACTCAGCACAGTTGCGAAAGAATGGAATTGAATATGTGGCGCGCGATGAGTACGGATGAACCCCAGATGTGGGATCGATCAATTTGGTCGCTGAATTACGGAATATGAAGAATTTATAGAGGAGTTCGGAAACAGAGAAAAGTGAACTTTTTGTACAATCATTTTGTATTTGATTTTCTTTATAGTGAGTGTATTAGATAGAAGTTTGGGTGATTTTAAACTATAAAAATACATTTATAATAAAATAAAATTCCTGAAACTATTAACGCTGAAAAAAGGATAAATATATTACAAAAATAATAATTAATTGACTAAGGTCCTATTTGCAGGACCCTTTTAAGGCCTATAATGGTAACCATTATGACTGCTTGTCCTATTTAAAAGACTGTGTATAACATCTATAATTAAACAATGCTACTTTAATAATTGACTACGCTGAATACGTTAAAAACAACCGACTTCAATCGCAACAACTCCAATTTTACTATGTTTTTGTTGATTTTCTCAAAAACCGCTGAATCGATTTCGATAATTTTTTTAAGGAACCACCTATGAAGTATACCCTTTTAAACAAAAAAAGAGTTTTCCAAATCGGTTCAGGCGTCTTCGAGTAATCGTCGAACATACATAAAAAAAAGATTCCGACGAATTGAGAACCTCCTCCTTTTTTTGAAATCGGTTAAAAATAGTTATACTATAGTTTGCAATATGTTTTTAATGAAAAATGAAATTTTAAGTATGTATATCATGTTAATAACTAATCTATTTTGTAACAAATACTTATAATTTATTAATGTGCATGCCAAATTGTTAATACTTTAATGTCATTATTTTAAAATGTTTTATTTTGACTATGCTAATCTAAATTTGCAGTGCCCTAGTCTAGACTAGTTATCTGATTTAAAATCATTTCTAAGTTATTATTATTTTTGATTACTTTTTATAACCAACCAATATTTAGTTCGTACATTTTCTGAACAAATCTAATTTTCTGTGTTAAATCAAATTCCTTGATAAATATTGAAAAATGATTCAAACAAATACCTCTCTTTTTATGTGCCCTTATTAAACCACAAAAATCCAAATTTTACATTATTATTTTAGTTAAAGTCTCACCCTAACAAACTTAATCAGCGTACTGTGCCCTCGTTCCGAAAAATCCATTCCTCGAATATAAATTTTGGATTTTCAAGCTCATTACCTCTTATCGGTGTTTTAAAAAAGGTTGGGAGAAACTTGGGTCAAGACAAGGGAGCATTCTTATTAATAAAAAACCGCTTCTGAAACCTTAGATGAATGTAATTTAGCCTATTTTGGAATAAGGAGGACCTTTTTCCTAACTTCAGGTTTTAAGATAAGATTCTTTGATAAATAATTGTTTGAGGTTTTCGTAAAATTTTGGTTTCAGGATGAAATTTTTTGATAAAAATCGTTTCTTTTTTCTCCACATTAAAAGAAAATTTAGTGTTCTCAGTTCGAGTTTTAAATAGGTATGTAAATAATTGTCATTGTGCCGTATTAGATACGGCTTATCGTACATTTCACGGGCTAAACAAAGAACACAAACTCAAAAATTTCAAGAAGTTTACTTAGCAATCGAGAACGTCTGATCTCTTAAGGGGATACGAAAGGTAAAGCGAGTTATTCCGAATCGAACCCCATGTCTCCCCTAACGCTAATACATCAACAAAAACCAATCTAACTTTTCACGTGAAAAGAAACCCCCGAAAAACTGCTACTCGCGAAATCAATTTGGGCGAACGGCAAAGATAACTTTGTAAAGGCACGTCTCAAAAGTGGTCCATAGAAGGTGGGTGCACAGAGAAGAAAGAAATGATTATTTCAGTTCAATGTTACTGAAATTACTTTTTTGTGATGATATTCTCAGGTGGGGTTCGGAGACAAGTAGGCGGATAAAAGCAGCCAAAGCTTAGGCTCTTAGAGAAAGAGATTTTTATTTGAGGTTGATACGTAAAAGATTTGAAGATAGACAAAGAAAGTAGTTGTCATTTGATTTACAAAATATTACGTATATTTTTTACTTGCCAGTAATATTGCAAGGAAAATCAAACTTAGAAATAAGAAATTTATTTGTTTCATAAACTTTTGAAGACCTACAAATATGTGATGTTTTAAAGGTACTGACACTATTCTATTCAAATCATGAAACTAACAATTTTTTACCACAAAATCAGTAGCCGATTCGCAAAAAAAAAATACTGACTCGTACGATCAACTGATCGAGTTGTTAGCGAATGCCAATTTTTTTCGCGTAGGCTTTGTTTCTTGAGAGAAGTTATTTGGTTTCATGAATATAAAATTCATATCAGTAACTTTAAAACCACCCGATTTACGATAACTTTTCTTACCCAGCTACACCGTCCAGCATAAAATCTTTTTTCAGTAAAAGCGTTGAGCCTCTAACAATAGCTTGTTGGCTTTTGGCTGGAACGAGAATGAAAAAAGAACAAAAATAAAAACAAATAAAAAGGAGATGGAATTGTTTCGTGGCTCGAGTGAGAGTGATCATGCGAGAGCGCTCGTCTGCGATGCGATGGCTCCACCACAAACGATTCAGCCAATTGACTGCACATAGCGTCTCTTTGGTATCTGGCTGGAAATGGTGATTGTTTTATTGGGTCATGTCGTGTATGTAGGTAAATAGTTAAATTATTTGTAGCGTACATCAGGATGTTCATTGTGTGGGTTAGTGTTATTGAGATATATGACAGGCTTAGATGTGTGGGTAGCAAAATATTGCTTCATTAATAGATATCTAACTGTTGAAAATAGACTATAGATGTTATTATTATTTTGGCGTTGCTACACTAAAAATAAAAAATATTTAAATTGTAATGCAATTTTAATGGCAAATGAAATTTTCAGTTTTAAATTGAAAAGCGATTTCATTGAAATTAATGGTTGAAAATACTTTATTGCACAACAGAAAATTGTAATAATAATAGAATTCGCGAGTCTGAAGTTTTAACGGCTTGGATAATTGTTATGATTTCCTTTAAAACCAGGGAAAGTTGTTCAGTTTAACCATTTGCCATTTGTCAGAGAATAAAAAGTCGTCCGTTATCACCAAAACTATCCAATTTTAACGTCGATGGCCTTCTTTATACATATTATGAAGGTCTTTGGTAGAATATTTAATCTAACTTTCATATCAAAGAAGTTTATTGCCTTGAATTTGATGAATTCTTACCTAAATGTTTTAACCTACACAACTTGTAGGTGAACTTAAAGATATGCGTAGTTAGACTTTTAACTTGTTAAAGAAACCTGCGTACTAAATCTTAGAATTCATTAAATTGAAGGAAGCAAAAAGTCCTTTGAAAAGCTCTATTGGCAATAACAATCTGTCACCGAATCCACCGACCTTTGTAACAACGGAGCGGTCGGAGTTTGTCTCATTTGCATAATGTCTGAGTCGTAAAAAGAATGTACTAAAAAATAAAGTTTCTTTTTATAAGTTTTGGGTCGAATTATTGTTGTCATAATATTGTCACGACGACGGAACTTTGTTAACCATTCTTCTTCGTAGTTATTTAGATTTTCCAAAGCGCACCAGATGGAAAAGTGAAAGTATACGTAATATTTTTACGTTGGCAACTGACTTATTTGTAGAGTATGACTTGTTCTTAATGATTTTTTACAATTTAATATGATTATTTATTTTAATATGATTTAATTTAATTTAGTATGATGAGTAAACGGCTTCATTTAAGTTTTCATAATAGGTATTCATAAACCCTATTGCAAAGACTGATTGTCTCAACTTGTCATTTTGCTGACCCAACAATCTGCGACAGAATTTTTTAAATGGCACTGAGGCAATTCCGTGTCACAATAGCAATGACAACTGGAATTGCTATTACAGCCGTAAAGATTTCAACGGTTCTTTCCGACTCCTTGCTAAAGTTTGAACAGTCGAACTTGCAAATGAGGTCATTTGTTGTTATCTAGTCATTAGGTAAATTTTAAATGAACGTTTGGATGTTCCTTAGTAATATTGTTTTTATTTTTATTGAGTACTTCCGCATTATTTAAATAAATAATAAGAAGAGGTGAATTATTATAAAAACTAGCTTTTTGCTCGTAGCTTTGCTCGCGAAAAACTTTTAGTTGTACCACTTCGAGTTGGTATAAAATATAGAGTCTTCTCCGTGTCAGAAGATACGTTCTTGCCTCATTCCTTCAAGTTGGTCGAGGCATTGAGGCGACCACAGAAAACAAACAAATAAACATATTTTCACATTTATAATATTAGTTAAATTTCTATAAAAATCATGTCTTTCTGCCTATCGTACCCGTTATATTTTTACCCATTATATCCCATATTTCAGCCACTAAGGAATCGGTAACCGGAAAATTCTTTCTTGGTCCTCCTTTACATTCTCCATGGCCAATTTTCAAACTGTCTTTAATGGTTTAATTTGCGCGTTGATTGACATTCAGTTCACCAGTTAGTTGAGGCACTGATCTATACAGGGTGAAATTAAAATCGCGTACCAAATTACTGTAGTTTCTAGTTACAACACTGAACAACTATCTTGAAGGAACTGCATAATGTTGGAGTTTGCATACAAAGTTGGCTACTCAACTGAAGCTTGTCGATTTAAAGGAATAGCCCCTTTTTTCGCTCAGATTGAATTTGTTCCTTGAGAGAAAGTTGTTCAGTTCCATGAGCAGAGAATAATACGGTTAAAATTTGATTCGAGGTTTCAATTTCACCTGGTATAGGAGTAGCTATCGACGGATGTATTGAATCTTGTAATGTTATTTTGATAGTCGGGGGGTACGTGGTCCTTTGAACAAAAATTTTACAAACATGTACATCTCAAGAAATATGAAATGAAAATAAAATTGTACCGTCGTTGTTCTAGTCTGATGATGGGGTCGAAAATAATTTCAGGGAGTTTGACAACAAGATATAAATGGCAACCTCATTAAAATTATCTTCTCATAAACAGTGAATTCAATATTTTATTACTTACATATATAATATTTATCTTCCCAAAATAAGGTTTAAAGAAAAAGCAAGCTTTGGAGATGATATCACTAAACACACCACACGACGATGCCAGGTCGAATGAGAAATTGATGAGAACGAACGCTTATAAAATGTAATGTAATCAATCATTCAATTCATTACTTGTACCGTTTCTGAGTCAATACTTGGTAAAATATTAATTCACGGAAATTGCCCATTAAAATAAATTATTTTATAATGGATTGGTTCCCCTCGTTACTAAGCTTTTCATAAATTAGCCATCCGCAAATTCACGTTGATTCGAAATTCAAATGGATATTTTACCTCCTTTGTTCACAACCGTGTTTAATCACAATAGAAATTATCCTTTTTAAAGGACACTGCGCATGGTAATGTCCACTCATATAAAAATTATTTTAATCCCATCGAATTGAGGTAATGAGACCCCCCATCCTCGCTATTCTAACCAATGGGAAGTTATACCGGGTAGGGTTACCATAACCTCGCATTTTATTGCCTTTAATGTTTCTTTTTTATATTTTATTTTTACGGGCTTCAGTAGTAAGGTTTCCAATGAAAGGACGGTTTAAGAGGGTAGTTTAGCGATAAATTTACCGGAAAGAAATTTCGTATGGATTGTAGAGCTTATAATATTTATTTTCTGTGCAATTTAGTTATACGTATATCCTTATTATGTTACTTACTTTGATGTATGGGTATTTAATTTCGAATAAGTAAATCACGTGTAAATAAATCCCTTCACTACTTTGGCTTCTGTTTGGGATTGGATATTCTAGCTAAGGTTTCAGGTATTTTACAATTGTAGGAAATAAAGAACTTACAAGTTCTGTGCAGGTGTACCTAAATAATGAGTTTTATTCGTAAAATTGAACAACATGCCTTTTCTGGGTAAACTGAGCTTGTTGGAAGGATTAAAGCAATACTTTAAAGGACAACTTCATAGAACAACTAATTTTTGTGGCAGTTCATATAAAACCTATCAGAATCTTATTCAGTTTCACAAACTGTATGCGCGTAAAAGTTTATAAAATATTCTTTTAACATTCTGCACAAGAAAGCACTTTCCGAAACGCTAGCCAGGCAGGGTCTCAAGAATCTTTAAAATAATGCATCTGTTATCTGTATTTGAACTGAATATTTTCAACTAGCTTCCGCCCGCGACTTTGTCTGCGTGGACTTCAGAATTGGGTCCAGAGAGAAATAATACGTTAGGGCAGCGCCATCTGGAACAAAGTAAGAATATCAGTTTTTAGCCATTCCTTTGAGGATTTTTCCGGAATAAAAAGTTTCCTGTGTGTTAGAAGAGGGCTAGTTTCGTTTCGAAGAGGTGTTAGTTTCGTTGTGAAAGTGGAACAAACAAATAAACAAACATACTTTCGCATTTATAAGATTAGTGAGATGAGATATCACTGTCATCCACCCCAAGTTTACAACAAGGACTTAACGGTATCATATTACAATGCTCATCTTAAAGCGTAATGATCATATTAAGGTGCATGTTTAATTGTTTATTCTCCTCATCAATAAATTAATCCCCACTGACCAGTGACACCTCAATCGTGGTGACCCTAAGCTTAGACCGAGTTAATCCCCTTTCGCTTCGCCTCAGCATTAAGCATTCATGCCTCTTCTTAGACATCTACCTAAAGACCTGGCCTCTAAACATTTGGTTAAAAAATCTCATATATACGAGTAACACATGGAAAATCTCGAGACACTCGACAATTCTTTTTTTTTTTAATTATTTCAGAAAACTTCTCGCTCCCACTATATGTTGTGGAAGCGTGAAGTTTTCTGAAAAATTGTCTGTTTCCATTTGTAATGTCTCCAAATCTAACAATAATTTCGTAATTTTAAATTCCTATTGTTTCTATTACTATATGTATTATTCTGTTCACATTATTTCGATACAGTTCAATTAAGTATTTCTATAATTAACTATTAATTTTCTATTTCTATTATAAGTATTTTATTTTGTATTTTTATTTTTTTACACAATAATTACGAGATTCTGATATGTTTTTCGATCGGTTCACAATTTGCAATACGCTTGCGTATTCAAACTTTTCGTTGTTTTAAAATAAATTCCTTTTAATTGTTAAATTTATTTTTAGGTGCTATTAGTGATATATCTGCAATTTTATCTGCGTAAAATGTGATCAGACTGTCGTCAAACCTATTGTAAATAAATTTTCTATACAAACTTTAACACACGATTTCACTTACGGATCGATATAAAAAAAAAAAAAACATTTTACTGCTTTTTTACACCCGGACGAGTAGTAGAAGTATAATAGTACTATACTATGAGAAAACGTATGTTCCAATTTTAAAGTTTTTATCATGAATGTTTTACATAGTGCGTAAGCTAATAAGACTGGTAGTAGTTAAAAGTACGACTACTTTTTGAATTTTTTTAAATGATCTAGTTTAATGCGCCTATAGGCCTGTCCTCACGAAAGTCGTGTTAAGGTCTCTGTGCTTTCGCTATTCCCTTATTTCTGACAAACGTTTCCCTCACCTAAAACGTCGTTTCTTATTCTCTGGGCGCCGTTTCGTTTTCTATTCGTCGGCGTGACTGTAATACCTCTATCGATTTACTTTACTATGATCTTATAGTTATTTATCGTTCTTCTTAGATGAAAGCGCCTTCGTTTAGATTATTTGCTCATCTATCTCTCTATAATAATAATTTTAGGGTATTTCAAAAGGCTCTTTTTGGGTTTTAAGCGGTCTAGTTTAATTTTTGGTTGAATTTTCTTTTATTTTTAATCGACTTTGAAAAATTAAATTATGTATCATAACAAAACAATAATAAGATACGAAAGTGTTGTATATTATAATAGTACCAGGCCTCATCGTGAAAAGAAAAACATTGATTTCAGTAAATTCTTTTAGAACTTCTAGTTATTACGATTAAGCTCGGAAATTATCATTTAAAGGTGGAGGGAGTGTTGTATATTATAAGTGGGTACTTGTGTGTTGACGAATAAAGGTCAGTGCAATGCGAACTATCGGCGACTTCATTTCGCTCCTCTGCATTTCCGGATAACAAACTGAACAGAAAGTTGAAAGTTTATAGAGTTATTGAACACGGGTAGACGCTTTCGTTTTGTACTAGCATGGCACTCAAAAAGTGTGGGGTAAGAGGAAGACGTCAATAAACACGTTACGCACAAGAGTTTGCTTTTCTCATTAATTGTTAATGACAAAGAATATTTAATTCTGTACAAACAGTTGTTGTAAGCGATGGGGTTACTGGCTGTACCGCGCAGGGCGGCGGGTATTGAAATCTTGATTTGATTTATTTGTCCCTTCTATTTATTTTATTTTTAGTCTCTTGAGGGAACTTCTGTTTTAATTTGATTTTTAGTGTCTCCTGTTTTATATTTTGGTCCACTAATATTTACTTTACAACTCAAAAAGCTCGTTTTTTAATCTCTTGAGGAAACTTCTGTTTTAATTTGATTTTTAGTGTCTCCTATTTTAAATTTTGGTCCACTGATATTTACTTTGTAAGACAAAAAGCTGTTTTAGAATAAAACCTTTATTGATTTTGGCTTCTAAAAACATTTGAATTGTAATTTTGAATAGCACACCTCTTCCGTCATCCGTCTTCATTATTTTGAAGTGAAATAAAAGTATTTCAATTTGCATACGTTTTACTCGCCTCCACAGTCCAGTAGCTAGTCCGCTCGCTTCACATCAGGAGGTCGCGGGTTTGACTCCGACTTTGTTTGACGGTTGCGTTTAGTCAAATATCACCATTAATATAGGGCCTTAAGGTTTACACGTTGATTTCTCTCCCAACAGTGGCATCTGTTGAAAAATACAAAGACTAAAGTTACAGCTTAGAAATTAATTTTAATTTATGTAGTTCGTTTTTATTTCGACGTAATGAACAAATCTTAATTCATATAATATGTCGAAAATAAGGTAAGCTGCCTCCCTGGCATTACAAAGAGACCCAGTATTTAGTGTTTTTATACATATACACATCTATTGGCCCACCTATCATTTTAAAACCTAAAATAAATATTAGGTTAAACAAAAAGCTATTATGTAGTTTTAAAGCCGGCACATTAGCAACCTTTTTTTATGCCATTAGTTCCAAATCCAAACTCCGGATTAGCCTATAGTCTGTGGTCTATAGCTAAAACTTTACATCCTAGTCAGCCAATAGATTGTCCGGGAGTGTATTTTTAATGATGATTTAGTCTGTCTTCAACAAACGAATAATCACTAAATTTTTAATCCACCATCGATGTTGGTAGGTGAAACTCGTGTTTATAGAGAGGGGACGAAGGGTAGAATTAAACCCCCCTTTGCACCCTCGTTCATATGACGACGTGACACAACACTTCACCGTTATTTTCACCCATCCATCCCTTTTTACTAAAAGTGGATTTATTTAAATTATTTCCATTATTTTTGGTGCCAAAATTAAGATTGAAATTGGAACAGATGTATTTTTAACGAATCAATGTTTGCGTACATGTTATTTTTAATTACGTGTGTTTGTTTGGGTTTTAATCGGTTGTTTGGTTGTTGGAGTGTTTTTGAAAATATGAGTACAATGCGGGATTTGTTTGTGGATATCAGTGCAATGTGTTTTTTATTGTATTTGCTGTCTCCATATTGTGTGGAAACTTATGATAACATGTAACTATAACAACGTTAAAAATCTTAAAAATTCCATTTTTATCAACCGACTTCAAAAAAAGGAGGAGGTTTTCAATTCGTCGGAATCTTTTTTTATTTTTTTATGTATGTTCACCGATTACTCGAAGACGCCTGAACCGATTTCAAAAATTCTTTTTTGTTTAAAAGAGTATACTTCACAGGTGGTCCCATATAAATTTTATCGAAATCGATTCAGCGGTTTTTGAGAAAATCAACAAAACATAGCAAAATTGGAGTTGTTGCGATTGAAGTCGGTTGTTTTTAACGTATTCAGCGTGGTCAATTATTTGATATAAGTTATATTCGTTTATTGTTTATTTACTGAAAATATTATAATAAAATAATTTAATTAAAAGTAAAAAATAACTCAACTGCCCAAAATTCCTATAAAAATGTCTTCTTTCAGACACATTTCCATCTTTGACATTTCCTTTTAAGGCGAAAGATCTTACTTGGATTTTTTAAAGTGGTATTTTTTACAGCGCAACAAACTTTACCATTAGCTTCTATTTATTAAATTAAATAACATTTGCTCTACGACTTAGTTGACATTTCAATAATTGACCACGCTGAATACGTTAAAACAACCGAAATCAATCGCAACAACTCCAATTTTGCTATGTTTTTGTTGATTTTCTCAAAAACCGCTGAATCGATTTCGATAAAATTTATATGGGACCGCCTGTGAAGTATACCCTTTTAAACAAAAAAAGAATTTTCCAAATCGATTCATGCGTCTTCGAGTAATCGGTGAACATACATAAAAAAAAGATTCCGACGAATTGAGAACGTCCTCCTTTTTTTGAAGTCGGTTAAAATAGTTAACAACGCATCGCATTTGTGTGGTGAAATACTTTTTAGCTTTATACATAATATTTTTTTTACAGTTTGATGGCAAAAAAATATTGCTACACTTATTTCTTACTTTCTGTATAACAGATAAAACTTATGTAACGATGATCCCTTATTTCAAGTATCTTCACATTTGTGCAAAAGAAAAATATGAAAATCTGTCGTGCGAAAGTTATTTCTTACAATTTGCATGCGTTATCTAGGAGATGGGCGATTCGGAACGAACTCTACATACATATTGCCTGCTTAGCTCATTCATAGTTTCTCGTGAAATAACCAACATTTCTTAAAGATCACCAGTCGGTCCGTTTGACGTCTATTTTGGTTTCTTTTATTAGAAGTTCAGTGTTGCAAGGTATAAATAAAGCTGGCGGAATTTTTCGCAGCACGCAGACCGTCATTACTAGTTGTTTTTGTAATGGGAGGGTTGTGAACGTATCTATGAGGTTAAAAGTGACCTTTTTTAAAAAAACAAAGTAGTCTTTAACTGTCCCACTCCTGGGCAAAGAGCACCCCATCTGTTGCCATTGATCCCCATCTTTTTCCATCCCTTATGGAACGGGTCCAGTTCATCCTGCCATATTTTTTAAATAAATGTAAAATTTTGAAGCTCTGTAAAATGGTCAGTCGGACTTTTGAAATTTCCAAATTTTACTGATGATTTTTTTTTTTGTTTTTTGTGATTTGTCTCAGTTATTTATTGTAAAAAGTGTTTTTACTTTCAACCTGTTTTAACAAAGTAAAAGACATTTTGTCTAGCTCTCTTAATAAGTGTTTTTTTTTAATTATGTTTGTTTTTAAAATGTGTCATGTTTTTGATGTCGTGCTTGTTTTTTTTCAACAACATTTTAAATGTAATCACTTACTTCTTTAGACCACGAGTGAAAAACTAAAATTAAAAAAGGTGATTTCAATTATTACATTCTTATCTGGTTGAGGATATTTTTGACATACATGAATTAGAGACCACCAAGACCCGAATATGACTAAAAAGTTATGTTATTCATTTTATTAGGCTGGCCACCCAGCATACCTCTATAACGCCTATACCCATGCTAGGCACGTCCCGCGCAGTTGGGTATTCCGCTTACTTCGGAGTTCGGACCCTCGTAATATTCTGTCCACGGTTCAGAGGTACTGCAGTTAAAAAAAAGTATGAAAAAAAATCATAATTTAACATCTGAGTGACGTTATTGACAGATCCAGTGTGACTGGATAATGATTACCAAGAATTTAGTGTAAGTTAGTTTATTTTTAGAATATCTTTAGAAAGTGTAAGTTTATTTAATCTTTTTTAATCTATAAGTATACAGCGAGATTTATTTATTTAGACTGGCAAGCGGAAAATGCTTGATGCTAGTCATAAAACTAAAAAACATTTCCCGAGGAACCTATAAAAGCGCCCTGTCTTTAGTGCAGCTCATTAAAAAAGTAAAGGGCGAGTAAAAAGCTGATTGGTCTGCGTTTCTGTCGCAAGTACATTAAACTTGTACATTTTTTGCCTATAAAACCACTCTTAATACTCCCATATATCTTACCACCGATAAGTTGATGTGAAAAATTAGTGCAATACCCCACTTTAGGTGGGAAGCAGTGCGCCGCTCCGATACAAGCCATTCGGACGTGTGGCAAATGACACCCATTGGTCAACCTGTCGCTTCGTCTTACCCAGATAGGGTAAGCCATAGACGTGTTCGTTAACAACCCATTTCGTCCACTACTGGGGCACGGGTCTCTTCCCCATACCTCGGGAAGATTAGGCCATACTCCATACACGGGCTAAGTCCGATTTTGTGAAGGTTGGGGTCTAATGGTCAACCCGTGTCAGAAGTTTTCTAGTCGCCTGTTGGCTTTTGACATGGCTTAATGACTAGCTGAGCTAGTGATAGCAATCAGTACCAACGGCTTAACGTGCCTTCCGAAGCGGATACGGTAGAGATAAATGCTATTAACACCATTTTTAATAATAGGTATATAAACTGCCTATATCTAGATATTTGCACTTCGTTTATTTACAGTTGATAGCTGAAATTTTTAATCCTCAAATAAAAAGAGGGATGTTATATGTTTAGTCTTTTTTTTTCAAATGTTAAAAATCATTCTCAGACTATTATTGTGGGGAACGTTCGATTTCTAACATCCTGTATAACCATGTCGTATTCGATGAATGTATAGTTTAAATTATTAGGTTTGAAATTTGAAATTTGATAGATAGAAAGAAAACTAATCTATATTCAGTTTATCTTTTCAAAATGCTCGTTCAATCAGAAAAACTACTATTAGTGTAAGGCAAGCAGTTTCTTCCTAACCTTTGTTCTGCGAAAACGTGAGCCTATTTGCAGAAATAGACAATAGTCCGTCTCCAAAACCTTTTTTCCTTTCCATTAGATAACCCATTGCGACCTAATTTGTCCGGTAATTGCAAGAAAAAGACCTTACCCGTCTTTATTTCCCATCTACTAAATGTCAAGCCATTGATACAGGGGATGCAATATCGGGCCTACACACGGTTCAAAACCACAAACTCCATTTTACGAGGAAAAGTTACGAGTGAAGTAGCATGGAAAGCTCCGGACGGTGCTATTAAAAGCTATCCTAGGAGAATTCCATAAAGCCCAACCATCTAGCGCACTGTTCCTGCAAAAATAACTCTTATCACTCGTGACGAAGATCGAAATTCTGACTGGAAAACAGCAAAAAAACCGCGCAAATTTCTTCACCCGCCGCCATTTTGTTCCTCGTAAAAGTCTAATGGCGCTTCTTGCAATTTGGCGGCCAGCAACAAGTTAAATTAAATATATTATTTTGCGAGTTGCGAGATGAGGTGTGTGGAGGGTTAAAAGTCGTCTGAACTTTGATAGATCGTCTCAAGTTTAACAACATCTTTTTTGAAATGTTTTTCTAACATTACTTAGCGGGGAAAGACTTTCTCGGTCATCTATGATGATTTTATTTGAGTTTATAGTGTTGTCGGCCAAAAATAAAAACTCGACTGCAAATAAAATTTATGAATCTGGTCCTGCTGGGGATATGTAATAAGCTGGCGAGGAGACCAAAACAAATCTAAGTAAACATTGCACTCCAAAATCCATCAAGCCGTTTTGGCTAAAGGCGGTGCAATGAAATGACATACATACACACATACTCCCCAAAACATTACCCTCGGCATGAGCAGTCGGGTAAAAAGAAGATGGCGTTCATAATTTGCTGTTTTTGGATCAGGTTATGCCAGCGTGAGACAGTGGCCAACCCCATTTTGATATAATTAGCTAGTAATCCATTGTGCTGGGAAATCTTGGTGAGCCTATTTATATAAGAACGTCCATAGTAACATCATCATTTACCTTCAGTTGATATGATGCCAAAATTATGAATAAATAAAGGTGGGTCTTCCGTTTCAGCATTATTTTTTCAT
This sequence comes from Coleophora deauratella, assembly GCA_958295455.1. Lineage (NCBI taxonomy): Eukaryota > Metazoa > Arthropoda > Insecta > Lepidoptera > Coleophoridae > Coleophora > Coleophora deauratella. The sequence goes on along the minus strand of OY282403.1, from coordinate 2,477,263 downwards.
TAATATTACATTAACTGACAAAGAAGCGCAAAGTCCCAGTGTATATTTACAATACCTATATATAAATAAATGTTAAATAATAATGTTTAATTAAAAATGTTTTCCATTTCAGGTAAGTGTTAATAACGTTGACGAAAACATTCATTTTCGCTTTGTCGGAAAAGGTAAGAATTTTAATTACTTTTCCATTTTATTGAAACAACAGGTTTATGTTTATTTGATGAGTCATTATTATTTTGATGATTATTTCTTTGATTACAAATAAAATTGGCTTAAACGAAACATTTGATAATTTTGTTTCGTTCGTCCATCGTTCGTTAGTTTTTTTGCTTAACTTAGGTTATACGGGTCAGTTCAGTAGGTAATATATCTAAGCATGTCTTAATAGTGAGTCTGTAATAATGTAAATGGAAATTGATTTTTTCTATCTGTATACAAGATACTATAACAAAATAGGCGTAGAACCCATGTAGATGGGTGTAGTAGTGTGTCAAATTTTGAAACGTTCTATGACTTTCTTGAAATAGCAGAAAAGATCTTGAACTCTCTACACAAAATTCGCCCAAAATACCTGAAATCGCAAAATAAAATTTTCGGTCTCATCATACAAATGGAGCAGATATTAGGGCGACTTTTGTATGGAGATTTCTTTACTATGTCATCAAAGTAGTAGAATAAAAGTTCTTCAGTATGGTGGAGAGAAAAATCCCAGTTAACGAGTTCTATTTACACCTACCTATATTTTGTTACAGATGTTCAGGTACTAAAACTCACATTTATATTAATTAAGATTCACTGGTCTCTTAGCAAATACGAATCATCGTAAAACAGCAATATCGAGCTTAAGTAATGAACTCGTAAACATAAATGTAATGAAAATATAAAATACGTATATATCTATACGCATTTTATATTTTCATCAAAGTCCCGATGTTTAAAACAATACAAATTACTGAGTGGGGTGGTGGACAAAGTCACCTCGAACGATAAATCTAAAATCTAACCACCTGAGCGTTCGACGTCCCGGTGATTATGAATGGGGGGAGTTAAACCGCCCACTGGTGTTGCCAGTTAAAAGGATTTCTCGTTAAGTCCGAGGGAATTGAATGAAAGGTGGTTTTATACGAGTGTGATGGGATTTTTCGCTACGTTCTGGCATAAAGACATGCATTTTAATTGTGTTTTTATTTGTACAGTTCTCATTTTTTTAAATCATAGACTACTCATGGAACATCATAGAAATAACTGAATTTTGAAGATATTGAAAGAAAATATACTTAACTTATTTTACAATCTGCTTAAGAATGCGATACTGGTCGCCACCTTTTACTTACGTATATATGATTATACATCATCATCATCATCAGCCTGCATTAGTCCACTGTTGGACACAGACCTCCCCCAAGGCACGCCACTTATACCTATCTTCGGCCACGCGCATCCAGCTGTTACCAGCAACCTTGCGCAAATCATCGCTCCACCGAGCTGGGTGGCGTCCCACGCTATGTTTGCCCAAACGTAAAATTTTATTAAACGTTTCTTGATAATGTTTATTTACAAAATTAAATAATTTCAGTGGGCAATACTACATCCCTTCAAGCAAATGAATATCGTCCTTTTTAAACAGCAACAAAGCTCATAGAGTTTCACTCTGCGGCCAGGCTGGGATGTTTTCACTATTCTGATGGATGATGCAATATTTAATAATTTTATTTTTTTTAAATTTGTTTTTGATGCTGTCAAAAATATTGATTTGCCATTTCAAAGTGAACTGTAGATGGTTGTTAGTGAATCAGAAAGTGACTTCCGGAGACCATATTTTGTATTCCTTTAAGCATAGGGAAAAATAATTTATCTTGGAGTAGACACGATAACTGCAAAATTGGATCTTACAGCGTATTTGTAAGGTAACGTTTTAACTGATTGATGGGGAAGACTTGCTCTACTGCGGTCCTTGAAGTCGTCTTTTAATATAATAATTGTATGACAATGATAGAGATAAAAAGTGGTGATGATGTAAATACCTTTACTTGGAACGTTACGTCTTTAAGATGTATCCATGACCTTTTTATGTTATTTTCTTACGATTAAAAAATCTTAAATTAATGACGGATCGCCATTTGTTATTTGCGGAATTTGTTGTTCTAAATTCTAAGAAAATTATTTTTTGAAGTGTCATGAATATTTATTTTCATTTAAAAAATGTTTAAAAAAAAACTAAAAGATTTGCAGTGGAATAAGCTACAAGGGCCGGGTCCCAGAGGGCAGATACCCGGACTGAACGTACTTAGCTCGTCTCCAGGGCGACCGTCGGCGACCCGGTGCATTTGCCCAAGTCGAGCGTCGGCCACTTTCCTTTATCGATCATTGCTCAATGCCCATACTGCGAAATGAAAGGCAATGAAAGGCATTACATTTATTGAGCTCAGTTTTGATTGCGAAATTAGTATGGGTACAGCTAAAATATTCACTTTGATGGGAAAGGAATTTTACTTACTTATCTTTTTCAATCTCTAGTTCCCATGATACAGGGAATCCTAGTTTGGGGCCAGATGACCGTGTGTGATTTGTCCCGGATATTTATTTATTTACTTATAGTTCTTGACTGCTAATCATGACTTACTTTTTTCAAATGTCAAAAGAGACATTGTGTTAAACGATTACGTCATTTTTCAGTATAGTGGGTTTTTTAAATTGTATATGTTACGAAATCCAAGCGAGTACGTTGTCTGCAGTTTTAGTGAAAGAGCTTTCAGTAAACAGTATTTCATAATTTACTTGACTATTTTTCAATTTTTTTACTCTGTGAATGACTGAAAGGTACTGAGAAATATAGTAAGTAAAAATAATATATTTCTAAAAAAAATATTGCACAAGTTTGCTGTTAGTAAGGGTAGCGCAAAGTTGCCTCAGGCGTTTTTAGACTAGAAAATTTATATGACTAGGATGCGCAAAGTGCAAAGAAAAATCTTCTGATTTCACAAAAAATGTGAAAAAAAACTTTTTTGCTGCGTCACTGATTCTGACTGCTAAATGACTAAAGTTGCCGCATAAGTAAAATAATTATTTACAAAGGAAAAGAAAAGTTTGGGCGCATTTTAGAATTAGCTTAATGGTAGAAAATCTCAAAGGACGGATGGATTTTGTCTCCCGGGTGACTGATGCTACCCTTGAGATACACTTGCACAAATGGAGTGTTTATGGCAGTACTGAACATTGACTGATTGTTTTTTTTTTTAAATATTGCATCTTGTATCGCATGTTGAAGAATTAAGCTGTGGCTTCTACTCATAATGCTGAGCAATTCTAGTTCTTAAGTTTACGTGTCTATGGTATAAATTACGATAATTTTGACAATAACGCGTTTTCAATAAAACAAACATTGTATGACTGACATAACGTTGGCAGAATTCTCGCCACAAAACTGAAAGAGATGCCACAAAACTGAAAGTCGAATATACCTTGTAAATAATTAATTATAATAAAATAAATAATTGACCACGCTGAATACGTTAAAAACAACCGACTTCAATCGCAACAACTCCAATTTTGCTATGGTTTTGATGATTTTCTCAAAAACCGCTGAATCGATTTCGATAAAATTTATATGGGACCACCACCCTTTTAAACAAAAAAAGAATTTTCGAAATCGGTTCAGGCGTCTTCGAGTAATCGGTGAACATACATAAAAAAAACATTTCGACGAATTGAGAACCTCCTTTTTTTGAAGTCGGTTGAAAATAGTTTTCACTCAAACAAACTACACAGGTGGACTTAAAAATCGACTCAAGATTTGTTGCTCGACTTTTGAAAAACAACTCAGTCTAGAAAACTGGTAAACACTAAAAGCAAAAAACTAGAAAACCATCAAACTAAAATCATAAACAGTAAACACACAGTTTTTGAACTTTTGGTTTAGTTTTATTTTGCTAGATTGAGTTAATTTTCCAAAAGTCGTGCATGAAACTTTGAGTCGATTTTTTGTCCATGAGTATATATTTTCGTACCGCAGCCGCAGCAATAAAAAATATGCCAGCCTTAAGCACACTCGTAATTTTATATAAAAAATGTAACATTCTAAACTAAAGCTTCAATCTTGTACTAGGTATAGCTTATCTCAATAAGACAAGAGATCCGAATTTCCTCGACAGACGCCATCTTGCTGAGCTAGCTAAATAAGATTTGCACGTGATGTTACGTCGCTGTCTTAAAATGACTTTGTACCTACGTTCCCGTATTTTGTGCTCATACAACAATGTAATTCCTTGTTGTTTGTCTTTACGAAGTCAAGTTATTCCCGACAAACTAATAATTGACAACGCTGAATACGTTAAAACAACCGACTTCAATCGTAGCAACTACAATTTGGCTATGCTGATTTTTTCAAAATACGCTGAACCAATAGGGTATTTTAATCTATACGAGAAAAAATCTAAAACTGCTCATTTACTGTGGTATTTGTAATACGTAATCGATTTAATATGATTTCTATACAATAAAATGAGAAAAATCATTTTATTTTTGATTTACAGAAATCAAGTTTTTGAATCTATTATTCAAATATCTGAAACGACAGCCACCATGCTGGTTGTCAGGTGACGTTACAATATTGGTAAACAATGACATTTTGTTCGCGATATGTATCAAAATTTTTGTACAGAGTTGTTTTGTTTACTCCTGAAATGTCGTCACGACCTAAGCATCATGGCGGCTATCGTTTTCGCGCGCTAATTGGGAATGGTAATTTAAAATGTATTTTTGGGGTACTTATAGGTTTCAAAAAAAAAAAATATATATATTTTTGACTTTTTCCCACCTAATGATCAATCTGAGATACTTTTCAAAAAATGGTGTAAAACCCTATTATACTAAAATTTTGATGGGACCACCTTTGAAGTATGACCTAACAAACAAAATAAGAATCATTAGAATCGATCCATAATTGGCGGAGTAATAGCGTAACATACATTGTAAAAGAAGAACATACAGTCGAATTGAGAACCTCCTCCTTTTTAAAATCGGTTGAATTAGGGAAATGAAGTCGGGTTTTTTGATAATGCTTGTAGCGGCCCTCCAATCAGACCGCAATCCAATAGTTTACTGCTCTGAATTCCTGAATTCATCATCTGAATTCCTGAATTTCTTCCCTAAAAAAAATTATATTGCTTTAAAATGAATGGAATGAATTATGAAGTAATATTCAATGAAGACGTATTCATACTTGTTATCAGTTCTTCGCTATACCTACATGTATACTATAAAATTCCAAGGGCAAATAAAAAGTATCAAAAATATAAGTACAATATTTTCTACTTTCATACGAAGTATCTTATCATTTGAAAATAATTCTTGAAAAGCTCTCGAGAACTTCTGAAACTTGTAATCACTTGCCTTGTTTTTCTTTTTTCTTTAAATATGTTTCTTTGTTTAGGTTATTATAAACTTTTAGAAAAGTTATAATTTTACTTTCGTTTCGAGTTTTTTCTTCCATATAAATACATATTTTTCGTCTCATTTAAGTTACTCTCTTTGAGCCTCCTTTAGCCAATTAAAAAACATAATAAAATTAGTACCTTTGTTAGTAACGTTTATTGTGTTTTTTTATTATTATTGTACACTTGTTATTACTTAAAAGAAAACAAAAAAAAATCAGCCACTTATAAGTTTTATCAAGAACTAGTCAATAGTTCAAAACATATATTTTTATTGTATTTTAGTTTTGTTATGTCAGACATTTGCTCCCCATTCTAGCTGTCATCAGAATTAAAATAATTGGACCTTACAAGCTTACGTTTCATTTAATATGTAAAATTATGGTCTTGTTCCGATTAAATAAGTATATCTCATCTGACAGCGACCCCTCAGCTGACAGGACCCCTACCCTTGAAAAGTAATTTGACAGTTGTACAAGATGCGAAATGAACATTTGGCGTTTTGGGATTCGAAAAAAATACGCCTCTATTCCTGTGGGAGTAAGGAGTCGGGCATAGGATTTAAAAAGTGTATTTTTTGTATCAGTTCCCCGCTGCTTAGTCTATGAGGAATTCGAAATGCTTGTAAACTAATAAATTTTCCGTAAAACTTAATATTTTTCTTCTTCTTTAGGTTGAATAGGGTGAATAAGGCCGAGAATACGTAAACCGAAACAACCTATGCCAATTCCTAATTCCTTTTTTTGAGTTCGGTGCAGCAGTTTTTGTCATAATTTAATAAGGAATAAGCAAATATTCCATACGACCGAATCCGTTTGTCGAATTTTGATTATGTAAGATATTGCACACCGAACGCGGCAGGATTAGGCGCGATTTTCTATACAAAATGTAGCAGCACCGCGCCCCTGTTCTATTTTATCTAGCTCAGTTTTTTGAAATTCGTAATATTGGTAATACGTACAGACAGCCACAAAGATATCTGAACCCCCCTTAACACTTTTTTTATTTATTTACGTTAATTAAGTTTCTTTCTAACATATGTATTTTTTATATGTTGTTTATTGCATAAAATGACTAACCTGTCTATCTATTAGGTGCTAACCTATGAAATTGCCGATTAGTTAAAAAAGTTGAAAGAGTAAATTTATATAAAACAATTAAGGTTTCAAAACAATTTACTATTTCCGAAGTACCATTGGACATTTAGAAAATCAATAATGCTTGCTAAATGCGCATTGTCTGAATATTTTGAGAGCACAATGGTGTAGAAGCTGCAAAAAATGATTTTTTTGACACTGAAATTCACCATTTTTTCAGAAATCAAATACTTATTTTTGTTTTTTGAAGGCAACACTTGCCCCAGCGTGTTCTTCGTTACCACATGTATTTTTGAACATATGTTGCATAATATTTTATGATTTTATGATAATAAAAAAAAATGGTAGAAAAAATTGACCCATTTGACCTCTAAGAAAACGCCAATACAGTATTTAATGGAACCTTACTCAGACAATTTTTACATGAGAGACATGAAATTACTAATTCATGAAAGATCTTGAATGTAGCCAGAATATGATATACAATTTAATGGAGGTAAATTAATTTTGGGGTAAAATTTTTCTGTTGAACTTTCAAAACTGAAACGGCCATTTCATAGGTAAGCACCTAATATCTATCTATCACGAAAGATTGAACTAATAGCTCTAGCAAAACGAGATCCATCGGGTTATTAGGAAACTATATATACATATTTAACAATGGATGGAACACAAAGAAGACATCTATCAGTTAAAAATTGCGATAGACGGTGTTTCAAAGCAAAGTGCGAATTACGTTTTAAAACTTAGGGGTTCAGATATCTCTGTGGGCTTAGGTACATTGATATTGCTTATTTTATTAATTATTTGATTTAAACGGTAGTTTCTTAAAATGTTTAAAAAAATGTCTACTTTGTTTTATATCAATTAACGACACACACATACAATTCAAACGAATTTCTTCAAAAAAAAAAACGGTACTTCTGTAAATGTGGATCCAGTTAGTTTTTCCAACAATGGTAACTTTTGTGTTACCAGGCGTTTTTCTGTAAGTAAACTAACGATATGAATAATAATAGGTTAAGTTTAACTGCCTCCTTTAACTTTTAAAGTTATTGCGGAAAGCAAGCTGGGTTTACGTAGTGCAGTTGCAGTTTATAAAAATGTTGCACAACATGAAATATTGCTTGGAATAACATAAGGGGAGCGGATAATACCATTTCCACTTATAACATTGTCGTTTAGACATTTTTAAGGTTCCGTAGCCAAATGGCAAAAAATGGAACCCTTATGGATTCGTCATGTCTGTCTGTCTGTCTGTCTGTCCGTCCGTATGTCACAGCCACTTTTTTCCGAAATTATAAGAACTATACTGTTGAAACTTGGTAAGTAGATGTATTCTGTAAACCGCATTAAGATTTTCACACAAAAATAGAAAAAAAAAACAATAAATTTTGGGGGTTCCCCATACTGAGAACTGAAACTCAAAAATTTTTTTTTCATCAAACTCATACGTGTGGGGTATCTATGGATAGGTCTTCAAAAATGATATTGAGGTTTCTAATATCATTTTTTTCTAAACTGAATAGTTTGCGCGAGAGACATTTCCAAAGTGGTAAAATGTGTGTCCCCCCCCTGTAACTTCTAAAATAAGAGAATTATAAAACAAAAAAAAAATATGATGTACCATTACCATGCAAACTTCCACCGAAAATTGGTTTGAACGAGATCTAGTAAGTAGTTTTTTTAATACGTCATAAATCGTAAACCGCAATTTACCTACAACGAACTACAAGAACTTTTATATTATGGTACTTGCTGCTACGGAACCCATCATGGGCGAGTCCGATTCGCACTTGGCCGCTTTTTATTCTTAAATAGATTCTTGTTGTCAGAGGATGGCAGGATCCATAAGTCCATAATTTCCTTTTTTAAGTTCCTTGGAAAACGGTGAAAATGGATGATACACAAAAAATATATGCAACATAAAATTATGCACCAGGATGGGTATTTTTTCTCTAGTTCAGTGACAAGCAACAGTTTTACACTTTTTCTTACCTTTATGCTGTCAGAAAAAATAAAAACAATAAAACGCTGAGTCATCAGAATGTAGTGCTTAACCAGCGAAAGAAAAAACAAAAATGAATCACAAAATGACAATTTACGAAGAAACAGAGTTAACGGGTGTCGAAATATATTGTTTAATATATAGGATGACTTTAAATTAGTTCTTGATACCAAAGGCTATGAATGTGCTCATTATAACAAACAACTTTCCCTAAGGAACCCATAATCAAATCGTAAAAAAAATTTTTGACTCTGTATACAATTCGATGAACTGGCCGGCCAAATTAGTATGAAGAGTCCAAATTTTTTTTTTGCGATTTGACTATGGTTTCTTTAGAGAAAGTTATTCGTTATCATGAGAACATACATAGCCTTTCGTATAAAGAACTAATTTAAATTCACCCTATATACCTAAGTATTTAAGCTTCAAATAGGTAATCAGAAGGCCTCAAATATAATTATGTATCATGTAGTTCGAAATGTTTTCAGAATATGTCACTTTGTCAGGTAATCTACCTTGAACCACGATGCGAAAAAGCAAAGTTGCAGAAAAATTATGGAATTTCATAGGAATGGTATTTCACATTTATTATGCCTGTAAAAGGATAAGGTGAGGGGTCAAAATTAACTACAAGGTTCATGAATGCAGATATCATTCGAACACAACGAAAGGACAGGTGAAGTTAAAAATTGAAGCTTTTGAATATTTTTTCTCGGTTCATTGCCAGCAGTTTCCAGCAAAGAGTTCCCATATTATAGTAAAGAGTTCGCATATGGGCAAACGCCTCTCGTACCCGAATACTTTGTTCCCGGGCAGCGTTCTACCTAGATAGTGCTCGTGGACGCTTTGTGCCATTTTAGTGCACTAAAAATGCATGAAGCAACGCTTGCTGGCTCAGTGCAGGCTTTCAACAAAAAATACATACTCTTCCAACGCCCCCGCTGGATTTGTGTAAATTTGATGCGCCATTCCTTTTTCGAACTGGCTGACGCGGTATTGTTTTTGTTTTTATAAGTATTGTATGTTGAACAGTTTTTAGAAACTTGACTCAAACATTCGAAATTCAATATCACAATTTCCCATTGCACTGGGGAATCTTGGTAAGCCCGCTTCCATGTTCGGCGTCGTTATCTGTTACCGTTTGATGAGATAACTAACGAATAAATAATGAATTATGATTTAAATAAGTTATCCAAATAGGTGATGGTAATGGTTTAATGGTGATTTATTATTATTTTTCACTGGGTATCTAATACAGGGTAAAACAATATATTATATAAAATAATACAACATCAAATATGTACTACATTACTTTTTTTTGTATAGTACCTACTAGACATGTACCGGGTAATGGATTTGCCGGGTACCCGGCTTCCGGGTACCCGGTGGTTTAATCGGCCGGGTAGCCGGGTACCCGGCAATGAAACACGTCACGATCATGTCTTAGATCATTACTTAGACTTTACCAGAGCTCCAAGGTATTATTATTATTTGGGGGTAAAGGGTATAGGACCAAAGGAGGACCCTATTGGATCACTGTGACCTGCGTAGATCTATTGTGATCACTGCCCCTGTTATATTATATCCTCAAGGCCAATAGTCCTAATGAACTGTAGGATGCACTTAGGGTCGAGTTCCCTAATGACCTCTGGAGTTACCATCGGTCCACCTAGAGATCGGTTTTTAGCTTGGGCGAGTGCCTCGCACTCGCAGAGTATATGAAGAGGAGTTTCCTCTTCCTCGAGGCAGAATCAGCACTCGTCGTATCTGCAAGCTTCATTTTATTAACGTGGTTATTAGGCTTTCAGTGGCCAGTTAGAGTTCTGACTAGAATCCTAAGTCCAGGCTTATGAAGTCGTAGTGTTCTAGACATGTATTCCCGCGAAAACCAGATATGAGCGCTTTCGAATGCTTTTGGCCTGGTGCACTAGCCCAAAGTGTTCTACTCTGTTCCTCAGCCCATTCCTGCAGCATTATTCTTCCGGAGCTCCAAGGGATGCAGATATAGGGTCCTTCTGAAATACCTGAAAAATGTTAACAGTAGCTTCTACTCATGAATCAGTATAACTTTCCCAATCAATCCATAAAAAGATTTTTGGACTCCCATACAAAATTGTCGGTTCAGTTGATCAATTAGTATTAGGACTCCAAAAATTTTTTACCAATTTAGTATAGGTTCCTGGGGGTAAGTTGTTCAGTTTCATGAGTAGAACCGTGGTCAAATTTTTTTCAGATATTTCATTACCCTATATGTATATTTAAGTGGTGGGCAGAAAATAGAGGTCACAATTCTATACTGCGTAACCTGGCGGCCCGCTACCTTTCCCCACCAAGTAGCTCAGTATACAGCGAGAGTCTTTTTGAAAGCAGGCAGAAAAAAGAAACCGACTAGATCCTGATCCAATTTAAAACCTCGTATTTTTACACCGTAACTTACCAACTATAAACCTACAATACTAAATAAGATGAAATATGAACGACAGTTACATAAATGTACCCATACTTTTAACTTCAAAATAACGTGTTGGCGAATAACCCGGCGCTATTACCCGGTACCCGGCCAGATCCTTAAAAAAGTGCCGGATCCGCCGGGTACCGGATCCAAACCGGGTACCCGGTACATGTCTAGTACCTACAAAGTACACTAGAGGGCTTCTGAAATCCCTTTAACGAAATTTTCTTTTGGATTTGAACGTTAATACAGTTTGTCGTGATAAATATTCACCTATATTTACATGTTTTACTACTGTGTTTGAAGCTTTTGTGGGGAAACTACGTGTAGAGGGTGTTTTTTTTTTACAATATGTTGGGTGCTACTCATAGAACTGAACAACTTTTTTCAAGAAACTTACACAATCGGATCAAAAAATAGTCGAATTTCCATACTAATTGTCAAAAACTGAACAGTCTTTTTGCAGACTACCCTATGTATCTGCTTTTTCTCTTTTTAAGTTCACATATGGTTAAACATGAGACACCAAATTTTTGTATGTAACATCTTCAAAACCATGTTTACATCAAATAAATATTTCAATTTTAATTTTTTGTTTTAATTTCATTTTTAGGTTTTGTAGTTTCACTATACAGGGTGTAACAAAAAGGTGTGATAATACTTCAAGGTGGGCTTTTACCCATCAAACTGAACAACTTTTGTTCTACAACTTTGTTTAAATCGCAAAATTTTTTTTTGGACTTTTCATACAAATCGATCAGCTGGCGAACCAAGTTTGTATGAAAAGTCCGAAAATTTCTTTGCGATTTCAACAAAGTTGTAGAACAAAAGTTGTTCAGTTTGATGGGTAAAAGCCCACCTTGTAGTATTATCACACCTTTCTGTTACACCCTGTATACTCTCAAGGAAAGTTGTTTAGTTTGACGGGAGCGTCTGCCATTTGCAGCTTTTTTAGTTATCCTGTATAATATGAATGTCACTATTGTTAGTCCACTGTGTCGAGTTTGGCTGTGCTTTTAAAGTTTATTGTGTTACAGTTATTGGTATTTGTTGTTAAAATATTTGGGGATATAGCTTAAAAATATACAGAATCTATTGCAGTTCTAGTTTTGATCCGTTTGAATTAAATTACATTTGAAAATTCACATAATGTTTTTTTTTTTATTATAAATATTACAATAACAGTTGTAATAATTGTAATAGATAAGACAAAAATATAAGTACATTTTTAAAGGCTTACTTTATTTATTCTTAATTTTGAAAAATGCCACATGGTCTATGTGGATGTTTTCTCTTAATCGGAAACGAAAAGCTTCGAATTTTTTTCCGAATTTCAATAGTATACAAAAATAAAATGTTTCTATTTTTTGCATTTTAGCAACCGAAATTTGACATATTTTATATTTGGTCTTCTGCCTTCACCCCTCTATAACGAACACCTAGATGCATTTTTTCCGCATGTTGGACCAGCATCCACGCGTGCACAATGCGGCTTAATGAATGCATTCCGTAGTCACATGTTAGGGCTGTGTCCCTAGGGCTTTGGTTCGCGGGGGCTAGATGTTTTCTATGTCTGTTCCCTCTTCTATTTATTTATTATGTCTATGTACGCTCTATTGTGTGAGCGAAATGTTATTTGGTATTGTTGAAATGTATGTTGGAATAGAGTTAAGTTTTGATTCTGCACTGTTTTGGTAATTTTGGTTGTCCGGTAATAATATTATACAGGAAATACGTAGTTTTTTTTGTGAAACTGAACAACTTCCTCAAGGAATCATTACTCAATTCCGCAAATTCACGGAGCTATAAAATTATACGGAATTTTAATAAAAATGTATGCAATAGCTACCTATTGCAGTTAGTAGTTTTAAATTATGATTTCTGACTGACGGATATTAAGGCTCGCGCCGACTTAGAATGAATTAGTAGTACAGACATGAAAAGAAAGGTATTAAAAAAATACGGTTAAATTGTAAGTAAAATTTTGTATAGAAACAAAACAAAGGCCCAACCCCCCCCCCCAATTCCCCCATCCCCCATCCCATTTCAAAGGTCGGCAACGCACTTGTGACTTCTCTGGTGTTGCGAGTGTCTATGGGCGGCGGTAATCGCTTACCATCAGGTGATCCGTCTGCTCGTTTGCCACCTATCACATAAAAAAAAAGAAAAATTTTGTTTCCAACCGGTTAAAAAGCAGTTTTCAACCGAAGTCTACGCGAGCAAAGTCGCAGGCGCACCACTAGAAGTAAATAAAGTCACAAGCTGGAGGTAGTTAAACGTAAAGGAAGGCTCAAAGTTAACAGCGGGATATGTTTATTATGGGGCTTATAACACGTTTCCCTGTTATGGTTTGGGGCCTGCCCTGTGTGTAAATGACACATTTTGATTAGGGACGCTACACACCGACCGTCGGTTGCGGACACTTTGTTGTTCGACGACAACTTAATAGAAAATCCTATTAACTTCACATCAATGTGAGATGTAAAAGGAACTATGGAAAGGAAATGTAACTATGTTTGGCTTAAATACGGCTAAAATGGCATTTGTTGTACGGTCAAACAGACATAAATGGAAACTGCCAGTCTAAGCTAAGACCAGATTTAAAGAAAACTTCACATAAAACAAGGTCAAAGATAAAAGTTCCTATGACAACTTCACTGCTGTCGGTTTCGATATTAGATTAACAAAGTTGTTTAAAATTATGACTGCTTCCCTGTAAAGTGTGTAAAATTTGGACACCGATTGATTCTTTGCCGAATCCTTATTTGTGCTTTACAAGTTTTTAGGCGCGTAAAAATTTGCTCCCGACAATATGTTATATCTGAGACTTTTTAGTTGGCTCTAAGACTTAAACAAGTCTGTAGTGTACAGCGTCCTTTAGGATGAGATCTCTTCACACAGTGAGATCGCCCGCGGCGTCCGCTAGATGAAAGACATATTGCCGCGGACGCGTGCTGATGACGTCATAATCGTCACACAAAGATTAGGTCGTGGGAAAATGGGAAGCTTTTTGATGTGATTTTCTTTTTTCGCAATGTATTTGACGCGTCAAGTTTTTGCTCGCAGAAAAATATGTGTTATCTTGTCCTTACGTAATTTTATAAGAAAAATTCCATGAACTTTCGATGGAATCCGGGAAGATTTTTTTAATGTTGACTTCGGATAAAACGTTATTTTTTCACCCAAAATCAATTTCCTTATTTCAAACAAAACGTGACTTACTTATCGTGAGTTTTATTCTTTTCAAAAAGTGTTCCTTTTTCAAACAAAATTTTCTTTTTGCAAACTTTTTACTTTTCTACCTCCATGTTTCGTTTTTAATGGAGTTCTCTGATACAAAGCTGCTTTTGCCATCTGCATTATATTTCATCTTTGCCCCTGGTCGTGTTTTAATTAAGTCCCGAGTCCAGTAAAGGCTGGGCTCGCTTTATTTGCCTCATAGTCATACCTACGGACGGTTGTATAGGATTTGTTTATACTTGCTTTGCTTTGATGATGGTACCGGACGATAATACTAGTAATTTGACGGATATCCGGCTAGGAAAGAACTTGTAAGGGTTAATATTACGATGCTTTCTTTTTGATTTACTCTACGGTGAATACAGGAAGTAGAAAAAAAAGGGATGGAAAGGAGGTAGAACTAACGAGTATATCAATCAATCAATCAGGAATATCAAACGGATCAGTTAATTTTATTGGTCAGTTGCATAAATATTAGTTTTTAAGGTATTTTACTATAGAAGGATCCAAGGTTATTTTTGGACCCCCCACCAAAACATCACAATGGCTTCTACTTATGAAACTGACCAACTTTCCCAAAATAATCAATGGTATTTTTTTTTAAAAATGGGCATCTCCATACAAAATAGGTCGATCACGTGATGAAATTAGTATGAAAGGCCCAAATTTTTTTTGCGAATTGACCATTGGTTACTTGGGGAAAGTTGTTCAGTTTCATGAGTAAAAGCCACTGTGAAGTTTTGGTGAGGGGTCCAAAAATAACCCTTGTACGCTACGCGAACTTCGTATACTTTTATTATTCAGATGTGCAGGTTTCCTCTTGATGTTTCCTCCGCCGTTTAAGTAATGGACCTGACAATTATTCTAACGTGCGTGATTATGTAGGCAAGTTCGAAAATTTATTGGTCTTTTGGTCAGGAATTTATACCCGGAGCTCTGGACAGGAGGACCAAATTCCTCTATGAAGCCACAGACGCTTACTTCCTTTAAATCTAGTTTTAATCTAAGAATTTTACTTTTTAGTTAAACGTAATATTTCAGTCAACAACAGCAAGAGTAATCGCTGGTCATCATTTATGTTACCAGATGTACCTGACACTCGATATTGTTCCCCTTAATGAACAATACAACACAGTTAAGGGGGTGCTCGCATCTCACGTGCGGCGCCCGTTACGCTCCTGACACCTGCATTGTGACAATTTGTCATTGTACACCAAAACCCCTAAATGTAGAATTATGCATGCATATTTGTAAGGACTGGCCATTTATAAAAAAGCGGCTCCAGTTTATTTACAGTTGTGAAATACAAGAATTACAAGAAATAATGCTAACAGTTGTGAGTTAGCATTATTTCTTGACTATGACATCGTTATATGTACCTTATGGTACCATTAAACTGAAATGTCTACTTATCACACTTATCATCACCATCAATCAGTTTGTATTAGTCCACTGTTGGACATAGGCCTCCAAGGCACACCACTTAAACCTATCTTCTGTCATGCGCATCCAACTGTCACTAGCAACTATTGCCAAATCAGCGCTCCACCTTGCCGGGGGGTGCCATACGCTACGCTTGCCCAAACGCAGTCTCCACTGTAGAACTAGCTTTTTCCAGCGGTTGTCAGTTCTCCAACAGATGTGTCTCCAGTGCCACTTCAGTGTGTTAATTCTTTGGGCTACTTATCACACTAAAATTAACTGAACAGCTTATATTCTACGATTTACTGAATTCGCAAAAAAGTAAGTCAACAAATAAGCTTATCGATTTGTCGCAAAAAAAATCGGTTTTAGCGACGACTTACAACAAAAAAATGCTCATGATGAGCAGTTGTTGTTAACAGGTCCTGCAAATTTTTTTAACAGCCTGTATTCATTTAAAAACTCAATCGACGTCACTTTCATACGCTCAGCTAATTCAAATAATTACAAACCACACCTAATTTTGAATTTTACAGTTAATAACAAATTAAAGTTCTCGCGCTCTATTCCTACGTTTCTCCAGTTTATTAAATTTGCAAATTACAAAATTATTGCAGGCATTTATTATAGAGGGGAACTCCGCACGAAAGATAGGGTTGGCTCATATCGATAGCTTCATTTCCGCGACTTATTTGCATCGGGACAAAAGCTCGACAGACTTAATTCAGTGACATCTACATATAAATGGGTGTAATTTCGCACTGTGACAACCCTGAGGCGAAGACAAATGTTTGTCACGGTTTCTAGGGTACCCAAGCATAGAAGAGATAATTACAGAAGGATCATTACAAATGTTTAAGCTAATATCATACCATATTGAATATGAATTACCAGAATGGATTCATACCTGTTTATTTTTCTACCAAGCATTATCTCGGCATTTGTGCTTTCTGATTTGAATATCTTCTCCACTATTAAGTTTTAATTCTTCACCATAAAACAGTTCGTATCATGTCCATCATCACCATATTTCTTCCTGTGCAAAGATCGATCAACAGTCATTGTTTTTTCAACATTTTCAATTTTCTGTTACAATAATAGTTTATATTACATTTTTATAGGTATTGAGTGGTCTTTCTGTAATCACTGTCCTATGGCTCAGGGTAGCCAGATACCTCATTGTCAAGGGATGATTTCGCAGTTTGGAACCTTGGTTTGTTTTATGTGCTAATTGAACTTTGAGGGGAGTTTTTTGGACTTTAGCACGTTGATTAAAGGGGGTCAATTTGAATAAATAAATATTAATCTTTTTAAGGTAGAGGTGAAATTTTTCTAGGGTGATTTTTAATCATTTGTGAAATGACTTGAATTTTTATTTCTTTTGAGATGATATGATTGAATTATTTTTCACAAAATTTAGTCTTTATAAGTAATGAAATTAGATAAAAAAATATTTTTTTGAAGTAGTGTACATTTTTGATGGTTATATTTAAAATCTACCTAATACGAAAATCCTACGACTTGGAACACATAAATCCACCGTTACGAAAAGTATTTGCGGAGTAAGAAAAACTGTAGGGTCCAAAATAAATATTTCTCTCATACACTTTCTCCAAAAAGATTTTAAATTCCATCGCATCTTAATTAAGGTAAAAATCCTGATTATGATTACGTATCTTTGAGATGTATGGTAAAAATTGAATATAACCCTGTATCAAGCAAACTAAGATAATCTGTTAATTAAAAGCGTTTTCCATTTCTTCCATATTATCTCGCAAGTCAATACAACCCCCTTAATACGGTGATTTCTTAAGCCTTAGTCGTAATACATCCTCGTATTCAAAGTACCGGCGTTGTGTGTAATGTACTGTCTTCGCTTAAGCGCAAACGTGAGCGAGAAATCCCTCTTTACCCTATCTACAGACAAATACTCAAAAATACCGTCTCAAGTTTTTTTTTTTGAAAAAACATTCAGTAGAATAATAAGAAGAAGTTTTGCTGTGGTTTGTAGGCATTTTGCGTTGAAATAATAAGTATGCATAGAACGTACAATAGTTCCAAACAATTTTCAAAAGTTTTGTAGTCGTTTTTGTATGATTTTATCTGTAAACGGATTAAGTATATCTATGTCTGTATCATCATCATCAGTCGAAAAACGTCCACTGTTGGACAATCGCCTCTTCCAAGGTTTTCCACACCGACCGGTCCGGCGCTGCCCGCGTCGGTATATATATATATATATTTAATTAACTGAAATTGATTTATTGTTATAGTCAGTATTTCAGTATTTTATGGTGAATATTTTCAAGTAGTTCCTTTCTTTTCATACTATAAAGATCGATTAAAAAAAATTGCCACACCGGCAAAAACTTTATGTATGTACTTAGTTTAATTTTCAATAAAAAAAACATAATTTGAAACTGTTTTTGTATGTTTTTAAATGTAGAAAACTAGGAATCAGTTTTTCTTGCACAAGATGCTTTTAAATTATTTGGAGTGTAGCTAAATTAATTCGTTTATTGATACTTGATTTTCTATTAAGCCATCACATTCAAAGCAATGAAAAGTATGTAAAAATAGACAGTCCATCTTTAAAAACTGATGTAATTTTTGAAGAAACTAACTCATACTTTTATCCCCTTCCAAATGCCCTGCACTCTTAAAAGGGGGATTACACAAACGCCTTCGACAATGCTCGCGCTTCTCGAAGCGAGCTCAGAACTTGTATCTCTTAAACTATTTGAGAATCACACAAAAGACGGGAATGCCCCGTTAATGCTATTGTCTATTCGGTTAATACGACAAAGTGACAACTGAGCACATAATACCACCACGTAGTAGTGATGTGTAATTATCGACAGTGTAAATATCCACAATTTACACTGTCGAGTTCTTATGGGAAGACGGCGAGTAGTTAAGTGGAACGAGTTCCGAGCTTAAGAGAAATTTATAAAATATCTTCTTAAAAAAAATAGTTTTCGGTTTGAGATTGATTACTACACCTTTAATTAGCATCATTCAAGCTTTGGGTTCACGACCATGTGCATGTTGTGCAATAAAGTGAGCAAAAATTATAATCAAAAGATCATTATCATTATTTTATGTTAAATCTGTATTATGCCTATTTTACATACAATAAATTATAAAATAAATAAATGATAGAAAAGTTGGTGTATAATTTTTTTATCCCAACATTTGTTGAATTTTCAAGTACTTTAGGAATGGTACACATAAGAAAATACAATATGTAAACAACATAGGACTCACCAATTGTGAATAAAAAAAATACACACACATAAAGTTATATGGCAGGTCGTATTATCGATAAAATATGGCCATTTTCCGACAACCTGCACCTACTACCAATGCTTTTAAAATGTCGATAATTCGCTGTTGATCAACACTACTACTTTCAGTTCGTACGAACGTAAATTCGTAGTTTCAAGTTTATAATGGGATCCCGCCATACGTATTTCCGTAGCGGAAATGATTTGGCAACATATTGTGACAGGGTTTCAATTGCATTCCGTAGCTCAAACATTTGCAATCTTGTTCCAATTGGACGTGTGTGTAAGTTGGGTTTAATTTCAACTAGGATCAGTTAGTTTCTATGAGGAAAGTCCGCGGATGCTAATTAGTTTACTTATTTATTACAAACATACACCTTGAGATCGGAAAATTTCACCTAATATAATGTAAAACGTATAAAATAAAAATTTTAGAGCCACAAATTCCTTTGCAGCTGATTTATTTGTTAAATTTAAAGCGTTTAGTGCTACTTGACCTTGGCCTTCATTCAATTAAATCTGACTTGTATCTAATCTGTAGTCGGGTACCCAAGTCTTGGGCAATATTTTTCCAGTGTATGTATGTATTATGTATGTCCGTTTCAATGTTACAGTCTGTTTTTATCATCATCATTCGCGATCGAATCAGAAATGAGGAAATACGTAGGAGAACCAAAGTAACCGACGTAGCACAAAAAATCGCTAAACTGAAGTGAAGTGGCAGTGGGCATCAGATGGCGCAGTGTAGGCAGACTTTCCACTCGGTGGACCGATGACCTGGTGAAGGTTGCGGGAAGCCGCTCAATGCGGGCAGCACGGGATCTTCCTTTGAAGAGACCTTTGTCCAGCAGTGGACGTCATTCGGCTGATGATGAAGGTGCATATTATGTAGTGTATTTTTTTGCTGAACTTTTTAAGGTAATTTGTACCATATATTTATTAAACATTCCCAAACAGACTTGACATAATATCAAAAAAGTTCCAACCTGAGTTTTTAAAGTTTTGTATTTCACAACTGGATGCGTCTCTCAAAATGAATGGGGTACACTTGCGTTAATGAGATACCGAGTCGGGACAACTGGCGCGTAATAACGACGATGGCAACCCAGCCAGGGTTGCCATTTGCGAAATTATAATTGCACTACGTGGTGCAGAGTTGAAAGTACACATAGACTAAAAAGATAGGATGGAATTTTTAATTTTAACACAGCAAGAAATATAATATTTTGACATTACATACGTTATGTAGAGAGAAGTTGATTCAGGGCACTCCAACGAACATTTGAGAGAGACTTTATTGTTTTCTATTATAACTCTACACAAACTTTATTTTTTTTCGTTTACTTAAAATGTGGTAGAACGTAAGCTGTCTACATTTGACAAATAATAGTTTGGATGTGTTCACATCCGCTATTAAAAAATCACCTTGTATATGGGTAATTCAGAGTCTTAAGATACTGCTTTTCAAAATTGGAGGTCGCTGAACATTTTTGTATAGGTAATCTTTAAATAAATCTTGTTTATTTCAAATACGGTAGAACATAAGCTGTCTACATTTGATCCAAATAATAGTTTGGATATGTTCACATCCGCTATTTATAAAAAAAACACCTTGGGTAATTCAGTGTCTTATTATTATGATAAGATGCTGCTTTTCAAAATTGGAGGATTTAAAGACCAGTTTTGACAGACGCGAAGCTCCCTTGTTTATTTAACCGATCGATAGGAAACCATCAACCCTTCCCATTGTCACTGCCCGGCGCTGAATTATAGATTTTCATGCCCCATTTTCATGGTTGATTCCTGATGATGGGGTCCAATTGAAAACCCTTTAATTTATACTAAGTTAGGGTCACCATAATTGCCTTTAATTACAGACTTTAGTTATTAGCATTAAACGTTTTCCAAGACATTGGATCGTCTGTGTCAGGACGCGGTTGTAATCAAATTCTGATGGCGAAGGTCAGTAAGTAAAGTCTAATAAAAAATAAGAACGAAAGAAGTTGGTTGTCGAAATTGAAATTGAAATTTTAATTCCAGAACTAGCATACAAAGTAACATCGAAAAGTCACTTCTTCTGGTAATACAGGGATAATACAGGGAATCCTAGTTTGGGGCCAGATGACAGTGTGTGATTTGTTATTGTTATCTGTTTTCGGATAGTCCTCATATAAGCCTAAAAAAAGAGGATTGCTGCTTCAATTCTTATTCCTTTCGTATAGATGATTTCGCCTAAAGTTAGTAACTCCTAAGGCGTTGATACAATTCTTCATCCATGGTCTCTGGATACCACTGAAGTATATAGAGCCCCGCCGCTGGTACAAACATTCACTTATTGAATGCCTTATTAGCTGAACGTTTCTATAATACGTTATGTTTATTTTACGGCAACCACATCAATAAATGCTAACCAAATACACTACAATTCAAAGATCAACCCCCCGTCATATTCAAATGCCGTAAAACAATAAAACTCTGTCCCCATGTTATTATAGAGGCACTCGTATAGAGGGTGGTGTAAATTCGGCTGCAAGGTCGCCCCGGGCAACGATGGTGCCGGATTATGCTAATGATATGAAAATCTGTGCCTTGTCGAGTTCCGCCACTGTTCGCTACAGCCTGTGTAAGGTGGATGAAGCTACGCTAGGTATTAGATCGGTTATTTGAATAGGTCCTCTGTCACTTTGACTTTGAGTGACTTTGTGCGTCTTTTGCCTTATATTGTGCACAGGTACTCTATAATAAGGGCTAAGTTTATGGGTAAGTGGTAGTAAATGATTTTCATATTAAAGAGAGTTACTTTTATGTTGCTGACAAGCGGCAAACACTAGATGCTGCTCATAGAACTGAATTTATTTCCCAAAACACGTATTGGAATATTTACTTCACTAACAAGTCCAGGATTTCTTCCTACCCCCTTTATGTATTCAGTCGATTAGCTGACCGGTTTTTTGATTATGGGATTTTTAAATTCTTCGGTCTTTGATAGTTAAGAAAAAGAGTTAAAAGAGAGAGCCTCTGTATATAATTGATTGATTGATTGAGACTTAAGAATATGTAATTAAACTATATGAAATATTAAGTCGATTAAAGAAGCTGATACAATGTAGATAGGCTTTCTATTCATGAAACTGGAGAACTTCCATGAAATCCATAAAAAAATATCTTTTTTTACTTGTTGACTATGGGTTTCTTGGAAAAGTTTGTGCTTTATCAGTAGTAAATTAAATAGTCTCAGAACCTGCAAAAAACACATGCATAATGTATTGTATATTTTTCGATTTTTCTATGGCTTTCTTTTAACAGAAGTGTACTTCAACATGAAATTTCAAACGGTGTTGCCATTTATGTTATGTGCAGATAAAAACCAAAAACTTCAAATCCCGCAATAATGAGGAAGGGGAAACTTCTAAAGAGTCAAACAAAGCCCTGATTTACGACTTGTTTGTTTTAAATCGAAAGTTTTTCATACGTGACGACTAACGAACGAGATATGGGGAAGGGAGGGAACAACGTTTTGGTACTATATACAGTTTTAGATATTTTATATAAGTAGGTACATTTTTTTAAATAAATTGTTTAAGTCTTTACAGATAATATGACTAATGCATAAAATGAATTTATTGATTGACAATTATAAATTGAAAAAATAAAATTAAATTAAAAGTATACACGTACGTATTATGTGGGCAGTACAGGATCGGTCGGTATGGAAATCCTTGGAGGAGGCCTTTGTCCAGCAGTGGACGTCTTTCGGCTGATGATGAATAGCTAGTACAAAAAGAATCAGTATTATATTATACAGGGTGTAACAGAAAGGTGTGATAATACTTCAAGGTTGGCTTTTACCCATCAAACTGAACAACTTTTGTTCTACAACTTTGTTGAAATTACAAAGAAATTTTCGGACTTTTCATACAAACTTGGTTCGCCAGCTGATCGATTTGTATGAAAAGTCCAAAAAAAAATTTGCGATTTGAACAAAGTTGTAGAACAAAAGTTGTTCAGTTTGATGGGTAAAAGTCAACCTTGAAGTATTATCACATCTTTCTGTTACACCCTGTATGCTTAAACTTGTCATGTTCACAGAGTTCGTTCTCTAAGATAAATTTCGCTTCGGACAAGATCCTTGCTGTACCGACATTGGTAAAATACTATTTTTTTATGAAGGAAATTTGAAATTGCACGTATTTTTTTTAAATATTCCAAGACTTCGAATCAATTTTTAATGTTTAGCGAATCATTATAATATTTTTAGTTTAATATTATCTGTATTAGTAGGTGCAAGTACATATTAATACCAACGATACACCCTGTGGTTTTAAATTACCTATTCTATTACTTTTGGCGTTCAAAACCAGGAATTCCTTTTGGTAATTCGCGCCTGGGTTATTCTCAACTTTGATGTCCCTTCGTCATCAAGAAATCACAGTTCGCGCCAATTTCAAATTCGAAAGGACGTAATTTAATTATAAACTTTTGCCTTTGTGACATTAGCTATGGGAGATGAAACTTTCGGGGCATTCCGCAGATAATTTAACAAAGCAAAGTTATAACGTTATTGGTATGGGGTTGTGTCTATGTTGTTTTGTGTGCTGTTGGACAAAGGCTCTTTAAGAATTCATTTTGAAGGGTTTTGGAGGGAAGGGTCAGGTTGTGACAGAACCGCTCTTGAAGAAAAATCAAAATCAGAATTTATTTTCTGTGTCGGCCAGGAGGAGATTTATTATATCTTATTCATTTCATTCTAGCTTTTGCCCGCGACTCCGCCCGTGCGGATATTAGGGTCCCCTACCTCAAAAGGGAAAAAGGAACCCATATAGGGTCGCTCGTGTGTCTGTATATCTGTCTGTTTAAACTAAGCCAGTTTTCTCCGAATCTACTGGATCGATTAAGTTGAAACTTAGTACACGTATATATTTCTGTGACCCAAACACGGCCGTGTAACTTTAATAAATAAATTTTGGATGTGGAGGTACACTCTTGAAGGGCAAGTAAAAAAAATAAAAATAAAGTTTTGCAAACTGTACCATGTAACATATCAAATAAAATGGCTTGTTATAAAGAACACAAATATATAAGTAGTTATAGGAACAAATAGCGTATTTTTGATGTACCCGGTGGCGTAATTTCCAAGAATATTTATATTATTTACAAAAAAAAAATGCCTATGCAATTATTTTCCTTAGTTCAAAATTTCCATTGCTCACAGTAAAAAATGAAAACTTCAAATCAAATCTTTTAATATTATTACTAACTAATCAATTAAGGTAATAAATAAATACGGAAGGAATAAATCTCTGATTTACGACTTGTTTGCTTTGGATCTAAAGTTTTTAATCTATAATAATTACGAGTAATTATTAGAAATATTATTTTATTAAACTTAGGAAAAATAATGTTAATTCACAGCCTAAATTCCTAAATTCTATGACCAAATTGTACTAAGACCACCTTATACAACATTTGATAAACGCTATCGAATTTATAATGAAGACATTAAGTCCCTTCGAGGTACCTAATATGAGAGAAATAAGTAATATTTATTGCCGAAACTGTGCCTGGTAATTATTTTGGGGAAAAGGGGGTGAATGTGCGGGGGGAGGGGATAACTCCCCCATTAGACGGAGGGAGCTATTAAATAGAATGTACAGTCGACGAATGAGTAAACTTTATTCCTGTAGTCTGGTGTAAAAGCAATTTTCCCATTTCTATTTTTAATTAGCAGTGTATTTCTCTGTTTATACCTACTTGAGATTTATCTGGGTATCTCACGCATATAGACGCTGGGATATTTGGTAATTGATTAAAGAAAGGAAGAAAGAACATTAGTTTATTCCATAAATACAAAAACTTTCAAAATACAATATTTTAATTAATATTGAATAATAATAATAATATCCGGGAAAAATCACACACGGTCATCTGACCCCAACTAGGATTCCCTGTACATACTATGGGAACCAGAGAATGATATACATACATATATAAATTTAAATACATACATATACAGATATAATACAGCCAGATATAGAGCAAACAAATATGCTCATCACAGAAATGTTTGCCCTGGGTGGGGGTCGAACCCACGACTCTCGGATCAGTAGTCAGGATCGCTAACCAATGAGCCACCGAGTCAGTCACTAAAATAAATTAACTAAAATAAATTTAAATGAAATAAAATAAACTAACATTAAGAGTATTAATAACTATGAGTTGCTAAATAGGTTCTCCGACTCAGCATAATACTGTGGTTTTGGGTTTGATATCCAAAAACCAACACAGCTTAAATTAAAATCCCAAACCACTTCTTCAGTAAACTGACGTTTTAAAATGGTCGCTTGGCAATTAATAATCAATCACATAGCCAATTGGAATCCATGACGGGCAGTTTCAAAAATAAAATGTCACACCTACAAAAGCTATTGGAAACGGTGGAATGGAACGCTATCTCTTCAGCCCACTGCAATATCCGCTATTGAGAGTATTTTTACACATTCCGACACCGACAAGATTGGAATAAAATGTTCAAATTATATCGACTGTTTCCGCTACAAAGGTCGTAACTCCAAAATGCATAGTTTTAGCAAAAGCCAAAAACCAAAAAAAATATTATATTTTTAACATTTTTTATTTTTAAAGTTATAAAAAGTTGGATCTAATGGTTGCTTCATTATTAAGACCTTTAAGAGTTTTTAACCGACTTCAAAAAAGGAGGAGGTTCTCAATTCGCCGGAATCTTTTTTTTTTTTTTTTAATGTATGTTCACCGATTACTCGAAGACGCCTGAACCGATTGGAAAAATTCTTTTCTCGTTTAAAAGGGTATACTTCACAGGTAGTCCCATATAAATTTTATCGAAATCGATTCAGCGGTTTTTGAGAAAATCAACAAAAACTGAAAAATTGGAGTTGTTGCGATTGAAGTCGGTTGTTTTTAACGTATTCATCGTGGTCAATTATTTAGTATGTATTTTTTAGTTTTTTGGCTATTGGCAAAACTATGCAAATACGACCTTTTTAGCGGAAACAGTCGATATGCATGTTTTATTCGCATTCAAGCCATAGACATAACTCCTCGTGTTAGAAATTTTCAAGTCGCTTATAAGGGCTCTGGTATGGCTTACCTGTCATCACATGATAGTAATCGGCCCCAACGGCTTAAAGTGCCTTAGAAAGCACGGAGACGGACGACATAGATTCCATTAACAATCAAACAAATTCAAGTTTTGACCGTGTATGTAGTCAGTTAACTTGCGTGATCAATGCAACCACGCAAGCTGCACTCAATCACGAGTCACGACTGCTTCCTAATAATTAATCTCGTCGACTGCAGACTGAATACAGTATTTTACAAAGATATATCGATACTTCTGGGCTCAAAGGGCTTATACGCCTAAGTTATATTTAGCGTATACGCCCTTTGAGCCCAGAAGTATCGATATCATGTAAATCTGTACGTCCTATCTGAAGGGCCTCACAGATTCAAACAACTAATTGATTCCTATGTGCCTATGTGAATGTTGGATATGCGATATGTGCTCTTTGATGTGCCGTATTGTAGTTTTGCAATGTTCAGAGTACACTGGCCCACAGAGATATCTGAACCCCTACTAAAGCTATTCGTGATACATGGTGTGTTACGGAGAGGTTCAGATATCTTTGTAGCTGTCTGTACCTCCCAAGTGGTAGATACTTGTATGTAAAGCGTGTAGGGTCCATTGTAGCTTTTATCTATCTTTTTATTATATAGCTTTTTTGTCTAGGTACAACTTAGGTAGCTGCCTGTCAGTCTATACGACCTAGGTACAACACTAACAATGGCACGTCTGTGATTCTTTGATCCAAACGGGAAACTTTTACTACTACAAACTTTAATACATTTGCTGCGTTAATAAATATTGGTACTTTTTTATTATTATTACCATCAATTGGTAAGCCCTTGGCATCATCTCACCTGATGGTAAGTGATGATGATGCCGAAGATGGAAGCGGGCTTACAAAGATTACCCAACGCAATGGGGAACTGGCTATCTTATCTACATGCCGGAAGACATCAATGCCGTTAACATACATTTAATCTCGTACAGTGGCAATGACAGTCCAAAAAGAGTATATACAGTCCAGACATCGGGCCTTTTCGATCTGACAGCTTTCGATGGTATATAAAGCATTATATCGTTGTAGATTAATGATGTAACATATATATTTTTACATAAATAAACTATTCATTAACTACCTCTTTTAAAAACACTGGTTTCGTCTCTGTATTCGTGAAACATCAAATTATTCAATTAAATCAACGCAGGTCGTTAGCTCCACTTCCTGGTAATCAGTCGGAAAAATCAATCGCTCTGAATGCTGCCCTAGTACCTAGTCATGGAGCTGAGTTCTGTTTATAGCAGAGAAAAAAAACTTTTCGCAAAAGAAATAGAATTAATTTAGATTTAACTTATTTATTTTAATGAAACTTTTTAAGGTTGGTTTGATCTGTGGTTCTCAAAATCCATACTATGGATTACACAAAAAATAATGAAATGAAAATTAATCTGTATTGGACGAGGCGCGCCCTAGGCTTCTTATATATAGCTTATTTTGAAAACGTTCATAAACTTTTGCTTCGTGACTGCCAGTGATATTTATCAAGCTATCATTTTTATAATTACAATTTTTTCCATTTTTTTTTTTATTGTTTTGAAAGAAGCTCAGAGCTTCTGGTCTACCTCTACCGCCGATAAAATTTAATAATATGCCTCCGGCATTATTGGCTATGGTTTTTCCATCATTCTAGTTGCTCCAGCGAAAATTTTGTTACTGTCTCTCTCATTTCCTGTTTGTTGAAAAGAGAGGGAACTTATTTTCTTTTTGGCCTGCATGAGACAGCTAATAGGAAGTCGTTATTGAAATAACTTCCCGTTTCGCATGACTATGTCGCTTGAGGTACATTTTTCAAACCTCGTTTCGTGTTCAATATGCAAATAACATACAATATGCGTTGGATTTTTCGTTCAAAAAGTCTTTATGTACATCTAATCGAACTTTTCCTATTTTGAAAACGTGTTACTGTTGCCTAAAATTACAGAAATTTTGACATCGAGGTGATGACGTATAAATGTTGAATTCAACGTATGAAGTATATTTATTTTATCTTTATCTTATGACGTCACTGTGTGACATTTATTAGCATGGTGGTTGTCAACTGTCAAACTGTTGTATTCATTGTCATAGGCAGCTTAGGTTCATACAGCTGAGCTGTTAAAACTATGACAGAGAAAAAAATATTCTCGAGAAAATGTAATTAAAAAAAAAAGGGAAATTCGGGTGTTTAGTTATTGCCTTTTCTCGTGAAATATGTACACGTAAAAATTGGGGAAAAAAATTATTAAATGTAAATTATAAGATTTAATTTTCTATGAAAAAGGAAAAACAAAGGTTAGAAACATGACTTATTAAAACTACATTATACCAGAGTTATCAGTTTGTTAAGCTTATATACAAACAACACAACTGAGGTTGTGAAATTGGTAAAAGTGTCTTTGTGTAAGGATTTTCGATCGTATCTCGGAAACTGTTCAATCAATTCTCTTTTGACGCTGACTACGAATATGCGCGTAGTGCCCGTAGCGCTTAGTAGCGCATTTTCGCTTCTTTGTATCGATACGAATACCAAAAAAGCGTCGGTGGCTAAGCGGTATTGACTTCGACCTCCTAACCAGAGGTCATGGATTCAAATCCTGGCCAGTGCACCAATGAGTTTTCGGAACTTACGTGCGTTTTCATATCGACTGCTTTAACGGCGAAGGAAAACATCGTGAGGAAACCTGCACATCTGATTTCTAGATGTGTATGATGGTCGCGTTGTACACGTCCGTAGGTGTAAATCTTAATGCCCTACACGTGACCGAGGGTGATGTTAAGTGCAACACTCGGCAACCGCCGTCTATACCTTGTGGATAGAACGGTTAAAAATGTGCCACACGATAAGAAGAAGAATCGATACGAAGAGCAGAAAACTTATGCGAATAAAGCGCATCGAAGTTGTTAGTATGCCTATGCAGGTGTTAAAAAAAATTGTTTGAAATTTTTAGGGGTTACTCAGAATCAAATATAGAATACAGGCAAAATATTGGGAAAACCGCTCTTAAATTTTTTTTCAGATTCCTATACTAAATCTGAATAGTGACAGTTGCCGCCAAACATAAATGTTAACAGCATTGATGTGTTACGGCATGTAGATAAGATAGCCAGTTCCCCATTGCGTGCGGGAATCTTGGTAAGCCCACTTCCATCTTCGGCATCATCATCACTTACCTAGGCTTAGGCGTTACCTTACTTAGGCTTATAAATAGCAACATTTTAATACTGTATTCACTTGACATTTCTTTTTTATTTTTATTTTATTTATTTAATATCTCGATTTAATTTAGAATTTAGTTGACATTTACTTTCTGATTACTTTAATATTTCAATTTCTAAACTGACTCAGAATTTATTGTTATTTTTTTTTTTTAATTATAAATAATTATTATTGTAATTTAATATTTAATGAATTTGCACGCTTGCCTCGAGCAGAATACTGTACTGGACGTTAATTTTATTTAAGATCGATGTATTGACATGTATTCTTGCAAATAAATGATTTCTATTCTATTCTATTTCTATTCTATTCTACCATCAGGTGAGATGATACCAAGGGCTTACCAATTGAGGGTAAAAAAAAAAACAAGAATTTGTACGGAAAAGTGAAAAAAAGTTGTAGATCGAATTTTCACAATATTTTTCCTGAATTCTATACTTTATTCAAACGCAGTTTTTTAACATCCTGTATAAGGCCTTAATGTGACATAGTTTCCTGTTTATTAAAAATACAACATTTAAAATATTGGTTAAATTTTTAACACTTTCGTGTAAAATTATGATACGCAGGCATTGCAACAAGTGTTACTATGTCAACATGAGTTAATGTAGCTCATTGACACGTCCCGAAAAAATTGGCAAAAGATTCCTAATTGTGCAATATATCATCCTCACAATTTCTCACCGTTGTAACCCAAATGAAGTATAAAATTGGAAAATGAACATCTCAGACTTCCCCCAACGGTCAATCACTTCAAAGGCGATGTTTTTGACAAGTCCTTTGTGTGCCGTGAATACTATTTTTCCCTCCCTTCCTGCCAGTATGCTTGTTCCATTAGCGTTGGTTCAGAGGACAGATATGGGTTTTTGCAGAAATGTGTTAACTTTTGAGAAAAATCTATTTTTTTACTTACCAAAGAGTATCAGGATTGCAACTTCAAATTACGCCACTTTCTTCGGTTCTGAACCAATTAATTTATTTTCTTTTATTTGAGAATCTTACAGCATCATTTATATTACATACACAAATAATAAGTACAGGACCATTAATAAACTGCCACATATTTAAAGTCAAAACAACAGATTACAGTAGTTACATACAGTGAGCATTGCGAATTGGTAAAAGACATTTTGAGTTTTGAATTTGAGTTAGCCAGTGCCCCATTGCGTTGCAGAATCTTGGTAAGGTCACTGCCATCTTTGACATCATAATCACTTACCATCAGAGGAGACGATGCCAACTGAGGGTTTTAAACAAACTCGGCTCGTGGTCGCATCGATCATGCAAGTTAACTGACTACAGACACGGCCATAATTTGGATGTGTGTGAGTGTTAATGGCATTTATGTCGACTATCTCACTAGATGGCAGTCTTTAAGCCATGTCAGAGGCCTTTACGTGCTTCTGACATTGGGGCTCGCCACTAGCCCAACAATCTCTATCAATTGGACTTGGCCCCATATGTGGAATGAGACCTGACCTTCCCTAGGTTTGGGAAGACACCCGAGCCCCAGCATTGTGGACGATAAGAAGTTGTTAACAAAATAAGTGAAAACCAGTTTTATTTTTCTAGAGTTTCAAAAATAACCGTGTATTGTGTAATCAACTGAAGCAGGTACTCGAAAGTACCGACAGAAAAGTGTGACGATGTTATTTATTTAATCTTACAAATGTTTGAAGTGCCCCTCACCTCATCCTCTTACAAAACAACGTTTGTTAGCTCTCACTCAAAGAAATTCAATTACATTTCGGTACTCGTTCGTGCGAAGGATTTTTTTCTCCACTGAAAATTTGCCGAGACATTTCGCTGCGAATGCCATTACATGCTAAATAATAAATTTGGAGGTGGCTTGGGGAAAAAAATATGAAAATTTTACACGGCACGTCTCACTGGTGTGGTCTTACTGGTGTGGCAGCCATGTTGGATTTTTCCGGCCAGGTGTGTGCAAAAAACAAAAGGTTTTCATTGAGTACGAAGTGTGAAAGCGACGTTTTTTGAAGTTTTCTCTTTTTTTTGAGGGAGAAGTAATTTTTCCATTTCCTATTTGGAACGGTACGCGAACGAAATTGGCTCGAGGTTGTATTGTTTTGTTGGGACGCTGTGTTTGAAGCTGGTTATAGATTTTCAGTTTTAGATTTTGATTAAAGTACGAAACTGCGAAAATTAAAGAACTTTTATATTACTTTTTTACACAATAAACAGTGTGCAGAGTTTCAATAAACGTTCAAAGACTTCAATTCACATTTGCGAAACTATCGCCTTTTGTGATCTGTGCTTTCGCATTATCTCACCTAATGGTATGTGTGATACCGACTTATCTTCATACTAGAACATCTGCGACATCTGCTTATCACAGGCTTACAGCACGCGGAGTGTGCGATTCATACCTTCTACAGATTGTTTATGCTTTGCTTCAGTCGTATGTCGTCGTTGTCACACCAGCCGCGCTGCCGCTATTTCTTGAGTGTTCGTGATTTGATTATACTGCACCATCATCATCAATCAAAAGCCATCCATTGCTAAGCAATGATCTCCCCCTAAGGTCTTACGCTGACCGCATCTAGCGGCTTCCCGCGACCTTCACCATCATCAGGTCATCAGTCCACGGAATGTTAAACTGCATAATATCTTTCAATTACATACATATAAATCATCTTGATTGCATTAACGGCGAAGGAAAATATCGTGAGGAAGCCTGCACATTTGATAATAAGACGGGTAGAAATATACGTCTATAGGAGTAACGTAAATGGGTGACGCCCAGTAGAACACAAAGCGACCGCCATCAGTCACTTGATAGTACGGTTAAAATTCAACTACTACACGATAAGAAGAAGAACTCTGTTAATAACAAATCTTTCACAGTTGTCATTTAAATTAATCTAATATTCACTTGGTTATAGATGTTTATGGTTCATGGCACTTAGAATGGTTTCAGATGCTGTGGATCGTTTCTGGGTCACCCTATGTCGTTATTGATGGGACAAGGTTCAGTGCTTGTACTGTGATTGATACGCCATCGTTAAAGGGTAATGCTTATGCGTCTGTGACATTTATAGGGATCACATTTTTAACGTGAGATAGCACGAGTGAAATATGATTGTTTACTGACAGATGTGTGTTGCGTGCTTATTGTTTGGTAGCTAAAACCGAATTTGTTGTTGTTTTTTTGCGTATTTGTGTTTGAAACCGCAAATACTCACTGTGATTAAGCGTATAAGCACAGTGTATTGATGATAATATCCTCCACGAAGTATCCGTCGACGGTGACACCGCGACACCTCGGCTCTACCTGGAGTGCGTACGAAGGTTTCTGGCGAATCCAAACTTGGTCTTCAATATTTTCATTATCTAGTTCCGACGTTCTGACGTTCCAGGTCGCTATTATTAGTATTTCAGTCGTTTGTTTACGTTTCTTTCGCCCGCATGGAATGATGACCGCGGGTAGCCACTGGGTCTTGGAAGAGTCGGACCATGTTGAGGCTACCTTTTCTAGGCCCTTCCCCGGGAAATTGGGGAAAGCAGAGCGAGCAGTATATTAAATAATATTACAGTATTTTGACTCGATGGCTCAGTCAACGTTAATGTGTATGTATATCAGTCTCTGGTTCCCATAATACAGGGGATGTGATTTGTCCCGGTTATTAATTACACAGTATGGACCTTGCCGGTCTCTGAAGCAGACCTCACCAACCGCTCTGGGTACGATCAGGTGACAGTCTGTACAGTCATCACTCATTTATCTCAATAGCTCCTACGTGTTAAAAATGGAAGTCAAAGTAAGTCAATTACTCGGTCGATTCGTATGGAGTATCCAAGGTGTGGTATAAGCAAGGAATATTGACTATTACCTTGGCTGTTACTGTGTAATGAAGCGATGATCCCCCTCCCCCCTCCAATGTTTTGTCACTCGCAGCAAAGAGTACGGGGGTACCGCCAGCTAGGTTTCATATCATAACAGATCCATAGATTATTTCATACAATTAATTCGCCCAGTTTGCATTTTTCGTTTCAATTCTTGTTCGTGTTTAGCCTGTTTTCCTTTTTACAGATTAAGCCGTTGCGCTAAAGCCACAAACACTTCATCAAGTGTGATTTAGTACTACCGCATAATATTGCTTAGAGCTAAAAGCAGTTATCTTTTACTATCACATCTGAAAGCTCACAAAGGCTTTCACCAAAACAATGTTACCCCTCCAAATTTAGTACACACTCAGCCTCCCTTGCGGTACATAACCGTAAGATATGACCATTATTATCATAATTAACGCCCAACACCGTTTTCCCTACGTTGGTAATCAAAGCCAGTTTCGTCGGACTTATGAATTTTTATTAAATTCGCCCTTAAAAAGGGTTTCCGTACCGTTTCCGTTTTTGGATTTAATTAATTTGGTATTTAATGTAATTTATAGCAGGCTTCTATAGTAGGCTCCAATTTTCGCGAAGGGTGTTTTTGAATTAGGAACCCGCTTTGGGGAAAATGAGATATAGGTACCTTTGTAGGTAAGAGGCGAGCATTAGTTCCGCTATTCGGACCTTCGTCAGAACTCTCTTTTTTCCTGTTTATCTTTGATCGTGGCGCTGGGAGAGGTTGTTGGACATTGAATATAATAGAATAGAAAATATTTCATTTGTAGCACCTTACAAGCACTTACAAAAATATATTTACGCTTATTTTTGTTTTGTTTTTTATTTTATTTGGGGAGCTTACAGCCTTATTTATAAAAATGAATACATAATTAATAACTACAAGCCAAGCCAATCTATAAGAATGTACAGAAATAACTTAACAAACAATCCATGTTACTAAAATGTTAAAAAGTTTGTTAATGAAATAAACATTTTTGTTTTATTTTTTATTTTTTTTGAAACAAGAACAAAAAAATGAGTTAGTATCTTACAGGGTTACAGGCTGACTGTAAATAAAAAGCCAAGGTCTCATTTATTTATCGTTAAAATAAAGTTATTTAGAATCCTTTCAAAATATGATATCAAAATCTTGTATTTCAAAAAATGCAGAATTTGTCTAAGATGATATAATAGTGGTATATTATTTTTTTACTATTATTATGTTTCTACTGCGGCAATTTTTGGTTACTCAACAAGTTTTAAAAAAACGTATTGAAAATAAAAATAAAAATATTTTAGGATACCTATTTTTAAATTCCACTTTCTATTTCGTAGCAAATATTAGCCAAGAAGTGTTAATTTTGTCTTCTTTTCTTCGCAGTTCTTATTTTTGTGTTTTTTTGTATGAATGTATATGTACAATTTATTATTCACCCACAATAAGACAAAAATATCTTCCTTTCTCCTGTTTACGCGCGCCATCTGTATTATTTATAAACGTTTATGGGTTTCTCGAATATGCACGATAGGAAAACGTAAACCCAATTTCGTATTTTATCTTTCTTTTAGTGATCCATAAAATTTTAGTTTGCACAAAACTGTTTAGTATTATTTTTTTATGATATTTATTTAGGAAATTTCTAGTGAAATTTCTTTATAAAGTTTTTCTACTTCTTCTAATGGAGTCAGTCGGCTGAATAATTCTTTGTGGCTCTAGCAAACATAAGAACAACAGAAGTTTAGTTTTATAGTTTTATTTTTTTTGTTTTTTCTATCTTTAATATCTGTTCTCTTTTCCCATATACTAATAATAACATTTAAAAAGTTACCACTCCCGACAGTAAAAGTCTAATAACTCTAAAACCAATGAACCGATTTTCAACAAACATTGCTCCGTTAAAAAAACAAACTCCCTTTCGACTGTATAAGGAATAATGGTTTACAGAAGGATTACGTGTTTATTCCTGAGTAAGTATTTAGTAATAATTATTCTTTAAAAGAAAAGGTACTATACAAAATTACAGATACAAAAAATAAGTTTTTTCTTAAGGTCTTATTTTCAAGGGAGCAGAGATTAAAAGGTTTGTAAAGTACAAAATATTAGATGCTTAAACGTATACCCAAGTTGGTTATTCTAGTCTAAGAGCTTATTTCGCGTCGCCTTACCCCACATTATCATATAAATGCGGAGTGACGCAAAAATATGGCACCGGGTGAAAGCAGTCTCACCTGGCAGTGTGATTTTCAGGTGCTACTGGTCGAATTTTAGTAGCGAGTAGTAGATAACAATTGAGATTCCTCAATGCAGCCTTAAAATATAAACCGAGTAAGCTGCGACCTCTCTAGCGTAGTAGTTAGTGCATTCCTTCACGCTTAGGAGATGGGTTTGATTCCCGGCGCAGTGCAGTTTAGTTCCCAACTAGCAAAGTAGTGACCAAATAGTTGTTATAAGGGTGATATAAAAGCAACGCAGTGGCTTGCGTCACGTCACTTACTCTGAAATATCACCGATATATCACCAAATAGTGATAAGCGTTGCTAAAATACAACCCTTATATCACAAAATGGTGTTAAAAATAAAAACCTTTCTATCACTGATATATCACCACTTCTGCTAGTTGGGTTGGTAGTAGGATAATGTGCTTGGTTGACTTTCTTCACCTTTTTATTACATCTAAGTCTTGCTGCTAATCAGAATTGTCGACGGTACTAATGTATTACGGTATGGAGATATGATAGCCAGTTTCTGTTGGCCTATCTTGATAAGTCTGCTGCCATCTTCAGCATTATCATCACCATGATGTACTCCCCAATTATGGAAAATGCTACTTACTGTCCGTTACATTGTTGCTTCTAAACAAACTTGACTTCAGCAGACTTCTAATCTTTTTACATGTATTTGAAAATTTTCTCTGATACTCTCGAGTAGTGATACACCAAAATGACATACTCACTGTCTCTTCGTAAATACGTGATCTAAATACCTTTGATATACATAGTAAGCTGAAGTAGAAAGTGATCTGGAGAATAACAAGTTAAACAAACAAGTTATTAAGGCTTTCACTAATCAGCATTCAGCTATATTAATATTTTAACTTACGAGTATTTAGTAACATACCGCTAATGAAGTATTTGTTTGATTTGAGATGATGTGGTTTTAATGAAAGTAATTTGTTTAAGTGATAATATTTCGCTTTTGACAAAATAAAAGCCTAACTTTTATATTTCAGTGCTATTATTTTTAACTAATAAAGCGTCTTTCAAAAGGCTTTTATTTATTTACTACACTTATTATTTCTTTTGTCGAATAATATATCATAGAAAAATGTAACGAAACTTTAAATTTACCATCTGCAGTAGTACAAGTGGAATTCCAAGCCACTGAACCGATGGGACTTGATTTTATGTTAAAAAATCACAACCAAATCGGTCCAGGTGTTTGAGAGCTGCGATGCCACAGATAGATATACAGACACACACTCATAAAATATAAACTTATAACATCCCTCTTATGTGTCGTCGAAGATTAAAGACGAAATGTCTTAAATGATACGAAGATGCGGCACTCATGGAAATATTCAACGTAATACCGAAAATATTGAAACCCAGTGTCTATAATTTGAGAATCATAAACCAAGCATTAGGTATTCGTTTAGCTACAAATGCTTTGCTTAGTAAAATAACAAGAACGTTTCACTCTAATCCATTCTGAAGTTTCCGAAAAGATTATGAACATACATACTTTACTCAACGACCGAATATGGAAGCGACTTTTTTGATTTCGCTTGATAAAAGAAACAATATCCTAAAAGCGAAAAATAAGGTATGTGATGAAAAAACACAGTAATAATAACAACAACGCTAGGAATAACGGTTATAGAAAAAGTACAAATTAAAAATTACAGTGTTCATCTCCATGAATTTAATCTTATTTCTGAATCAACTTTCCGCAATTCCAATATAGAATTTGCAAAGGCGTTTCACCTGATTGTATTGTCAGCCATCTTGGATTTCACTCTCACGGGACGCGATGAAAAAGCTGTGGGGAGGATTTTGTTATTGGAGCAAATGAATGTTTCATCAGTCGATTTGGCGAAAATGTTATGGCACCTATTCTTGCAGGTGACTTTAACTAAAGTCTAAAGTCTCTAACTAGAGACATTACATAAAATTACAATTTGTTAGTATTTATGAAGAAAATGTCGCTATATGATATTGTGCGATATCATAATTGTTTACCATTTCAGCTAAAATACGCTCGATGTTAAGTGCAACACTCGGCAACGGCCGTCTATACCTTGTGGATAGAACGGTTAAATATGCCACACGATAAGAAGAAGCTAAAATATATCATAAAAGATGATGATGTGATATTAGGCATTATATGAATTTAAATTTTTAAATTACTGTTAAAACTGAATACCTTTTGTACAAAGCTTTAGTTTTGACTAAATGTGTATGGAAAGAGCAAAAAGGGGTTTTCGCTAATGGACTACGAGAATTTTTGTGATAAGTTGTTCTATTTTATGAGTTAGAACAGTTGTAATCAAATATTAAGGAACAATATCTCTAAAATACGCTGACTTGCCTCTGATATTCATAATAATCAATATTCCCAAGGTTCTTGTAATGTAATGTGTTCATTAATATTCCGAAGGTTCTTGTAATGTATTGCACCGAGTATGTTAAAGCTGCTTCTTACTTTGTGGCTCCTAGTTATAAATTGAACCCCCTTATATCATAAAATACACACGCACATCAAAAGAGTAAATACAACTCATCACACACACTGAAAGTCTACTAAACCTCACCAAATACAAAACCCACATAAACCTTTTCTCATTCGGGATCAATTGTTTCATATTTCGGCCGATAAAAATATCTTTACCTATCCACAGAGGGATTAGCGCTGGATAGTTTCGGGTTGGGAAAATTGCAAGGGGGTTGGAGGGGCTCCGGGCCCCCTGGGGGGCCCTGGGCGGGGCCCTAATGGTATTTATAATGTCGGGAGCAGGATTACCCGTCTACGTGAGATTCGCTGCCGCACAGTGATATTTTTGTAGTTGTCGTTCTGGGTAAAGTGTGTTTAAGTTTGAGGTATTTTTATCCACTATCATGAAGTAATTTTACCTAATGATTAGATAGATTATTTCGTATTTTTCGTTTGAAAGTAAGAGTTTAACATGATAAAAAAATATTAAGGAAATGAAGAAATTTTGTGAAATGAAATAAATAAACAAAACTTACATCAGTTCTGAATTTTACGTGCAGGTGAGTAGGTACTAATAATGTGAATTTAATACGAACCAAACGATGCGGTATAATGGTTATAATGAGCTTTTGGAAAATCGTGAAACATGGAGATAACATAATTTGTTTGGCATTCTGCTAAGTGAAGAAAAAGCGATAATTTGAAATTCGTATCCTATTAGCGTTATGGCATGATGCAGCTATTTAAAACTCTGCGTACTTGGCATGATACGTATGGGACTGTTGCTTACTGGCGTTTGGTATTACGGTGTTAGAAGACTTGTTTTGGCCTAAAATATACCTCGTGTGATTTTTAGATTTGGATAAAACACGTACATCTACACATAATACATACACTTGTAAGAGGACTTTGTATTAGGTAGTATTAAAAGATTCAATAAGGATTTTTTTTACTTGAAATTCAATACATTATTTTCAACTGTTTTTTCGATTGTGATCTACAAAGCTAGAAAAATAATAACAAGAACTAAAAGACAATCAGGCTGCATAAACTATATCTTTTGCCAGTCGGTAAAGATGAATTTCACACAGCAAACAATG
Organism: Coleophora deauratella; assembly: GCA_958295455.1. Lineage (NCBI taxonomy): Eukaryota > Metazoa > Arthropoda > Insecta > Lepidoptera > Coleophoridae > Coleophora > Coleophora deauratella. Next base: position 2,438,309 of record OY282403.1, on the reverse strand, counting down.
TGAAATCCATCTTTTTGAATACGTACCCAATCAAATCAGCTTCTATATAGTCCTAACATTGAACAACTTTCTCTAAGTAAGCAGTTCAATCGGAGCACATTTTTTTGGAGTTTCCATACAAAAATGGCAACTCAGCTCATTGATTTATATGACGAATCCAATTTTTTTTGCCCCGATTGAATTGGTTCCTTAGAGAAAGTTATTCAGTTTCATGTCCAGAAACCACAGTTAAAAGGTCCGCGTTTTTAATTTCACCGTATAATACAGCCGGAAAATATTACTTTCCGCTGGGAGGAAGAAGGGTAAAAAATTCCTATAATAACTATATTCATATAATAACTTTATTTCAGAAATTCATCCATACATTGTGTTAGTAAAAATAACAATAATTACTATGAGTAACTATGAGTTTCAGATTTGAGTAGTAGAGCTACCGTTTGAAAATATGCTCGTGCAAAATTACGGTTGAAAACTATCGGGTGCAATTTAAATCGGAGCTCAAAGTTTTAAATTGAGTTACACTTTGTATTTTGGACACGTAGAGTTTTAGAGCGGTCCCCGATTCTGTTTTGTGTTTTTGCACTATTAATTTCGTGTAAATAAGGAAACGAAGACATTTTTTTAATAAAAAAAAAACAATAGGTGATATAATACTTTTTTTGTGATTTTTTACACTTTACAGATACATACTTGCATTTAATTACATTTTGCTACGTCGAATTCTTTAAATATAGCCTTTTCATTGTTTTTGACACACATACACACGTATACATGCAAACACATACGCACACGCACACGCACACACACAGACACAGACACGCAAATAACATAAAATTATTGTAACATAAAAAAAATATTTTGCCTTATAAAATTATAAACATAATTAAATACGTACCTGTACGTACGTACGTTCGATGTTAAAGTGTGTTTAGTGTTAATCTTTAGTCTTCTAAAATCTCTTGTTGTATGTCCGTCTATAAAACTATAAATAGACCCCCTTAATCCTCATTTAAACCTGTGATGATCCTTACGAGTCCTCTTCACCTCGTGACCCTACCGATCCTCACGTGCTCTTTCACTGCTAAAACCCATTCATTAAAACTTACAACAATGCGGTAGATAAGAGATATTTCAATAAGCTCGCCTATTCGACCCAAGCTACAACTTGGCTAATATTTTACAAGTGCGAATAGAGTAGAGAATGCGAGCCTAACACAGCCTGTAATGTTTAGTCGACTTTGGACTTAAGTGCGTAGATAAGTCGTAATTTAAATTTAGTTATTAAATCCTTTGAGTTTTAGCGTAAAATGTGATATTTTGGTTTTGTTATTTAGGTAGAAAGAATGGAGTCTTTTTGGTTAACAAATTAAAGTGGAACGTTTTCAAAGTTGAATTGAGAGCTGGAGCAATAACTTTACATAGTTTTTAATTAAAAATAACAAAAATACTGCATCTGAAACGGTTTTTTATAGGTATATTTTTTATTTTTAATTGGTAAGACCTTGGCATTATGTCACTCATATTTATCTTTTTTTTTTCATAAATCTGGGAGCATCTGGAAGTGAATTTTCAACATTTTTTTACAAATTTAAGTATTTTTATTACACTGAAAAGCAAAAGAAAGGTAATAAATAACTGCTGCACTCCTCAAAATAGCTTGTTAAAAAAACTTTGTATTTAATTAGTAATAAAAACTTCTTGTGTAGTTGGGGAGTTATTTTAATTTTTGTAATCGATCCTTTATTTTTGCTTGCTTAATTAAGAGGTTTACAACAATATGTCTCTTCTTAATAGGTAATCTGAATCCTTCTGAATATTACATTAGGTTATATGTGTGTTTGCTCGCAGGGATCCCTATTTCAATTAAAGGTACAGTAAGACTAAGCGTTTGGTTCACATAGTCGTGTGCCTTAAACCTAAATATAACCTAAACTTATTTTAAATATTAATTTGTATGAAAATTCGTAAGAGCCCTTGAGTAAAATTGATCAGTGTCTTAAGTAGCATCAAGCATTTACTTCTTTCAGTCTTGTGAAAAGTCGTCCTGTATAAAATAGAGTAATTATTTACCCAAGTTATTTAATGAAAAAATTAATTCCTAATCCCCACTGCATATACAGGATGTAACAGAAGTGTGTGACAATACTTCAAGGTTGGCTTTTACCCATCAAACTGAACAACTTTTGTTCTACAACTATGTTGAAATCGCAAAAATTTTTTTGGACTTTTCATACAAATCGATCAGCTGGCGAACCAAGTTTGTATGAAAAGTCCAAAAAATTTTTTGCGATTTCAACAAAGTTGTAGAACAAAAGTTGTTCAGTTTGATGGGTAAAAGCCAGCCTTGAAGTATTGTCACACACTTCTGTTACACCCTGTATAAGGTGCTACTTTATTAGTGCCCGATATTTTAGTAAGTGCTCCTACTCCTGATTCTGATCAACTTTCCCCAAGAAACCCATAGTCAAATCGCAAAAAAAATGTTGTGTTCTTCATACTAATTTGGCCGCTCGGCTGATCGATTTGTATGAAGACTCCAAAAATTTTTTTCGATTTGACTATGGGTTTCTTGGGAAAAGTTGATCAGAATCAGGAGTAGAAGCACTGACTAAAATATCGGGCACTAATAAAGCAGCACCTTATATAAATTGGCTTATGTGAATCTTGAGATCACTACAAATCTAATCAAGCCTCTCAGGCTACCTCTAATGGGTAAAATTTTATTTATATTTATTATATAACATTCCGTTTTCTTTCTACTGCATGTAGCCAAAATGGTTTTCACTTGGCTTGGGCGGTCGGCTTAAACATAAAGTAACTCTTTGTCCGACTGTACTTACCTATACCTATTTACCGCTGTAAGCCCTCCGAAGATCTTAAGATTGAACTACCCTGATTGAAACTCGGAATTGAATTTGTTAGTTCGCAGTTGCGGTTTCTCCAATTAATTACATTGGAAAGTTCCTTTTAAATCCACTTAGAGTTTATCGTTAATTTGTATAAGAAAATGGGTTCCGATAAATTCCTTAAAAGGGGCGGCGTTTTTAATTAAGCCTTTATAATCTTTATTAGAAAGGTTATTTTAATTAATTAAAGTGTTCTGTGCTAAGTTTTGGGTTAAAAAAAAAACTTTAATCTCTGCATGCTTAATTTAATAAACCTTTATGATAAATTGTATACTCTCAGATCATTACGGTTTATTAAATTTCTCATATAGTTAAAGATAGTAACTTAGAGTCAAAGTCTGGTGGTATTGCTATTTCAATATTATACGATTTATATTCCTAAGTATTTATAATTTTTACCCATATTACTTTTTTCAATAAATTGCTTTAGTACATAAATATTGGCTCCTACACCTATTTTGTTACACCTTGTATAGTGGTGTCTGTGCCTTGGGTAACGCCAAAGATTAATCTTATAAAATCATATATTAAATATACCAATAGAAATTAACGTGAAAGTCCTTTAAAATTTCCATGCCCAGTCGATTTCAATTCAAAATGTACTAGAAGTACCTAATTACAAAAAGTGTAAGAACAAGTTGTTCAAAATCAATGAACAGTATACAAAACGAGGTTTCCTTAACAATAGAGACGAAATTGTAAGTTTGTAGACGTGATCGTTGGAGAACAGCTGCGGTCCGCCATCCCTAGATGATTAATTTAACCAACTACCTAGGGGTTAAGAAGCAAAATGTCCGTTGTTCAGAATGTTATATAAGCCATGTCGGAGACCTTATTAAAATTAAAATTTTTGACACTGGCGTTGGCCACTAGCCCCATAACCTCCACCAATCCGGACTTGGCCCCCGTGTGTGGTGTATGGCTTAACCTTCCCGAGGTATGGGAAGAGACCCGTGCCCCTGCAGTGGGGACGATATGGATTGTTAACGTTATAAAAGCGCAAAACGCTCACTTCAAATAAGTTATGAGTTGTCTCGCGAAGATGGACCAAATAAAGTATCTATTTTGTTTAATTAGGAGATTGCTTAAAACTAGAGATTAATGTGTACTATGTTTTCAATTGCCTTAGTTGCCAAAGTTAATTGGTACTTAATTAGATAAAAATATATCAAAATTTGTATTGACATGAGGTTTTGATTATATTTTGCTATATTTTAGTCAAAAAACAATTAAATAATGTAACTAACTAATTTATCAAAGGAACGGGCTGCTTTAAATGTATCCTGTGACTACGAGTATCTAAATAATTTAATTATATGTTACTATCTTAATGCATTAAACTAAACAAACAAAAACAATTAAATAAACTTACACGCGTCTGAAAACAGTAAATATCCTCCTTCTAGAAAAGTCGGGTAGAACAATATTTTGTACAATTTATACATATTAGGAAATAGACTTTGTGCTAATCAGACTATCTGCAACAATACGCGTAGAACCATTTTCACTTCCAATAAAACAAACATTAAATCAAAGGTATTAGGAGTGGTATTACAATGTCAGAACGCAATGGCTATGAAATATTTGACAGTTGTTTATCCATTTGTAATACCATTCTTTTGACATTATGAAATTTCCATTCCTTTTGATACTAATCAGTTAAAGGAAGGAAAATGTTACATTTCTTTCGACTTAAAAGAGACTCGTTACCTTAACAATACTCAAAAGGATTGAGTTTGACATATCAACTGTAGTCTTCGCCGAATAAGCAATAGAAGAGAAGCAAAGACATAAATGACAATTTTCCTTTCTGGTAAACATTTTCTTGAAAAAAGAAAGATAAAAGGCGATATAAATCCCTACGTTTAAACCAAGTCCGTAAGAGCATTTGTACTGAAACAAAATTTCGTTTGATCGGCGAAATTCGGCTGCATCAATCGGTTTAGACAGAGCGCTGACTGTTAGGTGGATGCTGGGTCAAAGATTAAAATGAAACCGGAACAGTTGCTTTCCTGCCTACGAAGATTAGGGCATTGACCTTTGACATTTCTTTATTTCTTGCAAAAACAAGAAAAAATTGATATTTTACAGGTAAGTTGTACTGAGAACCAGCAGTGGGTATGCCGTGTGTTGTTAGTCGTAAGGGGAAAAGCGTTTGCTTTTTAGTGAGGTTTTTTGCACGAGATTTAGTGTTAATTTAGTGTTATATTAGAGGTGGTATTCTGTTATGTTAAGGGTGTTTGAAAATAATTTAAGTTTTTCTACTTCCTTAGGAATTACCTGGTAAGTGATTGTACGTGCTGATTGCAGATACTAAATGACAATATTCGGCCACTGCTGCTATCTGTTTTTTATAGCTTTTCTCTGCCTATATACCAACTCTTTTCAACCGACTTCAAAAAAAGGAGGAGGTTCTCAATTCGTCGGAATCTTTTTTGTTTTATGTATGTTCACCGATTACTCGAAGACGCCTGAACCGATTTCGAAAATTCTTTTTTTGTTTAAAAGAGTATACTTCACAGGTGGTCCCATATAAATTTTATCGAAATCGATTCAGCGGTTTTGGAGAAAATCAACAAAAACATAGCAAAATTTGAGTTGTTGCGATTGAAGTCGGTTGTTTTTAACGTATTCAGCGTGGTCATTATCTTAAATATCTTTGTTCGCTTGCTTATGAGTACTTAACGTTACCTTATTGCACAACTGCATCTGTGGATACTGTCCCTTGCACGACTGCACATTAGTGAATACCTTACTATAAAGTAGCTAGGGCAGGCGCTGGTGGTGGCGATGGTCTTAAACACTTGGGAATATTTAAAGTCAGACAAATTCTGAAAATGTTTACATTCAACATATCAACTATAAAAATTACATTGACATCTTCCTTTTTCTTTTCTTTCATCTACTCGCCAACACCTAATGTCTCTTCCACGTATTACTGTCTCTCGCATGACTACATCTGTGGGTACTGTCTCTTCTACGTCACACATACTCTTTGCCGGCGTGCGGGCCGGCCGAGGGAGGGGCGCCATACCTGCGCGGGCTCGCGGGGGCGCTGTATTGATTATTCGGGGGGCGTTCACTTTCGCCACTGTTTTAATGTGAGCTATGAAATGTTTTTATTGGCAACTTGGCAGCCTCCGAGGCGAACTGTATAAACAGAAGAATAAATGCAGAAAACCGTCCTTAATGCTCGATTATTCATTTTTTTTTCGTTTCGGTTGTTTGTCGATGCTTTTTCTCTTTGCTGCTCCTTTTTGCTGTTTAACATCTTTTTTTTCCTTTAATAGCTCATCCTGACAATAGTCATCAGTGGTTTTGTTTCAAGTTTATTTCAAGAAATAAATGAATTTCTGTATGAATTTTAATATTAGATTTCTTTGGGAAACGTAGCTTTCTATATAAGTTTGTTAACTCTGTTAAGGCTTATTTACTGATTACCTTCTAATTATTTCTTTTAATACAACTTTTCGACTACACTTTTGTATTAATTAGATATTTAATTAATAATAAATACATAAAATCTCGGAAAAACACTCGGTATGATCATTTGGCCCCAAACTAGGGTTCCCTGTACCTACAGAAGCGGTGGGGTGTAACTGAGTGCGGCTTGCGTGGTTGTCTTGATCGCGCAGGTTAACTGACTACAGATACGGTCATTACCAGGATGGGTTTGACTGCTAGTGGCTCTTATCTTGACCGTTTCCGTGATTCGCAAGGCACGTTAAGCTGTTGGTGCCGGTTGTTATCATAAGTCGGCAGTCGTTAATTCATGTCGGAGACCTTCTAGGCGGCTTTAAAACTTCTGAACCTGGGGTTGGTTACTACCCCCACAACCTCCACCAATCCGGACTAGGCCCCAGTGTGTGGAGTATACCCTGACAGAAGATCCATGGGGATATGGATTGTTAACTGTTTGAACCAGACGCTGGCATCATATTATAGGTATATAGGTATACACACAGCAAGTAAACCAGTTAGTCTCAAAAATATTTGATCAAACCCACGACCTTTGGCGCAGCAGTCGAGGCCACTAACCACTACACCAATAATTTACTCAATTATTCTATTAAAGCCTTCTCATTAAGCCTGATTGAACAAAATCTTCTAAGTGGTTAATGTAATTATCAAGTCGCTCATCTAAATTTACAGTCGCATTTAAAAGTTTCACGAAATTGTTGGAAAATTAAATTTAAGGGTTGGATCCGAAGTTCAAGCTTAAAAATTTGGGAAAATCAAGAAATTACGACAGTTTTTTGGAGAAAATCTGATGATTTGTTTAAATAGTTTTACGAAAGCGGTTATCAAGATTGATTTTTAATATGAAAGTTTTCTTAGAATACTTCTCCTTTTCTCCTAAGCTTTTCGTTGAAAAATGCTTTCATTAGAATTTTAGTTGACAGTAATCATATAATTGGATTTCTGAAGGTAATCTTTCTTAATATGCCCAAGGTATAACAATTCGTGGATACAAACACGAAGAATTTATTTACTCTCTGTGTAGACTAGTTTTGTTACATATCCGTAAATTCAGTTTTCGTTGTTGTTAATACGTAAAGTAATGATACTTCCTTTTCTATGTCTGTGAGTTCTTGTAAATTACATTCAATACTGGCTAGTTTTTAGCACACTTGATCTAAGGACAAAGTATATCGAGGGTTCACGGGCGACTTGTATTAAGCGACATTTTTAGAAATGTTCAGGAGACTGATTTAAAAAAATATTTCTTAGAAAAATAATCATTAAAACTTCTTAGTATTATATAGATTCTCGATATTCTTAATATTTTAAATATTATTCAGAAGTTATTTTTTGTGAGGTATTTTGTAAGAAATAAATTTTTAAAGTAGAGGTTACCTGTGTTTTCAAAAATGTCGCTTAATACAAGTCGCCCGTGAACCCTCGATATATAAAATTAATTATATCGAATAACGAAATAGGGATAATCTCAAAATCGAATTTTCACATCTTACTGTCCTGCACTAAATGGCTCTGTCAATTTCCGTTTTTCGTAAGCAAGCCAGCTTATCTTTATACGTTATTTAGCCGATTTATACCTACCATTTCCTATAAGATATACAGGGTGTAACAGAAAGGTGTAACAATACTTCAAGGTTGGCTTTTTTTACCCATCAAACTGAACAACTTTTGTTCTACAACTTTGTTCAAATCGCAATTTTTTTTGGACTTTTCATACAAATCGATCAGCTGGCGAACTAAGTTTGTATGAATGGTCCAAAAAAATTTTTTTGCGATTACAACAAAGTTGTTTAGTTTGATGGGTAAAAGCCAACCTTGAAGTATTGTCACACATTTCTGTTACACCCTGTATATTGAATGTGAACAATATACGCTTCTAGATGAATCTCACGGTAATGTTAATATCCGTTTTGGTAATAACTTTGTCGCTTCCATCTACCTCTCATCTTACGTTGAATGTCCTAAGATAAGTCTGTTTTGCGATTCGAATTTGAGGAGATAAAAATATTTTTACAGCTTCAAAATTCGATTAAGGAAAATATTTTTATTATTCATAAGCTTAGCGCGTTCAGTTTATTGTACAGTAGTTATTGTGATTTTCGTCCTTTGTTATTAAATTAAGTTGCAATACATAGGATGTACTTTTTTATTAAAGTAAGTTGAAATACAGAGAATGTAGCAAAAATGGTAGGATTCCACTAATGAATCTGAACAACTTTTTCTTCTTCTTCATCGTGTGAAGGTGATCAGCAACCTCATAGTGTTCTTTTCAGAGCTATCATGCAACTCTTTATGAAAATTCGGTGAATGACATTATCGGTTATCCGTAGTAAGGGCAGTTTTTTATGAATTGATATCGATTATTGGTTTTCTTCTTTTATTTCTAGTAGAAGCTACCGTTTTTTCAGTATTTCTCAGGACCCTTTATTTAAGAGTGCAGTAATTTTTTAACAACTGATCACATTACAAATTATGTATTTTAATTATTCGTAACGCGTTTAATTTTGAAAATTTATCTGGATTAAATAAGCATTATATAATAAAAAAGCGGCCAAGTGCGAGTCGGATTCGCCTATGAAGGGTTCCGTAGCAGCAAGTAACATAATAGTGGAAGTTTGCATGGTAATGTACATCATATATATTTTTTAGTTTTATCATTCTCTTATTTTAGAAGTTACAGGGGGGGGGACACATTTTACCACTTTGGAAGTGTCTCTCACGCAAACTATTCAGTTTAGAAAAAAATGATATTAGAAACCTCTATACCATTTTTGAAGACCTATCCATAGATAGCCCACACGTATGGGTTTGATGAAAACAAAATTTTTGAGTTTCAGTTCAAGTATGGGGAACCCCCAAAATTTTTTTTTTTTTTTCTATTTTTATGTGAAAATCTTAATGCGGTTCACAGAATACATCTACTTACCAAGTTTCAACAGTATAGTTCTTATAGTTTCGGAAAAAAAGTGGCTGTGATATACGGACGGACAGACAGACAGACAGACATGACGAATCCATAAGGATTCCGTTTTTTGCCATTTGGCTACGGAACCCTAAAAACGGTAGAAGCTACCGTTTTTTCAGTATTTCTCAGGACCCTTTATTTAAGAGAAAATTTTGAAAATTTCTCTCGATTAAATAAGCATTATATAATAAAAAAATGACTGACACGTCAACATTAAAAACAACCTTTATTCCAATTTTTCCAAACTCCAAACTCCTCTTTTTACATCACTTCTTCTTTCGTTAAACTAATAACCCTATTAAAGGGTCCACTTTATTACGGAAAGAAGACAATAACGCTTTTTGGGGGCGGTAATAAGTTAAAAAACGGCCTTTGCAAGCTGTAATATAGCCTTCTGACCGGCGAGGCGAAACGGGTGGATCGTGACTTGGGTTGTAAGGCTGTTTTATATGCACTAGTGCCAGCTCGCGACTTTTCACGTCTACAGTTGTATTTCAGTGGATAGGATTGTTAAAGAAACAGCTGCGGTAAAACTACGTCTATTGAGATTAAAACAAAATGTATTTATTTTCTTGAAAATGTTACACCATACTCCATACACGGGGGCCAGTCCGAACTGAAAGAGATTGAAGGGTGGCCAACCCCAGTAGTAGAAAGTTTAAAGCCACCTACAAGGCTCTGACATGGCTTAACTGCCATCTAGCGAGAGCAAGTGTTCAAAGGCTTATCGTAGCTTGCGAAGCAAGAAAACGGTCGAGGTAATTATTTTACCATTAACAGTTATACTCATCCGGGTTATGTATGACCGTATCTTAGTCAGTTTCAGACTTTCAGTTAACCTGCGTGATCGAATAAACATGCAAGTCAAGGGCTTACCAATTATGCTTAAAAAAAGCCCCACTGAGCCATGACCGCTTGTGGTTATAGCCTCTCTCTACTTAAATGCTTTCATAAATATGAAAGTGTGTTTGTTAGTCTTTTTTTTGTAGTAGCAAGGAGCATCGGAACGGCGTGATTTTTTGCATAAAGTTAGTTGAAGGGGTGGGAAGTGACATAGGTTGATTTTTATTCTGCAAAAATTCTTACTTCCCTCGAGAATCCCACCTGGAAACCTATTATAAAGAAATGTGAAAAATCAACGGTCTTCCGTTCTTAAAATTCTCGACAGACTACACTTCGTAAAAAGAGTGGTGTACTTAAAGAGAGAACTTTGTACTAGGTAGAAAAAAAGACGATTTAAAAGTATGTGCAAAACATCTACTTAAATAAAAAACATTTTGAATTTTGATTTTTTTTTGAAAAAGAGAAAGAAGAGAGAGAGAGAAAGAAAAAAGTGGTACTTAAATTCCGAGAAACCGATTATAATTATATATTTTTGACAATTATTTCGCATATAACTATAGTAAAGCTACAAGCTACTCGCGCGTTGCTCACACTCAAGCAAAGTCACACATATTCCAATTGCGTAGTAGGTTCTTTGGGGAAAATTAGTAGCATCTTAGGCTGATTTTCAGTGAGCAAACGTCAGCTAGTCCAATTTACTTATTAACTTAATTCGCTGGCTCCGCGACCCAAAGAGGATTTTGGTCTCCGACACCAAATTCCGCCACTCTTTCCTCTTCTGTACCGCATCACGCCAATCGGTTCTTTGACGGGTAATCAGGTCTTTTTGGACTTCGTCATACCAGAGGTATCGGCAGAGACAAGATATGTACCGGGGGCGTCCAATTTCATGATCGAAAAAATATGATTTCAATCAGCAAATTGGCTAGTTATTAGTCCTAAGTGCCATCCTTAAGGCCTTAGTGTTCGAGGACTATTGCTACTCGTATTGTCGGCATGAAGAGCCTCCAATTACTCCACTCTATAATAACAAGGGAACCTTTCTTGAAGGTTTGTTTAGACGCGTCAAGTAACTTAGTTGGTTTGTATTTATTTTAATAAAGTTTTATTTCACGTAGCAATGACGTGATTTTTATAAGGTTTTTTGAGAAGTTGCTTTGAAAAAGTAATTTTATGTCCTCTTTGTTGTGATTTTCCACTTTTATGTCTTAAAAATTATTTGTTGTATTTAAGAGTATGAGCGGACACAAATTCGACTTTACTTCGACGTTATTGTTTACGTTGTTTCAAAAGCTGAAAGATCCAAAAGATCAAAGGTCAGTTGTCATTTTGTCATACTTACTCCTTACAAATTAATAAAGATTAAGTGTTGCGTTTCAGTTGGGTAATTTAGTATTTTTATGTATTATTTGGTCACATGCTTACAAGCATGCAGAAAAAATCGTAGAATTGGAGTGCTGACATCTTAATTCTTGATTATTTACACAATTGGCATATGAGTATATAATAATTCACATATTAAATAACATGCACTCCGATTTTATCGCACAGAATGAAATTGTCTTATACGATTTTCTAAATTTTACAACATTATAATATAAATAATAAATAAATTAAATAAAATATCTTTATTTCTCCAAATAGGTAAGTACACTTTTTTTCTGTGGCTGGAGCCTCCTTTAAACTGGAAGTGCCTGTGTCAGGAGGCACCGCTCTTCTTATCTTTACATTCTTTACCAATAATACCTAAGATGACCATACAGAATGGAACAGAAACAAAAATAAAAACAAAGTAAACCAATAAAACTAAAATGTAACAAATTACCAAAGTGTAACATAGCAGCCATTTATATTTTTATTTAATTTGTAGGTTTGAACACGTTTGAACGCAGCACCAAAATATTGAATAAGCTTCAGTTGATTTTACCGTTCAGTAGTCGCTATAATGCGATTAGTTCCACTAACAAGATCGAGGATCGCGCTTTGAGACTCGATACTTGGATACACGCTTTAATTAGAGAAATGCATATATATTAATTAATCTTGCATTGAGATTATATCTCATCTCATCTCACTAATATTATAAATGCGAAAGTACGGATACTTCTGGCATAAGGATTTTTATACTTAAAAGAAGTATCCTACAAAATATATTGTTATGTACAATGAGATACTGCAATAAACATTTTTCATTTTCATTTCATTTTCATTTCATTCTCATTTCATTCTCATTTCATTCTCATTTCATTCTCATTTCATTCTCATTTCATTCTCATTTCATTCTCATTTCATTCTCATTTCATTCTCATTTCATTCTCATTTCATTCTCATTTCATTCTCATTTCATTCTCATTTCATTCTCATTTCATTCTCATTTCATTCTCATTTCATTCTCATTTCATTCTCATTTCATTCTCATTTCATTCTCATTTCATTGTCATTTCATTTTCATTTCATTTTCATTTCATTTTCATTTCATTTTCATTTCATTTTCATTTCATTTTCATTTCATTTTCATTTCATTTTCATTTCATTTTCATTTCATTTTCATTTCATTTTCATTTCATTTCATTTTCATTTCATTTTCATTTCATTTTCATTTCATTTTCATTTCATTTTCATTTCATTTTCATTTCATTTTCATTTCATTTTCATTTCATTTTCATTTCATTTTCATTTCATTTTCATTTCATTTTCATTTCATTTTCATTTCATTTTCATTTCATTTTCATTTCATTTTCATTTCATTTTCATTTCATTTTCATTTCATTTTCATTTCATTTTCATTTCATTTTCATTTCATTTTCATTTCATTTTCATTTCATTTTCATTTCATTTTCATTTCATTTCATTTTCATTTCATTTTCATTTCATTTTCATTTCATTTTCATTTCATTTTCATTTCATTTTCATTTCATTTTCATTTAATTTTCATTTCATTTTCATTTCATTTTCATTTCATTTTCATTTCATTTTCATTTTCATTTCATTTTCATTTCATTTTCATTTCATTTTCATTTCATTTTCATTTCATTTTCATTTCATTTTCATTTCATTTTCATTTCATTTTCATTTCATTTTCATTTCATTTTCATTTCATTTTCATTTCATTTTCATTTCATTTTCATTTCATTTTCATTTCATTTTCATTTCATTTTCATTTCATTTTCATTTCATTTTCATTTCATTTTCATTTCATTTTCATTTCATTTTCATTTCATTTTCATTTCATTTTCATTTCATTTTCATTTCATTTTCATTTCATTTTCATTTCATTTTCATTTCATTTTCATTTCATTTTCATTTCATTTTCATTTCATTTTCATTTCATTTTCATTTCATTTTCATTTCATTTTCATTTCATTTTCATTTCATTTTCATTTCATTTTCATTTCATTTTCATTTCATTTTCATTTCATTTTCATTTCATTTTCATTTCATTTTCATTTCATTTTCATTTCATTTTCATTTCATTTTCATTTCATTTTCATTTCATTTTCATTTCATTTTCATTTCATTTTCATTTCATTTTCATTTCATTTTCATTTCATTTTCATTTCATTTTCATTTCATTTTCATTTCATTTTCATTTCATTTTCATTTCATTTTCATTTCATTTTCATTTCATTTTCATTTCATTTTCATTTCATTTTCATTTCATTTTCATTTCATTTTCATTTCATTTTCATTTCATTTTCATTTCATTTTCATTTCATTTTCATTTCATTTTCATTTCATTTTCATTTCATTTTCATTTCATTTTCATTTCATTTTCATTTCATTTTCATTTCATTTTCATTTCATTTTCATTTCATTTTCATTTCATTTTCATTTCATTTTCATTTCATTTCATTTCATTTTATTTTCATTTCATTTCATTCATTGTTTGTTTGTTCTACTATCACGCCGAAACTACTGAATGGATTTGGATGAAATTTGGTAAGATAGATGAAAATAGATAGATAGAGCACTGGGCTAACACATAGGATATTTTTATCCCGGAAAACTCAAGGGTTCCCAGAGGAATGGCTAAAAACTGAAATTTTAACACTAACATTTTATTTCTCTTTGGACTCAATTCAGACGAAGTCGCAGGCGGAAGCTAAATCATCATAGTTCTTTGTTTTCGGTCAGTAAGTGGTGTAGAACTTACTGACCGAAAACATAATAAGGTATTATTTCCAAGAAATGTACAGTATTATTTCCAAGTAATATTGTTTACTTTAATTATTTACGATATAAGTCCTCCATTTAATAAGGTAAGTATTGATTTTCACTTTGTGTAACGAGTGTGCTTTCTTCGCATAATCTGTCTGTTATTTGCAACATGTTGCCTGTATTTGGGATCGAAATTATTAAATTTGTTAAATTACAATACATTTTACGCTTTCACAGCTATACCTAAGGAGGTATCCATAAGCTACGTAATTTTAATGCCCCATTCCTCGTTTATGATCGCGAGGCATGCCCGGTATTTAGACAGCCTCCGATCCTCCTCCTCCGTTTTATATTGAAGAAGAAAATATTTAATAAAAACGATTTTCTTTGAAATACCCAGCGATTTTATCGCTCGCAGCGAAATAAGTTATTTCTCTGTAATAGACGATGTGGATTTGAAGTGAAATATTGCTTGGTTAGGAGAGTTGTAGGTGTTCTAAGAAATAGCTAGAGTGAAAAGAGTACTTATTTCTTTGAAACATTTTGACCTTTGTGTCCGAGCTTGTAATCCTGACTAGTTATATGTATAACATTACTGACTGACTCGGTGGCTAAGTGGTTAGCGATCCTGACCTCTGATCCGAGAGTCGTGGGTTCGATCCCCACATAGGGCAAACTTTTCTGTGATGAGCAGAATTGTTTGCTCTGAGTCTGGGTGTATTATATCTATATATATATGTATGTATTTAAAAGTATATGTGTATTTATATCAGTCTATGGTTCCCAAGATACAGGGAATCCTAGTTTGGGGCCAGATGACCGTGTGTGATTAGTTCCAGATATTATTATTAAATGCGAATTTGCGTTTGTTTGTTTTTCCATATTTCGCATCACAATGAGGAAGAAACGCATCGATATTATTTTTTGGTACAGGAATAGCTTCTGGGATAAGAAGTGATTCAGGCAGTCACATCGGGAACGGAAAAATAAGTTTGCCAAAGCAATACTGTTTATTGCTATAACCATTCAGTTGATTTCGTTGAAGTTCGTCAAATAATTTAAACAGAGGACGGAAAACTATGTAGGTAGTATTTTTCCGAAAAACATTATTTACCATATTCCACACGAACAGAGCCACGGGCAAAAGCTATTATATATTATGAAACGGAATCCTTTAAGTGAGGCTTCTACTAATGGCAAATAAACACTATTTTATTATCTTCTACTGTATATAACTTTTATTCAACGATTTTAGTGGAATCGTACGTTATATCTTTAAAATAAACAAAACGTAGTAAAATCATATCCTTAAAATATATTTCTGTTCTCTTTCTATTTATATACATATAGACATATACATCATTTATTTATAATACACATTACAAGTCAAAACACTGAAAACTAAATATTGTACATGTCACTGTAAAATTACGTAAAACATAGATAGAAATATATTTAGGTTATTTATTCGGATTTAATGTAACAACTTTTGTTATACGACTTTGTAAATAAAAGACAAAAAAATATTTGGTCTCTATACAGAAAGGCCAATCCGTTAGTTCAAAGAACTGCATTTTGTTTAAAAGTGGTAGAGCAATAGTGTCACACCCAAATGATAGCCTATATATTGTCACATCTACTATAAAACAATCATTTTGTATAATGTACACCATAACCTTCCCAAGGAACAGATAACTGGCAGGACTATTATTGCTCCCATCTTAGGTTTGCCAAGAGCCTTGATATTATGATATTTGACCCTTTACTGCCTCCAGTTTTCGGACCCGACTATCTATGTATTTACGAAGGTTGCCGGAAAGTCATTGTTTATTCAAATTCAAATTCATGTATTGCATAGCCACAGGTATTACAAAAAATATCTTAAAATAATATTTGAGAAGTCCTCCATGGCTTACCTTCAAAGTGTACAATTTTTAATAAAATTTCATAATAAAATCCACTGCATATAAAAATTACAAATTATACCTAGCCTAAAAATTCAAATAATAATAATAATAAATATACATATTATGTCAATTCCAATTATTTCTGTCAATTTATGTCAATTCCAAGTTTTATAGCAATAGTTTTATGTCTAAAAGCATATTTTTTTATGTTCAGTATATATTCTAAATAAATCCGGATTGGTGGAGGTTGTGGTGCTAGCGATCAACCCCAATGTCAGAAGTTTTCAAGCCGCCTATAAGGCCTCCGACAAGGCATTAATGATATTTCTTAATAATACCCATAAGTAGACCTCTTATGTAGCTATAATATACAAGTGTTATTTTTTTAAGTGCAAGTCAGAGTTGGAGTATGTTCAAATTATGAAACTGAAAGCTTTTGTTTAAAACCGCAAACGGCCATTTTTTACCTACTTTATAGTCTTTAAACCACTTTGAACCCGCATGTCTACTATTAGGGACTCTGCATCAAGATTAAAAGAGAGGCAGTCTTCAGTTTTCCTCAAAGAACACGCGTTTTCCAGGCCCGTACTCAGTTTGTTAAACAATTAGTGCCCTACGCCCTACATGCTACAGGTCCTCGCCGTCACCACCCCTCAAAATTCCCTTCGGCCATTTTCTTTGTCTTATTCCGAACGCTAATTTATATCTGGAAAGTTCTACGTGAACGCGCCTGTGGATTTAATGTGAACGCCAAATTACAAGTAGAAGCGGGTTTGACAAAAGTTTTGTACAATTTCGAAACTAATTCTTTAGACCCTGCGAAACTTCGGTGAGTGGGTGCTTTGTTTATTGTTTTGTAGCATCTTTTGGTGTTTGATGAGATAGATTGAAGTACTTCTGATTTCAAATTCAAAGAATTTTTTTAAAGGTAAAAGTTTCGTAATGTTTTGTGCACAGTTTTTAAAGCGAATTTTTAAACTTAATGAAATGATCATTAGGACGAAAAAATATAAAAATACGTTTCAAATTATTATATATATAGAGGTATATTAAAAAAAATTTCTTTGAAGAATAAATAGTGTCAAAATATGCTAAAAATAAATTTATATTCATCATTAATTTTGTTGCTAAAGTAAGCTTGCGTAGAGCGCATGTAGCATGAAGCTTGTAGCAGCGTTCTTTGTACCCTGCTACGAAACTCGCAACACCTACAAAAACCACACGCTAACTATCGGGCATTTACTGGCATAAAAACAAGAAAAATACGACAAGATTTCTTACTTATAAAGTTTTTATTTTATTTTCGGCATTTCAAAGATGAGAAAACTTTTTAAGTCTTTTTCTATACACTCCTATGTCTATAACTTGAACCTCTATGGTCCGGGTGAGTACACACAATAAGGAGGATGCCGGGAGGTGTCTGCGGCCCTCACGCCTCGCCGCCTGGGCCGCGGGTGGCCCCGTGGGCCCTATGGGGGTAGGGGTAGGGGGGAAAGGCACCGGCTCCTTTGATAATTTATTATTGAAACCTCGCCTCTATTTTTTCCTTTTGTAATATTGTCTCCACTCGTTACTTATTTGTTCCGCTGTAATTTGTTTGAGATTATTTTTTTCTGCGATTCTGAAGGAGATATTGATTTGGGAGATGCTCTGGCAGGCCTGTGAATGTTTATATTCAAAATAATATACGAAACAATTACTCTCAAATATACGTAAATACAAAAGTTATGATGAATTCTGTATAGACCAGAATTAAAATATTTTACTTCAACATCGATAATTTTATTTTAATTACACTTTAATGAGATTTCCTCTTTCCAAGAAATGTATTTTCTAAATGTCATAAGCATTTTATGCCAGAAGCACGTTTCTCCAAGCGTAAAATACCCGAAAATTAATTTTGATTTACGTTGACGCTCCAAAAAATTTAATAAAAACATCACCTGCGCGCTTCCATTTGTATATTTATAAGTATTTATCCGAAGTGCGAGGGAAACACGAGGTAACAGACTGACAGGAACGGATTAAGGTGTAGTAGAGGCCCTTAAAACGGTTACGAATATTAAGTCTGCATAATATGTATTTGGCATTAGATGATGACATGAGATAGCATATCTTGTATGTTGCTGCTGAAATATTTTGCAAAACATCTTAATTAATCACAAAGGATTCTTTAAGTGTACCTGTTATAGGTACCTAAATGTTTAAAATAATATATTATCACTTAAATTATTGTTAATTAATTTTATTTTTAAAAGACGTTATAATTATATACTTCCAATACACCTCAATTTGCAGCGTATCCCATAGCAGTAAGCAGAGCAACATATACAGACGTTTATTTTCTGGGCCGATATTAAAAGTCAAATAATTCGAAGCTACCAACCGATCTTCTCTATACATACCTAGCTAGGAATCACCACTATAAAATCTATTTACAGATTTAAAAAAAAACGCATTCAAATTTCTCCACAGCTCCGGAGATTCAACGCCACAGACAGACTTAGAGACAAACAGACACACATTAAGCTTTAGACTTATACAAACACCACTCTTTTGCGTCGGGGTTTAAAACTTAATCTTGTAGTCCCTCACCTCAGTCTGCCTAAGTCAGACCCTGCACCGGTCTGTATCGAGCCGTCTCCGCGTAGGGGAGATCGACAATGTGGCTCGTTTGATAAATTGCGATATTGTTGCGAAACGCCCTCATATCCTGAACAACCCGCCATCACTATTACACCTCAGGGCGAAGAGGCTCCTGGCGTTGGGTGATAAACTTTTGTTGAAGGTTGTACACCTTTTTTCTCAATGTTAGTTTCCGGTAGGAACTTGAAAGTCAGTCTATATGAATTCAAATGGTTTTGTTATTTTTGAACAGTGAAAATAACGGTATTTTGTAATAAAAACTGTTCTTCTTTCTTTTTACAGGTGTAACAAAATTGTTGTAGGACCCGTTAACTGGGAATATTACTCATCGTACTGAACAACTTTTATTCATGAAATGTCCAAATTTTTTTTGTGATTTGACCAAAGTCGTAGAACAAAAGTTGTTCAGTGCGATGAGTAGAATCCCCAGTTAACGTGTCATACACTAATTTAGTTACACCCTGTATAACTATATACGTGAAAATACGCAGAAATTTAACGAACTAATTGAAAATTATTATTTACTGCTAAAGTTTTAAGGTGGACTTGTCCGTTAAAATACAAGATCTTGTCAAAACGGTGGCAAAATGGTTACAATTACTTGTTTTCTGAAATAAGCTCAGTCCAGAAATCACTATGTGATAACATAACAATTTTGGTACTTGATTAGTTTTCCAACAAAATAAGAAGACTCGTACATAATTCAAATTTTTTATTCTTTATTCAACAATTATATTCATTGATAAGTCATTTTATGTATAGTTATCTATCTACCTATCTATGTTAATAAAATAATCTTTTTTCTACCTAGTACAAAACGACCTTTCGGAACTTCAACTTCAAGCCAGAAACTCTATGGAAAATGTCAGCGAAGCGACAAGAAATGTTGATTCCAAAAAATACTCACTCCATAATTTTTTTTTTAAAGTAAATATGGTTCTATATCAGACTCCCTTCATGGAAATTGAACATTCCTCTTGTGGCCCTGCAGTACACGAGATTCTAATTTACTCCTGTATGGTCCACTAAAAGTCCAATTTAGTCTATTCAAACTAAACAAAAGCCAGTCGGCGGCGTTTCATGTTATAATATATTGAATAAAATAAGTTGCCTAAAATAGAAACCAATAATAATTTGTTACTAAAATTTTGCTTAAATGTTAGATAGGTACTGTTAGGAAGGTATTACAGAGGAAGGCATTTTGTCGTTTAATAAAGACTAATTATTATAGCAGTTAGTGAACCAAGTAAGTGCTTACTTACTCGCGAAGTTCTTAACAAAACTATTCATAGTACTATCTCACTAACCCAATTAAAACATGTAACAAAGCGCATAACGCGACGCGCTAGTTATCTCGTTTTACCGAAGGCACGAACTAACAACGCCAAAACAATGTTTAGTTTTGAGGGGGCGCGACTGTACAAACTACCGTCATATGTAAAAAATGCGGATTCATTCAACACATTTAAAAGTAAACTTTACAAGCATATACTGGAAGATTATACTTTATTATCTAAATAACGATGTGAAGAAAGACTTTGCAAACTAAAATTAAAATAAATATAGAATATATATTTAAAGAAGGCGAATGCTAATTTTACCATATTGTACTGATTTGTATAATTAACTATTGTTAAGTTCTCATGTAAGTAACTGTGGTCTTTATGAGAATAAAGTATCTTTAAACCTAAGTAAGTGATTATAACTTGGTAAACTGTGATAAAAAAACAAGAGTTCTAAAAGAAGAAGAGAAGCTGGAAGAGATCCCTGTAATTGTGCCTTATGCATAAGATTTAATTTTGTTATAGGTTTCAGTTTTCAATTATAACAAACATTTTTTGTACATTAATGAGTTCACAAACAAACAAAATCTTAATTTGAAACTTATGGGGCCTATAAAGGGTGACTTTAAATTAGTTCTTGATACCAAAGGGTATGCATGTGCTCGTGATAACAAACAACTTTCCCTAAGGAACCAATAGTCAAATCGCAAAAAAAATTTTTAGCTCATCCATCATAGTAATTTGGCCGGTCATTTGATCGATTTGTATGGAGAGCCAAATTTTTTTTTGCGATTTGGCTATGGGTTCCTTAGGGAAAGTTGTGTTATCATGAGCACATGCATAGCCTTTTGTATCAAGAACTAATTTTAAGTCACCCTATATGTCTTTCTGTTTTATCTCACAGTCAGTTGAGTTTCTTGCATTAGGAATCTCATTTAAAATGTTAGTGTTAGCATTAAGGACTTTCATACTTATAAAATCCCTTGAGTTTTCTCAGTACCACTAACATGTTACATAGTTTCAAAGCCGCTATCCGCGCATCTCATTAAAGTCATAAACTGCATTGCGTCTACAATTTACCAGCGGAAAGTCAACAGGGACGGACTAAGGTAACTTCACCACCCCCAGGATACTCTCTGTCTCTACTAATGTCGTGTTATTGTTACCTCTACTTCATTGGCCTGGCATGTTGTAAAAATACCTATTAGTCTTTTTATTTAGTGCTAATGTTTTTAGTTTATGTTAATAAATAAATGAATAATAAAAATAATAATAAATAATATAAGTGTTTAAGAAGCCTCTCTATTACAATGTGCTAAGGTTAGTACTATCTGTAAGCCTGAATTATTGGATAGATCATTATGACATTAATATCACGTCATTTGGTGGACGGCAAAATAATGACCCCCAACCTGACCTGAATAGCTACCTGGACTCAACAGGAAAATGTTTCCCCACTGCACAGTTTCAAAGAGGATCTTATTAGGGCTGTATATCTTTATCGTGACAGCTAACTTAGGGAACGCACCTTCCTCAAGACATTTAGTCGTAGATTCTATTCCACTCAACGCTAAATACAAGTTACGGCGATAAGGTACCAGATGAAAATTAAGCTTCATTAAAATTAATGGTGACTTCAGTATTTTTGTGTGGATTTGAGAGACAGAACATTAAAATGTGGCAAAAATTATTTACTGTTAAAAGTACAGTCTTGTAGAAATATTCTTGCAGTAATAATGAGGTATGTTTAAACTTTAGTATGTTTGTGCTACTGATTACCGGCGCACTCCATAGTATCTGGAGCTTTCGCGTTATAAAGAAACTTACCTACTACTTCTTCTACATAATATAATAATATGACGATTTTAGAAGCTTAAATGTGCGTGTTGCGTGACTTGTGCTAAGCAACAAATCACCGGATATTACCCGTAGGACGGTGTGACGTCACCTTTAGAGGAGAGTAGGGAGTGGCCGTACATACTGTTTGACAGTACGAATGCTTGAAAACGAGGCTTTCCATCTTTGTCCTCAAGCCTCGTCTGCTGCAACAGGTGTATAATATCAGCCCTTTACTACCTTAACCATTAAAAAACAACAATAACATTATAATATTAATTCCCTGTGGCTTTAGGGAACTTGGTAAGTCACTTTCAATCTTCAGCATCTACACTTACCATTATTCTGGTGAGCAGTTGCCAAATGGCTTACCAAATATCGATTTAAAAAGACTATAGGTAAACGTCTACAAAAAATAATGCCGCCTAAAAGATTTTCCTGTTGTGAAGAAAGTAATAAAGGAAAAAATCCACGAAGCTCACACAAAAGGAGAGGTCATCGATATATCGAAATTAAACCGACAATATCAAAGAGACATCACCAAGTAAACAAAGAATAAAAAAAGTCCTGATCACGCAAAAGCGGCCGAGTTAATTTCCTAAAGACTAAACTTTTCTGCTTCTAGTGGTTCCGCTGGGATCCAGAAGTTGTGCTTTTATTTTATTTTTATTTTATTAAAATGGCAAAACTAAAGATGTAACATCTCTTCAATACAAAACATGCGTGGTTGTGATATCAGCTCAAAAAATGCTGAACAACGAAACCCGTGATTCCATTTTTCAAGTGTTCATTCCAGTCAAGAATCGTAACTGCACGCACATACTATACACACCGTGCCTGTATCGACCGCAAACGCGTCGGTGTTACCATATTAATATTTTAATAATCGCCAAACTGTGATACCATAGAATGAGATATCCATGAACATTATTATAAAAAATACTTGTAATGCTTATGTTAATACATCATCATCATCATTCTGTATTAGTCCACTGTTGGACAAAGGCTTCCCCCAAGGCACGCCGCTTATTCCTATCTTCGGCCACGCGCATCCAGCTCTTCCCTAATGCTAGGGTCCCAATATGCTAAATACAATTTTGTGCAAATTATCGCTCTGCTTAGTCTAGACTTGCACGCTTGCCTAAACATATACTTTACAGACGGTACATTGTAAAAAAACATCAAATAGCGGCAAGTTTTGGAGCGTCGTGGAATGAGCTCTCCGGTCGGCAAATTGGACCAAAGTTGCGGCCTTCATTTCCTGTTGGACGAACGAGCTCAGATATACCATCAGCCTATAGCAACACTGGTAGCGCAGATGAAAGGAATTCCCCTCGTCATTAGATGCTTTTGCCGAACTTGTGTTTTGTTTTTGACTGTACCATTTGTATTGGTCATTTTGTTTGTAACTCGTAGTTCGTTGGGGATTTTTTGCAGTCGGTCTCCTTTAGTACAGGTGGGTTCGTAATTTATTGTGGACTGTGTGGTGGTCGGTTCAATGTTGATTGCTGATTGGTTTGTTAGGACGAAAAGTTTGATAGTTCGTTAGTGTGTTATTCTGAAGGTACTCCCGAAGACTTCCGCCTTGCCTTCGAGAAGTGTGGCAGGAAATACCGTGTAACTATTGGGAATAAAAAAAAATATTGCTTGAATTAAAATTTAGCAAAATTTATTATTTACGTAATTTAATAAGAAGCGGTCGTGGCTCAGTGCGGCTTGCGTGGTCGCATCGATCACGCAGGTTAACTGACTACAGACACGGTCATAACCTGGACGGGTCTGACTGTTAGTGGCATTTATCTCGACCGTTTCCGTGCTTCGCAAGGCACGTTAAGCCGTTGGTGCCAGTTAAGCCATGTCAGAGGTCTTTTAGGCGGCTTGAAAACTTCTGACACTGGGGTTGGCCACTAGCCCCACAACCTCCACCAATCCGGACTTGGCCCCCGTGTGTGGAGTATGGCCTAATCCTTCCCGAGTTATGGGAAGAGACCCGTGCCCCTGCAGTGGGGACGTATTGGGTTGTTAACAAAAGTAATTTAATTAAAAACTTGACTGCTTGTGAATCTATGCGATGCTAACGATTCTTTGAACTCCGCTTGAAATGGTTCCTTAGAGAATGTTGTTCAGTTTTTGACTAGAAGCCACAGTTAAAATTCGGTTCGCGATTTTAAATTCACCCAGTATAACTGCCAGTAAAGGACCGACTTTAGGTCAATATAACCTTTGACTTGGCTTGACACTGTTAGGATACTCGACTGAATTTACATAATTGAGGTTCCTAAAGTTCACTCCGGATGAATATTCATAAACGCTGTCTATATACGTTCATTGCAATATCTATGTATATTCCTTTATTCATATGAGAGAGACATGACGGTTTTATAATATTTTTTAAGACAGTATAAAACGGTTGCGACTCAGTAAGTTTTACATGGTCGTGACGATCACACAAGTTAACTGACTACAGACATTGCCATAACCTAGATGGGTTTGACTGTAAGTGGCGTTTATTTCGACCGCTTCCCGGCTTCGCTTTTCATTACGTTAGTAATAAACCTTGAAATAGGTTTACTATAGCCTCGTAAGGCTCAATGTCCTATTTTTAGGACATAGGTTTAGTAGTAGTTTAGAAACAACTACCTAAAATTTGAACTCCTATTACGATTTGAATATTGGCTTCATTTCTAAATAAACCATATTTGAGGTCGTTGGACCGCAATGAAATTTGGCCCGGGCCTTATGAGGATAGTATTTTTGTATTAACTTTAGGGTATTGCGTTTTAGACTCCTTTATTAATTTGACAAGTTTTTTTTTTAATTCTATCCTTTTTGTATACTGACAATTTACGAATGTTCAAGGGTTCATCATCGTCATCATCATCATCAGCCGAAAGATGTCCAGGGTACTTTGCCTTAAAATGCGTTTTAGTAACAATAACCAATTCGCGGTGGGAACTATGCTGGAACCTTACAGTATACATAAGCAAAGTTTATGGAACATTGATAATGCCTTAGAAAAAGCTGAACTTCACTTATCGTTTAAGAAAATTCGGAAAAATCTGTTCCAAAGTATGACGCTTCCGACTCTTAAAACGTAGTAAACGTACAGATTACGTAGTCTTTGATACCCAGACATGGTTTGAGATTATCAGAGGTCTAAAGCAAAAGTCTGGCAGAGGATGATGAAGTGGTAACGACAGAGGTATATTTACGTCCAAGAAAATTAACATACTGAGAAGCCAATGCGTGACTCGACAGTGGATATACGATTACGAAGCCTAACAAATGTTGGTCCCAATTATGTCCTTCGATGCACAGTTTGATGTGTATGCTAGCCGTATGTTTACGTTAAAGGACTTTGGAAGCCGTGAGTGAGGTTTGCGGGTTGATTCGTGAGAGAACTAATATTTCGATTTAGGTCGGCAACGCACTTGTGACTCCTCTGGTGTTGCGGGTGTCTATGGGCGGCGGTAATCGCTTACCATCAGGTGATCCGTCTGCTCGTTTGCCACCTATCACATAAAAAAAACTACGTTAAGAGTTTCTACGCAAAGTATTTTACCAAAACAATTTCAATTTCGGTTACTTGTATAAAGTTTATCTTGTATTGGTATATTCATTTTCGTTCCACGAAAATCACCTTGATAAGAGTAGTAACTTTGACCGAAAGTTTATCAGAAAATGGTGAATTCTAAAAAGCATTTATTGAGAACTTTATTCTAAGAAGTTATTTATTATTTTCTTGTTTAAAAGCTAAAAAGTCTGTTTCGATGGAGAAATATTGTTTGAAATATCTTTTATAAGTTATTTTCTAAGCGACAGTTTTCAAAGTATTACAAAATAAAGATTCATTATTTGCATAAGGAGTTACTTTTAAAATAAGGGTCAGTAAATTCTTATTGATTCTTGTGTTAAACAATATTATTTTATTACAATAATTTGAAAAGAATATTAATATCTGTAATCATCAATAAATGCATGTCCATAATATATTAAAATCAAAATCAAAATCAAAATCAAAGATCTTTTTTATTTAAGTAGATGCTTTACACATACTTTTAAATCGTCATATTATTCTACCTAGTACAAAGTTCCTACCACTCGGAACTTGTACACTCAACGTTTCGGGAAGTGTTAGCGGAGCGAGAAGAAACGTCGAGCCCCAAAGAAACTCGCCCCAACACATTTTTTGAAATAAAAACTTAATAGCTATTACAATTGATGTTATTACTAAAGCTATGAGCTGAAGGATCTATACATGTCCACACATCTTTGTCATTTACATAATCTATGGTTTTATAATATCCTCTTGAACACAGGCATTTCTTTACATAAGTTTTAAACTTATTTTCGGATAAACTTGTAACATTTTCAGGTATTTTATTGTAAAATTTTATACACTGCCCCATGAACGACTTATTTACCTTACTCAGTCTCGAATAAGCAACTTCAATATTATTTCTATTTCTAAGGTTAAAATTATGCCTGTCACTGTTTTTTGGAAATAACTCTAAATTCTTACGAACATACATGATGTTTTCGTATATGAACTGACTGGCAACAGTTAAGATATTTATTTCTTTAAACTTGTTCCTCAAGGACTCTCGAGATCGCAACTGATAGATAGCGCGAATGGCTCTTTTTTGCAGAATAAAAATAGTTTCTATGTCAGCCGCATGTCCCCAAATTAAGATGCCGTAAGACATTATACTATGAAAATAGCTAAAATAGACTAGTCTAGCAGTTTCTACATTTGTTAGTTGCCTTATTTTCTTCACGGCGTAGGCAGCTGAACTAAGCTTTCCTGCTAGGGTTTCTATATGTGGTCCCCATTGTAAGGAAGCATCTAAAGTAATACCAAGAAAAACAGTACTATTTACGAATTCTAAAACATTACTATCTAATATTACATTATCGTGAGTTTGTTTGACATTTGGTAATTTGAATTTTACAACTTTCGTTTTTGTAGCATTTAATAGCAAGTTGATAACAGTAAACCATTTATGTATCTCTGAAAGTGTGTTGTTTACTTCGTCAATTTTGCTGTATTTCCTGTCTACCTTAAAAATAAGAGATGTGTCATCTGCAAACAACACAATATTTGAGCGATGTTGCACCATAAATGGCAAGTCATTAATATAAACAAGGAAGAGAAAGGGTCCTAATATAGATCCCTGGGGAACACCTATTTTTACTGTAGAGCCGAGAGAGTTTGCGCCATTTACTTGGACTGTCTGTAATCTATTGTTTAGGTAAGAATTAAGAAGACTGAGGGCCCTATCCTCTACACCGTAATGTTTTAGTTTGAGAAGCAAAGTTTGATGATCAACACAATCAAATGCTTTAGATAAATCACAAAATACTGCATCTTGTGATTCCTCAAAAGCATCATAGATGTTTCGAATAAGTGCTACTCCTGCATCGGTAGTTGATCGACCTTTTGTGAAGCCAAATTGTTGGTTATGCAGAAGTTTGTTTAAATTAAAGTGTTGTAACATTTGGTTTAGCATAATTTTTTCAAAGACTTTACTAAGAACGGGTAATACAGAGACTGGTCTGTAATTTCCCGCTTCAGTTTTAGAACCTGATTTATAAAGAGGTATAATTTTACTACACTTCATGAGATCTGGAAAGACGCCACTTTCAATACTTATATTAAAAAGGTATGCTAAATGTGGCGCTAATTCGTCAATTACATTACTAATTAAATTAACTGATAAACCCCACAGGTCTTCAGTTTGTTTCACTTTAAGCGATTTAAAAGTTTTAACAATAGTTTCAGGTCCAATTTCACTGAAATAGAATATGTCATCACAAGGAATGACATTTTCTTCTAATATTTTTTTAGCATATGAGGGTGATGAGTCCAGGGCCTCAGTTATCTTAAGTGGAATGTTGGTAAAAAACGTTTCGAATTCCGTAGCTATTTCTGCGTTAGATGTTATTTTGCCTTTATCTGTTTGTAAAACAAAATCTTTATCGTGTTTCTTGACTTTACCGGTTTCTTTATTTATTATATTCCAAACCGTCTTAATTTTATTATCAGATAGTTTGATCTTTCTGGCTAAGTAATTAGATTTGGCTGCGCAGCATACCTTTCTGAAAATTTTTGAATAACGTTTCACATAATTTTTGAAATTTTCATCAAATATATAAGTTTTTTTCTCATAAAGCTCAAACAAGGTTTGACGGCTTTTATAAATTCCTGCTGTAGCCCATTCACAAAATTTAAATTTATTATTAATATTTATAGACATAGTTTTAAATATGTTCTGAAATTCTCGCTCTATAACTATAAACAAATCATTGTAAATACTATATTGGCTTCTGCTTCATTATCAAAGTTTGGTATGGGCAGCTTGTCATTTAACGCTTTTTTATACTTTTCTATTCTTTTACCAGTGACAGGCCGCGATTGTATTTTAACTTGTTTTATATCGGACCTGAAAGGAAAGCTAGCCATTAGTCCGCTATGATCAGACCTTAGGCAGTTGATTACTTTTTTTCTACATGGTTACAGTTACAAAAAATGTTATCGATGCAAGTGGCAGAAGTCTCTGTTTTCCTAGTTGGTTCTAAAAATAAGTAATCTAAATCAAACGACTTGAAAAGACAAATAGTTCTTGTCGTTAGGGACTTCTTTTCTAATAAATCTACATTATAATCGCCGCCTATAATGACCGATTTTTTGCTTTTAGTTACTATGTTTAATACGTCCTCCATTACCGATTCGAAACGAGCAAAGTTATCGTCATATGGGGGCCTATACACACAAATAATGATGTGGTTCTCTAGCTCAACACAAGATAGTTCCACAGTACTTTCAATCGAAAGACTTACGACATCTTTTCGTACTTTCGTTTTTAAGGCATTTTTAACTAATATAGCAGAGCCACCACGTATTGCAGTCTTTCGATTGAATGCACTCGCCATATTATAATTTTCAAAACTAAAAATCATTTCATGCTCCTTTAGCCAATGTTCTGTAATACATAAAACATCTATATTAAATTTTTCCAAGAATAATTCTATTTCGAATTCTTTGCCGAGAAAGCCTTGTATATTTTGGTGAACTAATTTCAAAGAGTTAGGCTTCCTCGTTGTCTTCGAACCTAGTTTAAATCAGGAGTTAGAGCCCCACCGCAAGCGCCGGCATCGCAGGCTGTACTAGTACTATCTAGTACATTTATTGGCTGCGCCATACCTGTATCACCGTCACCGGCGGCGGCGATCTCCTCCGTCGTTGAGCAAGTAATTACCGACTGAATACAGTCGGTACGGTGTAAAATACTGTAAGCTAACGAATTAGCTAGTCTTTTTTTTTGTACAAAAGGCAGATACATTGTATCATTGGTCAATCTAAACTTATTTATAAAGCTATTTGTGTCAAAATATAAAACAAAGTCGCTATGACTACATGTCAGATTATATAAGTACAAATTCAAATTGTACACTTTTTTATTAAATTCGTGCGATTCATTGGTACAGTACGGAAACGCACATACTGTAATTTTACATTTCCGTTCAATGCTTAGCTCCACAAGCCGGTCGACAGTTTTTTTAATATGCGATTTCTTAACATGATTACTATTACCTAACATTAACACAACTGAGGAGCAATGATTAAATGTACTATTACAAATTTTTTCAACCATAAAGTCTAATGAGGCGTCGGGGTAACACCTATTTTCCGTCCTAGAACCTTTAATGCTATTTGAAAACAGTGGTCCGAAACCTATACCTATTCTATCAGAGAAAATAATCGTATTTTTCTCTGGCCTAATCGATACAGATGGGGTGCGTCCTATTGTCACACGAGGCGAGGTAAGAACAGCGCTAGGTGACACAGAGCTTTCCGAAACTCGGCTTTCGCTTTGGTCTGTAGCGGGCTCCTCGCTGGTGCGGGTTGGCCGGCCGCAGTCACATTGGTGATTATTCACTAGTGAGTCAAATCGCTCTGAATTATATCTACACAGTTCCAATAACTTTTCAGTAGCCAAAACATGTTCATCTATCTGCTTTTCAGCTTGTTCATATTTTTGTTTCGTTTCAGTAAGACAGTCCGTCAATCTGATTATTTCGGACTCCAAATTCCGTGTGTGGATGTCATATTTGGTCTTATAGCTATCTAACTCAACACTATATTTTTCTAATTGAGCTAATAAGTCCATACGTTCCGATCTAAGTTTGTCCGATGACCTACATTTACTACAATATCTTTTTATCTGAAGTGTAGACTTCTTAGCTAATCTTTTAATTTTAGCATATTTTTTACATTTGTTCCGGCTATTACAAATACCTACAAATGGCCTAGACTTCTGACCAACCAACTCATCATAAAGAGTCTGAGTATCCTTGAGTTGCCGCTGCTGTTTCTCCGCCTCCAGCTGTTCGACGCGGCCCTGCGCCGCGGACAGCTCGCGCTCCAGGTGTCCGACGCGGTCCAGCGCCTCCTCATAGAGGTCATTGCACTGGTCATAGGTTGAGACGGTGGCTTGCTTATTTTATCATGATTATTTTATCTATACCACCCACATTGTAATTATTATTATCATTTACAACCTGCTAACAATCATATAAGTTACGTAAGTAAATACTTTAATTTAAAAATTAAAGTATTTTATATTCAGCAGATTAAAAATTCAAATTTGCACCAGATGAGCTCTTAAATGAATCGCTCCAATTTTAACTTCTACCGGATCCTGAAGGAGGCATTTAATCACCTTTTAAATTATAGCCGAAATTCCGTTGACTGTCGGGAAACTTGGCAATCAGCCTTTGAAAGTAGAATTATAGCAAGCAATTATTGGGAAGGTTGCTGGGTCGGCTACCGAGGATATAAAAGAGGCAAATAAACCAACATCTGGATAAGCCACATTTAATACATTCGAGTAACACACCTCGGAAATTCCAACTATATTGACAACATTTCAAAGAATTATGGCAAGATCATACCTGACATAAATAAAGACGAAAACCAAAATAAGTTAAATATTTACTCTTGATTTTTAAATAAGTCAGTATGGTTTTTGCAACCGGAGGAAATTAATTAATTCTTTTTGGAAGTTTAGTTGACTGGAAGTGTAGTTACTGGTCCCGTAGCGCGTTCCGAGGGTACGTTCTGACAGCACCCGTTCACTTTGACAGCAGGATAGCTTTATATAAATCTCGTAAGTGCGAAAGGGAAAGTACATAACGACAACAGTCGCTCTCAGGGTGTACCCATTGAACGCGGCCTTGAGCAAAATGTCATTGTTGTGTTTTTAGTGTTGCCATTCGCTAGATACTTCACAATTGTAGAAGATTATTTCTTATTTCACTTTTAGTGTAAGAAAATTATTCTCTTTATCTTTTTTCTCTGGTTCAGACAGTCTTAATTCTTGAAGGAATACGTTATGGAGTAACAATTGAATAGGTTTTTGTATTTTTTATTTTTATACTTTAACAAATTTAATCCAGGTAAATTAACATATGGCAGTTTGCCATTATTCTTTTTGTCGCCAACTTTTATGATCGATAATGAAAGAACTAGACAAGTGCGAGTCTTTCATTTGATTTGTCACACGGTACAGTTTGCAAAACTTTTTAAAAAATTTCTGTTTTATCCCCCCAAAAGTGCTCCCCATACTCAAAATTCATTTATTTAGGTTGCACGTCCGTGTTTGGGTCATAGAAATCTAAAGGTGTACTAAGATTCAACTTAATCGGTGAAGTAAATAAGGGACTCCTATTTTTTACATTTACTTATTAACCTCTGACATGGCTTAACGACAGTCTATCGCTAGATAGCAGTCGTTAAGCCATGTCGGAGGCCTTGTAGGCGGCTTGAAAACTTCTGATGAGGTGTCACTGGGGTTGACCACTAGCCCCACAACCTCCACCAATCAGGACTTGTGCCCCGCGTGTGGAGTATGGCCTAACCTTCCCGATGTATTAGAAGAGACCCGTTCCTCTGCAGTCTGGACGTAATGGGTTGTTAACTTCTCAACCTACTAATCTATAATATTAATATTTTTAATTATTTTCTTTTCCGGTTTTATGTTGTACAACAAAGTATTTTCATTCATTCATTCACACATACTACACTGCTGGACTAAAAAATCGACTCAAGGTTTGTTTCCCGACTTTTGAAAAAGTAACTCAGTCTACAAAACTACTAAATACAAAAAACAAAAAACTAGAAAACCACCAAACTAAAATCATAAAGAGTAAACACGCAGTTTTTTAGCTTTTGGTTTAGTGTTTTTTTGTTAGATTGAGTTTTCAAAAGTCGTGCAACAAACCTTGAGTCGATTTTTTTGTCCATGAGTATAGTCGCTACCTTAAAAAATACGTTTATACTCGCAAAAAATATATGTTACTTGACTTACGCTAATCATCTAATACCGGATATGTCGCAGAGTAGCTCTCTAATAAGTTTCAATGAGTTTTTCTTCATTTGAAAGCAGCTTTCACCACGGTGGTTTTAGCTATGTTTGGTTTAAATTGGTTTGTTTGTTTGTAATCTCTTTATTGCACAAAACATAAATTTTATTTGGTTTTGTAGTTTTTGAGTTATTCGACATTTATTGTGGGTGTGTTGTACTTTTTTCTTTTTAATAGTTACTGGGTATCATAATCGTTCTACTATGGCACATCCAGATTTTCGTAGATCTTATATTTTCTTATCTATGTATAGGCAGGCTGTTTACGAAATTTTCAGGCGGCGGCGAAATGCCTTCCTCGTCTTAAATTCACCCTTTTCAGTCTGATCGATTGATTAATATCTTCCTCAGTCTCTATAATTATACGTACTACTTAGAACAAATACTTTAATAGCTATATTATGCGCTTGTATAATACGATAGTTATATGGATTTACCTGCTGGTCATTTGACGATGTTTCAAATTGTGTACCCTCAATTTAACAGAGTGTTTTCTAAAGAGTTGGTGATAATAAAACATCATTAGTTTTTTTATTTGTTAGAGTATAGGTTAGAAGCGGTCGTGGCTCAGTGCGGCTTGCGTGGACGCATTGATCACGCAGGTTAACTGACTACAGACACGGTCATAACCTAGATGGGTTTGACTGTTAGTGGCATTTTTCTCGACCGTTTCCGTGCTTCGCAATACACGCTAAGCCGTTAGTGCCGGCTGTTATATCTAGATGGCAGTCGTTAAGCCATGTCAGAGGCTTTTAGGCGGCTTGAAAACTTCAGACACTGGGGTTGGCTTCTAGCCCCACAACCTCCACCAATCCGGACTTGCCCCCCGTGTGTGGAGTATGGCCTAACCTTCCCGATGTATAGGAAGAGACCCGTTCCCCTGCAGTGGGGACGTAATGGGTTGTTAACAACAGCTATCGCCATAAAGGTATTTCGTCTTTGCCTTCTAAGATAGGCGAGGCAGTAATAACCTCAGAATTAGGTTACAGACTCTCATAAATAGGCCGGTGTGTCCATTTTGTGGGTGGGCCGGTAAGCCTATCGCTACCTTATACGATAAAAAATAGTACGCATATTTCACTAGTTAAGGAAAATTGTAAGAATATTCTTAGGCGCATTTAGACGTGGTCTGAAACATAATCTTAAGTCAACCCTATTGTCTAATCGAATGATAACTATTGTCTCTACTGTTCTCAATCCACGCTACTTGCACTAATTCCCTGCATACGGTGCATATTCAAATGTGGAACGTGCCTTCACAGTGCATGACCCTAATTGGTACGTACAAGTATAGTTCTTATAATTCTAAGGGCCACATATGACAAAAAGCTATAATATTAATGCGATATAGACGTTGGTTTCATGAGTAGGAGCCCACGCTACTTGAACTTATTCCCTAAATACGGTGCATATTCAAATGTGGAACGTGCCATCACATCAATGCATGACCCTAATTGGTACGTACAAGTATAGTTCTTGTAACTCTAAGGGCCACATATGAGAGAAAGCTATAATGTTAATGCGATATAGATGTTTCTTGGTTTCATGATAGGAGCCGCTGTTTCAGCTATGTCAGTAGATATGTTTGATCTTGTCTAATCTTGTAGTACAATTTAAGCGTGCTGTCAAAAATAACAAGATGGTGGTTTTATAAGGACTAAGAAAATCAGTTATAACTATTTAAACAGCGGCTTCCACTCATTGACCTGAACAACAAAGAAGCCAATAGTCAGTTCGTAACGTTTCTAACAATTCCGTTGCCGATCATTCAAGTCAAGATCCACTTAGTACGTATGAAAATTTAAAAAGATAATTCGCAATTTGATTACTTTTCTTGGAGAAAGTTGGTCAATTTCAAGAGAAGCCCCAGTTTAGATAGCTTCCCCTGCTTTTGTTACATCGTAAATATTATAGCATGATATAGCTTGAAATATAGTGCATGCTTTATACGGCGGCGGAGCGAGGCGCGTGCCGTCATCGGACCGTACATCCGCACAAGTGAGTGTTTTTGTAACAGCTGTTGCTTTTACCGCGACATTTACGTTGTTAATGCGGCGGAATCAATTGTGAATCTCCTTTTTTGTTATAAAATTATTATTATAATACCATAGACCATAAGCCGCAGAGAGACAGTCGATAATCTAGATTTTAGACATGTTCTTACTTGAATTATAAATACCGATTTTTTCAAAGATGCGCTGCACATTCAACTGATTCGTAGTCTGGCGATATATAAAAACGGCAAGGATTTTTTCGAAGCGAATTTTATCGTCAGGAACGCACTCAGTGAACACTGAACAATGAATATAAGTATGGCTCGTTTAATCGTAAAATACTTACAATTTCTTTCTGCTACCTAATAGTCATTATCATTTCAGTTCAGTTTTTCAAAAAAGTAACGTTACCGACATTGATAAATCTAATTTGATTACAGGTATGAATTATTAAAAAAAAACACCTATTATTTTGTTTCAAAAATCAAAGACTTGCGAACTCCAAGACCCACTTAAGGGTGAGGTAAATATAATAATATGAGGAAACTTGCATACCTGACTACTATAATAAATGTGTTCGATGATCCCATTGCAAACGTCCAGTTTATTGTAACTGCAAGAAAAATAAGAGCTCACACTAAGAAATCCAAAGAAGCGATGCGAATTCGCAATGCAGAAAACTGTGTGGGTAAATGTATGTTATTGTATTGTATATGTGCAAGCTTGCAAATTTCTGCAATGCGACGTCGTATCGCGGTTTCCCTCTAGCACAACTGAACAGATTCGCAGCTGGACAGATGCTCAAGTGGACGACTGTGCGACTGAACAGATTAGGTAATGGACAAAGTATAGTCGTGAAAAAAAAGTTAAAATAAACTATGAAAATAAACTATCTTCCGTGTTCTTGCAAACAAACTGAATTTTAATACCTATTAACTTTAAAAAGTATCAAGAAAGTCATACAACGTTTCGGCCTTAAATTAACTACAGATAGGTGAGCCATCACGCCGGTCGCACTGTGCGCACGCGCCGCTGCAGACACGTGTCTCAAAGACCGTGACCGCGCGACCTGCTCATTTGCACATGAACACCAGTATTAGGTGGATGTGTTAATAATTGACCACGCTGAATACGTTAAAAACAACCGACTTCAATCGCAACAACTCCAATTTTGCTATGTTTTTGTTGATTCTTCAAAAACCGCTGAATCGATTTCGATAAAATGTATATGGGACCACCTGTGAAGTATACCCTTTTAAACAAAAAAATAATTTTCCAAATCGGTTCAGGCGTCTTCGAGTAATCGGTGAACATACATAAAAAAAAAGATTCCGACGAATTGAGAAGCTCCTCCTTTTTTGAAGTCGGTTAAAAATACCCGTGAAAGATGCGAAAGTTCTGTATAATATTTTACACAAAATAAAACCTCAACTAGAGGTAGACTAAAAGTATCGTATATTGTTAAGTAATTTTAAAAGTATATGTATGATCACCAGCAACCCTGTGCAAATCATTGCTCCACCTAACCGGGAGGCGTCCCACGCTACGTTTGCCCAAACGCGGTCTCAACTGTAGAACACTGTCCAGCGGTTGTCGGTTCTTCGACCGATGTGTCCGGCTTATTGCCACTTCAGTCAGTCTTAAATTTAAAATTATTTAAAAGGTTTACAATTACCATTTGTGAGACCCTAAAGTTTAGTGAGTTTACAAACCTTAGTATTGCATTATAACAGGGCACGAGGTTATGTTAGGTCATGCTTTTGTTATTTTCCTGAGGGTTTATGTCATGCGTGGTGCCATTTGAGTCTTTATGCTTCTGTATTGTTATTGTTAAGCTATTTTATGCTATTATGACGAGCGTGTGGCTACAAACCATAAACCATAGAAATTCTTTTTCTGCTTAGCATTATTATTATTATAAACCATAGAAATTATTGTAACTTAATGAATTTTAAATGCAGTTTTTTTGTTGTGTTGGAATTAATTACGTAAGTTTTATACGACACTTTTATTTCGTTGTCGTAATGATGTGTTCTTGAAGTACAATTGCAAAAACATACAGGATTTTTCAGTCATTCGGATTTTTCAAAAATACGTCTTTATTTTATTTTAGTGCGGCGGTTACTTTATAGAAACTCGCACGTTTACTTTGACCCGCTATCCGAATTTAAATTAAGCTGAAATGTTCAAACCTGAATTCTTGACACGACAACATAATAGGTCTCATTATTTTTGCCCCAAAACCTCCGCAATTAGGGGCGAAGCAGAAAAAGTTGCCCACAGGTAATTAGGTGAGCTCTGCTATGGGGACGACTTACATAGAAACTTTCCAGTGCAGTGGCGGACAAGAAAAATTGGCAAAAGTATTTTTGATTAATATCTTCTTCTTCTTTTCGTGTCGATTACAAACCTAGATATTCTCGGCTCAAAATTCAACCACGTGAATCGGACTGTCCGTAGCACTCATTAGATCTTCCTGCGTGCAGTTGTTTGGGCACGCAGGGCACGACCTCAAATGCTCCATTATTTTGGGAATTAAGCCACACTTATATATAATACAATCCAAGTTGGAACCGTCTGAGAATCCCCACATAAACAGATTCTCCTACTGCGGCCGAAGTCTATTTGAAGACTTCCAGGTAAGCCATGGTAACTCATGTCCAGGCGGAGGACTCTCAGACAGTGGGACGAAAGGGCTAGGGAAAACGGCACTCTCCTGCATCTCTCCTTTGATCGGTCATCGTTTATTTGATTAATATTCTATCAGTTTACTCGCTTGTTGGTTACCAAGACGATTTTGCAGCAATTTGTGGGTTCCATTAAAATTTTGCATTATTAAATTGAGTTAAAATATGTTTTTTTATGTGTTTATAGTTATTACAACTCGTTGATTTTATTTTGACTTTTTTTAGTATTTTTAGCTGACTGACTCGGTGGCTAAGTGGTTAACGATCGTGACCTCTGATCCGAGAGTCGTGGGTTCGATCCCCACACAGGGCAAACTTTTCTGTGATGAGCAGAATTGTTTGCTCTGAGTCTGGGTGTATTATATCTATATATGTGTGTACTTAAAAGTACGAGTATATGTGTATGTATATCAGTCTCTGGTTCCCAAGATATAGGGAATCCTAGTTTGGGGCCAGATAACCGTGTGTGATTTGTCCCAGATATTATTTATTTATTTATTTACAATTGTTAAGCCCTTGGCAAGGTAATTAATTTTAAACTATAGAACAAAAGTACTTAACATAGGAATTCCTCAGTGCATATACAGGGTGTAACAGAAGTGTGTGACAATACTTCAAGGTTGGCTTTTACCCATCAAACTGAACAACTTTTGTTCTACAACTTTGTTGGAATCGCAAAAAAATTTTTGGACTTTTCATACAAACTTGGTTCGCCAGCTGATCGATTTGTATGAAAAGTCCAAAAAAAATTTGCGATTTCAACAAAGTTGTAGAACAAAAGTTGTTCAGTTTGATGGGTAAAAGCCAACCTTAAAGTATTGTCACACACTTCTGTTACACCCTGTATACTAGTAGCTAGCGAGTTAAAAATATACATATATTTGCTATACGAAAATTATACGTCCTATCTCCTCCGTAACAGAAAAATTGTTTGAGAATTTCAATGACCTTAAATGGAAAATTATTTTCAAAAACGTGAACAATATCTAGTTAGCAATGTCCGTTTGAGTAAGTTCCATTGTCCGCCATTGTACCACCTGGGCATAACACTTAGATTTTCCCTTATCTCTGTCGTAACGAGGCGAAAGTTCCGTTTAGCCCTCGTTAGCGAGCTTGGACAGTTCTACTTTTCTAGTTTTTCTGCAGTGAATTCACTGGACATATGTTAAGGTGAATAGTTTTGATGCTCAGTGCTGTTTATGTTGACATAAATGTACACATTCCGAAGAAATACTGATATTATACTTTTTATTCGAAGACAACAAAAAGGTGAGATTGGAGTTAAACGCTCCCAAAAACACTAAAAGCGTTTGGGTAAAATCTGCTGCTTCACTTTTCTAGGTATAAACGTTGACTATACGTACACTGACCCATAGAGATATCTGAACCCCTACTAAAGCTATTCTTGATACATGGTGTATTATGGAGAGGTTCAGATATCTTTGTGGCTGTCTGTACCTAAACTATCCATGATTTTACTACTGCATAGCAGACATACCTTAGCAATAATAGTGTTAAGTAACATCTCGGGCATCACCTGCAAGTGAGTCAGCGAAGCGAGTATGCGCACTTTACACGTAGATATAAAATCATCACAATACGCTGGATTTGTTATATTATTAGTTCTTGGCCTACAGAAGTTGCTGCCTTACGGATTTCGAGCGGTGTCGGTAGGCATTTTACAATTATAAAATAATTATAGATTTTTTTTTAATCGATGTTTCTTCAGTTTGGGAATAGAGCCCCAAGCTTTAAGTGTGATATGGGTTATTAAATAAAATTGACTAGGCAACCGCCGTTTATACCTTGTGGATAGGACGGTTAAATGTGCCACACGATAAGAAGAAGAATAAAGTAATGTAGCACTACCAAGTTCAGCATATAATAAAAAGGTATAGCAATATTTTAAGTATTGTATTTGCTGAAGCCGACAAAAAATTTCGATTTCTCTCAAAAATCGATTAGCAAACTTTGTTGACTTCAGCACAGGTCATGAAAATTTTTTCAGTATGATTATTGGCAACTCCCAGTTTACTGATTTTACAACTAATTTGTTATACCCTGTATATTTAATACACGATATATTATGCAATTTATTTCTTCTACAATATATGCAACATTTTTCCGATGTTCTAAAAAAAACTTATCCAGGTTACTAAATCTGTGACGGAATCCCAGTGTTTGGGTTGAACGCTAACTAACGAACATAATTCGATAAACGTTCACGGCAGGCGCGCGCATATGAACATACCTTTATGTGAGGAAGTAACAAGTTTACTGATAAACTTCATAGGCAAATTTCACATGCAGGGTAGTGCATTCACCACAGTGAGAACGGTAGCAGTAGCGACAGACTGAGTGATAACATAATATTAGAGGTATAAGGGTTATTTTTGGACCCCCCCCCCCAAAAAAAAAAATTTCACAGTGGCTTCTATTCATGAAACTGAACAAATTTCCCAAGAACGAATAGTTAATTCCCAAAAATATTTTTGGATCTTTAATACTAATTTGATCACGTGATCGGCCTACTTTGTATGGAGATGCCCAACATTTTTTTTGCGTATTGACCATTCGTGTAAGGGAATAGTTGTTCAATTTCATGAATAGAAGCCACTGTGAAGTTTTTGTGGGGGGTCCACCCTGTAAAATGTAGTTGGAACTGGGTGGGCAACATTAATTTCTCATATTGATGACAACACTGCTATGGCCATTATAAAAGACGTTCATTCCATGTTGGCCCCCAACTATTGGAGGTGGCAGACTTTTACAAGAACGGAGGATTCATGTTATACTAGGTTCATGTGGGTGGTTACAACTGCTATGGTTATTAAAAAACCATTCGATTTTGGGCCTCAATGGGGTCAAACTATACAGCTCAGTAGGTCTGATTTTCTCTTATCGTAAGATAGAATTTCGTGCACTGTATGAATATTGTGTAATAGTAATAAATGCATACGAATCCATTTACCAATATTTTTCTTGCTTCAGAAAACAATTTCGAAACATTGCGGCACAGAATACTCATTTCATTTACTACTCGTCATCGATATACACTAGCACAAATAATTGACCACGCTGAATACGTTAAAAACAACCGACTTCAATCGCAACAACTCCAATTTTGCAATGTTTTTGTTGATTTTCTCAAAATCCGCTGAATCGATTTCGATAAAATTTATATGGGACCACCTGTGAAGTATACCCTTTTAAACAAAAAAAGAATTTTCCACATCGGTTCAGGCGTCTTCGAGTAATCGCTGAACACACATAAAAAAAAGATTCCGACGAATTGAGAACCTCCTCCTTTTTTTGAAGTCGGTTAATAAATAAGAGATAAATAAATATCTCATCATACGAGGCGAAGCTTCAAGAAGCGTACTTCCTAAGTTCCTTCGCAGGTCGTTTACGAGCGGTACAGCTGTGCAGTAAAAAGTTTAAGTACTGGATAGCGTTTCCGTAAGGTTCGACGGCCGGCGATTGCGGGAAGGTTCCGTGGGTAGTGCACGACTTGCCGGTTTCACATTGCTCCAGAGGTTGTTCTCGAAGCTTCCTAAAATCTGTTACCTGAATAATACCACCTCCTTGGCGTAGTGGATTCCAGTCGCTTTAAATAAGGAGGTTGCAAGTTTGATTCCTGGCGGGGTTCAACTTTGTAGGACTCTGATTGGTTGGTGGTAGGACGTTTTCTCAGAACGCCTGGCTACCACCATCCTATCTAAGTCTTCCTGCAAAATATCTGCGTTAATACTGATGTTTTCCGGCATAAATATAAGATAGCTTGTGCCCCATTAGGGAATCTTGATAAGATTCGCTTAATTTTGAACTCTCCATACAAAAAATGGCAAAACAGATGATCAATTTTGTATTTGTATTTGCGATTTGAGCTTATCTTTACGTCCAAAATACCGCAGTCCCTCAAGACTAAAGTCTTTGACCAGTGTGTGTTGCCAGTGATGACATATGGATCCGAGACATGGTCGCTTACTATGGGCCTTATAAGAAGGCTCAAAGTCACCCAAAGGGCGATGGAGCGTGCTATGCTTGGTGTTTCCCTACGTGATCGAATCAGAAATGAGGAGATACGTAGGAGAA
The DNA here is from genome assembly GCA_958295455.1 of Coleophora deauratella. Taxonomy (NCBI): domain Eukaryota; kingdom Metazoa; phylum Arthropoda; class Insecta; order Lepidoptera; family Coleophoridae; genus Coleophora; species Coleophora deauratella. The sequence continues at coordinate 2,397,085 of OY282403.1, read as the reverse complement.
CTTAAGGTACCGACATAGCTCTCAGAATCGCTAGACTTAAGTGGCAGTGGGCAGGGCACATAGCTCGTAGAACAGATGGCCGTTGGGGCAGTAAAGTTCTCGAATGGCGACCGCGCACCGGAAGGCGCAGGCGCAGAAATCCTTGGGGGAGGCCTTTGTCCAGCAGTGGACGTCTTTCGGCTGATAGATAGATTGCGATTTGAGCAAAGTCGTGGAACAAAAGTTGTTCAGTACGATGAGTAGAATTTTGTTACAACCTGTATAGATTGTTACTTATTCCTTCTTCTTTCAGTATACCTTATCCGTTTTGTCGTGGGTAAAAAGGCTAATGTGAAATCGCATAGCAATCTGCCACTCGTTAGCGTTTTGAAATGTCCAGAGCGGATTGTGCTCGATCCTAACGTTAAGAGCCGAATAGTGCCCATCTTGGGAATCGAACAGCGAGTCGTGGGAAGCAAATAGACCTCTAGGAATCTCACTTGGAAAGGAAGAAAAAGACCTATGTTTGTTAAATGTATTTTAATGGTCTGATCTACAATATTTCATTTGTTTGTTTGGTCTCAGTAATTTCTGATATAGTAGATTTCGTAATAGGCATTTGCCCATTCATTCAAATATACAGATTTTTATTGAAATTAGGTTCGTTATAAATTTTAATTCTATTTTATTCTTCTTTGGGGCCAGATGACCGTGTGCGATTTGTCCCGGATATTTATTATTATTATTATTAATTTCAAATTTCTTTATCTCAAATTTTTATACAGATAAATGGTTTTTGCACTAAAAGGGTACGATTTATTAATGGAGATAAATCAGTTTTTTTAGGTCGGTTGTTGTAAAAGGGGTGAAAAATCTTATTCATAAACTTAAGAGTTACTATATAAAGTAATGCTATTCCTAAAACTGAACAACTCCAAGAAGGTTCAATTATTCCATCCAAAATTCAACGCAGGAAATGTAATAATTTGGATATCCCATACTTGTTAACTGATCAGTTGACTGACTAGAGAGATAAGTCAAAAATACAGTTTTACCATGTGTCTCTTGGAGGAAAAATCACGTGTTTTCCATACAGGTTGTAACAAAATTGATGTAGGACCCGTTAACCGGGGGTTGTACTCATCGTACTGAACAACTTTTGTTCAACGACATTGCTCAAATCACAAAAAAAGTTTGGACATTTCATACAAATTAATCACCTGTTTTGCCATGCATTTTTGTATGGAGAGTCCAAAAAATTTTTCGTTATTTATATACTCGTACTGCTATATTTTTGCTGTATACATATTTGTATACATTTTTTTCCTGACTGCTCGAACTGTTAGGGTAAAATTTTTCGGGTGCGTTTCATTGGTATACAAAATCACTTGATGAATTATCACAAGGTGCGTGAAAGATATTACATTTTATTCAATCGGTTAGGCTATGTCATTTATGAAAAAAAAGGCATCAGGAAAATAGATACATGTCTAATGATCCCATTACTTCCGATTGTTCTCGGATTAAACCTTATGTAGCGTAACAACGCTGCACCATGACCAAGGCACAAGGCGATGGGGGCCAATCATGGGGGTCCCAAACTGCGTTCTCATCGGCAATGTCGATAATAACCATTAGGATTGTGGTTCCCAACATGTTTCAATAGAAAATAAGGGTGCTATAAAATGGTTTCTTATACCTACCTTTAAATAATTTACGTAATATTCCTATTGAAAGTTGCACAGTATGGTTACGGGAGTATCGTTAAGAAGAAAATCACATTATAGTGTATGGGAGAAAATTAAGATAGACATACTCTTTGTATACATACTTCATCATCATCATCATCAGCCTGCATTAGTCCACTGTTGGACATAGGCCTAGACATTGCCTCAAGGCACGCCACTTATCCATATTTGTTGGGGGGTTTGCTCTAATCGCCACGCTGAGCAGGCGGGTTGGCGATCGCAAATAAACCAAATCCTCGCACCAGTAACGCTGCTGCCCGTTTCTGGCCTGTGATTATTTGAGTTTGGTTTTTATTTCGCGATGGTTATCCCGCCATCGATCGCCAGTGCCTCGTTAGTTGATAGCAGAGTGTACCGCGCGCAGGTGAGGTTGACATTTGGGCTCAGTAGGTGGAAGGTGTGCCCCTTACACTCCTTGTACTTGTATACTTATGAAAGAAAAATTGAAAAAAATTTTTGGAGGAAGTTTCTTTTGGACCCAACGTTTCTTCTCTTTCCGCGAACACTTGCCTATAAGTTTCAAGTGGTAGGAACTTTGGATTAGGTAGAATAAAAAAATATTTGGAAATGTAAACATCTATTTAATTTGATTTTGATTTGAACAACAGTGAAAACGAACAAAAACCTTGATGCACTTATACAAAGTGGGTGGTCTTATCGCTCTAACAATAAGATCTTTTCAGACTTGAGGCTGAACAAAGTAAACAGTTAAAAGTAGTGTACCGAAATAAAATAATTATTGAAAATATTTTTTTACTGAAACAGTCCCTACTCAGAAGGTTTCCAGTTTGAGAGTCATTACCGCTCTAGTCGCCCCTGTCACGGTAATGACTCACTAAACGCACCGGCGGTAATGTGCCCGCATTTTTAAAAGAATATCTATTAAACGTATATATATTCTATATTGTTTTTTCCTGTATCAACGCTCATTCGACCTTATAAGAATTCCAGTTACTACGTAGATCAATGTAATTCTAAATTTTCCTGAGATCTTTGAAAATTCATTAACTATCCACAGAGTCCCTACTATTGTGACACGGATCTGATATCCACATCTTAGAAGGTACTCTATAAGTACTCCACGCTCAACATCCTACCTATACCGCAGTCACATAATTTTAAATGTGACTATACATATACTTAAAACTCTGTGACGGCAGTAGACCGCAGGCGGAAAACGTTACTTAAAATTTTCTTTAAAATGTTTCCGTGGCATTTATAGTATTTAATTTGAATGTAAAGATCTGGTTGCCGAAGGAAATGACTGACTCGGTGGCTAAGTGGTTAGCGATCCCGACCTCTGATCCGAGAGTCGTGGGTTCGATCCCCACACAGAGCGAACTTTTCTGTAATGAGCAGAATTGTTTGCTCTGAGTCTGGGTGTATTATATCTATGTATGTATTTAAAAGTATATGAACAAAAATCGGTGTCTTCCAGCTACGGCGGCGGCGGCGGCGAGAGAAAATTAAACCATGATTCAGACTTCACAGAAAACTATTTATATTCATTGTTTTTAACACAAACACATATTATAACAAATTACAATTTCATAGCAAGCAAAACATCTTCTCGAGAGCAAAAAAACGATAGTCCTTTTGTTTTACATTTTATAAAAAGAACATTTCACAGAAGTAGTTATACAAGGAGTATTAATAATATTAAAAAGTCCTTATAGCAATTGGACATACCGCCCCCCGTTGGAAGCAGACAGGCTTTCAACAAACACAAAGAAAGGAACATCTTTGGAACTAGATTACAAAGACAATGTTATTATAATTTAATCACTTAAAAACTAAGTATTTATCACAACACAACATGTCTTATAAGGAAGGTGAACGTTAAACAATGAACTTCAATGACTAAATCACAACAGTCATTCAGATTAAGATAACTCTTACTAATATTCCAATGCTTAAAGCACTAGGGAAATGTTGAGGTACTTAATGATACAGCTCATCATGTACAAAAGTAAGTAGGTGCTAAGATAACGCACTTATTACGAGTAATAACAAGAAGCTTAAAAAATATGAATTTTATGCCTCTATAGGAAGTGGACATATTTTTGAAAAGGATCTTCTTATTACACCGTTAGCAGTAAGAATATCTGCTACTCGAATTACACCATCCTGACCGGGAAATACATCAACTATTCGCCCTAATTTCCACTTTAAAGGAGGCAAATTATCATCCTTTATTACAACCATCCTACTCTTATCTAAGGTTCCTTTACAGTGCCTCCATTTTTGCCTACATTGCAATTGTGAGATATACTCTTTGGACCATCGTGTCCAGAAATGTTGCTGTAATTGTTGTAATCTTTGATAACGATCTAATCTATGACAGTTGATATCTACATAACTAGGAGACGGTACAGAAGTAAGAGGTCTCCCAATTAAAAAATGACCAGGAGTAAGCGGCAACATATCATTTGGATCCACAGACAATGGAGTAATAGGTCTCGAGTTAAGTATAGCCTCAATTTGATAGATGACAGTACAAAGTTCCTCAAAGGTAAGGTGACTGTTACCTAACCTAACCTAACCAGGTGGTGTTTCGTGGACTTAACACCAGATTCTGCCATTCCGGCGAAATGGGGAGAGTAAGGAGGTGCGAAGTGAAAGCGAATATTATGATTCGCAGCTCGCTCAGGTATATCGTTAGCATTTGATGCTAGAAAACGTTTTAGCTCGTTATAAGCTCCCACAAATTGAGTACCATTGTCGGCATATACATCTGACGGCACGCCGCGACGACTGACAAACCGATACAATGCTGACATGAATCCTTCAGAAGTTAAGTCACTAACGACTTCTAGATGCATCGCCTTCGTGGCGAAACATACAAATACAACAATGTACACTTTGTACAGCGAACAACCACGTCCTTTTTTAGAGGCAGATAAAATGGGTCCCGCGTAGTCAACACCAACAACCTGAAAGGGATACTCAAAACGAACTCGATGAGAAGGTAAGTTGCCCATAATCGGTGATATAGTTACTCCCTTCATTCTAGTACACAGAACGCATTTATAGTAAGTAGATTTAGCCAAATTTCTGCCACCGATAGGCCAATAGGTTTGTCTAATTGAAGAAAGCAAGGCTTGAGGCCAGCGTGCAAGAGTTTAGTATGTTCATAATTAAACAGAAGCCTTGTAAAAGGATGATGAGAATTCAGAATGATAGGATGCTTCTGCTCATAAATAATTATGAGAGTTAGAAGTTAGTTATACTCTGAGTTAGAAAGTCTACCGCCTACACGCATCAGACCGTCATTGTCAACAAAAGGATTTAATTTAGTAAGTGAATCCTTTTGATTTAGTTTGCCACTGTTTTTAAGTATGTTATAGGATGCAAAACTTTCCATCTGTGAAACTTTGATTAAGTAGTTTTTTGCTCTATGTAACTCGTCCCGTTCTAAATGACCACTAATCCTATTTCCACTGCTAGTTCGCAAGTTTCTTATGAAACGAAGTACGTAAGCCGTAACTCGCAGTAGTTTCGTAAGGTTGGAATATTTTTGTATAGCGATTACTGGAGGGGTATCATCAACGATAGAGGTCATGACCGTCTCACTTTTAACTTCGGGTACGTCTTGCGGCTCTGAATAAATATTTTTGGGCCACTTGTCCTCTGAGTAGGTCAAAAAATCAGGGCCGTTCCACCACATCTCGTTCGACATTATTTTCGTCGCATCTAAGCCACGAGACACGTAGTCTGCAGGATTAAGTTCAGTAGGAACATGACGCCATGGACAATCCTTTGTTGTTTCCAGTATATCAGATACTCTATTACGCACATATACCTTTAAACGGGAAGGTAACATTCTAAGCCAGCCCAGAACAATGCTAGAGTCACTCCAGAATACGCACCTTAGAGGCTTCAGTCGGAGAGATCTGATAGCCTTCGCATAGAGTTGAGCTCCTACTAAAGCGCCGCACAACTCTAGCCTCGGAATTGTTACAGGTGTAATAGGACTGACTCTACTCTTTGCCAGCAACAACCTCGTCACGCTCTTGTTTCCTTCCGAATTCACAGACTTAACGTACAAACATGCACCGTACGCACCTTCGGAAGCGTCTGTGAATATATGAAACTCAAAGAATTCGCAATCACTGATTGCGGGGCGTGGAATACGAATTTCATTCAATGCAGGTAAGGATGTAATTATTTTATTCCATTGTAACAAGACGTCTGATGGAACGCTCTCGTCCCACGACAGCTTATGTAGCCACAACCTTTGTAATAAGATTTTACATTGTACGACACACGGCACGACCAGACCCAAAGGGTCAAATATCGTAGCGATTGTAGACAGTATAGTACGTTTGGTAACATCTTTTTTAATCACTGCCACATCGACATCAATAGAAAAATAAAGCTCATCAGAACTACTTTTCCAACCCAAGCCTAATGTTTTAGATTCATCTAAATTTCCCAGATTTAGATCACGGTCATCCTCAATAAAGTTTTTGATGAGGCTCTTATCGTTGCATCGCCATTTTCTCAAGTGCATGCCAGCACCTTGCAAGGTCTGCGAGACTTCTGATATAATGCGACTAGCTTCTTCCTTGCTAGAAGCGCCACTCAAAAAATCATCAACATAGAAGTCTTTAGCTATGATTTCAGCTAATATAGGATCTTCACAGTTCAAAGAAAGCTCTTTCAGACACCTTATAGCAAGAAAAGGTGCACTGGCTGTCCCGTATGTAACTGTATTTAACTGGTATGTCCCTATGTTTTCAGAAGGATTATCTCGCCACAAAATCTGTAAGAGATGTCTATCCTCAGTATGTTTTACGATTCTGCGGTACATTTTCTCAACGTCTCCTGAAAACACATACTTGTAATGGCGGAAACGCAATAGTATGGCTACAATGTCATCTTGAATAGTAGGTCCGACCATAAGTATGTCATTGAGAGAAACGCCTGATGTAGTAGGAGAACTGGCGTTAAATACGACTCTCAACTTCGTAGTAAGACTGCTAGTACGTAGTACGCCATGATGTGGCAAGAAATTACCTTGTTTTTCCAATGTTGGGTCAGTGACTTTCGACATATCACCTAGCTGCTCGTACTCGTGAATGAAATCAGTGTACATTGATTTCAAGACATCATCCTTTTCAAGTCGACGCTCTAAAGAAAGAAAGCATTTTTTAGCTTTTTCGTATGAGTCACCCAACATTGTTTCAGGCTGTTTCAGCGGCAAACGAACAGAGAAGCGACCATCTGGAAGCCGGGTGGTGTTTTTCACAAAATGTTCTTCACACGCGAGCTGTTCCGGCGAATAAAAATCACATTCAGGCCTAACTGAACATTCGTCCAGCTTCCAGAACCGAGTAAGACTGTCATCAACTCCATCATTGTGTTGAACAAAGTTACATTTAATATCATGTTTAAAGTTAGTAGGACAATAACCTGACACTACCCAGCCTAATTTAGTTTGACACAGGACAGGTTTGTTTTTACCCAGTTTCAATATGCCACCTTCCAGTAAATCCCAGAACACGTTAGCTCCGAGCAGTACGTCAACATGAGAAGGTAGGTAAAACTCAGGGTCCGCTAGGGTAATCTCACAGGGAATATTAAGTATGCCTAAGTTCACCCTGTTAGAAGGAATGTTGCTTGTTATAGTAGGCAGTATGTAACATGTTGCATTAAACTTGTATTCATTAGTGCGCGATCTTATTGTCGCCTCGCACGTTTTAGTAAGATTAGAATGTTGATTGTTTATGCCAGACACCGAAGTGGTGACATTTTCCATTTGTAAATCTAATTTATTACACAGGGTTTCCGTAATAAAGCATGAAGTGCTGCCGCTATCTAAAAGCGCACGGGCAACTACAGGTGTACCATCTTTACTTTGTATTTGTACAAGAGCAGTCGATAATAATACCTGACCTTTGCCTTGATCTCCAAAGATTGTACTACTATGGCTGCACTTCCCTCCAATGTTGCTTTCAAGTAATGAAACTTGTTAATGTCATCAATGCTGCTATTATTATGGATTAAACTAGAGAATGTGTCTCGATACTCAAGCCAAGTTTCATATGAGCCGTTGAATTTAGGAAGATTAATCATGGGCAACTTACATTTCACCATTTGCGGAGATCCGATGTTGCTGGCGGTATTGTTGACCTTGTCAATCATCGTTTGATTGCTGTGCTCCGACGACGAGCTAGGACTTCGTTCCCGCTTAGGAACGGTACCTTTGTGAGATGTAAGAAGGGTATGAGCCTTCCCCATTGCCTCGAAGTATGCGTTTTCGAAGACGGCACGCTCCTGGAACTGAGACGCCAGATCCGAATCCTCCACAAGCAGTTCTATGGACTCTTGGTAATGCTCAAATGAAGAGAGTACGCCTTCCAATTTTGCAACTCGAATTCCTAATTCTGTTTTTTGCTGTATGCTCATCAAACTGCCATCGCTTGGCAGCTTAGAAAGAAAGCCTGTAAATACAGTAACACGACCCTTTACACTTCCTCTTTTTCTTACAAGATCACTAAGTTCCGACATTGTGATGGATATACAAATTACTCTTATTGTTATAGAAGCTCTTATTACCTTAAATATGTTGTAAATACAATATCTGATACAATTTATGTACACATTCAGCGCAACTTATAATTACAACAAAAACAATGCAAAAAACATGACAACTGACAATACGTTCACAAGTTTCACAACATGAGCGTTAACTTAGCTGCGCGGGAAATGCAATCGATCGATTATATGCCTAAATCGATTATCTATCGATAAAACAAGTAAGATATTTTTGAAGTAGTAAGTAGGTAATATTTTCTTCTTTATTTCGTAAGATGCACGTAGTTTGGGAAATCTATGTAGTAAGTAGTATGTTCTTTATTTCGTAGGATGCACGTAGTATGAAAAATCTCGACGAGTAAGCAGGTAATTGTAGAACGTTCAAAGAATACGACCAACTCCAATGTTCTTCAATGTATAAAGCAGGTTGCAGGTTGGCAAGTAGGTACTTATGTAGGCAAGTAAGTATATGTGTTTGACTTCAGGAAGAGCTTCAGCAACAGTAGTCGTTTCAAAGAAATAGTAAGAAAGTAAGCAATATTTCCACGAAGTAAGGATGTATGTCGCTTCAGTAAGTATGTATGTCGCTTCCGCAAGTATGTATGTCCATTCAGCAAGTATGTGTAGATTTCTGCAGTAAGTATTTGGTGATTTTCGATGTTACATTTTGCTTTCTCTCACCGGCACGCGTCACACGCAGTATGTAGGCAGTCGCAAGTAGCTCCAAAAATCCGACTACGAAGGACCATGAACAAAAATCGGTGTCTTCCAGCTATGGCGGCGGCGGCGGCGAGAGAAAATTAAACCATGATTCAGACTTCACAGAAAACTATTTATATTCATTGTTTTTAACACAAACACATATTATAACAAATTACAATTTCATAGCAAGCAAAACATCTTCTCGAGAGCAAAAAAAACGATAGTCCTTTTGTTTTACATTTTATAAAAAGAACATTTCACAGAAGTAGTTATACAAGGAGTATTAATAATATTAAAAAGTCCTTATAGCAATTGGACAGTATATGTGTATGTATATCAGTCTCTGGTTCCCAAGATACAGGGAATCCTAGTTTGGGGCCAGATGACCGTGTGTGATTTGTTCCAGGTATTATTATTATTATTAAATAGAATATCATTATTATTAATACATGGCTTATCATCTAATTTGCAACATTTAACATTAAAAGTATAACATTGTTTGCAAATAGAAATATACTATTCTATTCCAAGTGTATACTGCTAAACGTCTTGATGATGAGGTAAATTTTATTTGTCCCCAGGGCAAAGCTACTCGGGACCAGTCACTCCTGGAGCTGAAAGAGCACATTCACCAGTACTACATTCCACTTGGGAGACAGTTCATGATCCTCTTCCCCGAAGGTGGTTTTCTGCACAAGAGGAGAGAAGTCAGCCAAAGGTAAGGAGACACTTTTAATTAGTGTCCGACCGAAACAGGATTTGCGGCCAAAACCGAAACCGAACCTTCGGCCATTGTCTCAGTTTCGACCGAAATCGAAACCGAACTTTACATAGCCCTTATTTAAAGGAATTTAAACATTTAAAAAAATATTTTGTATGCTAATATCTGGTGTATCTTTTACATGTTAGATAGTTAATCCGTGTTAATAAAAAACAGAAATTAAATTATGTAAGAAAAATATTTATTTATGCAACTGATGGTGGTTGGTTATGAACAAAACTACAACCGCGACCTCGAAATTATCCGGACGAAGTACGACAATTCACGAACACTGAGTTTCAGCGCGGCCGAAATTTCGGCTCATTTTTGACCGAAACCGAAACTCCGGCCGAAACCGAAACTCTGGCCGAAACTAGATTTTATGGCCGCGAGCCTCGAAATTATCCGGACGAAGTGCGACAATTCACGAACACTGAGTTTCAGCGCGGCCGAAATTTCGGCTCATTTTTGGCCGAAACCGAAACTCTGGCCGAAACCGAAACTCTGGCCGAAACTAGATTTTATGTCCGAAACTGGCCGAAACCGAAACCGAACCTTCGGTCGGTCACTACTTTTAATATGTGGTTGGTGTTGGTATGGCTGGATGCAAGCAGCGCAGGATCGGTCGGTGTGGAAATCCTTGGGGGAGGCCTTTGTCCAGCAGTGGACGTATTTCGGCTGATGATGATGGATTTTCCAGTGATGCAAAAAATAAAGCATTCAGGATTTACTAATACTACTGATGATTAAAATATGACTCTAGAATACCAGACAACTACGCATGATGGTCAAGTTTGAACTTGTGGAGTTTGTAGGAGTACTAGCTAACTACAATGGCATAAGTTTAAATTTCCTATGAAGTAGTTGACATAGATTAAGGAATGTCATTAAGTGTAATGGTCTGACTGACCTGTTAAAACTGTATTATATAGAAAAGAGTCATGGGAGACAAATGGTCAAGAGTCGATCCTATCTAAGTTATGACCGTGTTTGTAATCAGTTATTACGATCACTCTTGCTAGAATACAAAAAACTACACAAGATTTTTTTCCTATCTAATACAGTTTTAACAGTATATTTAGATTATTAGATTCAACTCAAGCATTTCGAATAAGTTTCTATAATCTGAATACTCCGAAAAAGCACACTATTCTTTTAGAATCAAACGTAGTTTGATATATAGGGTGACTTTAAATTAGTTCTTGATACGAAAGGCTATACATGTGCTCATGGTAACGAACAACTTTCGCTAAGGAACCCATAGTCAAACCGCAAAAAAAATGTTAGACTCTTCATACTAATTTGGCCTGTCAGTTGCTGGATTTGTATGGAGGGTCCAAAATTTTTTTTGCGATTTGACTATAGGTTCCTTAGGGAAAGTTGTTTGTTATCACGAGCACATGCGTAACCTTTCATATCAAGAACTAATTTAAAGTCACCCTATATATAGGTAATTTATTAAAAGTAAAAAAAATTTTTTTCCTAGATTCGCCGAAAAGAACAACCTACCGAAATTGGAATACGTGACGATACCTAGAGCGGGGGCAATGAAGGTCATCATGGAGGAGATAGGGCCAAAAGGGGACCAAGAGGCCAGCACTTCCACAGCGAATGATGGCATGGTTTCTAACAAAGGTAATCTATTACATAAAATTACAAGAAAGCCTTTACAAGAATTTGCGGGTGGTAGGACCTTGTGCGAGGTCTGTCCGGATCGCTACCACCATCTTACTCGCTAATCCTGCCGCTAAGCAGCAGTGCTTGCACTGTTGTGTTCCGGTGTGGAGAGTAAGACAGCCGAGGAAATTACAGGCACAAGAGGCATTTCATCTTAGCCCTCTAGGTTGGCAACGCATCTGCAATCCCCTCCGGGGTTGCAGGTGTCTATGGGCAGTGGTGATCACTTACCATCAGGTGACCCACTTGCTCGTTTGCCTTCCTTATCACATAAAAAAAAAAAAAAAAGCCTCCGTGGCTCAACGGTAATGACTTGGAGCTCTTAAACAAGAGGTCTCGGTTTCAAATCCTCGTCAATATACTCGTACTGATGAGTTTTTTGATATTTTCATCTGCACATCTGATCACTAGATGTGTATGAAGGTCGCGTTGCACACGTCCGTAGGTGTAAATCTGAACCCTGCAAGCGCCCGCTGGTCATGATGATGCTGTGTATTGTACAACACTATACGATCTTGTGATTACATGGTTTTAAATTTGAGCCTGGTACTAGTCGAGGGGGCCTTATAGACTAAGGCTTTTTGCTGTTTAATAATATAAATATGTAAAAATGTAAAATTCATTAATTAAACTTCACATGGTTAAATTGTTCTACTCGATGAGAAAATGAAGATTTTACTGGCCTACAATTAAAAAAAAAACAATTATAAATCAAAGCAAAATAAGCCAAATTAAATACAGTGTCAGAGGTTTTCAAGTCGTTTAAGTGGCCTCTCTTAAAGCTTAAAGATTGCTATATATTCATAGTAACCGGCACTTATAGTTTAATTTGCCTTTGAAGTTCAGATAAGAACCACTAACAGACTAACCTATCCAGTTTATGACCGTATCTGTAATCAGTTAACTAAGCCATGACCACTTAACGTTTTTCTTTTCAGATAATGACCTTAAAAGGGAACCGAAGATGATTTTGGACACGAACTGCGGGGAGCGTATCGAGTGGGTTCTTGACGTTACCATTGCGTATCCTGAAAGGATTCCACTGCATCTTCAGGACGTGGTCTGCGGTATACGACCTCCTTGCGTCACGCATATACATTATAGGCTTTATCCTAGTAACTCTGTGAGTACTGTATTTTATTATTCTTTGCTTTAATTAAAGTCATTCTGAAATACGTAAAAAAAACTAAACGTGGTTAGTGCTCAGGAATTTGAATAACTTTCCCCAAAAGACCTATACTTCATTTGCAAAAAAGGACTCCCTATACTTCGTTCACGAATCACCTGCGGAATCAAACTATTTTTACTTTCGACACCTATTTTTTTGCAGTTTGAATATACAGGGTGACTTTAAATTAGTTCTTGATACGAAAGGGTATGCATGTGCTCTTGATAACAAACAACTTTCCCTAAGGAACCCATAGTCAAATCGCAAAAAAAAATTTGGAGTCTCCATACAAATCGAGCAACTGACCGGCAAAATTAGTATGAAGAGTCCAAAATTTTTTTTGCGATTTGACTATGGGTTTCTAAGGGAAAGTTGTTTGTTATCATGAGCACATGCATACCCTTTCGTATCAAGAACTAATTTAAAGTCACCCTATATTTTCAATTCTTAATAAGTCTATATACAAGGTGATTTTTTAAATGGGGATGTGATCGGATCCAGTCTATTAATTGGGTCAACATAAGTTTTTGAAGTGGTATAATTTCCTCAACTGAATATAAATAATTTTTTTATGGTACTCTAGTGAACACTTTTCATTAAGAAGCCAATTGAAATTGATCAGGCTAGTATGAGAAGTCAATATTCTTGTAAAGTGGAATTGCTTTTGGAAACTTCTATCTATCTATCTCTTTCTCGTTTTTGGCGTCTCTTATAAGAATTCTGCTAGTGTCATATATTTTGGAAAGTTTGTTCAATAAATGAAAATGTAATGTACTTTATTTGCCTTGAAAGGGGTACATAATATGGTGTTGAAATTGGTAATAGTACTTATGCCATATTCATTTGATAAAGTCACAGCATGCAACTAATTAAAATTTTAAATTAAGAGATTACGTATCATACGTATTTTTACTATTAATTGTCGTTATTCATAAAATAAAACATCAAACATCATCTTGTAATGATTCAGGTTTCAGTAAAACTGAAGTTGTTTTACGGATGGACCACATAAGGTTGTTATGGCAGAAATATTTCATGTATTTTATGCCGGCATTTGCAACACTTTGTAACACAAAGTGCATTAGCGATTTACTAGAGCGTAAACTGTTTAACCTGTCGAATTTGATAGTCAGTAAAACTGTAACAAACCATAAAATTCCGTCATAAATTACAAACTTGTTGCAATCGTCTTTTCGTAAAGTATGTATTTTGGGGTTGCAATGTTTTGAAATTTCAATAGAGTTTAAAGTTATTCAAGAGAACAGAAATAACCTAACAGTTAATACAACAGTATTTCCGGCTGCGAACAAAATATCGATTTACGGTCAAGATGAATCTCACAGTATCTTGCACTCCAAAATTAGTATATTAATCCGAAAACAGATATAATGCATAATAATTATACTCGAAAATCAATTACTTGTACTTAGCCAGTTGGGTTTTTGTGCAAAAAAACAACAAAATTATCTACTCGGAAATTATGTGTTTCATATCAGTAAACAGTTGATTAAAAGATCAAGACTTTGGGTAGAAAAGTAATAAAGTAACACAATAAGAAATTTGTGAACAATACAATCGATTTCATAATGAGTAACTTACTACATGTAATTTTTTTATTTACTGCCCCAGGTACCCACAGATCCGGAAGGAATGACCCAATGGCTCTACGACCGGTTCATAGAGAAGAACAAAATGCTAGAAGAATTTTACCGTACAGGCAAATTTCCATACAGCGGAGAACTACCTCTAGTAGAAAGACCTGTGAGACAGGATAACCTGCGGTACATAATCCTACATATTTTTTTCTTAGCGTCAACTATACTACAATATAAGGTGTTTAGCTACATGTTGAGTTCGATTTGGTAACGTTTTTTGTTTTACATTCTGCCCTCGACCAAATGTGGAATTGTTTTGGCTAGCTTTAAGCACTGGTTTATCTGTAAATACTCCTTTTCTATTACATACGGTTTTTACGTCCTTTCTGTCAGTGTGTTTTAGGAAATTGACTATAAGGACTTGTACACACTTAAGTATGATCTTTGTAAAGTTAAGAGATTTAGCTTTCAGTGTAAAACCAATGCGGGCAAAATATTTTAGGCACATCAAGGAAATACTTAAATAGCATTATTATGCAGGTGTAACAAAATATGTGTACGACCTGTTAACGGAAGCTTCCACCCACCATATCTTTAAAAACTTTTCTGTAGTGTTATTACAATATTATGTATTCAATGTTTAGTCAATTCGCATGAAATTTTGGATTCTCTATACAAATTGATCACTTAATAATAATAATAATAATATCCGGGACAAATCATACACGGTCATCTGACCCCAAACTAGGATTCCCTGTATCTTGGGAACCAGAGACTGATATACATACACATATACATTTAAATACATACATATATAGATATTATACACCCAGACTCGGAGCAAACGTTTCTGCTCATCACAGAAAAGTTTGCCCTGTGTGGGGATCGAACCCACGACTCTCGGATCAGAAGTCAGGATCGCTAACGACTTAGCCACCGAGTCAGTCGACTTGTTTGGTCAATTTCAAACGTAGACTCAAATTTTTCGATTAGGACGAAATTGTGTTAATCATTACCTATATTAAATAGAACCTCTTGAGGTTACGGTTCCTACACATGTTTTTTACAGCCTGTTTAATGTTTTTAAAGCAATATTTGATATAGGTATACACGGAGTTTTATGGTTCCCCTAGCTTTTACTGCTAGTAGGAGTAGCAAAGAGACTTCCACATTTGGTCATGTTTTATCTGTAGCTTTTTTATCATATCCTGACGATGCAATGGTAGAAATGAATCCGCTTTCAAATACTGGATGTTTACCTACCTTATTATTATTATTTGTCGGTGTATTAGACAATAAAAAAGGTTTTCTAGTTATGAAACTGAACAAATTTGCTACGATAATATTCCTCAAGAAATTACATACAAAATTGGCTGTTCAGCTGATCTATTTGTATGAATAAAAAATCTATTTTCTTTATAATTTGCAAAATTGCAGCACAAACTTTCAGTTTTATGAGAAATCTACCTAGAAATAACAACACCTTTATAACAACCCTTAGCGTCCCCATTGGTGGGAACTACATACGGAAACTAAGGCGGATATCACACTGCACCGGAATCCGCTCCGGTGTGCGGTGCTGCGAATTTTTACTTGACACTGTCAAAGGTAAAAACCGCAGCACCGCACACCGGAGCGGTTTCCGGTACAGTGTGATATCCGCCTATGTCCCTGTTTGTGGAGGTATTTTTACACCTGACAAACAAAAATCGTATCTTAGGTATTTTCCAGTGTATGAAAACTTTACCTCATTAGAAGGTGCGTGGTTACAGTAAATTTTCAACAAATTAGTTTCATTGTAATTTTAAGTTTTTATTTTTCATTTTATGTAGGTGTGTATGAATATTTGTTTAACACGTGGTCAGTGGTTTAGATTTTGTTATTGGCTATTCGATATTAAAATTCGTTTTGGGAAAATAATTGATTTAGCTACTTAAAATAGTAATTGATAACATTTCAATTTTTTTACCCCAAATGTTTGTGTACACCCTACATACATCTCTTGAAATTAACGCAAGAAAAATTATATTCAATAAAAATACTTTATTGCATCATAAAAAATAAGATTGCAAGAACTATAAAACAAAAATTAAAAAATATATAACTATTTACAAATATCTGGATGTTATCACTATTAATTGCCTTCTAAAAAATATATTCTTTGACAAATAAAAGGAATATGGTACGATATATTATTAATAATATGAGATATGAGGAATGTAAAATCCTAGAATGAATATAAGCAGGGAATAGTGCTAAGCTGCCGAAACGGAATTTTTACCTTTAAGTTCGTTTAATAATGTTTAGGGCCATGCTTTTATATGAAGAATTGAACATTGCTTTAGGGATTATTTAATAGCCAATAGCATTTTCTTATAGTGAGAGGTTGTGCATAGTATAAAAACAAAGTGTTTGCAAAATGTGCTGTGACATACCAGTCAATATGTAAGGATTATTAGCATAAGTCTTGCGCTATACGTCGAACCAAATTTTACCTTTATGACAATAACAAGAAATAGACAAAAACAATTTTTAACTCCGAAATATTCACGTCTTTATCACTTTTCTGTTCAATAAAGGAGACATTAAAATGTAGTCAACATTAATTAATTAACAATGTATTAGAAGACATTAAAAATATTGGATTCAAATTGTTTTCTATTATTGAGCAGCAATTTTTTCACATAAATTTCACAAATTTTGACGGATAAATCATAAGAAAATTTGCTTCTTTGCCGCGTCTTGTCTTAGGGTCATATCACGAATTGCTGATTCAATAATATTTTCACAATCAACCTTATTTTTTTATTTGAACTTGGGAGACCAAATATCGAAATTAGTATAAGGTACGTGCACGTGTTGTAATAATAAGATATGTTATTATTTTAAGGTGAAGGCTCAACAACATTTTTTATACATTTTTGAAAAATTTCATCAACCAAAATTTGTAAGATGTAATTTTTATACAAATCGATCAACGCGTTAGCTGATTTATTTGTTTACTGAAGAAGTATTTTTTTAGATTTCACCAAGTGGTAACACAAAAGTTTTTTAGTTTTAGTAGCACACTTTAAAATACTATCATATCTGTTTGTTACCTACATCCTGTATAGTAAAATAAGCTTAACACTAAATTTAAGGGTCACATTACTTTTAATAGGGAACTGTGTATAAAAAAAAAATGTAATGGCTGTTTTGAAGTTTGAATACTAAATTGATTTTACCATGTATTATATGTCGTGGCCAGAAAGGTTTCTTTGTAGCTAAGCGACGATACGCCTAGGCATTTAGTAATCTGCCCAATTTTAATGATCTGACCACGATATATTGTTAATTCAAACTGTACTATTTAAATGTGTTAACCGTAAGTGCCTAGGCTTGTTTGTGGGTTGATAAGTTTTTAAATTCCAATAAATTATCTGGCTATAGTTAGTACCGGTTAAGGGCATTGGCTCTGCGTGCAAAATTAGGCTCGTTTGACTAGTTTGTCCCCGTATGCAGAACTCTGCTGCATGCATGAGCTAAGGACAGTTTTTCCCTGTATGCAGAACTGCGCTGCATGCGTGAGCTAAGGACAACTTTTCCCCGTATGCAGAACTGCGCTGCATGCGTGAACTAAGGACAGTTTGTCCCCGTATGCAGAACTCTGCTGCATGCATGAGCTAAGGACAGTTTTTCCCCGTATGCAGAACTGCGCTGCATGCGTGAGCTAGGGTCAGGTTTTCCTCATATACAGAACTACTCTGCATGCGTGAGCTAAGGAAAACTTTTCCCCGTATGCAGAACTGCGCTGCATGCGTGAGCTAAGGACACTTTTTCCCCGTATGCAGAACTGCGCTGCATGCGTGAACTAAGGACAGTTTGTTCCCGCGTGAGAAACTACTTCGCAGAGCTAAGGCTGGTTTGAACTCGCGTGTGGAACTAAAATTGTTGTGTCAAAAATAAAGTCTATGTATATGTCTGTCTATGAACTGTACCTGCAGTCATATTCGGTAAGGCTGGTTTCAGAGCAGTGCGTATTGCAGACTGCAGAGCAGAGGCACATGTTGGCCGTTAGAAAATCGTTCCTCAATGACTCGAACTGTTTCGTATGGAATACGTTTCGATTAGAAACCGCACTAGCCGTCCGTTCCATACGTATGCGTATACTCCTTGCTGCTAATCTTACGTCAAAGCATTGCAAAGTGCTCATTATCCATTTACAAACTGTCTTATGCTTGCCAACGTTTCAGAACAATGTTGATTGGATTTCACGTGCATGTACGGACGGTCCGCAAGCTGACAGTCTGTTTGGACCGTAGGCATTTCTATCAGTCATGAAAATATTACTGATTGTACCATACGGAAATTGTACCTATTACCTAGTTTCTCTCTGAAACCAGCCTAACAAATTTCCCTGCGTCATAACCAGTGATCGGAGTAGGTAGATTGATTTTTGGTACTTGCATCGTGATTTTATAACATGGACAATCCTTTTTTCAAGAAAGTTTTGGTATTTCCGGATTGAGTTGAGTATTATTAAAGTAAATCTGGTTCAATCAATTAATTCTGAAGGAAGCAATATATTTATTTGTAGAATAACAGAATAAATATTCGTTTTTGTCTTTAAAAAAAATGTTAAACTCTCGGAATCCGCGCGGCATGTCCATATTAACATATACGTTTGCGGTCATTGACCCTAATTCAATCTAGCTACTCCGATCACTGGTCATAACATGCCTATAAAGACCTTTTATACTTTCATCGATCTATAATATGTACAAATCATAGCTTTTATCTTTTATTGAATTATCGCCTTAAACATTGATCGCATTACCTACTAAAATTATGCTTTAGCCTGTGCAATACGATTTGCCTCGAGTTAAATTGGGTGTAATAATAATTAATTATCGTGATTGTTTTATAAAAGCAATGAAAATATTATGCATGATTCAATTTTGTGTTAGGATTTTAAATTGTAACAAAAAATATCCGACCAAGTTCCTCATTTCATGTCCGTTATTGTGCCTTCAATTTTTAAAAAAAATCTGA
This sequence comes from Coleophora deauratella, assembly GCA_958295455.1. Classification (NCBI taxonomy): domain Eukaryota; kingdom Metazoa; phylum Arthropoda; class Insecta; order Lepidoptera; family Coleophoridae; genus Coleophora; species Coleophora deauratella. The sequence continues at coordinate 2,377,885 of OY282403.1, read as the reverse complement.
TTTATGTAACGTTTCGTAAGATAATACCTGGCATTAAGTTTAGATAGACGTAAGCTTTAGATAATTCTGTTCACTTTACTCAAAAATGCATAATAATTTATGTGTAAATGTATCATTTTTACTTGTGTTGTAGAAATTTGTGGTTCTGTATGATTTATTTCAGTTTAATGAAATGTGTTTTAAAAACCTTTGAATGTGCAATGCAATGTCGACAAAGCTTAACCCAAAAATTAAGAACCTTCAGTGGTATCACTTCTGACGAAAGTTCTTAGAATTGTAATGCCTAAAGTCGGTTTGCTTAATTAGTATCATTACAGCCAAAGTGACTGCTTGAAATAAAGCTGGAAATAGGTAAATAGTATTTAAGATATGTTATGTCGTTGAAAAGGAAAATAAATTTGAAAGTTCAACGTGATTCACCAGTACATCAGTACTTTGTGTATTTTCGAGAGGTAGTCGCGCGTGCTCTTTCTCAAAGAACCAAACTATTTGAGGAAATCGACTTTACTTATACAGGGTGTAACAAAATTGGTGTAGGACCCGTTAACTAACATATTTTTTTTGTGATTTGAGCAAAGTCGTAGAACAAAAGTTATTCAGTACGAGTATGATGAGTAGAATCCCCAGTTAACATTAATTTTGTTAGACCCTGTAGATAAAGGTTCTTATTTTACTGGTCGGGCTTTCATATTGCGTTTTTTTTCTTTACTATCGCTTCATGAACTGCATCGCTTTCTGTGTGCAAGATTTATCACTTGCATTAGAAGTAATATGCATTTATTAGACGAATTTACATATCGAACCAAGTTGCTGGCAATACGAACACCGAAGTAGGTACTCACTATTGTGTGATTGAAGTAGTTGCATTTATAGTTTTCTCCATTAAAAAAAAACAATAGTCGGTTATTTCACTAACTGACGTCATCCGTTTAAAATGAAAACGATTAAAATAAAAAATTACATTTTGTTCTAGCTCTACCTTCCAGAAATATTTTTTTTATATTTACAGTATACGAAAATATGCAACCTATTATTCGGTTTAGTTCAGTTTAACATTTTTTGCGTTTATTTAAAAACAGAAAGAAAGTGGTAGAACAAAAATGGTCTCATTTGAGTCAAATAATAGTTATATTTAATTAATATTTATTAAAGAAACACTAATGAAATATATTGTTACCCAAAACAGATAATTTTTTTCTTTGTGAAAACTTTATGCTATACGTCAGTTAGTGAAACAAATGAAAATATGTTTTAAGCGGATCAAAAACGTGTAAAAAGTGGTTTTCAAAAATTAAAAAAAAAAACCACAGCGACAAAATCTTTTTTTTTACCTACGATTAAATATGAAAACTGGTCCAAAACTTTTAAAGGTTAAAGATAACTGAAGGTTGAATTCAAAATTCCATCTCAATAACCGTTTTGAGTCATACTGTAATTGCTTACCAACTTTATTATAGTTTGTTGAAAAATTTAAATTGCTTTCCGTAGAAATAACAAATTCATAAAAGTTTTGTTGAATGTTTTTTTACGTTCCTCTCTAACAGAAATTGGGATTAATTTTAACTGGGGTTTAACTCTCCTGTAATAACTGTAACGAATGTAAAGTCTACCTCCGTAGTGTGTTGTTTTTTCACTATCAAAACATTATTGTAAAGGTATATTGGTTATGATTGTAGATATAATAAATAATTAGTAATATAATTATGGTGACATTAAATTAGTGAACAAACCTTATGGTTATAAATTTGATTACTCCTGTCAAGAAACTAAACAACTTTGCAAGGTCAGTTCAACAAGTAACCGGCCAAGTGTGAGTTGCACTCGGGGACTGATGGTTCCGTACGCAATTATTGGTGTTGTGTACCCAATACCAAAATGGGTATTCTTGCATTCAGTTCGGGATCCTGAGCGCGAATATAATTTGAACTTGGCCAGTATTTTTATTTTATTTGGCATTTGATTATAGAGTTTCCACTGTAATCTTGAAGTTTTATGCTTGTATGTACACTGGTGGACTAAAAAATCGACACAAAATCTGTTACCCAACTTTGGAAAAATAACTCAGTCTACAAAACTACTAAATACAAAAAACAGAAAACTAGAAATCCACCAAACTAAAATCATAAAGAATAAACACGCAGTTTTTGAACTTTTGGTTTGGTGTTCTTTTGCTAGATTTAGTTTTTTTTTTTCAAAAGTCGTGCAACAGACCTTGAGTCGATTTTTTTTCCATGAGTATATTACAAAAGCGCAACACAAAACACTAAAGAAAAACAAGTTTCTTGTATGGGGAACCCATTTTAAAAAGTGAAGTATTCTGGATTAGTTTCGTTCACTAATTTAAGGTTACCCATCGTACAAGTAACGTCAAATGACTTAATAACTCTAAAGTTGACGTAAGTCGCGAATCCAGACTTTAAGTCCATATGCGAAGAGACAAGGATGGACGGCGCTGCAACTTCACAGCTATTTTATTTGACTAAAGTTGCATATGACAGGCTCTGAAATGGCCAATCAATGAAACTCTTACAAGGAAAACATTTTTTTTTCTAGTAATATGACTTCGGTATGCCAATTCTGACTTGTTTGGTAGCATTGCTTGCTTTATACAGGATGTAAAAATTGTCGTGCGTCATATTTTAATCAGTGCTTGTACTCGTGATTCTGATAATAATAATAAAAAATTGGTCTCTTCATACTAATTTGGCCGCTCAGCTAATCGATTTAAGAGTCCAAATTTTTTTTGCGATTTGTCTATGGTTTCCTTGGGGAAAGTTGATCAGAATCAGTAACGGAAGTACTGTTTAAAATTTGACGCACGACTGGATTTACAGCCTGTATACCTAAGCAATGTGCATTGCTTGCTCTTTTTTTGTAGCTCTATTTGTGTAACAAATAGTTATCAATAAATATCTGTATCTGTATCTATTTACCTGCCCCAAGCAGTGTGCATTACTTGGGCTTAAGGGGCGAGAAAGCCATCGTAATAATCGGCACTTGAGGAATTCCATCTTACCTCTTCTTATGAGGTTAGCGATGTAGATAGCTGGCGGTAGCCAGTTTCTATCAGGTCCACCGTCGACCTTTTACATCGCACCCCAACCACGTTATGTCCAACCGTGTAGACCGTGGTTGGTGATCAAATTTCGTTGTCTACACGGTTGGAAACAACGAATGTCATCTTGGTCGGGGTGCTTGTTGGCGACCGTGTAGCACCCGCTTCGACGTAACCAGTTTGCCAAAAAATAACACGACTGCAAAATGGTGTCGTAATCTATAATGGAACGTGGGGATTACGTTTTTTTATCGGACATTTTTAAAATCCATTGATTATAAGTTTCAGAGATGGCCTTTTTATGTAGATACTGTTATTTGAAACAATTGCATACGATACCTATACAAAAAACGTGATTAGATTTTAGGTTTCATGTTGTTATTTTTTTCTGTGTACTATTTTTTTTTCTAGTTAGGTCGAGTTAAGTTTGTCTTTTTTTTGTAGTGTGTATGTAACACAGTAAAACTTAATGTGTCATTAAATGTTCGGTGGTTGCATCTGTTGTCTCTACAGTAATTGTTTTTTATTTTTATTATTCATATTAGTTTAATGCTGTAACGTTTTAAATTGAATGTCTATAAGAGTGAGGTGTTAAGATTGATTGATAATATTAACTTGTTTACTACAAAAATAGAGTCTGCTGTGTGATGTAAGGTTTGCTTAGATTTAAAAAATCTAGTCCAAAAAGTGAAAATTTGTAAAAATAAGGTATAAGTAGTGGGCAAGCCGTTTCGTTTAGGCTATACCCATGAAACTGAACAACTTATTACAATTTTGATAATATAAAAGAATATTTCAAGTAAATCCGTTTAACTTTTAATCAGAGTTCCTAAAATACTTTTTCTATTTCAAAAAAAGCTGTTCACTTTCTTCAATGCGAGCCTTCACTAAACGGTTTGCCGATTATTTAATCTACCTTCTAGATATAGATACCTGCACATTTCTATCTGGTATAGACAGTCAAAAAGGTCCTATTTTTATGATTGTAGTTGGATATAGACAATTTTCATTGCATTTCCTCTATTACTGAGTTACAAATGAGCAATTACTGGATTTGAAAAAAATATATATCTTTCAATCTTTAATTAGTTCATCTTTTGATGAATGAGGGTGTGACCGAATTTATGTAGAGAAAAAAATGTCTACGATAAAATAATAGATGGTGTTAATTTTAAATTAAAAGAAAGTTACATGAAAAAGCTTTCTTATAATGTTAACGTCGAGAGTTGTAAATCTCTTGAAACAAAAATCGTTTATTTTGTTAAAATAATGCAAAATGCCTAAAAATTTGATGTCTTTGAGAATATTTTAAAGTGAATGAGGCGCTTCTTTTGCTGTAAATAAACTTGGACGTTCTGTCAATAAAGCACGTTGGTGGCACTTGATGATACGTTGTTTTATTATTATTATTATTATAAAATTGGGCTACTCTGCACACTTGGCGCTAGGTCAAATGGCAGGAGCTACTCCAGCAGAAGCACAATCGGCTGGAGGTCAGTGCGACGAGGAGAGAAAGCGTCGGACAATCCGGGCATTGTCGAGGAGGACTGCCTTTTGCATAGCCGCAATTATCGGTCTGCCTCGAAGTCCCAACCGTCTAAGGTTACCATCCAGATCAGCGGGGATCAAACCATTAACGGACAGGACTACAGGAATGATTTCAGTGGATTGCACTTGCCACACATCCGTAACCTCGTGCGCCAGATTAAGATACTGCAACCTCTTGTCGGCATCAGCTTGCACGTGGTTTTCGTCGTGTGGAATAGTGATATCCACTAAAAACACCCTTGACTGCGCCCGATCCATCAACACGATATCAGGTCTATTATGATCAATTATTATTATTATAATACGTATAGGTATCTGGTACAAATCACACACGGTCATCTGACCCCAAACTAGGATTCCCTGTATTATGGGAACCAGAGACTGATATACATACACATAATTATACTTTTAAACATATACATGTATAGATAATACACCCAGACACAGAGCAAACAAATCTGCTCATCAGAGAAATGTTTACCCTGGGTGGGGATCGAACCCACGACTCTCGGATCAGCAGTCAAAAGTACTAACCACTGAGCCACCGAATCGGTCGTATCTTCATAAAGAAAAGCATATCCTTTCTCCTTCTCCTTAGTCAGTGCTGAGGATCATGACGCCAATCAGTTTTTTTCAGGATAGTGTTGCTCCAAGCCTCGCGGTCCATAGCTAGGTTTGGTGCCTCGTTTATCCCGTCCCTGAGAGTGTTGCTATAAGAAATCGAAATCGGTCAGCCTCATCATAAGCAAATTTTTTTAAAGGGAATTTTTAAAATAAATTTGGCCATATGATGTCTCAGTCTTTACAAAAATTGGCATGTTCTATTTATTTGCGAGCGAAGCGTCGTGCAAAATGCTCCCTAAAATTCAGCAGAAAGAGTTGAAAACAACTAGTCTTTTTCTACCTCGGTTCCTCAATGCTAAGGATCGCGACTGCAAATAAGATCTTTCTGCGACCAAAAAACATGGTATTTCCATTGGCTGCAGTTCTATGCGATGTAGGTAGTGACTAATGGAAAATCTAGTGAAAATGGACATTTCTTTTCCAATTTCACCCATTTCATGAAACAGGAAAAATGTTAAACCTCTTGTCACTGTGTCTATAGAAATATAGAACTCAAAGGAACATTTTACTTACGTTATTTCCCATAAGGCTTTTGATGTTGGTGAAACTAGAGGGACAAAAGCTTGGTCATTTACGTCGTTTCCTGATTACATCTGATTGCATTTGAAGTACTTAATTTTATTATTTTAAATCTAATATCCACATGATTATCACAGATCACATAAAACAAGCTCCGGTAGAATATGCAAAGGATGTCACCTACAACGTTTGGAAATTACATCCTCCTGTGTTCGAGTACAGTCAGCAACAAACAACACTACAAAAAGGAAAACGTTTATTCTTTTAGAAAACTATTACAATGTGATTATTATTATATTATACGATTTTATTGATGATATTTTGATAATTTCACGAAAATCACATAATTCATAAGCAGTTTAGTTTTATCATCACTTGAAAAAGAAAACGAACAAATCGACACAAAATTTGCATCAGGCAGGACTAAGTGAAGCCGTCAATCTAATTTTGGAGAAATCATTAGGAAGCATTAGTCATCTTGATGAGAATTTTTAATTCCTTAAGGTTTTTGATGCTGTTGGCGACTGTACCAACCGGAAATTATTGTCTGTTTGCCTTCCTACTCGCACAAGATAGTCTCAGGTAAATTTCCGTCCCATCCTTCTGGGCATTTCATTCAGGTACGTGGTTGCTCTATTTTAATAATTCATTGCTCACTTTAATTCTTCTCTTATCACAATTTGGTACAATTTAACCGTTCTATCCACAAGGTATAGGCGGCGGTTGCCTCACTTTAATTGCTTAGGATGGATGTTTTGTCATGAATATTTCAGTGTCAATTCTATTCTATTCTATTTTTCTATTTGGCATTCCACATCTCATTCCGAGCGTGATTTTGCCAATGTCTAGTGAAAAATGGGAGAATCTTCAATAAAAAAAAATGGCGAAACGCCAATGTCAAGTGAAAGTGACGGCTCTAAGGGTGATGGGCACTTAAATACGCTCCACGTGGTGGTTTGCTGCTGGAACTCGGAAAACGGAGCTGTCTCCTGAGTTAATCCTCTTCTTATTATCGCTTATCTCAAATCGGGATCACAGCTATTTCTCCATCACAAAAATAACGTTGAAACTATTCTAAAACGGTAATAATTGTAAAATTAACTTAACAGACGTGTGCTCGGTACAAGTCCCGGCAACCAACCCAGTGTCAATTGTTTTAATGAATAATTTATAGGTTTTACATATTAAGGTACATAATTAAGACAAAAAAAAAAGATTTTACACAAATATATTTAATTTTTCCATATAATCAATTAGTTTTAAGAACCCTACTTAATGCAATTTCAGCTAAGCTTTTTGAATTTTTAATATTTGTAAATCTATCTTTCCTGGGAAATTACTGTTTTTATTTTGCTACTTCTTAGTACGGAATGCGCATGAAGTCATACACATAGCGCCGTAAGAATTCATTGATTTTTACCTCAAAAACGATCGAAAGCTCAAAAAATTGCTCAACGCATAGAAAAATTTTGATACCGCACACATTACCATGGATATAAAAAATAACAAGAGAACTATAGGGTGGCCTACCCTGCCGTGGGGTAAATACCCTTTGAAATTCACCCTTAAAGTGGTGGCATATGGAAACAGACCCGTGCATAATCGTGTTAACCATGTGACATGAAAAACAGCGTAATATTAGCCATGGGGGTTGGGCTAAAAATGGCTACTTTTAAAATTAAATCAAGAACGAATCTTGTCTTAAAAATTTGGTTCAGTACTTACCTATCAAATCATTAGAAAATATCCTAACTGGTCTCTGAAACAGACAATTTTTTAAATACAAATAATAAATCAAATTAATAATTTTAAAGCTTTATTTCAGAATATCTCTTTTACCAAATTTAAATGAAATCGATTAAGTAGCAAAGTTTTAGCAATACATAGCGTTGTTTTCTTAAGCACAAGTTTTGGGTTCTAAAGAAAACTTGACATTTTCACAGAATAAAACGTTTATGTCACTTATTACCCACCCCGTTAACTATCTCTGTGCAAAAAAGATTATTAAGGGTTCTAAGAAATAAAAGTTTCTACTACGGAACCCTAGATCCTCTCAAGTCACGCCTCATCATGGAACACGTCATTGACATTTAATTATACACGGACTACGATATTACCCGTGGAACCCTAATGTTAAGAACTAAAGTGACAGCGCATAGAGACATAGGAAGTAACAAAAAAGGCGTAAAATTCAAAACTAGAGCTTCTACGACTTGATTGCAATGGTTGAAATATTTTAGGATTTTTATATAGAAAATTGGGGAAAAAATATCCCTTTGTTTTTTTATTGGCAGAGGTGGCAAATGAGCAGACGGATCATCTGATGGTGATTACCACCGCCCATAGACACCCGCAATACCATAGGAGTCAGAGATGGGAGCATATTTCCCTATATTCGTTCTGCATGCGCGTACCTCATGTAATCTATTTCTCGGACCTATCCTAAGCTTCGTATTTGGGACTACTAGTTTTAGAGAACTTAGAATATCAGGGTTATTTATTTTACCCCGAAAAATTGCAACATATATCGATTTGATTATTTGTAACATACAACATAGTTTGATTATTTAATCGAAACACATTTGACCAAAGCTGAATCTCTCCTTACTCCTAACTAATAATATCCAACCATTCCTAAAACGAATTTAACGAATTATTTTATAATAACACAATAACTTTTTGTGATTTCAGAAAAGTGGTAAGTAGCACAAATGTTGTTCAGTTTGATGAGTACGTACAATACTCTGTTGTCGAGTATTCACCTGTAACTGTTAGAGTACACCAGTTTGCCTTCCCATAAATCCCACTAAGTTGAATAAGCGTTTAGCTTTTCTAATTCACAGAAAAGTAAAAAAAATGGCTTTAGGTTCCTTAGGGAAACTTGTTTAGTTTCATGAATAGAAGCTTCAGTTTAAATACTCTCAGCTGTTTTTTTTTTGCTATTTACTATGTTTACTTCCACAAGAAAATGGTAACAACACAATCAGCTATACTTAAAGTCCTACAACTAGGGTAGGTATATCTCGCCAGACCATACTAACCTTTGCACGGATATACGCAGGGTATAAGGTATAGGTACCTTACCTTATACCCTCCGCAGTGGATTGTGTAATCAGTCCGGACAGGACCAAATTACACAATTAACAGAACTGCACATTTATCAATTAGATTAGGTCCTAAATAAACACAGAATCAACACAATGTTATTTGGTTAGGGTTTCTACATATGTATTTCGATTTTCATCTCTGTTCTGATATAAATATAATTATGGCACCGTTAGATGCATGCGCGTTATTTCCGGAAATCGCATAATTGACGTATTATCACGCGTTATTATACATAAGGAATGCAAACGCATGTAATATCACGAAAATCTTATGACAATAATTATCATCGCCGTAAATCATATTATGAACTAGATTCCGCCCGCGACTTCGTCCGCGTGGACTTCAGAATTGTGTCCAGAAAGAAAGAAAATTTTAAGATCTAGTGACGAAGTGGAAATTTTGAGTTTTTGAGCATTCCTACGGGAACCCTTAATAAAATAAAAAGTATCCTAGGTGTTAGCCGAGTGCTTTATCTATCTATCTACCAAATTTCATCCAAATCCGTACAGTAATTTCGGCGTGAAAGCGAAACAAACAAACAAACTGACAAACAAACAAACATCCATACTTTCGCATTTATAATATTAGTGAGAATTCATTTATCAAAACGTAGTTGATGTTGCTCGAGCGCCCAGGATTTCTCGATTTTTCCGTTAAATTAACTATTTTTTCTTGAAATTACGGTTTACGCGATATTACAGTGACTATATTACATGAAAAGTATTTGAATTATTATAGGGAATGTAATGCTTGTTTGCATGCTTGCTTGCTCACTTTCAGAACCTACAAAAGTTACTCATAGGTAACACATTATGTAATACTATGTTAGGACTATTTAGAATTATTCAAATGGGCATTATGCTCATCGTTTATAGAAAAAAATTGTACTCGTATGTTACTATACGAGACGTTTTTATATAAGTCCATTAAGTTTGAACCTGAAAAACAAATAAAAAACAATTAGTTTAAAATAAACTTAATTAACTTAATTGACTTAATTATTCGTTTTGAGGCGACTGAAAACAACTTAAAAATAATAAAAAAAATCAATACAAATTTCTTTAAATCATTAAGTTTGTTTCATTGTCAACCCTAGCTTTAACCTGTGCGTATCAGCAATGATCCCTTCTCTATACTAGTTTGTGTGGAATATCCGTATTTATCTAAGAAGCGCCGGCTTAACCGAAATCGTATTGTATCGAAGTACTCACGGTTATTTGTTTTATTTGATCGTATTCCAAACACTGAAATAATGTTTTCGAATTAGGGAGGCTGAAAAACTTAAACAGTCTTCAAAAACTGTCACAATGAGGTAGTTGACTGCATTAAAAGTAAATTATGAAACATTGTTCACTAAATAACTCTTTTATTGAATCTGCAGAAATAGTTACTCTCTTTGAACTTCATTAAATTTTCAATTTTTAATTTTAACAAAAAATCTTAATTACTATGTTAACTACATCATAACGTAATGACGACATCATTTACAATTTCAATAGTTTTTAGAACAAATTGTCGTTTTTGACATTTCATAAAATGTAACTCACATAACTAACAGTCAACTACCCTATTGCAGGAGTGTTATTTAGTTACGTCTGAGTTAACAAACCATTACGTCCCCACTGCAGGGGCACGGGTCTCTTCCCATACATCGAGAACGTTAGGCCATTCTCCACACATACGGGGGCCAAGTCCGGATTGGTGGAGGTTTTGGGGCTAGTGGCCAACGCCAGTGTCAGAAGTTTTCAAGTCGCTTATAAGGCCTCCGACATGGCTTTACGACTGCCATCTAGCAATAGATACTTTATTATATAAAAAAATCGGTCTAACAAAATCAGCTTTGACAGTCGGCCTTCTACGCATAAAAAAGAACAACTTTTTCCAAGAAACCCATAGATATTTGCGAACAAAACATATTCAAACTTTTGTAACAAGTTTCTGTCTCGCACAACCAAACTGTGAAATGACTTGTCGCCTGCGGTATTTCCGGACCGATACGACGTTCCAACCTTCAATAAAAGAGCGTATTCCCATTTCAAAGGCCGGCAACGCACTTGTAACTCCGCTGGTGTTGCGAGTGTCTATGGGCGGCGGTAATCGCTTACCATCAGGAGATCCGTCTGCTCGTTTGCCACTTACGCCATTAAAAAAAATCAGCTGATCGGCCTTCTAAGTATCATCATTATCACTCTGTATTAATCCACTGTTAGAGATAGGTGCCAGTGGCGAAGGGTGGATTTTCAGACAAGGGAAGCCCGAGCAAAAATTACCACCCCTAAAAATGAGCAGTTATACTTTAATTAAAAACTTACCTGTAAAATTTTGACATGTGGTGTTTTTTTGTTCTTTCGAGAATAACTTCGCTATAAAATGTTGTCTGCTGGTATAGGCTCACCTTTACTATACAGAAAAGCACAGATAACCAAAAAACAGTGTCTTTTCAATATGTTAAAGGTGGCTTTGAAAAAAGCCGTTGTGAAGTTAGTTAGTGCGTGCGTGCAAACATCTAAACAAACTGTACAAATGAAACATTTAACAGAAAAAAATTTGTAAGATAACATAAACAATTAAACACAGTAACAGATGACACAACAAAGTCATAACACAACATAAACACTTATACCAAAAGAAATGTTAGTGCATAATAAATAACAAACCGGGACCAGGGTTAACCAAAACCATTCCATTCAAAAGTAAGAAACCACTCGACATACCTTTCATTTTGAGGAATCATTATGAGAATTGAAACCATAATTATATTATTAGAAACTCGGTTATATGACCAGTCTCAGTCAGTGGAAATATTTACAAGTATTAAAACTTTTAAATCAATTATAAAATACATCTATCTCTAGATTGGAAAATATTGCTTAAAACAATACATTTACATCCTTTTTACTTATTGAGTTTGGTTCCTTTTATCAGAGATAAGAGACTTTTATGCTATATTTAAAATTTGTGAATTATTTTTTATATACAATAAAATATTACTTATTTGTATTCCAAAGCTATTCTTCGGTTCTTAGTAACAAAATGTGCCAGTACTTTATCATAAAAGTCTGCATTATTTTTCAGCTTGATTAGCAGATGCTTTTCAATCGATATTAAAGACAAATTAGACAGTCTTTCTTCCTTTTGCGTATTACGCACGTACGTGTGTATGCGTTTTAACGCCGAAAACGATCTTTCTGCGGATGCCACCGTTACAGGCAGAGTCAAAAACAGATTGCACAAATTTAATGTTTGTGGGAATACGTCATGCAACGAAGTGCTTTTTAAATGCAGAAAAATCTCATACACGTCCAACTTGTTTAATGATGATGTTGTGTACAAAACTTTCAGTTCATTTTTTAAGGCAGTATAGTCGAAAGTTCCTGGGAATTGTGTCATCAATTTTGATATTTTTTCGTCCGGGAACATTCGCCTATACGCCGTGTATTTTGATTTGTTAAGCAAATCAAGAAAACTTAACTCTTGGAAAGAACCATATCTTTGTTCAATTTGCGAGTGAACATTGTCTATTATTTCGGTAAAAAGCCGCCGGTACACTGTTTTACAGTCCATGTTCAAGTTTTGTCGACGAGGTCGACGTGGCGGTTCACAATACTCCTGAACACTTTCGTAAATAGAGTCAAAGTTGTTAATAAATTCACTCTTTATCCATTCCGTGAATGCCTTAATTTCTCGTTGGGCGACCTCAATATCGACTTGTCTCGATTGCAGTAAAGCAAATAGTATGTCAGTTTTTTCAAAAACATTTGAAAATACATGCAATAGAAAACAAAACTGCATGTCACGCAACTTACTTAATAAACTTTCAGCTAAAGAAAGTGATTCACTGTCCCATACGGAGCAATCATCTAGCATAGCCTCGAAAGTTTCAATTATATCACACCTGCAATTAAAAATTACATTCACAATTCGAGAATGATATTGCCAGCGAGTTTCTGCTACTCCTGGCAAGCGGCGGTTTGCAATTTCTTTGAGTAAATTGGAACGTTTTGATGACTTATTAAAAAAACGCACAATACTATTTAAGTGGCCAAAAAATATTTTTAATTCTTGAACATGTTCTAACGAACGACTCAAAACCAAATTCAGTATATGGGCATAGCATGGTACGAAGACTGCCATTGGGCATGCCTCGCGTATTTTGGCTTGGACCCCGCCGTGCTCGCCCGACATAACAGCTGCGCCGTCGTAAGATTGACCTACTAATTTTTCTTTGCAGTTATATTGCTGAAGAATACCAAGCAATAGCTCAGTTAATACTTGAGCATTACGACTGCCACTAACGTCGAAGAACCCCAGAAACCTCTCCTCTATACCGCTTTCCGAAACATATCTTAAAACCGCTGTTAATTGTTCCCTGTGGCTCACGTCTGGAGTTTCGTCAATCATAGCCGAGACAAAGGAAGCAACGTTGAGTTCGGCTTTAACTGCATCTCTTATAACTTGTGCGACGCATTCAATGAGGTCGTTTTGAATCTCACCCGATAGGCCGGAAAACACCGGGTTTCGACTGGCAGTACATTGCTCTAAATGTGAGTCAATAACTGTGTCATATTTGCTCAAATACATTAATGTTTCGATAAAATTACCGCGGTTATCGGAATCTAGTTTTTCGTTGTGGCCACGAAATGGCAATTCTTGTTTTGCTAAAAGCACAACTGTATCTATGAATCGCTTCATAAGATTTCTGTTTCGGTCGACTTTTTTGTTGTGTTCTACAAAACTATTGTTAAAAAACGTTTCTATTCTTGTTTGCCCGAAATCGTGTAGCGCTAAACAACTTCTTATATGTTTTTCTGTCTGAACGTGTTTTTTTGCCGAGTTTACTAGATTGTTAATATCAGTGAATCCCGTTCGACTCCATACACTACTTGATTCCGAAAACAACAAGCACGGAAAGCAAAACATTTTATTTTGTTCGCAACTGCCAGTCATCCAGGTGTATTTATCATACAGTGACACGTGAAAGTGTTTAAAAAACCCATCCCTCCTTTTATAATCAATTTTCATGTCTGGGCGGGCACGGCCTAACTCGATTACATGTTTTTTATTTTCGAAACTAAGCTTCGAAAAACAAGAATTTGGTTTCAACAGATAATCTGTTGAACAACAACCCACGTTTATCAACGCAGCCATGGTTGATCTTAATTAATATTTGTTGTACACAAACCTTTTCATTTAAATCCTGCTTAAAAACACCACATTATATACACATTGACAAACAAACAAAAACCTTATTAACATCAAATGAATGCACGACACACTACCAACACAGATCACGGTCACGGGTCACTGACACTGATCTAACAAATCAAATCAAGCGAACTAAATATAATCCTGCAAAAAGATAAAACAAACACCCGTATTGACTTTCATCCTATGCGCTGACCTATTTAAAAAATAACATTATAATGAGCAATGAGCCATGCGAACATCTTCTATTTCATTCGCACCAACATGCTGAACGTTTTTTATCTCTGTCATAACCCGAGAAATTCCGGCTTTCAGGCCTCATATATCCATCAAATGTATGTCCTTTACAGACAGAGAGAGCGCTATAAGCGTGCAGTACAATTTAATAAGGAGAAGAGATGCAAATTTAAGCCGCCCGAGAAAATCTGCCTCTTGCTTCATTTTTTTCCGCAGGCGTTTTTAATTTAACAAGTACGGATTTATACTGAGACAATTTTATACAATATAGTTTTTTGAAAGTTTGCTGATTTTATTGATACATATTGTTTTGTACCTGCATTGTAGGAAGCTCTATGAGTGAATATGATAATTTCATAGTATTCAATTATTTCCGAATTTTAAAAGGGAAGCCGATAGGAATCGTGTTATATGGACGTTTCGCCACTGATAGGTGCTCCCCCAGTACACGCCACTTATACCTATATATTATACCAGTTACTAGCAACCTTCAGCAAAAGCAGGTAGAAGCTCAAGAACATGTTATTTTTTCGAGTAACTTCAAAAATACAACAAAGAACAACCTTTTGAAAAATTTGAAAGGCAATAAAGTTTTATAAGGTTTTATTTGACGGGCGATGAGGAAATGAAGCTTTCTCAGAGGTACAGACTACTATTTGCTACGAACATCATGTAGTTTGATGCTTCGTTTAGAAAACGAAAGAAATATTCGAAAATTCTGTAGCTTAAAATTTAATTCATAATAATCATAATCATAATCACAATATCTGGGACAAATCACACACGGTCATCTGGCCCCAAACTAGGAAAAACAACAAATTACAAACCTAGAATGGGTTTTACTATTAATAGTATTTATTTGGATCGTTTCAGTGTATCCTAAGGTACTATAAACCGTTAGTGTTGATTGTTATCAAAAGAGAGCAGCCGTTAAGTCATATCAGAGGCCTTGCAGGCGGCTTGAAAACTTGGACTCTTGATACTGGAGCTAGCTAGGATATTGGATACTAGTCCCACCAATCCGGTGTTAGAGACGATATAGGTTTTTAACAAAAATGCAGTGTACACAAGACCTGTCTGTCTGTCTATTCACTGGTCAATAAATAAACTACGTATACCGGTATAGAGATAAAATGGCAAGTATTCCATTATATTGGTAAGCCTGCAAATCTTGGTAAGCCTGTTTCCATCTTTCAGTACCATTTTCACTCACCAACATTTGAAATGAACCTTAAGGTGTACCAATTGGGAAAAAAGTAAAGTGACTGACTCGTTTGAAGTTCAAAACTGTAATCACATTCGAGTAAACAGGCGAGTCAGTGGAAGTAAATCTAAACGCTCCTTGATTGTTTCCCATCCTTCATCGCGTCTACGGAGATTATTGGACAATGTTGAGACACAAAGGTAGTACTCTAGCTTTATTACCTTCTAGACTAGTACTATACCTACCGGGCTAGACAAAGTTTTAGAATATATTTACTGTCTTTTGACAGTACATACTAAATAATAGAATACTAGCTTCCGCCCGCGACTTCGTCCGCGTGGACTTCAGAACTGTGTCCAGAAAGAAAGGAAATGTTAAGATAGCGCCATCTAGTGACGAAGTGGAAATTTTGAGTTTTTAAGCATTCCTACGGGAACCCTTAAGTTTTCCGTGATAAAAAGTATCCTATGTGTTAGCCGAGTGCTTTATCTATCTGCCTACCAAATTTCATCCAGATCCGTTCAGTAGTTTCGGTGTGAAAGCGAAACAAACAAACAAACAAACAAACTGACAAACACACAAACATCCATACTTTCGCATTTATAATAGTAGTGAGATGAGATAATAGAAAATCATTTATTCGAAAAGCTACTACAGTGTGACTGTGCAAACGTTGTGAGTTTTTAAAAATGTTTTTTTTTTCTAGTGCCTAACTATATTATTAACTTCAATAAAATTAATTTTGTATAATGTTTTGGATTTTAAATCAGGAAATACTATTTTATTTTAAGACAGATTTAATATTAAGACTTAAACTACTGTACTTTATGTTCTAAAAGGTTGAAATAAAAACAATACAAAAATACGTCTTGACTGGTATCTGGATCTACCCTGTAACTGAAAAACTTTTGTTCCCCAGTAATGCTGTGATCACAAAAATAATTGTGATCTTTCCATACAAACTTCACTTACAAGGTGATCGATTGCTCTGTTTTTTTGCAATTTCAGCGAAGATGTAGAACAAAAGATGTTCAGTTTTATCAGGAGAATCACCAGTTAATTGGTTAGCAGGTATCAAAAATAATAAAAAAACAAAAAAATCAAAATGTTTTTTATTTAAGTAGATGTTTAGCACATACTTTTAAATCGTCTTTTTTCTGCCTAGTACAAAGTTCCTACCACGCGGAACTTGTACACTCAACGTTTCGGGAAGTGTTTCCGAAGCGAGAAGAAACGTCGAGCCCAAAAGAAACTCGCTTCAACACATTTTTTTAAATAATACTTAATTACTAATACAATGTATGTTATCAACAATACAGTTTTCAGGAAGAGCAATACATTTCCAAATGTCTTTGTCAGTATTTACCAGTCACCAGTCTTCTTATCGAGTCGCACATTAAACCATCCTATCCTTGTGTGTATAGACGGTGGTTGCCTGGTGATGCACTTAGCATCACCCGCGGTCACGTGTAGGGCATTTAGGTTTACACCTACGGACGTGTGCAATGCCACCATCATACACACGTAGAAATCAGATGTGCAGGTTTCCTCACGATGTTTTCCGTCACCCTTAAAGCAGTCGGTATGAAAATGCACGTAAGTTTCGAAAAAGTCATTGGTGCACTGGCCAGGATTTGAACCCACGACCTCTGGTTAGGAGGACGGAGTCACTACCCGCTGCGCCACCGACGCATAGTCACCAGTGTCTTTGATAGTCTTTAACTGTCCCACTGCTGGGCAAAGATATCCCCTATCCGTCACCATAGATCCCTCACCCCGGCCAGCTCTTGCCATCCCTTGTGGAACTGGTCCAGTTCATCCCACCATCTCCTTTTTGTCTGTCTGTTGTCTGCCGCAGCCTCGGAAACCTTCTGGCATCCATTCTGTAGCGATCCTGTAGCGTGTAGACGTGTGTAGTGTAGTATAATTTACAATACAATTTGTATATATTTTTAATTAATAAGTGCTATCTAGTACATAAAATAATAAACATTAATAAAAAAAATCTTTTTTAATATTTGAGTACCTATAGAAGCAATAAATTATGACAGTAAAAAGTAAGGAAATTATTAAAATCTTGTACAATAATAAAGAAGTATCTAATCAAGTACAATGTAGTATAATCTTACTTCAGTCCTCAAGACAACTATTTCACTAGACTAATCTAGTGATATAATTATCTTACTACTGAATTGCCGTGTTATAGTTATATTCCTAGTAAGATTGTTATAAACATCTCACGTATTACTATGTTCCGGCATATAATTATATCCCTAGGGATATATCTATATCACGGCTTTAACTATCTTACTGCGACATATACATAAAAACAAACTGTAAACTGTTTATTTTTTTGTTTATCGGGTGCTGCAAAAAACATCGCAAGGACTCTAAAATTCATTATACAAGCTACAAAGAATGACGGGTTTAATACGTTCGAGCTTAATATTCTGTATACGTTTTCAGAAAATTTTAACTAATTTTGTCTGTCTGTCCGGACACTCTATGTCCAGGGATGCCGGGGCTGTACTTTAATTCCACAAGTTATGATAAAAAGATAGATATTTCGCATTACTTTTGGCCGGCATTTAAATTATTCAGTTTCTTCACAGAAATAATCTATAGAGAAAAAATATAAGATTCTCATGAAAAGAGGTTTATTAACTCAAGTTCATAAGAGTAACGAATGAATGACTCCTTGTGGCGCTGACAGCGAAATATTAACAAGTTAAAATGTTGTGAAGTAGGGAATATAATATCATGGATATATGTAAGTATAGAGTCGTTAAAAATGTTGAAACACCTAAAAAGGAACGGTGAACTTTATATCATCAAATACGTTGTCAAACAATTTCAAAGTTGTTGAAATAACCACAGTGTCATACAAAAAGTGTGTGTGTGCTTATGACTGAACAATAGAACTGAAAATTTAAACGTGGGTTAAAAATACATACAATTAAGGCGCTCTTATACCAAAATTATGTTTTTTTGAACAGTTTTGACGTTAAACTATAGAAGTTTCGATTTTGAAAAAAATGACTATATTTCCTAAGATCATACGCCATCCGAAACACGATTCAACAATTTCGTCTCGATAGAAAAAAAATCCAAAGATGGGTCTACCGTTACTTATATTATAACTTAAAACAGTTCCCTGTTATGACTGAAAGAAAAGAAAAAAAATGAAAAATGTATGACAATATTGATTTCGACGATATGAAGGAAACTACGACATTACTTTGAACACTTTAATTCAGAAAAAAATACAAAATAACCAAAAATGTTAATAATTTGCATTGCGCGTGCGTGTGGGACTTGCGTTTAGTACTGTGAAAATTAATGCGCAGTAGCTCTGTACCGTGCTACTTGTCATCGACCGACTGGAGCCGTTTATTCAGCAAAGTGCGCCTAAAGGAGTTTTCATTTCAACAAATAAAAAAAAAACATAAACACTGTGCTGACGAAGTAAAGACTCTTTAGGCTGAACGGCGAAGTAAGTTACTACAGATAATATCTTATTTGAATTGATGACGTATCCAGTTTTTATAATTCCTTGTCTTGTGTTTCCCTCTTTACATTATTACTACGTTACGCCTCCATACGTCTCTCTTTTGATATTTGATGACGTATTTTCCTCATTTTATTTTATGTCATGAAAAATCCACATCAAAATAGGTATCGAATATTGTGTTATTTCGCTTTAGACTTTGTAGACTGTAGATTGTCATCAAAGGCGAGTTTTTTTCTGCTATTTTTGTCGCTTACCGACGCTGTTCGTTTAATTAACTGTCAGACTAAGTATAGAACGTCATTTTTAAAATTTTTGTCATTGGGTAAAAAGTACGATTTGTGCCGCATGTAATTTATAAATATGATATTCAAAAGATAAGGAACTCGTATGTGAAAGCTCTTCATTCATTTCATAGCTTCCAAAAACACTTTGTACTCGCTGATTGTGGCAGGCAGTTCCCAAACTAGATTAACACGACCAACAAAACTCATTACAATCTTCCTCTCTGTCATAAACACGATGTTAACATGACAGACGGCTTTCACAGTATCCGACATTTCAGAGCAGACTAAAAAACTAGTCTGTTGTTGTATATTTACTAATCAGTCGGTCTGTAATTAGATTAGATGAAACTTATAGAAACCATTGATTAAAACTTAATTTAAATCTGCAGCAATCTTTGTCACATGTTTTTGATAAAAGTATGAATGTTTCACACAATTTGTTTATATCATAAAGCTAGTTATACAAAATATTACCGGTAAGTACAACTGCAAACTTCGATTACTTTAAAAAAAACGAAGAAAGAAATTCAAAATTAAAGATAATTCAATTTGACGTGATTTGATGTTTCTAAATGGTTATAAGCACATGCCTTATTCTTTTTCTTTAATTTAAGAGCTGGGCTCTTTTTGGTGTAGCTCACACCATTAATTCCTATTCAAAGCCTTCCACTTGACTTCTTTGTACGACATCACGTAAAACTTCTACTTAATCTGGTCCATATAACTCATCCTCAGTCCTCTACAGTGTCCTCTTTCTTCCATGATGTTTTTGATGAAGTCGTCATGTCGTATGAGGGGACCGATCATCTTTCCTGATAATTACTTCATATTCGCCCAAAGTCGCATGATGAGCCATACATGTATCTGTTCAACCATCTCAGCTTTTTATTTAAATACCTAAGTTTACTGTAGTAATCAGTTAGTTAGTTTAAAATATGACACGATTTTTAATTTTCTTTTCCTTTTTTGATCATGTATGATGATGTATTTTTTCGTATTCACGGTTCTCGTCGTATTGACGTCGTGTTGTTATCGTGTCGTCTACCTTGAAAGTCCACATCGTCAATGTGATGCGTACGTGACAAGAATCCTCGGAAACTCGTCACGAGTTCGTTTTACGTCATTAACAGTTGACTCCGTGAAATATGGCCGACGAAATAACTTAATAAAGTGGAGGAGGAAAGTGGGAAAGGTATGCTCGTGTGTCCCTTAATTTTGTTGGGAATGATGAAAAAGCCTACGTGATAACAATTTTCATCAACTAAGCTAGCTTGTAAAAAGCATCGGTGGCTCTATGGTAGTGACTTCAACCTCCTGACCAGAGTTCTCGGGTTCAAATCTTGGCCAATATTCCAGCGACTTTTTCGAAACTTACATGCATTTATGTACCGATTGCATTCATCGTGAGGAAACCTGCACATCTGATTGTTGCACACGTCTGTAGGTGTAAATCTAAATACCTTACACTTGATCGCGGGTGATGCTAAGTGCAACACCAGGCATCTGCCTGACATCTGGCATCTGCCAACTATCCATTATGATTTGTGATAGATACGGTTAAATTGTGCCAAACGATAAGAAGATCACTTAGTTTTCAGTCTTTGCGGTATGTACTGTAAAGATTTCTACATCACTTTCATGGACTATTTGTTTCACACTACTACAGACTGGGGCTCGATGTTTTTGTCCCACATTTTTATGTTTATCTTAAGGAGCCTATTTGGAATTAAAAGAGAACACCCAAACTCCATAGAAAATTACCCAAGGCCCGGCGCAGAAGAGAAGTATCTCAGTTATTTGTGTATTTTAAGTACAATATTTTTTATAGGTGTGTTTGCCGCAAGAAGTGGCAAAGATTAAAAAAAAACCTTAAGAATATTTTCAAACATAAATTGAAAATTATATTTCCTTGAACATATCGACTACAAAATGTTTCAAAATGGTAGTAAATCACATTTTTATAAGAATTATACTGGTCTTATCATATATTTTAGTGAAAATATACAGGGTGTTACAAAACTGCGTTTGAGATTTGGTACAGCTTAATGTTTTTAACGCACACGATTCAGGAATAAAACAATATTATTATAGAATTAATCATTTTTCATTTTATTACGTCTTTTTTTTTTCAGCATCATCAACAGCCTGTATTAGTCCACTGTTAGACATAGGCCTCCCCCAAGGCACGCCACTTATACATACCTATCTTCGGCCCCGCGCATCCAGCTGTTGCCAGTAACCTTGCGCAAATCATCGCTCCACCTAGCCGGGGGGATATGTTTTTTTTATTTTTTTTCCAAAAAAGATAAACGAAGTATATTAATAGTTTATAATATTTTATATAAGTAATTAAAGTTCAAAATATTACATCTTTAAAACTATGCCTGAAAATAAGATAAGAAGAATTTTTTACATTAGCCACTTCTTGCGGCAAAGACACATATAAATTTCTTTTACTAATAAAATACACAAAACCCTGAGATATCTTTCTTTTGCGCTGGGCCTTGGGCTTTTCTGGGTGTTCATCTTTAAGATTCTTAATCTATAATATCTTTCATTTTGTGAAAACTCAGATCATGTTTTCTCAGAAATTTAATATTATTAACATTAATACAATATTTTTGTTCAATATTTACTTACCATGTTTTGCTTGCCGTAATCGAGTATTAAGTAAGTATTCTACAATATTTTAATGTTCCACTCTGAAATTAATTTGTTTCATTAGAACATTTTGAACAGCTAATAACAATATTAGCTTATATACTCCAGTGAAATTAAGACAAATATTTTGAAGATGTAAGACTGATTTCTTGGATACGGTTTACGCTAATTAAGAGGCATTTAAGAATTAGAAAAAAATATGTTGAAGGGAGTTGCTTTTTGACCCGCCGACGTTACTCCATACAAATACACCCCGAAACTGTGGGTATATATTAGTTCGTAAATAGTTTGATGTAGTGCTAGAAATTTCTTATTCGGAAGACAAAAAAAAAATACTTCGAAAAGTCTACACTGTTTCTAATATCGAATAAATATTACATCGTTAATTACACTGGTCAACAAAAAAACAACTTTTGTAAACCCATGAAATGAATTGAACTGATTTTAAGAGAACATTAAAAAACATTCACAGTGGTAATAATTTTATGTCTTTGTTGAGCTAACTGTTCGGGTTTTTGTGAATATAAATAAAAAGACTTACAACTCGGTTAAAAGTTTATTTAAATTAATATTTTTAGGGTTCCGTAGCCAAATGGCAAAAAATGGAACCCTTATGAATTCGTCATGTCTGTCTGTCTGTCTGTCTGTCTGTCCGTCCGTATGTTACAGCCATTTTTTTCCGAAACTATAAGAACTATACTATTGAAACTTGGTAAGTCCCGGGGGCACTGCCGCGCCCCCAGATGATAAAACTAGAAAAAATATATGATGTACATTACCAAGCAAACTTCCACCGAAAATTGGTTTGAACGAGATCTAGTAAGTAATTTTGTTTTAATACGACATAAATCGTAAACCGCAAATTACCTTTCATTCAATCAACTCAAATGTAAAAAAAATATAGAGTTCAAGACATGTGTGATTATGAATTTATACGGAATCCTCGGTGCGCGAGTCCGACTCGCACTTGGCCGGTTTTTTAAATTGTAATTTTAAAAGTGTAAAGTTGAACTACTTTTTCTTTTATAACTGAGATCTACAGCTTCTCTTCTCGACGCCCAACAATAATCTGCTAGCATAGCAGGGCTCCACTTTCCTCGATAACGCTGTTCCATGCCTGCTATAGGTATCCCGGTGGAAACGCTCGCTCACCGTGCTCATCACTAACGTCTCCGATACCATTGTAGGTAAAAAAAAAGTGAGTTAATTACGTTGTTAGTTTGTTTCTGTATATCGTACTCGTTAGAGATAAGCCATTGAACAAGAAAGAACACGTCCGTGGACATGCGCGACGTTTACACACAATACATATGTTACAACGAGCACACCATGAGCATATCTCAAAAAATCGAGCTAAGCCAGCTGTGACATGTCTATGGTTGATGAATAGTCACCGCGTACTTCTTGATATTAGGTACACTTCATTATCACTGGAAAAAAACCTTGTTGACCAGTGTTATTTTGTTAATATAATTCTAATAATTTTGCATTTAAAATAGTAACGGTCGTCATATAAAATTCATTTTATTTTACTGAAAAAAAAAAATATTAAGGTTTTTGTACATATATTCGATTGGATATGAATAATGATATAATGATACAAGAAATGAGAGATAGAGAAAGACCGAGATTGCATCGATCAAGTGAAGGGCAAAGTAAACGTCGTATTGTGCCACAAGTCAAGAGCTAGTGAGGAGTAGTAGAAAATGGCAATGTTTCCACTGACAAGGCCTAACTCTTAATATTAAGAAAAATAAGATATTCTATTTAATAATGTCGCTTGATGTTTCTTTGATCTTGCTCGATAGAGTTTGGTATAAGTAATCAACTAATCTATGTTGTTGTTAACAACCCATATCATCCCCACTGCAGGGGCACGGGTCTCTTCCCATAGAAGGTTAGACCATACTCCACAGACGGGGCCAAGTCCGGATTGGTGGAGGTTGTGGGGCTAGTAGCCAACCCCAGTGTCAGAAGTTTTCAAGCCGCCTATGAGGTCTCCGACATGGCTTAACGACTGCCATCTAGTGATAGCAGCTGGCACTAGCGGCTTAATGTGCCTTGCGAAGCACGGAAGCGGTCGAGATAAATGCCACTAACAGCCAAATTCATCCAGGTTGTGACCGTGTCTGCAGTCAGTTAACCTGCATGATCGACGAACTAATCTATACTTAATGTTCATTTGTATGTCTGATTTACATACATAATACGGAGATTATTAGTTTGGTGTCGTAATACCGTGTTTAAGTTGTCCCTGAATATTTATTTATTTGTAAACTGTTTGGCATTTTTTGTATGGAGAAGCCAAATTTTGATTTTTGCTATACGCGTTAAGTCGTAGAACAAAAGTTGTTTAGAATGATCAGTAAAATTCCCTAAAAGTCTTTCACCAATTTTACTACACCCATATAGGAAGAAAACTCTTACTGCGCAATCTTGTGTCGTGTTTCTTCTGTTTGTGTAATATAAAGAGTTCCTACCACATGAACTTGTAGGCTCACTCAACGTTTAATTTTTGTGTTTCCGCCATATATATATGTATTATATATTTTTTTTATGGCAGAGGTGGCAAACGAGTAGACAGATCATCTGATGGTAAGCGATTACCGCCGCCCATAGACACCCGCAACATCAGAGGTTTCACAAGTGAATTGCGGGCCTTTAATATGGGATTACGCTCTTTTCTTGAAGGTTTGAATATCGTATTGGTCCGGAAATACCGCAAGCGGCAATTCATTCCACAGTTTGGTTGTGCGAGGCAGAATGTTTCTAGCGAAACGCACAGTTGTGGACTGCCAACCATCTAAGTGATGGGTATGAAATTGTTGTCGCGTAGAACGATGGCGGAAAGAGGTGACAGGGATCAATCCGAACAATTCCTCGGAGCTCTCCCCATTGTACAAGCGATAGAGAATGCAGGGCGAGGCTACGTCAATACATCATACGCAGCGCCAAGGAGTCAAGCCGATCTGAAATATCCTGGCAGTCCAGAGGGAGAATGCGGTCCAGAGGGAGAAGCTGGTACTGGGGTGCCCCTGCCCCGAGATGAGAACAGTATTCCATATAAGGCTGAACCTGTGCCTTATAAAGTTGCAGGCAATGGGCCGCAGTGAAATACCGTCTCGATCTATTGAGCACACCAAGATTCTTCGAGGCTAATTTAGCTTTACCCTCTAGATGACCACGGAACTGGACTATTATAATTATAATTTTAAAAACAAAACGCTTAGCCCTACAACTTCCACCAAACTTTCAACTGTCGGAAATAGCCCGTGGCCTCACTATCAAAGGCACCATCCCAACTTGTAGATACGTATAGTTCCCTAACTACGCCTTAACGAGATCTTTTTACGTGTTCCCGGAATGACGTCGTCGGCGAAACTTCTTTCATATTGCCAGAACCGCGGTTTTTGACGTTGATTACGAGATAAATGAAGTTTCCGAAACTTTTACCTTCAACTACAGACTACTAAGGGATTTAGTTGAGATTAGGATGTAATGATATCATTGATACAGAAATTTATAAATCTAGAGAACATTTTATGTAACAAAGTAGGCGCAGGTCCTGTATCTTTTTTTGGACTTTCCTTATAAAATAAGTAGTTATAAGCTGTTAAGCTGATTAATTTGTAAGCAGTAGCCATTGATTTTTTAGCGATTTCAGTAAGGTCGCAAAAAGTTGTAAATAAAAAAAAGCTAAATAAGTTTAATATTTCTAAGAGCGTGATCTCAATAAGGTAATGACATTACACGACAAAAGTCTGTTCATTTCACACTAAAGAAAACAATTAACTATTCGTAGAATAATAATTACTCTTTGGATGTGTTTTGGAACATGACCTTAAAACAGGGAACTTACAAAAGCAAAACATTACCAGATTTCTGTGCTATACTATTAATCTTAGAAATTATGGTTGTTTCAAACAAGTCATATTAAAATATTATCATCGTCCTTACGATCGATATGTTGGGTAGATATAAGCCCGGTGTCTGCAGCGCAATGCAATCTAAATGTAAATATCCGCTCCATCCAATTAGATAAGGTCTCTTCTTTGTTCGACGCACTTTATTGAAAATCGCGGCGTTTATTTTATAAAATTCAAGTTGTGAGTCTTTTTATTTCTTGAGATTAAAACTTGGTACAATTGTTTTCCATATCACTATGTTTCGTTTGTAATAAAACCCATCAAAACTTTCGCGTCTCAACTTTTAAAGTCAGAGCCACAAGGGATGAAAATTGAGAAAGAATTTACTTGCTCTCTTAAGAGTCGGGAGTTAAAAGCTTTTCTAAGTTGACATGTAATGACAAATAACAAAGTTGTTATTGTTTTAACATTTCTTATCGATACTGAAATGTTAGGATGCGGATACAATTATTTTTATAATACATTATCTAGGTGTTAGTTCACGTACAAAATGTCATAAAACGCGCATTAATAAAACGCAGTGCGTAAATATTTCAGTGTCCTTTTCTCGAACATGATACACTCTCATTATTTCCTTGTAACGTCATTTGCATCTGTTATTTTTTTAATTTAACGCTGCAATGAGATGCATTCGGATTTGATTCGCAGTGGAAATTATAGGGTTTGCTTTAGGTACCTCTTTGTTGGTGACGATTATTGAAGAAGCAAGATCAAACAATGGGAAGATTTTTTGTTCCAAATTCACATTCATGATAACGCGTTTCGTACACGATTACCTTTTTATTACAAGCTTTTATTTAACTTGCAATGTATGTATGTAAATACGTTTGTTCGGGTGGAATCTTGCCACTCAATTTTGAAGAAGATATCTTAAACAGATTGAGCTAATAAATTTTGAGAAATTTTGTATTCACGTTTAGTTTGGATGACAATGCATGGTTAGCTGTGTGACGTTATTTTAAATCCAACATGGCAGAACACCCAAGATGGCGGACTAGTTATTTTTAATGAACTTCTACAATATGGGTATCAAATGAAAGGGCTTGCTGAGTGATTCGAAAAATAAAGTGACGTCACTCTATATCCAATATGACGGACTTCTAAAGATGGCAGACAACGTTTTTATGCTTAACTACAAAATGGGTATCAAATGAAAGGACTTTAAGGACTTTAAGGATTAACTCCTTCGCTCCAGTCTAAAATTTGGGTGTACTGGGAGGAGTATTTCAGATCAGCTAAATAATCAAAGCGAACGGGTAACGCTGGGACTGGAAAGACCTTCCTCTTTAACTTATTGAAACCACCGGTCAAGTGCGAGTCGGACTCGCGCACTGAGTGTTCCGTATAAATTCATAATCACACATATCTTCAACTCTATATCAAATTCTCAGCCTTACAATCCCTTAATGCTGTGAAAAAAACAAACTTCTATGACAACGCAATCAAGAGATACGGCCATTTGTGCCGCATATTTGGACACTCGCATGGGAATCAAAACATATAGGGTACTTCCCGTATACTTAGAATTATGAAATTTGGCAGGAAGGAATGTCTTATAGCAAAAGTAAAGGGAAAAGTCCAAAAACCAAAAATTTTTAGTTACATCATTTTTTTTCTGCCGTATCTCTTGATTGCGTTGGCATGGAAGTTTGATTTTTTCACAGCTTTTAAGGGATGGCGGGCCTGAATATATGGTGGACTTCAGACTTAAACAACTCAGAAACAATGAATTACTCTTTGGTGGTATAAATATTTGTGTATTTGGTAACTTAATGCAGTTACCTCCTGTGCGAGGAAATCAAGTGTTTGATCAACCATCTAGATTTGTCCCAGCAACATAATTATGGCGTTCTTTCTCGGTAATTGAACTGACCGAAAATATGAGACAGCAAGGTAGCACAACTTTTAAAGACCTGAATGCGTTACAAATTTGAAAACTTCAACCAGAACATTTTGTTATTTTAATGAATCGGTTAAACAAAAAACCGACTGGCGAATTTGCGATTGAAAAGGCCCTGATAGTCTAGTAGATTGTACTCGAAAGAATGAAAACATAGATTAAAATAATATTATACCGATATAAACAAGAGTTAGAAATATTCGTTGGGGCCAAGGTCATGTTGCGTTACAATGTAGATGTGTCCAAAGGTCTGGTGAATAGTGCCATTGGGCATATTACGGAAATCATATGGCCCTACTTCCGGAGAGCACAAATGTATGATACTGACATACCATCCGTCCGTATTGACTTCGGTAAAGACGGTGTTCATCTCATTCAACCCAAGACTGTGCAATTTCCAGCAAAATAGAGACACGGCACTGCAGAACTAAGAACGCTGCCGATAATATTATGTTGGGCTTGCACAGTACACAAAATGCAAGGTAGTACTGTCGACCATGCCGTTGTATACTTAAGCTCGAAGCTCTTCGCTGCTGGTCAAGCATACGTGACCTTAAGTAGGGTAAAATCATTAGAAGGTCTCCTTATTGAAGAGCTAGACTGTTCGAAATTAACCGGCAAACGACCTTGCAACAATGATGCGTTGAATGAAATGAACAGACTGAGAAACCTGCCCAGCGATAACTAAAACGTAAACAATAAAAAAAATAGGATTTCAGAAGAGATTTTATAAGGATATTTTATTTTGTTAATAATAATCTAAAGTAAAATAATAAGGTTCACACATCAAATTTTACATAAGTCAATACGTTATTCTATATTATGTATACATTATACGTTAGGAGATACCTATGTGCCTAATGGACCCTAATCATAAAATTATTGTATAGTACGTAAAATTATTGTTTGCATAAAATTATTGTATTATTGTAGTATATACGCAGTTTCATATTTTCCTGCTCAAAATGCACATGCCATTATCCGCTCAACAAAAATCGATGGGTTCGCTCAATTGGGCTGCTGAGTCACCTGAGCGCGCGTAATCTGGAATCCCGGCACAAAGCGGAACCTGGCACACTATGAAAGTCATAGGGCTACTGGAATGAAAATAATAATGACCCTACTTCTATATTTCGTAGATAAAACCTGGTTTTAGAAGATTGGTTCCAAGTATTATAGTGTTTGCAGGCAGTAGGATGAGGAGGCTGATGAGCAGGAGCAGCAGATTTTGAAGTTTTCAGATTATTCCTCAACCCGTTAGAGTATCACGTATATAATTATTTTTTCTAATTTCCAAAATAAATTGCTGATAATAATTGAAGATGGACACTGGTGCTCTTGGACTTAGAATCTTGTTTATAAGTAATGACGTTCCCATTGTTTGCACGGGTAGGATCTAGTGATAGACTTTAGAGATGTACTTGGAATCTTATTATGCTCTTAACTGCCCTGCTGTCCTAAAAGAATACATACGTTTTAATACAAACATAAATAAAAAAAATAAAAAAATACGTACGTTTTAAACAGTTAATGAAAATCCTCATTAAATTCCGTCTACCCATTTGAAAGCTACTACGACACAGACAGAAACACATTAACACCTTTATTTTTCATCGGGGATTAAAAATGTATATTCTTGTACCTTCTAGCTCCATTCGCCATCTTCGAACAAAACCTCAAGGGAAAAGGATTGAAAATCACTTAGGTTGCGGTGCCGAGTGGCTCGTATCGAGTTACTACACTACCCTTGGCTGCACATTCACATGCAAAGCGAGCTCGACGCCATTTTAAGAGTTCAATGCGATTGGGAGCTGATGGAGTCGGTCTCTTTGTGTTTGAAAGGGTGTTGAGTTGAGTATAGGTTTGTGAAAAATGAGTTTGAAAGAAAATTGGTGTCAGGTGTCAATTACTTTTTTAATGTTATATAAGTTACATACTTGGAGTGAGATGGCAAAACAAATAATTTTATTCGCGGAAAAACAGCAGACACTTGATGCTACTCAACCTCGACACAAATCTGAACTGACTGAACAAGTATCTCCAGAAACTTGTATTTTACTTGTATTTTGGGAAGCCCGATTCCATCTTCGGCATCATCGTCACTTACGGGAGATGATGCCAAGGGCTTACCAATTAAGAGTAAAAAAAAATACCATAAAAATATCACTAAAAACTGTTGACTTTGATGTTTCGATCGTTTTGAGACAAATTATAATACATAACTAGCTTTTGCCTGCGGCTCGGCTCGCTTGGATATCGTTTTTATTAATACTGAAGTTGAGGGCGCGCAGTGCGCGAGCCTCAAGCGGCTCGGCTATGTAAGTTTTTAACCCCGCCTTCTACCTAAGTTTTTGACAAATTTTAATGAAATCAGATGAGTAGTTACTAGTTATAATAATAAAACAGTTGCTACTGGATAAAATGTAGCTCATGTCACTTCCTACTCCGTCAACTCTTTTTTTTCTTAAATCATGTCGACCTGTCGCCCCGTTGTGACATTAAAGAAGGACGAAAAAACAAACAAACAAACAAAATCACTTTCGCATTTATTAAAAAAAAGATTCTTCATCTAGTCTGTTTCCGTCAATCTGAACTGATTGATGAGATCTCCCAAAAAAATATGACTAAACATAATTGATCGATGGCCAGGTACTAACTTATTTACAATTCTTCCTCAAATTTATAAGCCCATTAAAATTCGTATCAATCTCCGTCCTCAAACTTTGGGGCCTGTCAATATTTTAATTGGAAACTTTCGCTTGTTCGACTTAGGATTTATAGGGAAGTTTTGTTTAATTAAAGAGCGTTTTAAATGTCTGGGAGTCAATGGAGCTTGTTCATGCTTTGTTCATGAACTGATAATATACTTAAAATATTCTAAGTAACTGAAAAATGAATTCACCTCTGCTGATAGTATGCGATTATACAACACGGGAGCTCTTTATATACAGGGTGAAATTGAAATCGCGGACCAAATGTTAACTGTGGCTTCCAGTCATGACACTGAACAACTTTCTCTAATGAACCAATTCAATTGGGGCAAAAAAAATTTGGACTCTTCATATAAATCGATGACCTGAGAAGCCAATTTGGTATGGAAAGTCCAATTTTTTTTTGGTCCGATTGAATTGGTTCATTAGAGAAAGTTGTTCAGTGTCATGACTGGAAGCCACAGTTAACATTTGGTCCGCGATTTCAATTTCACCCTGTATACAGGGTGTAAGGGACAGGGCATGACGTTACTTCTCGCTTCGCAAACATTTCTAGAAATTCCGCATCATGGGAACTTTGTACTAGGTAGAAAAAAGGGAAGCACCTACATACTTAGATAAAAACATTTTGATTTTGAGAGTCTTCTTCCGTATGAGAGGATAATAATATTCTTAGATAACTGTACTTATAACTTATACGTTAGTCTTTTGAAAAATCTGTAGCTCTGTCACTTAGCATAAACATTGAGATCATTACATTGTAAGGTATATTGCTGCGTTAAATTATTTTATGCCTTAAATTATTTGTTTGTATCCTTTCTCTTAAATGAGCTTCCAATTTTTCTTTGGGAAAATTTCCTAGATTTAAATTAAAGATCTCATTGTTCGCAGTAAGGGTTATATTTTGTAAATGAATTTTGAATCTTAATTTTCAACTATCATCCTTAACGAGTAGTCTGTTCCTATACAAGGTATTAAAAAGTGCGTGCGTACTTGAGTATTGAATACAATTATGTTTTCAATTTCCTATACAAATTCTTGTTTCACTATTCAGATTTAGTAGGGGAAACTGAAAAAGAATTAAATCAGATTTTTTTTCAATATTTTTTCTGTAAGTATTGTTAACCTCTTAAAATTGCAATCGCACTTATTTAACATCATGTATGTGTTAAGTTGGTCAATAAAAAAATTACCACCCCCGATATTCAAAGTCGAATATCTTGAATATCTCGAAACTGATTTTCATCAAACATTGCTAAGAACACACAGGCTTTAAAACTATCAATATCAAAATCAAAACAACTATTGTTCGTCGGGGTTTACTCGTAAAACGGATATGCTGAAACTATTTTTGAAGAACAATTTCAAAAATTAGGCAGCACGCCTACACCCCTTACATTAAAAACTAAATCATAGTCTTGCAATACCATATTTCTGATAATATAATTGCAATTTAAAATGTCATTTGTTTGATTGAAAATGGACCGTTCAACTGATGTCGGCATTTTTATTTAAAAACGAGCTTTATGAACATGATTTGTTTTCAGTGAACATGATTCATTTTCAGTGAACATGATTCATTTTCAGTGAACATGATTCGTTTTCCGTGAACATGATTCATTTTCAGTGAACATGATTCGTTTTCCGTGAACATGATTCGTTTTCCGTGAACATGATTCATTTTCAGTGAACATGATTCATTTTCAGTGAACATGATTCGTTTTCCGTGAACATGATTCGTTTTCCGTGAACATGATTCATTTTCAGTGAACATGATTCATTTTCCGTGAACATGATTCATTTTCAGTGAACATGATTCGTTTTCAGCGAAAAACACTGAAAATTTCGTCCTACTGGCTATTAATCGGTTTAAGCTTTTTTAAAGTAATACAGTACCGATATTAAGTGTAACTAATCCAGTCACTGGTATACATCTACAGGGATCCCACAATAGGTGAATCAAATTTCTATCCAGATAGCTTGTCTAATTGTCCTACCAGACAAGCTAAAGTTAATAATGAATGATATTTTTCCGAAAATATGGAAAAAGTTCGACTTTCCTTAAATTTTCGCTCTAAGTGTCACGTTTTCAGTTAAATTAAAAAAAAAACACCAGTATTCATGATAAGTGATTGCTTGATATTATTCTATTAATTTCGGAAAAATTAAGTACCTCAAGTTTTTTACGAAGTAGGTACAGGATAGATTTTAGAGGCCACTTCATTCATTTATGTTAATAGTCTATAATAAAAATAAATATGGAACAAATTACACATGGTTATCTCACTCCAGACAAGGATTCCCTGTGCTATGAGAACCAGAGACTAATATTTTTAATAGAACGTTTGAATACACACATAATAAATCCAGACACAGAGCAAAATTACATTACGGTCATCACAGAAATATTATCACAGGGTGGAAATCGATCCCACGACCATTGCATCAGCAGATAGGAGCACTAACTACTGAGCCACCGCGTTCAGTCAGTTGTAAAATGTTTCTGCATACGCTTCACAAATTATTTCGGGATATTATTTTTGGTTTTAAATTAAGGAAAAAAAATAAAGATTTTATGGAAGCGCCAAAAGGCACTCGACGCCCTCTTAAACGGTATTTCATAAAAACTTTCGTCTTTGTACAATCTTATATCATTTAACACGTCTCGACTGTACCTCTGTAGCTGTTTGTGCGACATCCATCACGTAAGAAACTTTAAATTTTGAACTCGTCACATGCAAGCACATCCTTAGCCTAAAATGTTGCCAGGAAGAACACACCTACTCGTTTATAAAGCGTGTAAAACTTTTGATATTATGAGAGAATGACTAAGAATAAAGATGTGTTTAAGGCGAGATAAGAAGTGTAAATAATACACATATTGTTTTTTTCTGTAGTTTTGACGCTGTATTCCGTATCCTCTGTATTTGTATATGTTATTTTTGCTTGTGGCTGTATACATATTTAATATGATCTAGATCTAATAGTAATCTTAGACCACTGTTCGAACCTAGACTCAAAGTAAAGATAAACCATATATATATTTTTTTAAAGTGAAGTATTTATTTACGGTAATTGCATCGTAGATTGTATGTATATGTAAAAAATACTATTTCCTTTCAAAATTATTTACTTTGGATGTACTAGGTTTTTTATTCCAAAATTTCGTGTGGAGAACACCCTGTGCTTAAGAACTTTATAATATACACACGTTCTGTACATAGACTCGCTTGTAGCAGCTTGTAATATAATTAATCGCGAGTAAGTTGTGTTCCTTTAAACTCTGGTGCCTCGACACATGGAAGAAAGGTTGGTTCCACTGTGTCTTGTGATTCTATCAAAAAAGCGTCGGTGGCGCAGCGGGTAGTGACTCCGTCTTCTTTTTCTCCGTTTTCCTTTCCTTTGTGAGTCGAGGACCGATTTGGCTATCCAAATTAGGTTTTTATGGAAATAATAATTAGAAGTTTCCTGGAAATTCCATTTACTTTTTGCTTTCGCACTCTGAACGTCAATCTTAAAACGATGCTCGGGTAAAAGCTAGTTATAAAAAAAATACGCAAGTATGTACAGTGTTATTCCCTAAGAAACTAAGGAGATGCAGCTCATAAAATTAAACGACTTTTCCTATGTCTATGCGACAAGAAATAAAGAGTATATTAATCAATCAATCAATCAATCAAGAAGTGTAGTATCTTCGGACTGTATGAAAAATCTAAAAGAGCAAATTTTGCTTAAGTAAGGCCACAGTATTTACCTATCAGTTACCGGTAATCATCTATTATAGCTGTGGACAGGAACAGTTGGAGATTGCTCCACCGTCAAGGGCTTTGCTCATTTGCATTTCATATTTTTCATTTCAGCCCCAGTTAACAGACCAATTTTATTACACCTGGAATTTATATTTATATGTCAACAAGACCGCAGTGGCACAAATCAGTCTTCACGGGCGACGGTGAAGTTTGCAAAACGTCTTCAAATAGACAAGTTGTCGAACCCATCAGTAAGTTTCACGAATCGATCACAAGAAATGCTCGGAGATCCCGTATGTGTAAATTTTGCCTAATTCAAATGACGTGGGAAGATGCATAAGATCTTAGAAAGAATAGAAAGAAAGGTTAATCATCATCATCAGCCGAAAGACGCCCACTGCTGGACAAAAGCCTCCCCCAAGGATTTCCACACCGACCGGTCCTGCGGCGCTGCCCGCATCCAGCGACAGTAAAAATCAAATATGTAACTCGAGAAAAGTAAAACTGATTGACACCAATCATAGCCAAGAATAACCCCGATAAAACCTGCTTTTTACCCAACTACGGCGAAGCAAAAAGGAGGGTTATAAGAGTGGAAAGGAGGGTTACACCAATCATAGCCAAGAATAACCCCAATAAAACCTGATTTTTACCCAACTACGGCGAAGCAAAAAGGAGGGTTATAAGAGTCTCTATTAATTCTCATAATGAAACATGTACATGAAATCCTAATTTGGCATTGGTTGTCCGTGTGTGATTTATCCTGAATAGATATTTATTTACGATATTTTACCCGACTGTGCCAGAAGGAGGGTTATGTTTTTCGAGTGTATGTATGTATATATCTTTGGCACGCTCTGTGGTCTAAACGATGATTTTAGCTAGATTGATGGATGGATGATGGATGGATGGATTTAGATTTGATGGATTTTAGCTTGAGGTGTCTTATAACCATATTGATCCCCAGAGAGACATAGGATCCATTTTAATGCAGTCGGTTTTTTTTATGAGTTTAGGTTATTTTAATTATTTATTAAAACAATGGCGGCGCTTGTGTGCTCTACTCGGTAAAGCGATAAGTACTATTTAAAAGCTTATTTAGAAAATACGATTACCAGCGAGTATTCACATCACGTTATTTCAAACTTTACTTTCAAAAACAACACCGAAAATGCTGCTATGTAGAGATTTAACAACCCACTTACAGGAGCTGAGTGCTCTAACAAGCAGCCTAGTAAGGAATTAGAGCAAAAAAACTGGTTATTAATGTACCTTTTGTGCTAGTTTCGAGTAGATATTTTATTGTGTACGTAACATCGAGAAAAATCCGTATATATGAGTATAAACTTGTTCTATAAAGATCTGTATCTATTCAGTAAATAACTTTTCTTGTATTCGAAATTAATTATTTGTTTTTATGATTAAAACGAATTCATAAACATTTCTATAGCCCAGCTTGTCCTGCCATCATAATATCCAACATGGTACACCCTTAGTAAATTGCTGATTTTCCCATAAAATCGTAAAAGTATTTAATTAAATAAGCCCTTGACTAAGTCGTGCCAACCCTAGGATTTTCAATATTCCCTTGATCACAGTATTGAATCTCTTTCGTATCTAATAAAAAACTTGAAGGTTTTCCAGAACAAGGTATCGCTGGAACAGCTATATATTAAAAAAAAAATACGAAAACTTATGCCTTACACTAACGAACTAAATTACCGTTATCTGTTTGTTCATCTGGTGTGTCACAGAGCTACACCTTTTAATTGTATACAGGTGTAAAAATGTAGCAAAACTTTAAAATGGGTTCTTCCTATGAAACTAAACCAAGATATACTTGATATCTGGTTTTTTAGGCTTCCCAGACAAATGGAAATCTTATCGATTTGTATAAAAGTCCAACTTTTATTTGTGATCGGCAAATTTGCGATAATATATCAGTTGTTCATATAAATGTATATAAAATAAAAATGTTGCTAGATCACTTTTTATATGTCTGGAATTCCGAAAAACTTTCCACACTTCACTTTCGAAACTCAACTCAATTTTTCAATAAAATCCTTGAGAAAATCAACGAAACCAAACAAAACAAAGATTGCCGTAATCCTAGTCCTTTGAAATGGAACGTGAATCTCCTAGTAGATGATATTACAGACCAACGGGGAATAGGAAAACGGGAATATCCAATAACGGACCTAAAAATTCTTTCATGAAAACTCGACGTCAAGCCAAATAAATGCAGTATTGATAGCGCGCGATAAAAAGTTACAAAAAATAATACTATGAACTTGAAAAATGGGATTTCAAATAAAAATATACACAGGTGTCAAAAAAAGTGCGTTGGTTTTAAGGGGTTACTCAGAATCAAGTAAAGAATACAGAAAATATTAAATTTTTTCAGAATCCCATACTAAACCTGAATAGTGAATCGAGAATTTGTATGGAAAACTGAAAAATTTTAGATTATATTATGCGACTTCCCATACAATATTACCATGTACGTGTAATGTAAGTAGTAATTGAGGTCACAAAATAGACACAGAAGGTCCGCTCAATACAAACCACTAAAATCGTTAGCATATACATGCTTATAGAAATATACGGTCGTTTCGAGCAAGATCACGATCGCACAGTACGTGATCTTGCCTACAACGACCGTATACGTCTATAAGCATGTATATGCTTAGGATTTTAGTGAGCGTATTGAGCGGACCTTCTGTATATATGTGTTTTGTGCTGAGGTGTTCTTAACTACAAGTATGAAGAGCCAAAGCCCCAGTTGAAGCGGTTTTGAAAGGTAAATGACTTGAAAACCACTGAAGCGATTTTGATTAATTTTAGCTAAGAACCATCCTTGCTTTATTTGTTTCTTTAATAACACCCGATGTAATCATCAAAGTCTATTAACTAAAATGCCACAGACTAAGTCTAATTTGATTTTTATTATTTTTATTTTACGTTCTATAAAAGTTATGATACTTGTGAAATTTGAATGGGAAAGTTATTACAACTCTAAAATTGTGTAATATTGATTTTCTTTGTGTAATGTTACACATTTTAAACAGATTACCTGAACCTACTTGCCTAAACATATTCCATTTGAACACCAACGCTTTTGTGCCTTCGTTTTCTGCCTCCGGCAATTTATTTTATAAGTCTACAATTCTTCAGGGAGGCTGTTTAAGCCTATCGGTGTTTGTCTTCATAAATTCTTTGAACACGATCAATCTCTCACTATCAAGTTTAATTTGACGCTTTACCTGTTACGGAGGAATTCATCTTTGTATGTTGCTTTAGCGCAAAGAAAATTTATCAAAGAGATACATTTTCTTATGTAGTACCTATGTATTATATAATATGAAAAAAAAGACTCATTTTAAGTTGCAAAAAAGAGATAAATTTTCTTTAGATTATTTTAGATAACTTTTACTTTTAAATAACTAACTAATTAAGTGTACAAGTTCCGAGTGGTAGGAACTTTGTACTAGGTAGAAAAAAAATACAAAGTAAATGCGGGTGGTAGGACCTTGTGCGAGGTCCGTCCGGATCGCTACCACCATCTTACTCGCTAAGCAGCAGTGCTTGCACTGTTGTGTTCCGGTGTGGAGAGTAAGACAGCCGAGGAAATTACAGGCACAAGAGGCATTTCATCTTAGCCCTCTAGGTTGGCAACGCATCTACAATCCCCTCCGGGGTTGCAGGTGTCTATGGGCAGTGGTGATCACTTACCATCAGGTGACCCACTTGCTCGTTTGCCTTCCTTATCACATAAAAAAAAACAACGTCTACTTAAATACAAAACATTTTGAATTTTGTTTTTTTAATTTCTTCTTAATGTTATTCGAATACTGCAAAGGGAAAGTCGTGTTGTTCGGGTTAACGTATACAGGCTGTTTAATCCTTTCGTTCCTTGGAGAAAAAAAAATCAACCTATATGTATATACGTATTATAAGTGCCATACCTAAGGAATATTAAGCCATACTCCACACATGGGATTAAGTCTGGATTGATGAAGGTTGTAGAGCTATTATCAGGCTAGTATCAAAAGTTTTCAAGCCGCTATGAGCGCAGAGACTTACACTCTACTACATATAAATATGATCAGTCTTTTTCACAAACTAAATAATAGAATGTAAGCCTTTTATTGAAAAAATGTGTTGGAGGGAGTTTCTTTGGGCCCGACTTTCTTCTCTCTCCGCAAACACTTCCCGAAATGTTGGGCATACGATTTTAAAGTGGTAGGAGCTCCGTATTAGGTAGAAAAGTATATGGACCTACGAAAAGTGTACAATGATACCTACTTCGAATAAATAATATTTTGATTTTAGAACATGGCTCAACGACTGCCATCTAGTGATGTTTCCACTAACAATCAAACCCATCCAAGTTATGACTGTGTCTATACTAAGTTATACGACGTGATCGTGACGCGAACATTGCTTTAAATTTAAAGTTTCATTTGTGGGTAAAAATTAAACTTTAGTTCCGGATACATCTTAATAGGCATATGACATGAACTAAACGTGTAAATTATAAAAAAAAAAACATAAATATTTGATTTGTGCAGGTCTCTATTTCCCTGTGTTCCCTCTGCACGGCATTGACGGAAACCGAAATTAATATTATGTCCGTCAACAACATCTGACGGACTACCGGTCGGGGGAGTAAAAACGTCATTTACCAAGCGACGTATGGTTAGTGTTGCCAGTGCAAAAGCTTTAACTTATGTTGGGTAGGCATTTATTTTGGGTAGGCTTTTATTTTGAGTTTATGTTTCTGTTTGTGTATGTGTGTGCGTGTGTGAGTCTGCGTGCGTGCATGTGTGACTACGTGTTTGTTTTTCATTTTACGCAGCATTTATCATTTCGTACCTTGAAATGAGCGAATTTATACTGTACTAACCGTCCTACAGTATAACAATATCATTACTTAATTTTTACTTTTTTTGTGTACATATTTATGTATATTTTAGTTATGTATGGCAACACTTTCTATCAGCACATTCGAAGGGACACGCACCCTATTTAATGGCTATATTGTGAAGAAAAATGTTTTGATAAATAACCCTTTTCTCGACATGCCAGGATAAGTACAATGGGTGTTTTGTGAGGGTTGACCGGTGGAATACCGTCATAGATCTGTAAATTTATTCTATTTAACTCAAATAAATTTTGACAAAATTGTGCGAACAAATAATCTTGAATCTTAAAAATATAAATTATTTTTGGCATAATATGATACTGATCATCAGAGACTGATACGAAATCGTAATGAAAATATGAATACGTATTCAATGGTAACATGCCATATCGTGCTCGCTCCTGGGGCACAGGTTTCTTTACATACCTCGGGAAAATTAGGCCATATAACACACATGGGGAACATATTCAAAAAACCTAGATAAGGTTAGTGGAGGTTGTGTGGTTGTGTATATATTGTGTATAAATTGAAGGCGGCGCGGCGGCGGCGGGATAAATCCTACTTATATGTATAACTAGCTTCCGCCCGCGACTTCGTCTACGTGGACTTCAGAATTGGGTCCAAAGAATGAAAATGTTAAGGTGGTACCATCTAGTGACGAAGTGGAAATTTAGAGTTTTTATGCATTCCTCCGGGAACCCTTAATCTTCCGGGATATCCTATGTGTAGGCCGAGTGCTTTATCTATCTACCTACCTTTCGTCCAAATCCATTCAATAGTTTCGGTGTGAAAGTGGAACAAACAAATAAAGATATAAACAAACATCCATACTTTCGCATTTATAATATTAGTGAAATTTCGTATGGTGATAAACAGTCCTTTTTTTAAAGAATTTACTCATTCTGTATTTTGTGAGTAAGTGAGTTAGAATATTTTTTTTTTAAGAGAGACTCTACGGGTCTTACCCTATTAGGGTGAGGAGGGGTCAAGAGTAACTGGGCAATCATCAAAGAAGGGTGGCTAAAGCTCCGCTTAGAGCAATTAAGATGTTGTTAAGACGGAAGAAAATATTAGTTCGTGAAAAAGGGGTAGCGTTTATTTATTTTGTGCCTTCGTAAAGTAAATGCATGCGCGTTTTCAGGACATGAAGCTGAAAATAAAAATGATATTTGGTCAATCATCACTTTGTTTACAAAAAATGAA
This sequence comes from Coleophora deauratella, assembly GCA_958295455.1. Classification (NCBI taxonomy): domain Eukaryota; kingdom Metazoa; phylum Arthropoda; class Insecta; order Lepidoptera; family Coleophoridae; genus Coleophora; species Coleophora deauratella. The sequence continues at coordinate 2,337,516 of OY282403.1, read as the reverse complement.
TATTTCTCGTGTATTGCTAAATATAGAGATAACTTGCAGTGTCAATTTTATAAAATAACAGTAACAGAGATTTAATACTATAATCGTTTATTTTGACCAACATGAATAGAGTTTTTTTTAAAACATGCGGTAGTTAATTCTTTTAATTCTGTATTTTTATTGTTTATATTTACGTACGATTTTATCGTTTAGTCACAGAATATCTAGAGGTTCTAGCTGGTGCCCATGACTTCGTACGCTTGGAGGTTGGGGTACCCTCACTAGTTCTCTTGGCGTAGACTAAGTACTTTCTGAAATTTATAGGAAAAACAAAAGATAATGAACAAATGAACAATAATCAGCCGACTCGTACTATTTGGTTTCGTAAATCGTATAACCAATGAAATAATAATATTTTAAAGAGATGTTTTCTTTTGTTTATAATTAATTTTTCAGTCCATATTTCAAAACAAAAATCAAAATGTTAGATCTGTAACTCATTACGTTTACGAGTTTAAGACCGGAGTGACATCAATAGGGCTCTGTCTTCCCTTTCAAAATCGGTGTTGCATCCACATGTTATACACCAAATATAAAAATTTAATCTCTGAAAATCATACAATTTCCGAGCTAGAGACTCGTACTCGTAACTTGGACAGATCATCGGATAGCAGAGTGACAGCAACGGAGCTATTTTTGCCCTTTGGATACAGAACCCTGAAAAGATAAAGATTACTCTTTCACCTCGCACAAGTTCCAAGTGACAGACACCGGGACACAATTTGGAACTTCGCAAAATTATGAAAGTTCACAGTGGCTGTGTTTCCCCTGCCACCTTATTCCGAAATCTTTGAAGTTTTGGAAAATTATTATAAATTGGATGGATGGGGTTGGTTAAGTGAGTGACAAGTCATTAGAGAGTGAAAAGTTGCAATGGAGAACTTAAATATCGTAATTAAGACGATAATAGAAAAATAAAAGTTGGTGGCGTAAACGCAGTGAGCAATAAGAATATGTTTGTATCCCTTGCTTAAACAATGAATAAAATAAAAATACTTTTTTTTACCCTCAATTGGTAAGCCCTAATCATCTCACCTTTTACAATCTTATTATGCTTTTACCAAAATAAAATTCCTATGTATATTGACTGACTCGGTGGCTTAATATTAGCGCTTCTAGCTTCTACGTTGCGGCCAAGGTAAGCTTTGTTTGCGCTTAGTTCTCAGGTTCTCATAGAACAGGTGCCTAATGCTATCGTAGTTTGGAGCCAGATGACTAATAAGATGTATCATTTGTCCTGGATGTAAAAAATATGTTTTATCTAAATATCAACAAATGTCAAAAAACACTCGACACGTCAATCATCACAATTGAAAATTTCAATTTTCTCGAAGCTTTTTATTTTCAAATGAACTTAAGAAAATTATTGAGATCGCGTCTACAAAAACACCTTTCGATCTAACCCAGAATACCCCCGCCTGGCCAGACGCCAGCTTTCTTCTGATCTCCAAGTTGTTCAGTAACTTGTAGCGAGCACCTGCGGGATCAGCAAACACTCCTAGAATATTAATGTCAAACTTGTCCTCAACTTAAACGGCGTTTAGCGATAGCTCCCCGAGGGGAACCGTGAAAAATTGTTAAGGACTTCTTGGAATAACAAGTCTCTATGGGAAATGGGAATTTTCGGCCAAGTGACGTCACTATAGAATGTATTAAGGGAAGGCCAATGTCGCCTGCCAGTTCTGCGTGATAATTGTAAATTGTCTTTGTTATATGTTTTATTAAGACATAAGCAAATTACAAATCATACTGACGTACTTTGGCAGTTATTTGTTATTGTTATTAATTATTTATTTATAATTTTATATTGTAGAAAATTAAATATCAGTTTGTTTTATTTATTCGTCAGTGGCGGTGTTTATCTTTTACTTATATGTTACTTAAGTCTTTAGTGAAGTGGTAGGGTCTTTGTATTAGGTAGAAAAAAATATTGTGTAAAGCATCTACTTAAATAAAATACATTTTGGGTTGAGTTTTGATTTAGTCAAATTTCCTTGTTTCGTGCTATTGACTCAACAGCACAAAACAAAGAAATACCAATAGCCAAATCATAATGTCAGTTAGTAGGTACTGTACAATTTTTTGGTGTGCATTTTAGTATAATGTAATATTATGACAGATATATTAAGTAATGAAAAAAAGTAACCCGTCAAGATATCTCATTCCGACGGAACACAATATTTTGTTAAAAAAAGTTGTTTGGAGAATTTTCTACTAAATCGCAATTTAATCTGCAAAGCAGACAGTATATCTTAAGGTTCACAAAATAATAGGATTTTAGAATTCAAAACACAAAATGGTTTTGCAAAACCTTCAAAGCCTGTTGTTATTGGAAGATAAAAGGTACACTAAGGAAAAAGCTTTTGCAGATTTCACAAAAAAACAAATTTGCCTTTGACATTTTGATCAATGAGACCTTAGAACCCGCAAACAAATGGTAGGAAGCAGAAATACATGGAAAATACCCGCAAAATAAAATTGATCTAAACAAAGTGTCGGGGCAGCGTCACTCTGACACCCCTGGAGGGAGTATTAGGGTTGCTCCTGAAAACTTTTTGATTAATTACATTTTGCTCGCAGCGGAAATATTGCCACATTCCAGGTAAAAGTTATGCGACGGGTGCGGAGAGTTTTGAATTGCTAGATAGGGTCTGTACAATTTCCGATTAGAGATTACGCCTCGTCCGCATGATGAATTATTGACAAAACAAATAAAGTTCCTTTTTCAAAAAAAAAAGGGTAATTGACAACTTTTCAAATATTTGAACCAACATTTTTATATAGCAAAAAAGTGTTTTATTGATGCACATTCTACATTAAACGCAAATAACAAAAGGCGGCAAAAAATACAGTTCGAGTAATTTGAGTTCTATTATTATCATTTGTGAAAATTGTGAAATTTGAAATCAATGTGACCAAGGCGTGACGTCATAGTGTTTGAATATTGTATTACAGAAATATTTTGTAACTTATTTTGTAATTTCTACTATACAGACAAAGTATAAATCTACCTGCCCTGTTCGCAATTTTCTTCTTCAATTCATCTTTTCTGCTTCTTCGATTCATCTTTTGTCATTTCTGTTGTCACTTCTTTCATACTCATACCATCTTTCACACAATCCATTTTCTTCTTTGGCCTCCCTCTTTCTCTGAATAAATATACATACTCTGAATAAACATAGTCTGAATTTCGTACCTCCCGATAACAAACAATTCCCTCGCCACCTTTCTATCACAGGCGCTACTTTCAGACTTCCTTCGATATATCTATTCTTTCAATAAATAGAATTCTACTCTTCCTCAGTCTAAAAATAGTCTTTACTTTTTTATAATACACGTCAAACTGGAGAATTCTTTTGTGTAACTTGACTAAATCGCAAAAAAACTCTTAACACAAATCGTCATGTTTCTGTACAAAAATATTTGATGAACAATTAATCAAATTTCATGTTTTTGAAATTTCTGGAGGAGGATAATTTACGAATTTTTTAAATTTACGAAATTTACCATTATTTATTTTAAAATAGTCTTTACGGTTCTTCTATTAGATTTATAGCTTCACAAGTAAAGTGTGGGGCGCGACTTTCAAGTTTATTACCTGACATGTTCGAAATACCAGTTTTACTGTACGGAGGGTGATGGAATCCCGAGCCTTTACCGCGGTCCCTATGCTGCCATCATAAGTGAAAAGGCCGCAAAATAAACGGAGCCGTGGGAGAGCCATGCTTCGGCACGAATGGGCCGGCTCGACCGGAGTGATACCACGGCCTCACAGAAAACCGGCGTGAAGCAACGCTTGCGTTGTGTTTCGCCAAGTGAGTGAGGGTACCGGAGGCCAAACCTCCCCCCCCCCCAATTCCCCCATACCCCATCCCATTTCAAAGGCCGGCAATGCACTTTGTGAGTCCTCTGGTGTTGCGGGTGTCTATGGGCGGCGGTAATCGCTTACCATCAGGTGATCCGTCTGCTCGTTTGCCGCCTACCACATAAAATAAACTCCATGTACACTCGCCTGTATTAATAGGGTCAGCCAAGAAGGCTTATAATCGCTTACACATATTTATTCTTATTTACTCACACATACAAGAATGCTGTCTTGCTGGAGGATTATTTAAAAATTGGCGATACTAAGTTCCCTCAGACAACATAAAATATTGACTTGACCACTAGCGCCACTGACTTCGAAGCATATAACTAACTTTATGTGGCACTAGCGTAGCCAAACGTAACGGTATTTCATCCTAGAAATTGGCTGCGATTGTAGCTTTGTGGATACCGTTTCTGCGTTCGCGTTAGCGATGCTAGGTTCGGATCTTTCTATGAGTTAATTTTTTTTGTTTTTTTCTGTAAAACATAACAGCTACCAAATATCATGTATCATTTTAATACTGATATGATAATTTATATTATATATAAATAAGATTATATATAAACGAAATAAAAACAAAACTTTGAATAAATATTAATTTATTATCCTGATTTACATTTTTTTGGGATAACATTAGGTATTTTATAATCATAATCATATAATTACTTACTAATTACTACTCTTAATGTCTTAAGGTTAAGCTTAATTATTCGTTTTCGTGATGAAAAGATTATTGAAGCTAGACCTTAAGAACACCAAAACTTAACATGCTTAGTATTAACAACACTTTTAAATTTTAAAACCAAAAACTACTATAACATGTATAATAAGCTGAAAAATAATTCTATTGAAAGATGACAGAAAATAGTTTAAAATTAAACAAATATACAGAAAACTAATATTTTGTATAACCACCATTATTTTCTATAATAGATAATAAACGCCGCGGCGTTTTTTATAGAACTGACGATACTGGGACAAATATCTTAATTCTTCCCACACTTGCTGACAGTGCGATGAATATTCTCTGGAAATGTTAGCCTATTCCGTTTGTGCTCATCGATTAAGCTGGGTTTCTTTGTATTCCTTGCTTGTGTAAGGCTCGCCGAACGGTATCCAGCGAGGTATCAAATCTTACGGCAAAGTCGTTAGTTCGTAAGAAACCATTTTCTTCATAAGCTTCAATCATGTCTTTCTCTTGGATGTCATTAATTAGACATTATACGCGAGCGGCTATTTCGCGGTCGAGTTACTAACGTTACCCTCCTGTTCGTAACGTGTTGTCCTCCACTAAAACAATAAATACCTGATTAAAATTGGTATTGGTATATTTAAAAAATGTTAAACGAGTACACAAAACATATACACAAAACCTTGTTTAAAAGCAATAAAGTCTTTACTTACTTACTTACTTACTTATAAAATAAGTAGGTAGCTATACAAAATAGTAATTAAAATACTTACACTCACGCTTAGATTAGTCGCATTAATAATTTGAGATATATTATATCCTATATTGTGCAACGCAACAATACGATGCTTCTCCTCCAAACTTATATTATTACTCATTTTAAAAATAAAACACAGTAATATTAAACCAAAATTTAAAAGACAGGAACAGCTGACTATTAAAAACACACCGGCAGCCAGCACCCTCAATAATAGCGAACTTACAACGACAAATCATTAATCAACGCAAAATCATTCCGAAACTAACTACACTGCAGTCAAGATCACTTTCAAATTGTTGTTGGTATAAAATAAAAATGGTTTCTATAAAATGAAAAACTTAAAAAAACTAACTTCTATTTATTACTAAGCCTCGACGGTTCGAACTACCGTCGACTCGCTTATATCTGCTGTTCTAACCGTTGGAGCTATGAAACTTACGTCTGACAAAGTGAAATTGAAGATATTATTCGGTGTATTTAGTTATCTATCATATCAACAAGCTGCGTCATTTTATGTCAATGTGTGAGTATACATATCTACAGCGGGCGATGCGCAAGCAACTCGTTTTCTTTTAACTGACCCTAGTTTTGCGTAGACTCGCTTATATCTGCTGTTCTAACCGTTGGAGCTATGAAGCTTACGACTGATATAGTGAAATTGAAAATATTATTCGGTGTATATAGTTATCTATCATATCAACAAGCTGCGTCATTTTATGTCAATGTGTGAGTATACATATCTACAGCGTGCGATGCGCAAGCAACTCGTATTCTTTTAACTGACCCTAGTTTTGCGGTTGACCGTACTTTGCGGCCTTCTTCCTTATGAGGGCAGTATGCCTGACTTGTATTTTAAACCGTTCAATATATTATATATTAAGGTGGATATGACATAATTTCAGAATTTTCATAATCGATGAAGTTAATTCGCTTTGAAAACTTAAGGCTAGGAGGAGATTTTAAAAACAACCCGATCTTTGCTGTCGCGCAGCTGGCTAAAAAACCGGCCAAGTGCGAGTCGGACTCGCGCACCGAGGGTTCCGTATAAATTCATAGTCACACATGTCGATTGCCGAACTGGTATATGGTTCTCAGACTATGAAACAGCCGCAAAAAGATATAACATCTTACCCTTAAAGCACAGGCGGATTTATCACGATTCTATCTGCTTATTTAAAATAACTCATAATATTATTGATTCGCCTGCACTTTTAGCAGAAATCAACTTTACGATTCCCCCACGTATATCCTCTCGCACTAAAATAACATTCTCTACTTCTCCCTTTTCGACCAATTCTACAAAATATAGTTTTTTTAGACGTTCGACGCGCTACTATAACAATGATTTCTCAACTGTTGATATATTTAATTTATCCTTGGGTGCTTATAAAAGTGCTATTAGCAAACTTTTGTTTAATTTAAATTAGCATGAATAGTGCACAAGTTCTTTCTCAGAGCACATTTATCTGATGTAATAAAAATATCCTATGGGACTCCAGGTCTGTTGTAATATTATAATTATGTGTATGTAACACTACTTATATGACTGTATGTTCCCTGAAAAAATAAAAAAAAATGTCTTGAACTCTATATCAAATTCTCATGCCTGCAATCACTAGAAGCTGTGAAAAAATCAAACTTTTATGCCAACGCAATCAAGAGATACGGCCGTTTATGCCGCATATTTGGGCACTCGCATGGGAATCAAAGCCTATAGGGTACTTCCCGTATACCTAGAATCATGAAATTTGGCAGGAAGCAATGTTTTATAGCACTAGTAAAGGGAAAAGTTCGAAAACAAAAAAAAAATGGTTTTCGGATACGGGAAGTACCCTATACGTTTTGATTCTCATGCGAGTGTTCAAATATGCGGCACAAACGGCCGTATCTCTTGATTGCGTTGGCATAGAAGTTTGATTTTTCACAGCTTCAAGGTATTGCAGGCCTGAGAATTTGATATATAGTTCAAGACATGTGTAATTATGAATTTATACGGAACCCTCGGTGCGCGGGTCCGACTCGCACTTGGCCGGTTTTTTCAAGAAGGCGGCGCGGCGTTAGTTCCGGCTTTTGACCACACGTCAAAAAATTGTATTCTGACTGTACACACGAAGGCTTGAAACTAAAAACACCCCGCTCTATTGCGTCAGTGGTTAAAAATATAACGTTCCATTTTGCAGTAAAACCCAGTGGATTTGTATTAAATTTAATATTTCGAAATAAAACACTCGGGACTCAAATGGAAAAGCGTTGTATTCCTTTTAACGTTTTTTATAGGTTTCTGTGATAATATTACGGGGATAGTAAAAGCTCGAGGTAAAATAAAATAAAAGTTAAAATATAATAATTTACTCAAACTAATACGCATATCTTTCGGCTTAAAAGTAATACATAGGTTGATGTTTTATTCGTGTCATTCTCATTAAATGTGACGTTTATTGACGAAAGTGAACAACCTTAAGTGTCCTTAAAAACCCCTACATTGAGAGTACAAAATATCTCGCTCTTTCTCCAAAGTTAGTTAATCAGTGTGTTTAGGAAAAATCTGAAAACAGATTTTATACGTTGACAACACTTTCGCGTCATTAAAGTTTGACAGTACTTCATACATGACATGAAAATTAATAACAAAAATATAATTGTATATTCTATTTTCGTACAGACTCTATATTAATACCGACTTGTATGGAAAGAGGTCCGTGCCTCTGCAATGGAATCAGTATGGGTTACACATTCTATAGGGATATCCGGTCTCCTTGTAATTTTCTTTGATTTTCAGTAATCACCTACTATATTTCGTGCGAACCTTTCGTCTTTTTATCTGTGTGATACACTGCAGCGCTGTAGCTATACCTATCTATTATACACTCGTATATGTATATATCCTTATTGGTCGTTCTCTTTGACAGTCAAACCTCACAGGATTTTTGATGAGCATGTAATCGAAGGTTTCCCAAAAGGGCCAACGTAATAGCCCGAACCTTTGAACGATATTCGCTATGTCCGGATGAGTTTATTAGTTCGGTTACATTCATTCGTTTCATGTGCGTAAGAGATAAAAGTAGAATGTGGTTATATGTGGTTATATGCTATTTTTACCCAAACTGCTAAAGAAGGAAGGTAATGTTTTCGCTTGTATAATTCTTGGAACACTGTCCCGTGCCTTGCGCAGCAGGAAATAGTTAAGGGAAAACCCATCCAGGTTTTGAATGTGTTTGTAGTCAGTTAACTTACCTAATCGACGCTGCCATGCAAGCTGAAGTAAGTCACAAAATGGTGCTATAAATAATTTTCAAAAACAATAATAATAATAATATCTGGGACAAATCACACACGGTCATCTGGCCCCAAACTAGGATTCCCTGTATCTTGGGAACCAGAGACTGATAGACATACATACACATATACTTTTAAATAGAAACATATATAGATATAATACACCCAGACTTAACTTACAACTTTCGAAACTGCAATTATTCGTGAATGAGTCGTTGGAATGATTTCGTCACAATCTGTTTCAATAATGTTAAAATTAAAATGTAATTTCGAGGGTACCCATCCAGCATTCAGCATTCCATTAAAATTTTAATTTCCCTTTCAACTCTGATGAATGTAGGTGAACATATTATTATGGATTTTAAAAAAAATGAGAACCAGAAATCCATCCATCCTCAGCCGATATTGGCCATGGCGACTGCTTACTACTCCTAGGCCGAGTTATGGCGTTCATGCGCCCTAATATGGCTAACATAGCCGATCTTAGCGGCAAACTCGCGTGAACAGAGAGGGCATGTGAGAACACCGTTAACAAAGTTGTAATTTATAGCCGCTGGTGGTCGGGCTTTAATTTCGTCGCGTTTGGTGTCTAGATCTAGCCTGCGACGCTCTTCATAAGAATCGGTTTTAGTCTTCACCAAGTGTCGCCATTCAGGACGCAGTGCTGCCAGTGCCTCCCATTGCGTAGGTTCATTGTCGCATCTTTTCAGATGCCTTTTCAGGACAGGAACCTTCTGATTCCACTTGATTTTACAAAGCTACCACTTTTTATGCAAAATTAATTATTTGTTCAAACTATGTACCAGTTTTTAGGAACACCGCCCAGCATTCGCTAAACCAACACTTCGTATTTTACTTTGTCGTTTGTAGGTACACCGTGCAACCATTGCCAATAAATGACTTTATTGGTAACCTTCAACATTTTCTAAAGTACCATATTGTATTTTACTTGGTTTGGTACCGTTCAGCATTTGCTAAACTACCACTCGTACTTGGTACCGTTCAACATTTGCTAAACTACCACTTGTACTTGGTACCGTTCAGCGATTGCTAAACTACCACATCGTACTTTGTTTCCTTCCTCATTTAGCCAAAATCCAGCCTAAGACAGAATCGAATTTTCCAATTAATCCTTTCTACATTGTTTAGTTTTGACATTTTGCGCAGTCAGTTCCCGCTTACGCGTCCCCAAGACTATATTTTTTTAGAAATATATTCACCATCTTTATATACGCTATTACCACCCAGGACAACTTTCTTATTCCTTTGAACTATGTCAGTGATTATGATTAAGCTATTTCACGCATCTCTTTGTGTTATATTCGGTTACGTAAAGAAGCCCCTAAGAAGAGCTATCTGCCTAAACCAGTACCAATAATCGTCATCGCACAATTATATTATGTATTTATTAATACATTTATGATTTTTATGTTTAGGCACTGAGACCCGTCTGAACTGGATTTCCTTTTCAACAATCTTATTTCTTTCATTTAAGTAATATTTTTTTTTTAAATTCAACTATTTTTATAAATATTGTACATCTAATTAACAAACAAGAAATATTTCATTCATTTTCAAACCAACTTCGGTTCTGCATGAAGACTATATACGTCCATACTTTATACATATCATAGTATAGAAACTCCTTTCTTTAAACTTTGTTGTTTATTGAAAACTTTTTGTTCATACCCACTTGACAGTCCGCGCGCATCAGTCAAGATACTCTTGACAGTCCGAGCTTGCGGCAAAAAGTGTGCAAATCATCGCGCGTTAGAAAAATGCTTGACACTCTAAAACCACGGGGGCTATGGTAATGAAAAAAATACCATAATAAGTTAAATCTATAGGGATTCCAATGGTATAAAAAAAAAAAAAGAATACAGTGAGAAATGAACTAATATGCATTTTTTACAATAATCTCCGCTATCCTTCTTGATAGTTTCGTCAATATTTTACAACAAATACATTTTAAACGTGATCATGTTATTACATAAGAAGACTAAGGATATTTTAACGATCATTTTGGTACATAATAGTTATAGAAATATGTATTAACGGCATTGTGAAACTCACAAGAACACTTTAGAAACAAACACTCAACCATCGAATGACTTTTGTTATTTTTTTTTTATTTTTTTTTTGTAACTCGCACATTAGAGACCTTCATACTAAGTGATACCATGATAAATCAAGATTAATTCAGAATCGATAACTATATCGATAATTAAAAACTAAAACAAAAATAAGTAAAACATTAAAAAATCGATCTTTTGTTTGAAGCGGAAAACTGGTAACTAAAGCTACCGGGACTGTCAAGAAAACCTTGGCATCGGTAACCAAAGCTACCATCGACTGTCAAGTCGGTAATGAAAACTCGGCGATGCACCGCATAACTCATAAAATCTTTTTATTTACTGACTTGACATTAGTCGTCAGAGAAAAAGAAGTAATTACAAACCATGGAACTATTACGTACTACGATGTTACAAACAACGCATGACATGACATTCTTTTCTAAAGACGAGGTAAATGAGATTTTAAATTTAGGTGATGCCATTAAACTTTTATTTTATTATTTACAGTTTATTATATAAAAATAATAAATACAAGCATGTTAAAAACGTTTTCTGTAAATAAGACAAATATTCTGTCGGGCTTCTGAATGCGGTGCGCGCTACCCTTTTTCATTTAACATTTGAATTGACTCGTCCATACTTTAAAAGTCCGTGACAAGAAATTTTGTATATTGTGAATTTTACAACAAATCATTAAAAATCACTGTAACAGAGTTCTTATTTACGTTATTTTCCTATGTTTATGTACCAAATTACATGAGTTCACATTATTCAACCATTTAATAACAGTTTGGAGATATTTTTGTTGTGTTTTTTCAAACATTTTCTTGTCTTGATTTTTCTTTCAAGTACCTATATATCTCGATATTACTTCTGTTGTGTTTATTTATTTTGTACTTGCGTCAGAATTGGTTAATCCTGGCTGGGTTGCCACTTGTACAGTTCACAAATGCACAAACTACAATAAATAAAACACAGGTTTGCCTGGACAACCGCACCCGGTGACAGCTCGATGGCAAGTGTCAACCGTAGTAACGTTCATATAATTTCCAGTATGCTACACTATACATACACAATTTAGTACTATTAAAAATTAACAATATGATGTGTTTTAATGCTTTCTGTGTATCAAATAAGAAACTTTATTGGTTTCTAACCAAGATTATTGGATTTCAGGGTCGTTGAAAGAAGTTAAGATATAAAATAACTTATAATACTAATAATTAAATACCAATAATAATATTTAACAAAACTGTAGAGACAAAACATAGATTCCTTGAGGTGACTCCATTCCATTTCATCTAAAAAAATTAAAGTCTTACCAAGCTTAAGAATAAATCAAGAATAAATAGACACAAGGAAGAAATGAAAAACTCAAAAATTCCACCAAAATCCTTGCCACAGAATCGCAAATTATTCCCGAAGTGGGATCATCTTTCCCATAGCGAGGCCTGCCTAATGGAATCATCTGTCTTATGAATATTAGATGTTAATGGTAATAGAATTCCCGTGTATTGTGGCTTTTGCCTCAAGGCGTTTCGGCAAAGCGTCTTGGTTTAAAAGGACTGAATGAAATGCGGTTTGTATAAGAGGGTAATCTTCTTTTTGGCTGGCTTGGCTGAGTATAACGATGAAAAAAGTGTAATATAAAGAGAATTTAATTTAAAAAATATATGTGACCCAAAAACTGTGTTAGGAGAGGCACTATCCGTAGAGAGCCACCGATGCTGCTGCTGCAAAGGTGAAGGAAAATATCGTGAGGAAACCTGCACATCTGTACTAGATTTGTATTACGGTCGCGGTGTACACGTCTATAGGTGTAAATCTAAATATCTTACACGTGACACCAGGTAACTTCCGTCTATCCCTAGTGATAGCACTGTAAAATTGTGCCATACCACACGATAAGAAGAAGATTGTTTTCATAATCAACTTAGAAAACCGGGGAGAGATAAATAAATATGATATATATTTCTTTTTGTACTAGAAAAAAAAGGAAAACAGTTCTATAAGACATTCCAAATTTAAATAAATTAGATTCAGATTAGGATCTTTTTAGAGCTCACTTTCCCAAACTTTAGGTAATAATAACCTCCTTGCCTTACCACCATACCATTGCGTGTAGCTGCGCCATCTACCGATAGAATTTTGAAGTTTAATTATTGCGTTTTACTTAAGAATTACCTTCACCGTTATGTTGGCTGCCCTGTCTTTCAAGAACGCCAAACACATTAAAGCGCTTTTAACACACACAAAAGCGCTTGCTTCATTGCTACTAACATTACGGCAAAGGGAATTCTTAAATGAAACTCACTCTAAAGCACGGCAAAGGCCACTGTCCAAAACTTCCTTATAAAGCTTTTCATATAAATAACTTAAAAAAGAACAATACACGTCACATCGGGAGTACGGAGTAATTGTTTGGATTGATGTCGGCAATTTAGCACGCTCCAGGCCGGGATTAAATGAAATCTCTTCCCGGGAAAAAGTGGCTTCTTACTTTTTATTCGAGCTTCTTTATTTATATCACTTCTTATTTAGTTTTAATGCGTATAATTTACTTACTTCGCTGTCTAGTGAGTCGTTTTGTTTACTAATGAATGTTTTGTTTTGTGCTGTTACTTGGCGGATATGCAAAGAGAGAGACACTGTATAATGATAAAAATATTCAGGGACAAATCATTCTCATACACGGTTATTTGGCCTTAAACTAGGATTTTTATGTACTGCGGGAACTAGAGTGATATACAGGGAGACTAGTATGTATATTAAAACCTTTTAATTGGTGATTCTCTCGTAATTATGAAAGCAAACAATTTTTTTTCTATAATTTGGTTAAAATCTCAAAAAAAAGTTGACTTTCCATACAAATTCTTTTAATACAAAAGCTTGTGAATTGTAAATTGTGTCGATTTGTAATTAAAAAAATGAGACTGTACATAAGTCATGAGACTGATTAATTGTCTTCAAGGAACTTATACTCAATTCACGAAAAAAAAAAATTGTCACCCATACCAAGTCCAAATACCTAATATCTATCAGCTAATCAACTTTATAGAAAATTTCAAAATATCCTTATTAAATTCAGTTTCATAAACAAAAAAAAACAGTTTAAATTGTTTCTGCTTATTTTGTTAAACCTTATACCTATTTACATTAAAACACAGAGTCGATAATTCTACTAAAATGTTTGTCTTGATTAGGAATCGATCTCACGATCCTCAAAAGTAAAAATTACACGCGCTATCACAACGCTACCGAGCCAGTCAAAAGTGCAACGGATCTCCTTTTGGAAAAACTGAAAACGTTTCCCTTCAAACAGTGCTTGAACGCTCATCAAAACACATAAGTACCTCAAAATAAAGGGTGAAGAACTACCCCTGCACATAAAGTTTTCCCTGGCGCGATGTAAAATAGCCCCCGACGTTGGAGCGAAGTCTGGGCTATAGGCAAACCTAGTGCTAGGGCAGACGGGTCATTGATTATGTGAGGTAGAGATAGATAGTCACAATCACTGAAATTATTATATGAACAAAATTTAACAATGGACACAATGGAACAGTGGCAGTGGCAGTGGCAATTCTACTCATGGACTTTTATAAAATTTTTGAACTTTCTATTCAAAATTGGCGAATTAGTTGTTCAGTTAATAAGAGGAGTTAAAAATCTACAGGTTTCATCTACTTGACTGAAAACAGATAATTACATTCTAAGACTTCTTCTTTCTTAAAGGCATCAAATCTCCACCTAAAAAGTAAATGTCCCTTCTGAAACCCATTACAATCTTTGACCAACAGTCGTCCATTGCATCCGGTGCTCTTTACTGCCTATTCGCAATGAAGGAGTTTTACATCCACCGGTATCCGGTTATATCCGGTTATAGCCGAATACATTTAGCATTTTATACCTGAGACAATTTTTGTTTGGCGACAGCTGGCATTGATGATGCATATAAACGAGGTGTTGAAGTGTGACAATTCAATTTTCGGAAGAAAATAAGAAAAACAAAACAGGATCAAGAGACAAATATTTTGAAAGGCGCCTTACCGAATAAATAACCATAAAGCATCTTCTTTTTCATTTCACCATTGATATAAAATGTGATAGAACAAAAGTTTTCACTTTTGACCCGAATATTTAATAGTTTGGACTGTATATGTTCATAAAAAACCTTGTATATCAATAGCGTTGTTTTCTAAACTTGCATTCCTTTTGCATTTTCGGTGTTATTTTCGAGAAAATTTGAATTTATGCAGGATAACTGTAGCCCGAGTCACTTCCCATCCCGCTATCGTATCTCTGTGTAAAAAATAATATTGAGTCGTTGCTCTGTTGCGATGATATGTAAATAAGAACTAACAAACAAGCTCACTTTCACTTTAATAATTATCGTTAACAACCTATATCGTCCCCACTGCAGGTCTCTTTTCATACCTCGGCAAGGTTAGGCCATACTCCACACACGGGGGCCAAGACCGGGTTGGTGGAGGCTGTGAGGCTAGTGGCCAACCCCGGTGTCAGAAGTTTTTAGCCGCCTATTAGGCCTCCGACAAGGCTTAACGACTGCCATCTAGCGACAGCAGCCGACACCAACAACGGCTTAGTGTGCCTTGCGAAGCACGGACACTGTCGAAATAAATGCCACTAATAGTCAAACCCATCCGGGTTATGATCGTGTTTGTAGTCAGTTAACCTGCGTAATCAACGCGACCACGCAAGCCGCACTGAGCCACAACCACTTCTATGAAATAATTAAGCCTCAATAATTATAGTAAGGAGATATTAGCAAGGAGACATGAAACTCCCACGTTTACAATCAACTTAGTTCTTCACATATTGAATGTAACTAAAGTACAATAGTTGCTGATTCGTCTTCAATATGAGTACCTTCGAATAATCTGATAGAACATCCTTGCTGAGATAATCTTCCCTTCCACGGGAACCCCCTCAAGATCCCTAGGCTCCTTCAATAGATGATATTAGTTACAGATTATTACGTTATTACATACGAGATACATCCACATAATGTAAAAGAGATACAGTTACCAGTTTTACGATAGATAGGGTGACTTTAAATTAGTTCTTGATACGAAAGGCTATGCGTGTGCTCGTGATAACAAAGAACTTTCCCAAAGGAACCCATAGTCAAATCTCAAAAAAGTTTTGGACCTTCCATACACATCTGTCAACGGACCGGCAGTCCAAAATTTTTTTTTACGATTTGACTATGGGTTCCTCAGGGAAAGTTGTTTTTTATCATCAGCACATGCATATTCTTTGGTATCAAGAACTAATTTAAAGTCACCCTATATTTGTGATAGACAGCAGCTGGTGTGATAGGTCGAATAATATAAGATAGTTGAGTGTATAAGTTCCGAGTTATTCTACAGCTTTTTATTAAGTAGAAAAAGAAAATGATTTAAAAGAATATGTACAGCTTGAAGATGCATTAGCGGCGATAAATTTAACTCGCTTCACATTAGGAGGTCGCGGGTTCGATTCCCGGTGGGGTCAAACTTTGTAGGACTCGGTTTGGTTAGTGGTAGGGCATTTTCTGAGCCCGCCTGGCTAGCTACTACCATCTTATCTAAGTCTTGCCGCCAAACATCAATGTTAACAGCATTGATGTGTTCTAGCATGGAGATAAGATAGCCAGTTCCCCATTGGGGCAACTGGCGTTGGGGAATCTTGGTAAGCCCGCTTCCATCTTCGGCATGATCGTCACTTACCACCAGGTAAGATGATGCCAAGGGCTTTCGATGGTAAAAAAAAAGATAATCAGTTCCCTATTGAGGAATCTTGGTAAGTCCGCTTCCACTTTATACTTCATCATTACTTACCATCAGGTGAGAAGATGTCATGGGCTTATTAGTTGCGTACAAAAAGAGAAATAAGGTATAATAAGTAGACAATTATCCAATTCCATGTGGATTAAATATCGCATCTTCGTAAGTAATACTTGCGTAGTTAAATCTGCATGTTCTCAAAATCCTCGAACTCTCAGAGCGCATCTACGTACATTGTACAACATAGTAAATAATTATATCTTAGTTGAATTTCTAGGATTAATACTAGCAATAGTTGTAAAGTTAGTTCCAAAACAACGCAGACGGCCGGATGCGAGCCCAATTACGTGTAGTAACGGGTGAGTCTTAAGGCTCATTCATGTGAAGCTTGTTAAGGGGCCGTCAGTTCCTCATCCCGATTAAGGTGCGAGTCATTAACGCGTTTTGCGATTTTCAAAAATTTTGATTGAAAAAAATTTGTACGTGAGGTGCGGACGTTAAATGTCGGATGATGTATGACTGGAGTTCTTTGAAATGGACATGAACCAAAACAAATTTGAAGTTGTGGAAATTTAATTTTAAAAAGACAGCATCGTTCGCACAACGTACGCTAACATAAATCAGATTTGTAAAGCTTCGGCGTCAAACCACTCGTGTGGCCCCAGCCTTAGTTTCTTCAAGTTATTCCATCCTATGAGAACAGTCCCTAGTTATATTTTGATCCGAGATATCGTTGCCATTTAATTTTAGCACTCAAGCGACACTGAGATGATCCTTCAGGTGTTTCTTCAGAAATCACCTTCGTACCCCAATGCATGTACGTTGAAACCCTAAAAGCAGGGTCTAAAGGAAAGTCTCCTTAATCGTAGGACCAGACGAAGTACCTGCGCAGGCCAGACGTCAGATATCGATTATTCGAGAACACCGAGGCCCGGGAACCAGCTTGCTCAACTATTCTAAACCTTTAACCAAAGTGACAAAATTCAAAATCGTTTGCAACTCTCAGGCGACATCCACTGATACAATAACACTAAAATTACTTAAATATGTGACGTGTAAGGTTGCAGTAAGGTCGAAAATATGTTTTGATTATAGAATCAATTGGAGTGAAGTATTTGAGAGGATGCAATTATGGCATGGATGGGTTTCAAAGGTAATTTCTTATGCATTGGGTGAATTTAGTTTTATTAATTCAGTGAAATGTTTATTTAAAAATTTACGTAGTTATGGTAAACAGGTGAAAAGAAAAAAATATGTTATTTGGTTAAGCGTGAAATTGATTTTATCTTTTACTTTATATTTTTGTACGTAATTATAATTTTTAACATCTTTGTTTTTATAAGTGTCTATTATTATTTATCACCCTTGAAAACTTTGTAGTAAACAGTCGCTGTTACTTGTGAAACTTACTTTCCTAAAAGAATAAAAATATTTTTGCGCATTGCCTATAATTTCTTGTGCAATATTGTTCAGTTTCATAAAAAGAAACCTTGTAAACTAGCTATAATATCTGTAACTAGCTATATTTTCCTGCACCAACCTAAATTAAAGCTTAGATCTTTATGTCACTAAACAAATCGCAATGAATATCTTAAATTAGATTATGTACATACAGCTTTAAAAAAAAACATTATTTTATTTTACACATTTTAGACTTGCAAAATGGAAGAGGGTTTCCCACAAAATTTTCGCACGAGATAACACAAAAAATACGTAATTAATTATAAAAGGACAATACACCTACATCAATCTACATTCTTTTGTTTTTTTTTTTGTTTCCCCTTTCATTCCACTTACGCTTTTATACACTTTCACACAGATGCTAGGGGTACAATGAATACGAAAAATAAACCATAGAGAAAAACAAACGGCATTTTTTTTTCTGGAAAGTTTTCATGGAAAATAATAGACAATCTGCACATAGATCATGCAGATAACGTCATTTTTAGGGTTCCGTAGCCTAATGGCAAAAAACGGAACCCTTATAGATTCGTCATATCTGTCTGTCTGTCTGTCTGTCTGTCTGTCCGGCTGTATGTCACAGCCACTTTTTTCCGAAACTATAAGAACTATACTGTTGAAACTTGGTAAGTAGATGTAGTCTGTGAACCGCATTAAGATTTTCATACAAAAATAGAAAAAAAACAATAAATTTTGGGGGTTCCCCATACTTATAACTGAAACTCAAAAAAATTTTTTTCATCAAACCTATACGATCTATGGATAGGTCTTCAAAAATGATATTGAGGTTTCTAATATCATTTTTTTCTAAACTGAATAGTTTGCGCGAGAGACACTTCCAAAGTGGTAAAATGTGTGTCCCCCCCCCTGTAACTTCTAAAATAAGAGAATGATAAAACTAAAAAAAATATATGATATAAATTACCATGCAAACTTCCACCGAAAATTGGTTTGAACGAGATCTAGTAAGTAGTTTTTTTTAATACGTCATAAATCGTAAACCGCAATTTACCTACAACGAACTACAAGAATCCTATAGTTAAGTGTCCCGACGATTTTGAAAACGGCTTGAAACCTTGTGACGAAAATCTTGAATTAGGGGTTAAAACTCGCCAGAAATCGATCTATGGTGGAATTATCTTCGAAAAATTCATTTAAGGGAGATATGAGCGAAATTACATAATATGACTACACATATGATGTTTATTTTTAACACTACTTTCAAGCGCGAACTGGCCTAAAGGTTCGGTGCTGGCTTTTTTTTATGTAGGTTCGGATTCGAATCCCGCTAGACTTTATTGTTTTTTGTCTTTTTATTTGTGTTAATATTATTATTCCTATACTATTAAACGAGTTAGGTGTCCCGAGGATTTCGAAAACGGCATGAAACTTTTTGAAGAAAATTTAGGATTAGGGGTTAAAAATCACCAAAAATGGATTTGGAACATTTCAAATCGGGTGCTGCAGCGTGAATGACGTAGGTACATTTTTTACCTATTTTATCGAATTTACTGTGCATTAAATTTTGTTTTTATTTTTGTCGAAAACGATTCTAACAAAAATAATTCTATCGATCTATGGTTAGTTGTTTCGGATCTACAATGGATCTATGAGGGTCTAAACCTGAACTTATCCTTACAAATAAGGAATTTATTTTGATAGTTGGTTTTTTGTTTTGTACTAATGGCGCCATCTTTTGTCGAGTAGGTGAATTACCAGTGAATTACATTACTTGGGAGGCCTTGGAGCCCTTTGTTGCTAACATTGACCGCGCTACTCGACAACAGATGGCGTGCAGTTCTGAAGGAATGAACAGAGGAATGAATGAACAACATGCACTGATATGTTCGAGTATTTTTCTGCCATTTTTGGCGTGGTTCATCTGGATATGTCGTTTTCAGTTTTTTTTACAAACGCTCCGATTGAACGTGCGAAGCTCGGTCACCCAGCTAGTTTTTATATTATGTTACTTGCTGCTACGGAACCCTTTATGGGCGAGTCCGACTCGCACTTGGCCGCTTTTTGAAGAAGGATCAGTCAGTAACTTTTTAGAAACGAGTGAGCTCATTCATGTAGACATTTTATAGATAAAACAGAAAGAGGGAAAATTACCCTATTTTACGTAGATAAATTTATTTGTATGATGGTAATAAATAATGCAGAATGTAATGACCACGCTGAATACGTTAAAAACAACCGACTTCAATCGCAACAACTCCAATTTTGCTATGTTTTGTTGATTTTCTGAAAAACCGCTGAATCGATTTCGATAAAATTTATATGGGACCACCTGTGAAGTATACCCTTTCAAACAAAAAAAGAATTTTTTGAAATCGGTTCAGGCGTCTTCGAGTAATCGGTGAACATACATAAAAAAAAAAAAAGATTCCGACGAATTGAGAACCTCCTCCTTTTTTTGAAGTCGGTTGAAAAGAGAGCGGTAGAGCGGTCGTGGCTCAGTGTGGCTTGCGTGGTCGCGTCTATCTCGCAGGTTAACTGATTACAGACATTGTCATAACCAGGATGGGTTTGAGTGTTAGTGGCATGTATCTCAACTGCTTCCGTGCTTCGCAACGCACGTTAAGCCGTTGGTGCCGTTGCTACCACTAGATGGCAGTCGTTAAGCCATGTCGGAGGCCTTATAAGCGGCTTGAAAACTTCTGTTGGCCACTAGCCCCACAACCTCCACCAATCCGGACTTAGCCCCGGTGTGTGGAGTATGGCCTAACCTTCCCGTGGTATAAGAAGAGACCTGTGCCCCTGCAGTGGGGACGATATGGGTTGTTTAAATGTAAAAAGAGAATTACCGGAAACCTAAACTGAACAATTTTTCCAATTGAACTTGTATTCTACTATTGTACTGAATTCTATGTTTAAGAGTATATATTAATATACTATATGATGTGTATAATATGTACGTTTATTTCTTCGGCAAAGCATGCATGAATGTATGATAGGAATCCTAATAAGTGAACCTTGTGATATTTATATAAATATAATAAAAAAGTATACGATATATAATAAATGTAAATGTAATGGTGATCAGTCATAATATTTTATAATTCAAATCATAATCATATTTCCTTGGCTGCACAATTAAGATTTTGTTAGTATTTGGAATTATGGAGTTGATTGCTCATTATTTTTTTTGTAAATTGTAAAGCGCTTTGTTTGTAAATTTGTAAAATAAAAATACAATTACTCAATACATATTTATTTACCGACGCAGTGGAACGACGGAGAAATATAGTGAAATAAAATTAATTAATAGTTCACTCTAGGCCCATTCGTGGGGATTCAAGTGTTTACCCAGTGTCACAAGTCCCGAACCATGAGCGAAAAATATTGGTGGCCAATACCCATTGAAATTAATTGACTCCGCGGTACAGTTGACGGTGAAAATTTCTTAAAAATGCGAAAATGTATTACATTGTGTCAATAGTACTGACACTACTTCATCTGGATCTTCTACCTAAAAAAAAATATCAGCTGGTAGTCAGTAAAATTTGTATTGAATGTTTTACCATAGACTAGTTGTTTCTTACATAAAATATATAAGATAGCTAAACGCCTCGTCAGGCTAGTGGCATGTCCGCTCGCTTCACATCAGGAGATCGCGGGTTCGATTCCCGGCGGGGTCCAACTTTGTAGGACTCGGTTTGGTTGATGGTAGGGCATTTTCTGAGCCCGCCTGGCTAGCTACCACCATCTTATCTAAGTCTTGCCGTCAAACATAATTTTTTACAGCATTGATGTGTTCCGGCATGAAGATAAGATATCCCCCATCGCATTGGGGAATCTTGCTAAGCCCGCTTCCATCTTCGGCATCATCATCACTTACTATCAGGTGAGATGATGTCAAGGGTAAAAAAGATACTAAAACCTATACAGGGTGTAACAAAAAGGTGCAGTAATACTTCAAGGTCGGCTTCTACATATCAAACTGAACAACTTTTGCTCTACATCTTTGTTGAAATCGCAATTTTTTTTTTAACTTGCCAGCTGATCGACTTGTATGAAAAGTTCAAAAATATTTTTGCGATTAAATAAAAGTTGTTCAGTTTGATGAGTAGAAGCCCACCTTGAAGTATTACTGCACCTTTTTGTTACACCCTGTATAACCTGTGGTGTCGAAAATAAATGTAGTCTATTGTCTATAAAAAAACGAAAATTTACATGAATCAGACTGTACCCAGCCAGATGAGTTGACAGGGCAATTTTGTTAATTGAGACCCAGCGGTCTATGAAATCGGAGATACGAGTAGGTACCGAATA
Organism: Coleophora deauratella; assembly: GCA_958295455.1. Classification (NCBI taxonomy): domain Eukaryota; kingdom Metazoa; phylum Arthropoda; class Insecta; order Lepidoptera; family Coleophoridae; genus Coleophora; species Coleophora deauratella. The sequence goes on along the minus strand of OY282403.1, from coordinate 2,315,285 downwards.
ATCTTGATAGGTTTGTGATAATTACAACAGCACTTTTGGATATTGCACTGGAATAAGTTTTAATGCAGATTTCAATTCCAAAAATCACTCCTCCATTCAAAAATGTATGTTTATTTATTAGTATTTTAACGGGTATATAATCTTCAATAGTATAATAAACTAAAGGGGTCCTCGCGACTTCGTATGCGTAGACTTCGGGTGTACATGTCGTGGCCATTTGGTTAAGGAGCTCCAAGTAGGGATGTTCCGATACCCAAAAGGTATCGATACCTACTCATATAAGTAGTACTCAAATCATTTTTCGATACTACTTATATGAGTACCCCTAAAATATCGATACTTACTCATATCGATATTTTTTTCTTTTCAATAATATGAGGACTAATATATTAGGAAAATATACTTGGAAGTGGTTGTTATTAAAAGTAAGTAGAGATATTAAGCGAATCATATTTTATTAATTGCGAATCAAGAAAGAATCCTAAATTAATAAGATTAATTAAAGAACTCTGCTGCATCCAGATTGCCCAAAAATAGTAATGGCTCCAGGTTTTCCTTGCTACCGATATCGTTGCTCCGGCTTTGAAAAATAAACACTTGCTTGGAACCGACACGCTTGCGACGACAATTAAATATTGTAGGCCAAATTTGTACAAGCCAGGAAATACAAATTAGAAACCGCCATTGCTTCTTTTATAGTAGTAGTAGTAGAAATACAAATTTCATTTCATCCCATTCCGTAAATGAGTTGCTTAAACCACTGGATTCGATAGATAAATAGAAACTTCATCACCTTGGTGCAATTTATTTTTATTTTTGTGGCCGTGTGCTAATCCTTATGATGTTTCCAATAATCGTATTCGGGTTCAGTTTGATTCGATACCAAGTACTTTCGTTTCGATACCGAGTAAGTATCGCAAGATTGATTCGATGCTACAAATACTTGGTATTGAAACAAAAGTATCGAGTACTTACTCGTATTTACTTGTATCGAAACATCCCTAGCTCCAAGAAAAACTCTAGGTCAAATAAAGGTCAGGTTAGGCTAGAACTCGGTCGGAACTCCTTGAGGATATCGTCAGTCATTTCTCGATGACATTAGGCAGGATGCAGGCATGCGAACAAAAATGCTTAATTACGAAATATATTAGATAAGTAGAAGGTACTTTGCAATAAAGTTCTCGCCGTGTCATTGTTTGCCCTTGTTCTTTTAGCGAATACAACAGAGGGTTGTTTTAGATACAAAATATGTAATTGTTTATATTTTTCCATAGAAAATATTAAAATTTGTCCTGTCCAAGATACGAACTACTGGCGCACTTTTTAAAACTTTAAAAATCATAGAAACACAACAACAGTACAAAAATAGCAAAAAAAGCAGGACAAAAAGCTCTAAAGACAATTCCCACACACATTGCACATGCACTGCAATAAATTAATTGTAACATTAAATGAAAATATTTTATACAAAGAAGGTAGTAATGTGCTCTTTTCGAAAGCCATTTTTGTCTACCTAATACAAGGTCCCTACTGCTCGAAAAGAACTACGTCCCGGCCACTAGTCCCCATATGGAACCACCACAGCAACGATGAATAGCGAGTTACACAATAAAAGTGAAAATGTTTTATTCCCTATTTGTCACATAACTCGACGCGTGCCTTATCGCTTATTGGTATATTTACTACCAATATTTGTGGAGAGAAACGGGCAGGAATGTACCCAGCAGCATATACCTATAAAGACTGATCCCAATAATGTAAATAGCAATAGTGACTGAATTGTTTACCGAACTGATCCTAAAATCATAGATATTACAGCTGGGCCAAGACTAAAATTATTGAAGAGAATAATGAAAAATGAATAATGTCTTTACAATTTATCTCATAAACCTTTTAAGGTTGTATAATTCATTCCAATAAAGAAAAAAGTAAATGGTAAACAAACTTACTATGGAATTGACACATATCAACGTCAGCTGCATAATATTGGAATGAACTATAGTTTAAAATGTTGCCATGTAAACCACTATGGCAAGCTGTAAATCAGCAATCGTTTTATAAAAAGATATAAAATTATCTGATTTTAGGATTAAAAAGACCTAGTTCTATGATTTTTGAACTCTAGAAGATTTGTGTTTTGTTGGTAAAATATTTATAAATTGCGATTTGGAGTCTTGAAAGCTACCAAAATTCTAAAAGCGAGATAACGCGATAGGAAGTACCTAACTTATTTTTTCATTCTTTAAAATTGATATTATTTTACGTTTGGTGCAGCGACATCTATAGAGAACTTGTGGAACGAAGAGAAAGTATTAGGCCGAGTGAAAGTAAACCATTAACATCCAAACAACAAACTTGTAACTACGTAGATTCAATCCAGCACCTATAGATGTCGCTGGATAGGAAAAATGAAAAATAATCGTGTACAAACATTGGCTGTTTGACAATCACAGAATTCCCTGGTTGGGCATAAATAATATTATTAAAAAAAAATACGAAGCCCTACACTCTGCACGTTATGCCGATGGATGTGAAATAATATAAAACAGTAACAAAAAATTTTGAAAACTAAAATTTTTGTAAAAGAAACCTTAATTATACTTAGAATAGTGATTAAATTAAAATCTGTCCATTGAGCGAAAAATGTTACAGCGAAAACGTTACTACGGAAGACGGTAATGTAAATTCCTTTTGTGCAAAATATATGTTCCTTAGGTAAAGTTGTTCAGTTTTATAAGAAGCAAGTATTGTACCATGTGCCATTTTTCAGTTATAGGTATCTTCATTTAATGTGTGTAATTCGTAGGGTAAAAAGGTAGGAACTGAACAACTAATCGTGAAACTGAACAACTTTTGATCTGCAACTTTTAAACTATAGGTCTTCATTTAATTTGTATAATTCGTAGGGTAAAAAGGTAGGAACTGAACAACTAATCGTGAAACCGAACATCTTTGGATCTGCAACTTTGGTAAAACGGCAAAAAATCTCGGTCTTCGTACAAATTTGTATACGGGTAGTCCAAAAAAATTTATAAGCCTTCGTTGAAAAAATAAATTTTCGCAGTGACGAACTTTCGCAGTAAAGTGATTCGTTTTTACCCGACTACGGCGAAGCAAAAAGGAGGGTTATGATTTTGACCGGTATGTATGTATGTTCATCTGTTCCCGCATAACTTCTAAACTACTTATCAGAATCCAACAAATGAGGAGTCATTAGAAGCGTCTTAATTACCCGCTGGTTATAGGCTATGTAACGTCACAATAAATTCAATATGGCGCCCTCTAGAGGACATAAATTCATGACCAAAAAAAATTTTTTTCTTCAATGGTACTTTGTAGGGTATCAAATGAAAGGACTTAACGAGCACATTTTAAAAATATATATATTACTAGCTGTTGCTTGCTGGTTTGCTTGCATTCGCTCGATAATTGTGTCAAATATGTATGTTCACGTGTTCCCGCATAATTTCTAAACTGCTTACTAGAATCTAACGAATAAGATATCATTAGAAGCATCTTAATTGTCCACTGGTTATAAGCTAGGTGACGACACAATAAATTCAATATGGCGCCCTCTAGAGGACATAAATTCATGACCAAAAAAAATTTTTTCTTAAAAGGTACTTTGTTGGGTATCAAATGAAAGGACTTAACGAGCACATTTTAAAAATATATATATATTACTAGCTGTTGCTTGCTGGTTTGCTTGCATTCGCTCGATAATTGTGTCAAATATGTATGTTCACGTGTTCCCGCATAACTTCTAAACTGCTTACTAGAATCTAACGAATGAGATATCATTAGAAGCGTCTTAATTGTCCATTGGTTATAGGCTAGGTGACGACACAATAAATTCAATATGGCGCCCTCTAGAGGACATAAAGTAATGACAATATTTTTTTTCTTAAAAGGTACTTTATATCAAATGAAAGGACTTAACGAGCACATTTTAAAAATATATATAATACTAGTTGTTGTTTGCTGGTTTGCTTGCATTCGCTCGATAATTGTGTCAAATATGTAAGTTCACGTGTTCCCGCATAACTTCTAAACTGCTTATTAGGATCCAACGAATGAGATATCATTAGAAGCGTCTTAATTGTCCGCTAGTTATAGGCTAGGTGACGTCACAATAAATTCAATATGGCGCCTTCTAGAGGACATAAAGTCATACCTAATAGAGAATACTTAAAAGGTGCCGTGTTGGGTATCGAATGAATGGGCTTAAAAAGCAGTTTTAAATTATATATGATATTACTATATGTTGCTGCTTTGCTTAATTAACTAAAAAAAAACTGTGCGTAAAATAGACATGTACCGGGTAATGGAGGTCCGATCAGTCGGGTAGCCGGGTACCCGGCGCCGGGTACTCGGCAATGAAACACGTCGCGATCACGTCTTAGATCATTACTTAAACTTTGCCAGACCTCCAAGGGCTTATTATTATTTAGAGGCAAAGTTCCATCCATCCTCAGCCGATTTCGGCCATGGCGACTGCTTACTACTCCTAGGCCGGGTTATGGCGTTCATGCGCCCTAATATGGCTAACATAGCCGATCTTAGCGGCGAACTCGCGTGCACAGAGAGGGCACAAAGGAGGGCCCTATTGGATCATTGTGACCTGGGTAGATCTATTGTGATCACTGATCCTGTTATATTATATTCTCAAGGCCAATAGTTCTAATGAATTGTGTTCTATCAATGAATCAACGTTATCTATTCTATTATGAATCACAGAGAATTCAAGCTCGAAAGGGATGCAGATATAGGGTCCTTCTGAAATACCTCAAAAATTTTCAACATTGGCTTCTACTCATGAATCTGAACAACTTTTCCCAAGTTACCTATACAATACTCAATTCGTAAAAAGATTTTTGGACTTCCCATACAAAATTGTCGGTTCAGTTAATCAATTAGTATGAGGACTCCAAAAACTTTTTTGGTAATTTAGTATAGGGTAAGTTGTTCAGTTTCATGAGTAGAACCGTGGTGAAAAATTGTTCAGATATTTCATAACCCTATATATTTATGTGGTGGGCAGATAATTGACCACGCTGAATACGTTAAAAACAACAGACTCCAATCGCAATAACTCCAATTTTGCTATGTTTTTGTTGATTTTCTCAAAAACCGCTGAATTGATTTCGATAAAATTTATATGGGACTACCTGTGAAGTATACCCTTTTAAACAAAAAAAGAATTTTTCAAATCGGTTCAGGCGTCTTCGAGTAATCGGTGAACATACATAAAAAATAAAAAACAATAAAAAAAGATTCCGACGAATTGAGAACCTCCTCCTTTTTTTGAAGTCGATTAAAAATAGAGATCACAATCCTATATACTGCGTAACCTGGCGGGCGGCTCGCTATCTTTCCCCATCCAGTATCTCTGTATACAACGAGCGTCTTTTCGAAAGCAGGTAACGTCTACGAATAAAAAGAAGCCGAAAAAATCCTGATCAAGCTAAAAATCTCTTACACCATAACTTACACTATAAACCTTCAATAATAAATAATATTGAAATATGAACAACAGTTACATAAATGTACCTATACTTTTAACTTCAAAATAACGTGTTTTTAATAACTACGTAATTACCCGGCGGAGCCGGGTACCCGGCGCCATTACCCGGTACCCAGCCGGATCCTTAAAAAAGTGCCGGATCCGCCGGGTACCGGATCCAAATCGGGTACCCGGTACATGATTAGCGTAAAATTAAATAATGTTATAAACTGGGAGTACCTCCACGCGGTGAAGGCGGTAACAGTTAATAACTGGCTAAAACTCCCATATAATATAAGGGACAGGCCTATGTGGCCCTCAGGAGAGTCAGATGTTTAGATGGATTATTCATTTGCTCCTTGGATCCTAATAAATTGCTGAAAAATCCTCATGACTCCCGATCTCTTGAGGAATTAGAAAGATTAAGAAATCTATCAAACTCCGAAATAATATAGTAAGTACAGTGTAATAAATAAATTAAATAAGTTTTTAAGCGGTACTGCACACATTTTATTAGATAATAAAAACTCAAAATTAGTAAATAAAAATAAAAAGTTTAAAAAACTAAAACCCGACTACGGAAAACTTGCGCTCTGAAAAGTATGGAACAAGAAAATTTTCTTGTCTGAAATTTTTGTTATCTACAAATTATATTCAATATTTATGATCTAATAATTGACAACTTACATATACATTATAGTTAATTAATAAATATACATTGTGATGTTCTGATAAAAGCCGTGGTCGTATGCCACCTGATAGCGTATAGACACTGTTCTGTCCGAACTACCGGCTCCAGTTGTGAATCTTAATAGTTTAGTGACCCACCCGAAACATATTCGATATATTAGAGTATAATGGTAGGTAGTCACCGATTCTTACGGCAAGGTTGTTCAGCGTTGTCGTGTCATGTCGTGTCGTGTCGTGTCGTGTCGTGTCGTGTCGTGTCGTGTCGTGTCGTGTCGTGTCGTGTCGTGTCGTGACGTGTCGTGTCGTGTCGTGTCGTGTCGTGTCGTATCGTATCGTATCGTATCGTATCGTATCGTATCGTATCGTATCGTATCGTATCGTATCGTATCGTATCGTATCGTATCGTATCGTATCGTATCGTATCGTATCGTATCGTATCGTATCGTATCGTATCGTATCGTATCGTATCGTATATCATATCATTTATTCACTTCTTATTTTTTTTTACAACTTTTGCTCTACATCTTTGTTGAAATCGCAATTTTTTTTTTAACTTGCCAGCTGATCGACTTGTATGAAAAGTTCAAAAATATTTTTGCGATTAAATAAAAGTTGTTCAGTTTGATGAGTAGAAGCCCACCTTGAAGTATTACTGCACCTTTTTGTTACACCCTGTATAACCTGTGGTGTCGAAAATAAATGTAGTCTATTGTCTATAAAAAAACGAAAATTTACATGAATCAGACTGTACCCAGCCAGATGAGTTGACAGGGCAATTTTGTTAATTGAGACCCAGCGGTCTATGAAATCGGAGATACGAGTAGGTACCGAATAATCTTGATAGGTTTGTGATAATTACAACAGCACTTTTGGATATTGCACTGGAATAAGTTTTAATGCAGATTTCAATTCCAAAAATCACTCCTCCATTCAAAAATGTATGTTTATTTATTAGTATTTTAACGGGTATATAATCTTCAATAGTATAATAAACTAAAGGGGTCCTCGCGACTTCGTATGCGTAGACTTCGGGTGTACATGTCGTGGCCATTTGGTTAAGGAGCTCCAAGTAGGGATGTTCCGATACCCAAAAGGTATCGATACCTACTCATATAAGTAGTACTCAAATCATTTTTCGATACTACTTATATGAGTACCCCTAAAATATCGATACTTACTCATATCGATATTTTTTTCTTTTCAATAATATGAGGACTAATATATTAGGAAAATATACTTGGAAGTGGTTGTTATTAAAAGTAAGTAGAGATATTAAGCGAATCATATTTTATTAATTGCGAATCAAGAAAGAATCCTAAATTAATAAGATTAATTAAAGAACTCTGCTGCATCCAGATTGCCCAAAAATAGTAATGGCTCCAGGTTTTCCTTGCTACCGATATCGTTGCTCCGGCTTTGAAAAATAAACACTTGCTTGGAACCGACACGCTTGCGACGACAATTAAATATTGTAGGCCAAATTTGTACAAGCCAGGAAATACAAATTAGAAACCGCCATTGCTTCTTTTATAGTAGTAGTAGTAGAAATACAAATTTCATTTCATCCCATTCCGTAAATGAGTTGCTTAAACCACTGGATTCGATAGATAAATAGAAACTTCATCACCTTGGTGCAATTTATTTTTATTTTTGTGGCCGTGTGCTAATCCTTATGATGTTTCCAATAATCGTATTCGGGTTCAGTTTGATTCGATACCAAGTACTTTCGTTTCGATACCGAGTAAGTATCGCAAGATTGATTCGATGCTACAAATACTTGGTATTGAAACAAAAGTATCGAGTACTTACTCGTATTTACTTGTATCGAAACATCCCTAGCTCCAAGAAAAACTCTAGGTCAAATAAAGGTCAGGTTAGGCTAGAACTCGGTCGGAACTCCTTGAGGATATCGTCAGTCATTTCTCGATGACATTAGGCAGGATGCAGGCATGCGAACAAAAATGCTTAATTACGAAATATATTAGATAAGTAGAAGGTACTTTGCAATAAAGTTCTCGCCGTGTCATTGTTTGCCCTTGTTCTTTTAGCGAATACAACAGAGGGTTGTTTTAGATACAAAATATGTAATTGTTTATATTTTTCCATAGAAAATATTAAAATTTGTCCTGTCCAAGATACGAACTACTGGCGCACTTTTTAAAACTTTAAAAATCATAGAAACACAACAACAGTACAAAAATAGCAAAAAAAGCAGGACAAAAAGCTCTAAAGACAATTCCCACACACATTGCACATGCACTGCAATAAATTAATTGTAACATTAAATGAAAATATTTTATACAAAGAAGGTAGTAATGTGCTCTTTTCGAAAGCCATTTTTGTCTACCTAATACAAGGTCCCTACTGCTCGAAAAGAACTACGTCCCGGCCACTAGTCCCCATATGGAACCACCACAGCAACGATGAATAGCGAGTTACACAATAAAAGTGAAAATGTTTTATTCCCTATTTGTCACATAACTCGACGCGTGCCTTATCGCTTATTGGTATATTTACTACCAATATTTGTGGAGAGAAACGGGCAGGAATGTACCCAGCAGCATATACCTATAAAGACTGATCCTAATAATGTAAATAGGAATAGTGACTGAATTGTTTACCGAACTGATCCTAAAATCATAGATACTACAGCTGGGCCAAAACTAAAATTATTGAAGAGAATAATGAAAAATGAATAATGTCTTTACAATTTATCTCATAAACCTTTTAAGGTTGTATAATTCATTCCAATAAAGAAAAAAGTAAATGGTAAACAAACTTACTATGGAATTGACACATATCAACGTCAGCTGCATAATAAGTTTGTTTACATTTTGCATTTTTTGATTGGAATGAACTATAGTTTAAAATGTTGCCATGTAAACCACTATGGCAAGCTGTAAATCAGCAATCGTTTTATAAAAAGATATAAAATTATCTGATTTTAGGATTAAAAAGACCTAGTTCTATGATTTTTGAACTCTAGAAGATTTGTGTTTTGTTGGTAAAATCTTTATAAATTGCGATTTGGAGTCTAGAAAGCTACCAAAATTCTAAAAGCGAGATGACGCGATAGGAAGCACCTAACTTATTTTTTCATTCTTTAAAATTGATATCGAGGGTTCACGGGCGACTTGTATTAAGCGACATTTTTGGAAACACAGGTAACCTCTACTTTAAAAATTTATTTCTTTCAAAATACCTCACAAAAAATAACTTCTGAATAATATTTAAAATACTAAGAATATCGAGAATCTATATAATACTAAGAAGTTAAGTTTTAATTATTATTTTTCTAAGAAATATTTTTTTAAATCAGTCTCCTGAACATTTCTAAAAATGTCGCTTAATACAAGTCGCCCGTGAACCGTCGATATTATTTTACGTTTGGTGCAGCGACATCTATAGAGAACTTGTGGAACGAAGAGAAAGTATTAGGCCGAGTGAAAGTAAACCATTAACATCCAAACAACAAACTTGTAACTACGTAGATTCAATCCAGCACCTATAGATGTCGCTGGATAGGAAAAGTGAAAAATAATCGTGTACAAACATTGGCTGTGTTTAAAAGTCAACAATATTGTCATAATACCTATATTTACAGTAATATTTGACAATCACAGAATTCCCTGGTTGGGCATAAATAATATTATTAAAAAAAAAATACGAAGCCCTACACTCTACACGTTATGCCGATGGATGTGAAATAATATAAAACAGTAACAAAAAATTTTGAAAACTAAAATTTTTGTAAAAAAAACCTTAATTATACTTAGAATAGTGATTAAATTAAAATCTGTCCATTGAGCGAAAAATGTTACAGCGAAAACGTTACTACGGAAGACGGTAATGTAAATTCCTTTTGTGCAAAATATATGTTCCTTAGGTAAAGTTGTTCAGTTTTATAAGAAGCAAGTGTTGTACCATGTGCCATTTTTCAGTTATAGGTATCTTCATTTAATGTGTGAAATTCGTAGGGTAAAAAGGTAGGAACTGAACAACTAATCGTGAAACTGAACAACTTTTCAGTCAGTCAACTTTTCTTTTCAGAGCTAGTATCGGAATTCTTGGTGTCGAAATATCAAGTGAAGTCCAGTTCCGTGGCCATCTAGAGGGTAAGGCTAAATTAGCCTCGAAGAAGCTTGGTGTGCTTAATAGATCGAGACGGTATTTCACTGCGGCCCATCGCCTGCAACTTTATAAGGCGCAGGTTCGGCCTCATATGGAATACTGTTCTCATCTCTGGGCAGGGGCACCCCAGTACCAGCTTCTCCCTCTGGACCGCATTCAACGAAGGGCAACTCGAATCGTCGACTGCCAGGATATTTCAGATCGGCTTGACTCCCTGGCGCTGCGTAGAGATGTAGCCTCGCTCTGCATTCTCTATCGCATGTACAATGGGGAGTGCTCCGAGGAATTGTTCGGATTGATTCCTGCCGCCTCTTTCCGCCATCGTTCTACGCGACAACATATTCATCCCCATCACATAGATGGTTGGCAGTCCACAACTGTGCGTTTCACTAGAAACTTTCTGCCTCGCACAACCAAACTGTGGAATGAATTGTCGCCTGCGCTATTTCCGAACCGATACGACATTCAAACCTTCAAGAAAAGAGCGTACTCCCAAATCAAAGGCCGGCAACGCACTTGTGACTCCTCTGGTGTTGCGGGTGTCTATGGGCGGCGGTAATCGCTTACCATCAGGTGATCCGTCTGCTCGTTTGCCACCTCTGCATAAAAAAAAAAAAAAAAAAAAAAAAAAACTTTTGATCTGCAACTTTTAAACTATAGGTATTCATTTAATGTGTATAATTCGTAGGGTAAAAAGGTAGAAACTGAACAACTAATCGTGAAACTGATCAACTTTTGATCTGCAACTTTGGTAAAACGGCAAAAAATCTCGGTCTTCGTACAAATTTGTATAGTCCAATTTGTGTATTTGTGTTTAGTCCAAAAAATTTTATAAGCCTTCGTCGAAAAAATAAATTTTCGCAGTGACGAACTTTCGCAGTAAAGTGATTCGTTTTTGTTTACTTACTTGAAATAACTGGAATCGTGTGTAAACTCAAACTCAAAATAAGCTTTACATGTTCTTTTATATCAATTTTTTTTCTATTTAGTATGAAGTTCTTACAACATGGAACCTGTACACACTCAACGTTTTGGGGAAGTGTTTGCGAAGCGAGAAATAATGTCGTGGACAAAAGATTTTTTATGGTATTGTGTGCGCAACCGTGCCCAAGCTCCATAGTATTCTGAAATGTCTATTTTAAAGACAAGTTGAAAAACCTAAAATAAAAATAAAAAAGATATTCATATTATTAAAATCGAAAATGTAAAGTTTAATCAGACAATTTTACTTGAAATAAATTAATTTACATTAGCGCCCAATTCTTGCACGCAATACCTGTAATTGATATACAGAAAGTTATTTGACAACTACGTAAATATTGCAGTTTCCTTTTCAATAATTGGGTAAAAATGTAGTTAATTATTCGCTGTATTTGATTTCCTTACAAATAAATTCAATTAGGTACCTATTTTATATTTATGCACCTATGAAACAATAATGTGGCTGAACAGACAGAAGAAAACAGATATCTAGTAACTTGAAAAACTAAAAGCTTTTTGATAAAAAAAAATTAAACCGCCAAAAAAACTGAAAAGCCTACAATAAAAATAGCAGCATTCCGTACACACATTAGATGCATATTTTTATTAAAATTAAGTTAAATATATAAATCTATTCGTCTACTTTACGAAATCTTCGTGTTAGACAATTGTTTATATTACATACCTTAATAAAGCAACACACTTCAGTCATGTTCGATCCAAATAATAAGACTAGAAGACAGGCTGTGTGCAGTATACCAAAATTAAGAACTGCTTTTTCTCACAAATTCTATTGTTTTCTCGGACCCTATTTATACAATAAAACAAATAAAACAGTAAATCTTACCTCACTTTCCAACTATGAATGTAAAAAGAAAATAACAAATTGGATTCAAAATTTTGATTACATTGAAACTGAAAATCTTTTACACGTTTTATCGTAATCCCCAATAAACACACACACACACACTCTCAAACACACACACACACACACACACACACACACACACACACACACACACACACACACACATACACACACACACACACACACACACACACACACACACACACACACACACACATACACACTTCAGTTTATTTAGTCTTGTATGTTTTACTAGTTTAGTATTCATTATTTTCGTTACCTTATGCTCTATGAAATGTTACAATATATAAATATTTTGATTGTTGACAAAATAAAGTCATTTTGAACATTTTGTCCGGGTGGTGGAGACCTGGTGCTCTGAAACACAGGATCACCTAGTTCAGACATCAGGCTTCACAATACAATACACAAAATTATTTTATTATTTGTTTAAAGTTTAAAGCCTTATTTTTAACACGGTTTAAATATGTATTCCCACTTTTATTTAGCATACTATTTAACCTGTATTGTATTTTGTGGAGCAAACAATAAAAAATTGATTGATTGATTGATTGATTGATAACAAAGAACTAACTAACTCGATAACTCGATAAAAATTACATAGTTTCTGTAAAATAGAATTTTGAATTTCTAAATTTCTGCATTTTTATGAGTTGAAAATGAATTTTATACGTCAATTGACTTACTTTAACTTACATAGTGTATTTGATAATATACTTACGTTCTTTACTACATTTTACGGTCCACTGCACTGGTCATACAAATTCACTCGAAAATTTCACGCACCCATCAATGTATACAAATTATTATTCAGAAAGTGCGTGAAAGCTCAATCGACATAGTACGGCTGGCTACAGACCTTACAATTTCATTTTTTTCTCTTAACTCCTCGGACAGATTTTGAAACGCTTCGATTTACAGATTAGTGTTTTATTAGTGTGTTGTTCCTCAGGAACAAAATACACTATGTGTTCATTCCTGCCCAGAATTGACTTGGTCCAGACCTGGTCAATGTCCTTTAACTAATTTCCAAATACAAATAATAAATGGTGATGTATAATATTGTAGAAAACATATGTGTATTTCTTCATTTCTGTCGAAGTTTATTTTCATTCAAGTTTTTGGGTAACTAGTTAATTAGAAGAAGAAATTTTGGCTAAGAAATAAAATATTTAAGGGTGGGAATTGTTTTGTCGTTGTATTTTTAAAGTCAAATTCATATTCAAATATTAACAAAAATAGCTTATCACTATCACTAGATACTCGTACATAGAATAAAACAAAGTCGCTTCCCGCTGTCTGTCTGTCCCTATGTATGCTTAGATCTTTAAAACTACGCAACAAATTTTGATGCGTTTTTTTTAATAGATAGAGTGATTCAAGAGGAATGTTTGTATGTATGTAATACATTGCACCCGTGTGAAGCCCGGGCGGGTCGCTAGTTAAAACTAAAGAATAATCTGACAATATTTTTCGAAGATTTAAAAGTATACTTAAGCAGGTCGCAAAGCTAAAGTGTATAAATACTTTAAAAATGTTGATAAGCCCGTTATAATTTTTAGTTTTTACAAGAATGTGTATATCATAATTTTACTTTTTTTATTGAAAATGCTTTGGATTTTTTGCATTTCATTTCTCACAATGAAGCTTTATCTATAGCCGGCCTGATGGACAATTGTAGTCGATCCACGTATACGAAGTAAGAACCTTGTATACCTGTGTATGTGTGTGTGTGTGTGTGTGAAGTGGATTGATTTGAATAAATCAGTCACATTGACGATATCGTCAGGAGAGATGGACCAATAAGATCATTTTCTAGCCGGATTCTTTTAGGTGGTCATTTAATTCGTTTTTTTTTGTAAAAAATCTTAATTTATGACACACACACAAAAAAAAATTGTCTGATACATGTAACTAGACTCTCGTTATCCGTACGATATTGTCTAGTTCTATTTGTGACGACAAAACGCTTTGTCGTCATTACTATCATAATCTAGTTAAATCAATTTGTGAATATAACGGAACATATCGGTATGTGTACAACATTTCATGTTCACCTTACAATCCGATTATAATGACAACAAACCTTATTGTAAAGAGTACTATCGCATCATTAATGCTTACACTGCAGTGGTAAACACTACAATCTGTGTTTTCACTAGATTTAAAAAGTAAATATTAATAATCGTTTAGTACATGCAAAAAATTATATTACTTATAACTAGTTTTTTGTTAGAATAACTATTTTTTAAACAACTAACTATACGTTCTTGTTGTATTGTAGTCAAAAACTTTTTTCGGTGCATCGTATACCTATCTACTGAAGAATTCGATTTTGTTGAAGTTGCAAAAATGTACAGTTCTCGTATAAACAAATCATAATATCTATCTGATTCCCAAAGTTTGTACGGAAACTTTTTTTAATGAATGTTGTAATGGCTTTAGCTACCGCTTTAGCCATCATTTTTACTACTATGTAGGTATGGAATTTGAGACCTCTTTATACCGTGTTTAAGCCAAATAAATGATTTGATTTGATTTTCGGTAAATTTTTTTTTGGTATCAAACGAGAGATAAAAAGTAAATATTTTTTGACATAAATTTATGACAAAAATAGGATATGTTTATAATAATCAAGAAACAGAAACCAGAGAAACCTCTGTCAAAAAGTAACAGTCAAATGAAACCTAATTCATTTCATGTATTTTTATTTCGTATTGTATATATAGTTTTCACACCAATCAACACCACTGATTCAGTTCATATTTAATCGATAACAAATTGGAATACAATAGACTTATTTCTCACCTTCAATAGTGGTATAAATCACTGTAAACGGAAGTTCTCACTAGGCACGATAAATCATTTAGGCGTAACCGATACACGCTCTGCAGTTATAAGAAATAAAGCCGCAAAGTACATACAGGGTGTAACAAAATTGGTGTAGGGCCCGTTAACTGGGGATTCTACTCATCGTACTGAACAACTTTTGTTCTACAGCTTTGCTCAAATCGCAAAAAACATTTTGGACTCTCCATGCAAATTGATCATCTGTTTTGCCATTTTTGTATGAGGAGTCCAACATTTTTTTTGCGATTTGAGCAAAGTCGTAGAACAAAAGTTGTTCAGTACGATGAGAAGAATCCCCGGTTAACGGGTCCTACACCAAATTTATTACACCCTGTATATGAAGTCTCCTTATACTTTGCGACTTTCTTTATTAAGACGCCAGCGCTGCGCTGACACACTAATCTACGTAAAGAAGTGCAGCAAAATTAATTGCTTAAATCTTTTTCAATCAGTTAGACCTGTTTTATTTTGATTCATTCTTAAGGCTCAATATATACGATGTATGAGAAATCGTTTTACAATCAAACTTATAGTAAAAATTTCTTGAAATTCAACTGACCGATTTTCATGAAACTTAAGACGCAGTATAATTGACCACGCTGAATACGTTATAACAACCGACTTCAATCGCAACAACTCCAATTTTGCTATGTTTTTTTGATTTCAAAAACCGCTGAATCGATTTCGATAAAATTTTTATGGGACCACCTGTGAAGTATACCCTTTTAAACAAAAAAAGAATTTTCCAAATCGGTTCAGGCGTCTTCGAGTAATCGGTGAATATACATAAAAAAAATAAAAAAAACAAAAAGATTCCGACGAATTGAGAACCTCCTCCTTTTTTTGAAGTCGGTTAAAATGCGTAATTGTAGTAGTGAGCGATTTACTTTTTGTTAAAAACTTTTTTTAATGTGAATTTTAAAATCACTATAGTAAAGCGATGAACCTATTTCATAAAGGTATAACTAGTTATTTTGCGTTACGCTTACATGTAAAAGTACCAAGCTTCATTATAATAGTTCTGTTCATATTCAAGAGAGGTATAGAAATGATATTAAAACAATACAAAAATTTATAACATACTCTATTATGTTATTGTACCTAAAGGATTTACAAGTAATTGGTACATAACACTGCAAAACTCCGATTAAAGAAATCATACTGTCATCAGTTTTATTGATTTGACAGCTGTCATTTGTATTATTCTATATTAAAACCTACATAAGACCACTTGAGTATAATCCGATTAAAAATATGTACAAAATTATTTTGAAACCATCGCGCTCAGTTTGTTGAATAAAATAATAATAATAATATCCGGGACAAATAACACACGGTCATCTAGCCCCAAACTAGGATTCCCTGTATCTTGGGAACCAGACTGATATACATACACATATATATTTAAATACATACATATATAGATATTATACACCCAGACTCAGAGCAAACAATTCTGCTCATTACAGAAAAGTTTGCCCTGTGTGGGGATCGAACCCACGACTCTCGGATCAGAGGTCAGGATCGCTAACCACTTAGCCACCGAGTCAGTCAAAATAAAATCTACGTTTTTAGGAGCTTCTATTCGCTCTTAAGAGAACCGATTAAATCTGTTTTTTTTTTATCTGCACACAGCTTTCTCTTTTTCTTTTATTTATTTATTTATCACGTTATCAAAATCAAAAGCTCAGATAAACATACGCAACGAAAACATTGAAAAATCTTTACAATTCACTTTTACCTTTAACGGGATTCTTGACCATGTGATTTGAACCATAAAGGGTTAACACTAATGTTCATTGTTGAACTGAAAGAAGTAAATGTTAGGACAAGCGACAACGCGGTGCAATGTTTTTGAACGCATTACGTTTTGACGCACGGACCGGCGCAGACGCCGCTACACATATTTCAAAATAAAACTAAATTCAAGTAACGAACACTGAAAAACAAAAAAAGATTTTATTCGGTGGTTGTGTTTGTGTTGTTTTTTTTTTTGCTGTTGTGGACTCTGTTTTGGTTATTTCAAAATGTGACCGGAATTGTATACAGGGCTTCATTGTGAGTATAAATGTTTTTTCTAACTTTATTTTTTTTACTATTGTAAATAGGAAAATTAGTTTTATTTCAAAATAACTAAAGAAAATTCTAATTAGGTATCTCAGACTAAAAAGTCCTTATTTCTTATCTTTGCTAAACAAATTTTTTACTCTATTTTCATGCGAAAATCACCGTTACGTCCAAAAACGCGCGAATACAACTTTAATTCACCATAAACGTACCATAGAATACAATCTTCATCGTTCATACTCGTAATCTAGTTTTTTTCTATCAGGTCATAGCCTAGGTTATGTAAACCGTGTCTCGTTCTCGAGATGCGGGTTATAGGTATCAATTATAATTTTCCATACAAAGTAACACCTTATTGTGTTGCTATAAGGCTTATGCACGTAGGTTATTATGAGATTAACATCGAAAACTCGGTGGGTGCGACAAGTTACAAATGTTTGATACAGATAAAAATCGAATTTGAAACAAACGTATAAATAAACACTTCCCGAAACGTTGAGTGTACAAGTTCCGTGTGGTTGGGACTTTGTACTAGGTAGAAAAAAAAAACGGAAGACGCAGTGTGGGCAGGCCTCCGACTCGGTGGACCGACGACCTGGTAAAGGTTGCAGGAAGCCGCTGGATGCAAGCCGCACAGGTCGGTATGGAAATCGTTGGGGGAGGCCTTTGTCCAGCAGTGGACGTCTTTCGGCTGATAGATTGATAGAAAAAAAAAACGATTTAAAAGAATGTGTAAAGCATCTCTTCTTAAACAAAAAAACATTTTGAGTTTGAGTTTTACTGCGAGTGTAGTGCTAAGGAGCTAGGGGTAGTGATTCAGTGCCAAAATACTACGATTTTAATTGATAATCCAGGGTAAATGACACTAAAAATATTCGATTTATATTCTGATATTAATATACTTAAATACTTTTAAATACGTACCTAAAATATATATATTTTCATTTATTTATTTATTTATCCGTTTATTTCAGGCACAGGGCCCATAGAAATATAAAAAAAACGTTGAAAAACTTTTTTAACTTTGAGTTTAGAAACAAAATACAGAAATCCGGTCATCATACAAATGTTTGAGGTTGAGATCGAACTTACGACTTTCGGCTTAGAAGTAAGCAACAAGATCATATTCATAGGTACTGTCAATAAAACAGACATATTTGATTTTTAGAATCGATAATTGAAAATCTATAATCAAATATTGCTAGTCGGGTCAAGAACTCTGGACTTAGGTAATAACTATTAGCCTTATTTTTTTATTTCTAACTGAAGCTGTTATAACCGTGTACATTACGAGGAACGGTCGAACGGTTGAACTAAAACAAAAAAAAAATGTTTTAAGATATTTTTTTGCTTTAAAATTAGTATTCCATAAAATATACTAGTTTATTTTTTAATTACTACTTTGGTCACCTTTTTTACTTCACTTATTTTATTATTTATTATATTGAGGTGAACATTTTTCGAATTACGTCGTAACTGCCTGATATACAAAAATCTACTCACATAATTGATTTGTATGGCAAGACGAAAATGCAACTCGTGCAAATGCATTCAGAAAAGGGGAGAAACTAGACAAAGTTGTAAATGCATAGTTAAATGTACTATGTATGACAAAGAGTTTAAACAAGTCACGACGTCCCGTTTTGCAAGCATTTTCAAAATGCCTAAGGCGAAAGAGAGAAATTCATCGCAAACTTGTTAAGGATTTCTCAAAAGTCGAACCAACAGAGTTTACCTCTATAATTATGTTGCCGTTTTGCAATAGTTTCATAATGGAGACTGAAGTTTTAAGCTGAATGACAAAGATGCGCATTTCAAGATGTCAAGATACGTTCATATATGTATAATATTCGTACAAACGGGAGGGCCTTAGTAAAAATATTATAATATAGAGGCGCGACGTACACTCAATCTGAGCAGGTTGATGCATGATAATATAATATCGACCTTAACGCCACTCATTTTAAGTTCAGATCAGTGTGGGTCGGCGGTTACGTCAAGGCCGAACGCAAAATTCTCGTGATTTCGATGTTTTTATTACTTTTCTTGGCTTTCAAATAAGTTAAAAAAAATCCGTTCAAGGCAAATTGAAGGTTTTAAAATGGCAAATTTTTGTGTGTTGGTTTCAAGTTAAACAAATATTGTGTGTCCGAGAGAATTTGCAATTAATGCAAAATACAGGGTTTACAGAATATTTTTTTTCATCAAAGTTTTTGTGTTTTTTATGTTTCTGTTTAAGGCAGTTTGTTTTTTATTGTTTCAAGTATGTTATATTTTCTTTCCATGGTGATAGCTTTAACCGTTATTTCAAGAATTTGAATTGAATATTGCGATTTGGCGATACTTAACGCCTTAACGTATCTTTGACATAGTCCTAACAAGAATCGTGGACAGAGCCCCTCTGTATAGAGTTGCATTCTTAATTTGGCAAATATTTCTTTATTATGGCATGAAAAATCACACTTATTATGAAAAAATCTCTTACTTTTAAAGTATTAAAAACCACTCTGTTACTCAGAATTTTTTTATGTATTTATTTTGTTTACGTTCAGAAATAGTCACAATAGATGCCCCGTTTTAAAATGTATTGTGACACAAATGTAGAATCGTCATATTACATATTAATTAATTATATTGTTGGTGCTAAACCCGTAATAAAACATTAAACAATGTACCTAGGGAAAAAAGTAAATAAGGGACAAAGTAACATAGTTGTAAACGTGTTAAATCAAACTGGCCTATTGTAATCAAATAAAAATAACGAATAATGAAAGAAAACTAATACTAAATCTCGACAATTTGACTTAAACTCAAGAAATGTAGGTAAGATTACGTTGTAATCAACTTATTATTTTAAAAATACAACAATTACTCTTTATTGCACATAAAATAAATTACAAGTTTAGTTTTGTATCCTAACTTAAAATATCATCAATAATTACTCAAAAAGCAAATTGCAGGATTAATGATTTTGCTGACACAAAATAAAGAAAAGTAAGGGTTTTTTTATTAGAATTCAAGTCAAATAAAATGACAAGTTTTACTTATACTTAACTTACTTAAATGTAGAGTCAACTATCAAAATTTGAATGTTTATTGTTCGGTTTACTATCCAAAGGACCATCACATTGCTTTATAGACTATCGATTTTATCAATTTCAAAGCTAAGTCATTATTCAGCTACAAACTATCGTAACTTTATAAACTGCGAAAATTCTATCGCAGCTGTAATGAATTTTTAATTTTTTTTTATAAGAAAATAGAATTGACTTACGTGATATGTGTCAAATAACTAAAAAAATGTTTTTACCATGAACACAAGTTTCCTCTTAAGATACTAGTTGCACCTTAAATAGATTAGGAAGTGGGGAAAGTGAGTCGCAGTGTTTTATTTCACCAATTAGACGGTAAAGGCAGTGCAACTGTGTTGACGAGTTCTAGGCTTAAACATTTTCTTTTCACTCTTTTTCTCATCGTGTTTTCGAAGGATGTACTGTTATTGCACCATTTTTTCTACCAATTATTTATTTATCACTATAATAAACTACTACTAAACAACAGACATGAAACAAACTAAACGTTTTAAATATAAGAGAATTGGAAAATTAATACATGTATTTTTTTCTAATACCGATCCCTAAGTATGTGAGTAAGTGAACTAAGGTGTAAAAGTTAAAGTTTTTCGTAATTATATAAAAATAAAACAGTTAAATATGAAAAATATTATCGAAAACGAGAAAATTATTTCGTACATTCACGTTTTGTTTACGAGTTTAAAGTTTCATTAGAATCGGCTTTTCATTTTCGGGGAATTTTAATCTACTCCTTTCATGGGACTTGGGATGGGATAGTGCAATCAACGCAAATATAAATTTACGTTTGTATGAAAGTCACATTTTTATGAGTATGTATTGTACTGATATAAAGTGAGTAGTAGTGGGTAATGGTGGTAGTAGTTTAAAATAGTAGTGACAGGTAATTAATAAAACAGCGAATTTTTTTTGAGTACCCGGGGTGTGATAGAAGTTTGACAGTTTATATTAGGTGCTTACCTATGAAATTACCGTTTCAGTTTTGAAAGTTCAACAGAATAATATTCCCCCAAAAAATAATTTACTTCCATTAAATTATATATCATTTTCTAGCTATATTCAAGGTCTTTCATGAATTAGTGATGTCATGTCTGTCATGTAATAACTGACTGAGTAGGGTTCCATTAAATACTGTATTGGCGTTTTCTTAGAGGTCAATTGGGTAGATTTTTTCTACCAAAAAGAAATCTAAATTATCTGAAAATTGTGAAATATTATGCGCAATATGTTCAAAAATACATATGGCAACGACGAACACACTGGTGTAAGTGTAGCCTTCAAAAATCAATAATAAAAAAATTGTAATGAAAAAAATGGCGATTTTCAGTGACGGAAAAAACCAATTTCATAGCTTCTACACCATTGTTCTCTCAAAATATTCAGACAACATGCATTTAGCGAGCATTATTTTATTTCTAAATGTCCAATGGTACTTTGGAAATAGTTGTTTTAAAACCTTAATTATTTAATATTAATTTTTTCTTTGAAATTTTTTAACTAATCGACAATTTCATAGGTAAGCACCTAATATTTCAGGTGAACGATTCCATATTACATATACCTATACCTAAGGGTATTTATGCAGAACGGGCGAAAAACAAATAGGTTGTTAGCCATTTCACTATCTCAGTATGCCACTAACTCAGTTTGATGTCAAAAGTTCGTGCAAATCGACCTTGTAGGTTGTAAATCGTGCTTTTATGTGCATAATTTAGTGCCCATTGTGCGTAGTAAGTGAAATTTTCTTAACACAGTAAATAGATATGGTAGTCGTATGTATGTATATGCTTTCCAAATGTATTGTATAATGTATATTCATATCGTGGGAGTATTTCCAGTGTCCTCAAAAATCACTTGTATTTTTTTTTTTGCAAATAGCAGTAGTACTTGCGTCGGATGGTCTCCTACCACACAGTTATGCTCATTATGTCATTCATTATGACATTGAGGACATATCTACTTCTATGTTTCCAATGGCTGTTTATTTAATACTTTTATTTACATAACGTGCCATAAAATCGACGCTTGAAAGGAAAAGTTGAGAAGCGCCATATCGTCCCTCGCACGACTAACACTCCTATCTCATTTTTCTCAAGTTCTTAAAAAGAACCGTATTTCAATTAGAAAAAGTTCAAACTCAAATCATCAAAAATATAAAATTGGAGAGTTATTCGTGCGAGAGACGATATGTCGCTTAGTCAAATTTTCCTTTCAAGCGTCGAAATACATGTGTGTAAGTAATGTATTTACAAACTATTCTGCAAATTTTAATTCTTGAAGAAGAATCAAATTACAGATTATTTTTTTAGTACATGCTTCTTCTTCTTCTTGTCGTGTGATACATTTAACCGTGCTATCACAAGGGATAGTCCGTAATAGTACGTTTATTAGTTGCTATTGGTGTCGATTCGGTGTTTACGATTAAACTTATTTGACAGAACTAAACTAAATTTAAGCATCCTATCCTTGTCTTTTCGATATAGAAAGAAAAAGACAAAACACTTAAATTAAGTTTAATACTGTCAAATAATTTCAATTGTGAAAACCGAATCGACACCTTGTTAAATTTCTTCAACAAGTTTCTTTACTCTTTGGAAAAATCTAAAATATTTACTAGTTATTTTGCTTAATTTGTATTCATTATGTATCTGTTTTGCGACATCCATTATTATGTATTTAAAATACAATATTTACAACTTGACTTCGTAATGCCATTTTACTTAAAACATCGCCTATTACTTTAGAACTACACTTCAAGAAGCTATATAACCGATACTGCCCAATAATTTATAACTATAACCTATTGCTCTAGGGTTTAAAATAAATTTACGCTAGTAAACCTAAAACCTACTTCAAGTCTCGAAATGCACAAGAAAGTAACTTAGAAAGCTGGTACTTTAAACACAGTAGCCAGCGTATATTGTTATGATATAAAAACTAGAGTTTATTTCCATATTTTCAGCAATAAAATATAAAAAATATATTTCACAGTTAGAACAAATCTGCGGGCAGA
This sequence comes from Coleophora deauratella, assembly GCA_958295455.1. Taxonomy (NCBI): domain Eukaryota; kingdom Metazoa; phylum Arthropoda; class Insecta; order Lepidoptera; family Coleophoridae; genus Coleophora; species Coleophora deauratella. The sequence continues at coordinate 2,292,069 of OY282403.1, read as the reverse complement.
ATAAGACTGGTAGTAGTAGCAACCCTTATATTATATATCAGGGGAGGTCTTTGTTCAGTAGTGGACGTCTATTGGCTGATGATTATGATGAAAAAATATATTTTGGCGAAGTTACATAAAGGATTAAACTATTTGTGGGTCGTGGGTTCGATCCCCACATAGGGCAAACTTTTCTGTGATGAGCAGAATTGTTTGCTCTGAGTCTGGGTGTATAATATCTATATATGTATGTATTTAATTGTATATGTATATCAGTCTGTGGTTCCCAAGATACAGGGAATCCTAGTTTGGGGCCAGATGACCGTGTGTGATTTGTCCTGGATATTATTATTTATTATTATTATTTAATAATTCCTTTTATTTCGATCAAAAATAATTTATATCACAACAACCACAAAAGTCATTTAAGAACCATAAAATAATAATTATGTGATGATATCTGTAATAAAAAATATAGGTATGTTCATTTATTTTAACTAAATACCATAAAACGTATTTTGAATTTTCACTCAGATACGTATAAATCCTATACCTTCGCATCTCAGACATATATGTACTAGGTACAAATGTAAGTTTGTATGTATATGTACCCATAAGTAACCACCAATGAATTCGCAATCAGTGCCAAAGTAATATAACCATCAACTTCATTATAATTTTCCCTATATTTATAAAGATATTAGGATCAAAATGATTCCCAAGATAAAAAGTAAAAATTTGTAGAGATTGCGGAGACTCCGCAATTACGGTGGCAAAGAAGCGAAACGAGAAGATAGACATGTGGTTTTTGATAGCTTGAGAAATGTAATTGATTCAAGTACCATAAATGTCATTAGGCAGTGATTACAAGACATCTTGTATTATATTCAATTCTACAGAATGTTAAAAAGTACCTTTGAAACTTTAAGGGGTTACTCACAATTGAGTACAGAATATAGGAAAAATATTGAAAAAATCCGACCTAAAACTTTTTTTCCGTTTTCCGTACAAATTCATGATACACTAAACAGATTTAGTATGGGAATCTGAACAAAAAATGATAAGCGGTTTTTTTTCTATATTTTTTCCTGTATTCTATAATACTTGATTTTGAGTAACCCCTTAAAATTACAAACGTTCTTTTTTAACAACCTGTATAACTGTAAAAATATGTAATTTTGTTAGTTTTTTAAGTTCCTCTTGACGCTTTAACCATCTTGACGTTTTATATCCACGTAGCCTGTGATATGGAGAAGGACAAAGGCTACATTTTGTCCCGATTCTGAAAATGAAAATATTTTATTCGAAGTAGGTAGCAGTGTACACTTTTCGAACGTCATTCTTTCATCTACCTAATACGAGGTTCCTACCACTCGAAACTCGTATACCCGCCGTTTCGGGAAGTGTTTGCGGAGTGAGAAGAAACGACGGACCCTAAAGAAACTCCCTCCAACACATTTTTTGAAAAAGTCTTAAATTCTATTACATCTTAATACTAGGTCAAGAGATGATTTATATTCTCCAAGTGGATTCCGTGGCATATCTAAAATGGTGCAATAGAGATTTCTGTAAATACATTTTTGTATAAAGTATGCAGTTGAACATAAACTCAACTGTAAAAAACATATCTTTCTAGAATTCGCAGTTGAACATATATTTGCTTTTAAAATGTAATTTTATAAAGAAAAAGAAATTAAACCATTCAAACTAAGTACTCTAATTAATAACTGAATATTCATCGTGCTGTCAGGCCTACAATTTCTACCGTTAATATTAAAGATCCATTGTTATCCTTAGAAAGCTGTTGCAACTTGCAACTAGGTCGGTGCATCGAGAGCGTTGCAATGGCATCCTATATTAAGGTGGAGATAGACGGCGCGACACGCGCTAGCGTCGCCGTTTTAGCCTCACAATAATAAGTCACTATACCGAATCAAGCGCACTGATCTTGGCATGGCTCGTGATCCTGCTGTAGAGAGGCTGGCCACAATGGCGGGCGTTGCGGCTCGCATTAGTGCATGTCGCTTCGTCTATTGCACCTTTAAGTGGCTATATCACATATATGATAATATGTAGTTGATCTAAAATGTCAAGTATATATATTCTAGGAGTAGGAATATGAATGCTATGAATGCTAGTTATGTGAGTAGCTTTTATTAAACGGGGAAAAAATATTTTTTCTTTTTCTTATTCTTTTGTTGGGTAGCTGGATTTTAACTGAAGTGTACACGGGAAAGACGACGGAATTTTGTTCTGAAAGTCTTTGAAACATTGAACTTTTGGTAGTATTTTTTGTAGTCGTTTCTATACTCAAAAAGAGCTACTTGGTGATCACTCATGCACCCTGCTGCATTGCTTAAAATATGGTGATTCTACCATATTCATCTTTATCTATAACTTTTTTTTATAAATTTCCTGGTATTTTATGGAGCTTCAATTGCACACACATACAGCATACTATACGTACCTTTACCTTAACAGTACTGTGTTTAAATTCTCCTTTCACCTGTATAATTATGCGTTCTGTGTTTCTACTCTCCTTACGTTTTCCTGCGGCAGCACGCATATATCTATATTTACCTTTTAGTATAAATGTTTAATGATGCAAGGAAGGCTTTCAAATAACCAAAGCTTAAGTTTTGCTACAAAATTACCTAGTAGTGAAAATGAAAATATTTTATTCGAAGTAGTTAGCAGTGTACACTTTTCGAACGTCATTCTTTTATCTACCTAATACGAGGTTCCTACCACTCGGAACTCGTATACCCAGCGTTTCGGGAAGTGTTAGCGGAGTGAGAAGAAACGGCGGGCCCTAAAGAAACTCACTCCAACATTATTTTTTTAAAGTCGTCATCGTCATTTTTAGTTATTCTATTACATCTTAATGCTAGATCAATAAATGAATTATACAATGTCATGTCTGTAAATAAAATATACAAAAATAAGAATAAAGAAAGAAAGGATTCAAAAGAGATAAAAAAGTGGGGCACGGATATATTTTTACGACGTGTAAAGGTTTAACTCTGGTTTAATATTCCATTCCACATTTCGACATCATTATCATATATTGTACTATCAAGTATAATACGAGTAATCGTGAAAAACACCAGCTATCCGATTTACACTACCCATACACATTTTCCTTTTTTTTTAAAAAACAAACTCATCAAAACGACACTCGTATCTCATACAAACGTGATCATAGCACGAGCGTATCTGCAATTTCATAAACCATGGTCGTTTTCTAACCCAAATTCAGTGACTTCGTGATCTCGACGCTCCAGATAGAAATACACTCGTACAGCCTTTTAAGAAAAAAGGCCGCAAAGCGCACGGAAATTCCATACATTTTGCGGTCTTTTTCCTTATGAGGGCACCGTACATGTCATGACTGGTGACTGTTTTAATTGACAACAAAACGAAAGTGAACAGAAATCGCGTAGAAAAATAAAGGGAGCGAGAAGTATTAATAGATTCTTGTTTTGTGTGTAATATGTGCCTTGTGTACAATTATTTTCGGGAATTGGCTATGGATAACTATTGCTTTTCATAATCATTTCAAAAGACGTCAACAACCACTTTACTATGGCATTACTACCGATAATATTAAAAGCTTAGGATATAATTTCCATTCTTTAATATCATTAAATTTAATTTTGGTATCCATATATTCGACTTCAACATCTTACAAATTCTTTGAATTTCAAGATTGTGTAAGAATGCAATTAGTTTGATGAAATTGCTCATGGTTAGATTATAGCGTCATAAAGGCGAAAACATAAACTGAGATATTAATTACAAACTTCTAATAAAATTAATCCTCATAAAAACTCTTTGATTATCAAAAAAATCACTTGTGTAAATAGAAAAATTTCACTTTAACATCAAACACTTTCTTTGTAACATTAAAAAAAAGTATGTTATTGTTGTAGGTATAGTGATCAAGATAACTATTGGACATAACAAAGAGTTAAACGAGTTAACCTCTCGTTATATTGTTTCTCACGCTTACCTAAAAATTGTATGGAATCATTGAAAAGATAAGAATCTACGAAGACTCTTTGTAAGCATTTGTTAAAAAGCTATACACAACACAGCGTGTAGAAAATAAACGTAGGAATTATTAACTGGGGATTCTACTTGTGAACTATAGGGTTAAAGGGGCTGGTTTAAAGGAAACTCGGTCTCAGGTTTAGGCTATAATAAAGGTAAAAATATAAATATACCTACATATAAACACAACCACCACTTACTATACTAGAAAAGCGGCCAAGTGCGAGTCGGACTCGCCCGTGAAGGGTTCCGTAGCAGCAAGTAACATAATATAAAAGTTTTTGTAGTTCGTTGTAACTTGAATAAAAGGTAAATTGCGGTTTACGATTTATGACGTATTAAAAAAAACTACTTACTAGATATCGTTCAAACCAATTTTCGGTGGAAGTTTGCATGGTAATGTACATCATATACTTTTTTTAGTTTTATCATTCTCTTATTTTAGAAGTTACGGGGGGGGACACACATTTTACAACTTTGGAAGTGTCTCTCGCGCAAACTATTCAGTTTAGAAGAAAATGATATTAGAAACCTCATTATCATTTTTGAAGACCTATCCATAGATACCCCACACGTATGGGTTTGATGAAAAAAATTTTTTTGAGTTTCAGTTCTAAGTATGGGGAGCCCCCAAAATTTATTGTTTTTTTTCTATTTTTGTGTGAAAATCTTAATGCGGTTCACAAAATACATCTACTTACCAAGTTTCAACAGTATAGTTCTTATAGTTTCGGAAAAAAAGTGGCTGTGACATACGGACAGACAGACAGACAGACAGACAGACAGACAGACATGACGAATCCATAAGGGTTCCGTTTTTTGCCATTTGGCTACGGAACCCTAAAAAGAACTGCCAAAGTACGTCATAGCAATTTTGAATTTGCTTACTTCTACTTTAAATATGTACAAAAACTATTTATAATATACAGGTTGTAACAGAAGTGTGTGACAATACTTCAAGGTTGGCTTTTACCCATCAAACTGAACAACTTTTGTTCTACAACTTTGTTGAAATCGCAAAATTTTTTTTGGAGTTTTCATACAAATCGATCAGCTGGCGAACCAAATTTGTATGAAAAGTCCAAAAATTTTTTTGCGATTTCAACAAAGTTGTAGAACAAAAGTTGTTCAGTTTGATGGGTGAAAGCCAACCTTGAAGTATTGTCACACACTTCTGTTACACCCTGTATAGTCTCGCAGGACTGGAAGTCAACCTTCGTCGTCGACATTACTTATAATACTAAACAAATTTTCTTTTCTCAGTTCTTAGACTGATGAATTCGCAAAGAAATAATGTAGACCCTTTAATGTTGGAAACTAGTGGAATAGCTCATCAATATATACGTATTTCTGTTGTTAACAATCCACATCGTCCGCAGGAGTCGTTCTGCGGTCGAATGGTTTTCGAAAACCTGTACGGGGCTCACTCTCTTCCTATCCCTCGGGAAGGCAAAGTCATAGAGGCCAAGTCCGCATTGGATCTTGTGGGACTAGTAGCCAACTTCACAGTGTCAGAAGTTTTCAAACCACCTTCAAGGCCACCGAAATTCTGATAGCTTAACGACTGCCATCTAGTGATAACGCCTTGCGAAGCCCGGAAACGGTCGAAATAAAACCCAGTAACAGTCAAACTCATCTAGGTAATGATCATTTCAGTAGTCAGTCACTCTGAGTGATCGAATTAATCACACAAGGCACATTGATTCAATTACATTTGTATGACGAACCCAAATTTTACTTTTCCAAATTCAGCAATGTTCTTTTGTATGATAATTGATAAATGAGTAAAGTCTAAGTTCACAGGTTTTATACTTGTTTTGTTATTATATGCTCTATATACTTATGTGCTGTAAATTCCGATTAAACTTCAAAATATAATATTAGAAAAAAATAGGAATGTGCAGTTTCGTCTCCTCATATTTAGGAACAAAGTTCTACTTGTTAGGAGCAATCTCTAAATTTCTTGTTATCAGCCAGCGTCTTGACCTCCTGATGCGACATGACAGCGACCTTCTCCTTTATCTGTTCCATGTGCAATTTAAAAGTCATTAAATGTAAACTATGAATGTCTGTTGTGAATGAAATTAATGTTTACTGGCATTTAAAAACAATGAAAAATATATATTACAATCTTAACCACCATTTTGTGTCTGAGAGCTTCATATTGCAATGAAGTAAAAAAAAATGAACGGAGACCAAAAGTCAATCAATAAAAAATAAAAAAGCAAATATAGAATAGTAACAAAATGTATAAAAATGTGTAATTCAATATAATAATGGGAAATAAGGTGGAGATTAAATGCAAGAAAAAGGTAAGATGTCTATAACACTTGAGCCAAGTAACCGTTATAGCACAGATTAGATAATAGTACTACATAGTTATAGTATTGACTGACTCGTTGTGTCAGTAATAAGCGCTCCTGACTACTGATCCGAGAGTCGTGGGTTCTATCCCCACCCAGAGCAAACATTTCTGTGATGAGCAGATGTGTTTGCTCTGTGTCTGGGTGTATTATATCCACACTGGTGGACAAAAAAATCGACTCAAGATTGCTTGCTCGTTTTTTGAAAAAAATAACTCAGTCTACAAAACTGCTAAACACTAAAAACAAAATACTAGGAAACCACCAAACTAAAATCATAAGCAGTAAACACACAGTTTTTGAACTTTTGTTTTAGTCTTTTTTTGCTAGATTGAGTTAATTTTCCAGTCGATTTTTCAAATCAACTCAAGGTTTGTTGCACGTCTTTTGGAAAATTAACTCAATCTAGCAAAAAAAGACTAAACCAAAAGTTCAAAAACTGTATATATATATATATATATATATATATATATATATATATATATATATATATATATATATATATATACATATGTATGTATGTATTTAAATGTATATATGTATGTATATCAGTCTCTGTGCCCTCTCTGTAGCCAGATGACAGTGTGTGATTTGTCCCGGATATTATATTATTATTATTATTTTACAAAAAAATGTGTCCTTACCATTAGCAGAAAAAGTAACGATTAAAATTTTTTCTATTAAAAATACAAAAACCGCCGACAGTGTACCTGATTAAAACTTCAAGCCTATCATAATATTTCCATTTGAGATGAAAATAATAATCGTTTTGTTAATGTAACCAAAGCATAAGATTCAGTTATGGTTACTATAGCAAGATAGATACCTAAGTATTGGTAGGTACATTAAAGAATTTGACCGCCATTTTTTTAGACGATCATTCATATTACAGAAATTAATAATGATAATAGCTGTCAAACCATATTGATCAATCATATCGTGATAACCATCTCAAAAAAAGCGGCCAAGTGCGAGTCGGACTCGCCCATGAAGGGTTCCGTAGCAGCAAGTAACATAATATAAAAGTTTTTGTAGTTCATTGTAACTTGAATGAAAGGTAAATTGCGGTTTACGATTTATGACGTATTAAAAAAAACTACTTACTAGATATCGTTCAAACCAATTTTCGGTGGAAGTTTGCATGGTAATGTACATCATATATTTTTTTTAGTTTTATCATTCTCTTATTTTAGAAGTTGCGGGGGGGGGGGGACACACATTTTACAACTTTGGAAGTGTCTCTCGCGCAAACTATTCAGTTTAGAAGATAATGATATTAGAAACCTCAATATCATTTTTGAAGACCTATCCATAGATACCCCATACGTATGGGTTTGATGAAAAAATTTTTTTTGAGTTTCAGTTCTAAGTATGGGGAGCCCCCAAAATTTATTGTTTTTTTTATATTTTTGTGTGAAAATCTCAATGCGGTTCACAAAATACATCTACTTACCAAGTTTCAACAGTATAGTTCTTATAGTTTCGGAAAAAAAGTGGCTGTGACATACGGACAGACAGACAGACAGACATGATGAATCTATAAGGGTTCCGTTTTTTGCCATTTGGCTACGGAACCCTAATAAGGATGCGCGATAAGTGTTTGTTTCATAACAAAGAAAGTAGATACCTATTAATAGTTCATTAATGAACAACCCAATATCGTACCCAGTACTCGGGCACGAGACTACACATCCTCATGAGGAGGTTAAGCCTTACTCGACACATAAGAACCAAATTCATTGATGGAATTTTTAGGGCTAATTTGGTCACTAAGGAAAACATCAGTGTTTAAGAATTCACGCCGCCTATATGCCATTTAGTGATAGAAACGAGAGTTTTTTTATAAATCTTACCACCAGTCAAACCCATCCTGGTTACAACCGAGTCTATAGTCAGTTGACCTGGATGATCGACACGACCACGCAAGCCGCACTGAACCATGATCGCTTTTTAATTTTGTTTTTTATTTTTTTATTACAGATAAAACATATCCTGAAGATCGTTAAGTAAATGGAAAGTATAATATCAGAGAAGCAACAATCAAAACATTCGTTGGAAGAATCCGTGGCATTAACGATGCGACCCTGTCACAGTGAAACTTTCATTGTTCCAGTGCAAGAACCTCTAAAGCTGAACTTCATTTAGATCTTAATGAAGATAACACTTTAAACGGAAAGGGACTAACGCTACTATAAAAAGACAAATTCTACAGATGAAAAAAGAACATAAGGCATCCGCACATTCCTAAAGTTGCGTTACGTCAAAATTTGACAGCAATAATAAGCGTAACGATCAAGTCATCAGATTAAATTGAACTACCGCAATTCGTAATTAAATAAGCGTATAATATTACATCACAAAATCAGTAGTCTATTATTAAGCTATATTAAGAAGTGGCGTATGATTCCGAGAAAGGAAAAGTACAATCATTGTGAGATAAAACGCATACATCATCGGAGTTTATAACATAGATCCAAATTATAGTTCCAGAGACGGTAAAATATTTAAAACATGCATTATGAGAAAGCACTAAAGTTGAAATTGTGGCAATTAATAACCAACGCGGGCGCAAAGATATAATTGCAGCAAAACTTAAAGATGTAACCTTTTCAAAGGTTAGAGAAGAAACAGTTTTAATGGAGACAATAAAAATTGGAAGTGATAAGTTTACCGGCAGTAATTGCTAAGTTCGTGACCATGGATGGTATTTATGGTATGAAGATGAAAGTGAAGCAAATCTAATCGAGTATGTTGTACTGCACGAATGCTGCGGTATGCTGTGTGGATTGATGGTGGGTGGCCTTGGATTCAGAGGAGATTCCTGGAGAAATACACAAATGAATTTGCTGGGTAAGTTTTCCTTTATTTTCTGCGTTACAGTTTTTTCTTAATTTAGGGCAAAATTTTTGGTGATTTAAGTACATGAAAAAATAAATTTCACCTTAAAAAATTGATAATGCAATCTGAATTAAACTTTCCGATTTCTCGATATTAATGATTCATCAAGAATTATTATAGTTAAATTAAAATACTCATAATTCTACACATCTTAATTTTATTACAGTATCAACATAAACATTATAATAATATGATTTATCGATAAACGAGAAACGTTCACTTTTTGAATTGTACTTTTACAATTTAATTGATTGCAGTTGTAATAAAAATCTTCTCAGTTCATTTTCCTAAATTGCATTTATGTCATGATCACTTCATTTCTATAGAACAATCATCATTACATCGAATAGGTGTCATAAAATGTCGTACGTCTCTGAGATTACATTTTCACTTTTGCTATTTCATTGTGTTGAGAGTAAAACTTTTTCAACTTTTTCTGATTTACGAGATAAAAAGGGCTTGGGTCTTTTTAATAGGAGAAGGGCAACCAAGTGAGTTAGTTTATTTTTTGTGAACCTACTGATGTTATAATGATCGTTAGAATGCTTGTATTGACTACGCTTTTTACTCAAATGAAAATTTTCAAGTGAGACAGCTTTAATCAATGATGACGATGTTTTTTAAATAACTTCGTAGCGGTCCAAGGGGAAGTATTCAAAGATTTATTCATACTAGCTTTTTCCCGCGGCAAACAAACAAACAAATATAATATAAGTAAGATAACATAAGAAAAATTAAAGATTTGTAGTTTAGAAGGATTTGAAACTTGTTTTATGAAAGGTGTTCTTAAAATATCTACAACGTACAAAGTGATTAGTTGTTCGGCGGACTTTGCATAAAGATTAAAAAATTTTTACGAACTCACTATAATTATGTTCTTATAATAACTTGTTCAGATTCACGAGAAGTTTGAACCCTAGTAGATATTTCAAGAACACTATACAGGGTTATTTTTGGACCCCACACCAAAACTTCACAGTGGCGTCTACTCATGAAACTGAGCAACTTTCCCCAAGTAACCAATAGTCAATTCGCAAAACAATTTTGGACATCTCTATATAAAGTAGGCCGATCACGTGATCAAATTAGTATGAAAGGTCAAATTTTTTTTTTGCGAATTGACCATTCGTTCTTTGGAAAAGTTGTTCAGTTTCATTAATAGAAGCCACTGTGAAGTTTTGGTGGGGTCCAAAAATAACCCTGTAATAAATTATGTCTCAGTAAGGTTCCTAAAGAAAACTTAACTTTATAAAACAAATGTTAATGATCCCTTTGCCCCTTGTCCACAAAACAACAAAAAGTTACAAGACTTTGTTTTTACGACCTAGTAATAACACACAGCTTATCATTTTCATCTGTCTCATAATTACCTACGTAGCAGAGATAAACGATGCTGTGTTTCTTAGTCACTTGACTCAGCCTGCGATAGAAAGATACTTCTGAGTTTTTTTAGTACCAGTAAAATCCTTGTATGGTATTTTGCTTATTCAAGAGGTTCCTGATTGGATTTCCGAACGAACATAAATGCAATGATTTATGAATATAAATGCAGGCTAATTTCTAAATGTGCAGAATTATTGTACATATTTTTTGACCTGAAATGTTCCTTTTTTTGATATAATTTGTTTTACTTTTTTATGTTCTTCTCATTTGATACTGTCTTTTTAACTTGGCGTTGTTTCTCCCTTAATAAGCTGATTATAGGAGTTGTCGGAAATCCAGCATCTCTTAATTCTAGCTATAGGTACCTCAGTGAGATAGCCAGTTACCCATTGCGTTGGGGAATCTTCGAAAGCCCGATTCCATCTTTGCATCATCACCACCTACCATCAGGTGAGATCGTTGAAGCGTCGGTGGCTCCGCGGGTAGTGACTCCGTCCTCCTAACCAGAGGTCTCGGGTTCAAATCCTGGCCAGTACACCAATTAGTTTTTCGAAACTTACGTGCATTTTGCAAGCATTTCTAGATCTACAGATCTAAGTCTAGCTACATTTTTTAGGTTCCACTTCTAAAATTGTACAATTTTGGTTTTATGGTTTTACAAAAACCATTACTATGTATTATTATTAATGTTTGGCGACCAGACTAAGATGATATGTAGCCAGCCACGTTCAAAACGCCCTACATCTCATCAGAAACAAGTTAAAACCATAGTCGAATACAAAGATCGAAATTTTAAAACAAAAACAAATCGAAGAATTCTGAATGTGAATGTCTGAGCGAAATATAAGTGTCGAGCGGAAAATCGCGCAAATCTCACAGCTTCCAACAAAACTTGTTCGATACGTACCGATATCGCGTGGAAAGTGATCTTGATCTCGCGATCTGAGCAATTTTGCGCGCTTTCTTGTGAGTCTGTGATTTAAGGCAGTTGATATGCCAGTTAGTAAGTAACAATGGTGGTTATATGTTTTATATTATGTTCAGTCAAGATGGGAAGAATGATGGATGGCTGGAAAGGAAATTGGAATGAAATTAGACTGTACTTAATCACCATTTGAGCTTTAAGTGTTGTGTTTATAGAAAACGAATCTCAGCTTATTTCTGTAAAGATATTATCAGTCACTGTATTTTTCATAAAAATAAGCATATCTCCATAAAACAGCAAATGATTCGTATCGAAAATCAAAAAGCATCTTCTATCTTTTGGCATCAATATCATCATCATCTTTCACTATCGGGTGAAATAATTCCAAGGGCTTACTAACTGTGGTTAACAACACATATCGTCCCCACTGCAGGGGCACGGGTCTCTTCCTATACAGTAACGGACCAAACTACGTTACATATTCACAAATGCAATTATTTAATAAAACTTTTACGAATTTCAGCAGATATAAAGACTAATAGAAAGAGTGCTTCACATTCAGTCTTCTTGCAAATAATTCTCAGGAATGAAATCTTTTTAAATATATTTGTCTCCTTTACGCTTCGTGAAATTAAAAGAAAAGGATTGACAGTTCGGGAAGGTTAGGTCACACTACACACACGGGGACCAAGTCCGGATTGGTGGAGGTTGTGGTTAAAACTAACTGTGGATACACAGTCAACCTGTGTGATCGATACGCTCACACAACCTCAAGTGACTGACGATGTTTTTTTTGGAGTATGAGGACTATGTACACATCCACTCCACAGTGACGCTACATATGCCCGTAAGGCCCAACGACCTATTTTTAGGACATAGGTTTAGTAGTAGTTCAGACCCGCCTCGCCCCGCAATAATAATAATAATAATAATAATAATAATAATATCTTTATTTCAGACCAGGTGATCCAGAGAAATGTTAGTAATAAGACAATAGGTACGACTTAAAGACTATGTTAGTAAAACACAAATAATCGTAATATTACATACAAGAAATACAGTTTCATTTAATTATACCTATGGATCGCTCCACCCAATGTTTTTGGATTGGGCAATCCATCCGTTCAGCTATCATTTTCAGGATGCTGTTATTGCTGCCCCTTAGTCTAAACAGCAATAACCGCCTCCGTAGCCCAGTGGCTAGGCCACTCGCTTCACATCAGGAGGTCACGGGTTCGATTCCCGGCGGGGTCCAACTTTGTAGGACTCGGTTTGGTTGGTGGTAGGGCATTTTCTGAGCCCGCCTGGCTAGCTACCACCATCTTATCTAAGTCTTGCCACCAAACATCAATGTTAACAGCATTTATGTGTTCCGGCATGAAGATAAGATAGCCAGTTCCCCATTGCGTTGGGGAATCTTAGTAAGCCCGCTTCCATCTTTGGCATCATCGTCACTTACCATCAGGTGAGATGATGCCAAGGGCTTACCAATTGAGGGTAAAAAAAAGACCCAATCAAAATTTTCAAATCGTCGCGTCGTATAAAGACCCAACTACCTAAAATTAGGACATCATTTTCGAACTCGTATTACGATTTGAATATTGGCGCTATTTCCCAATGAATCATATTTCAGCTTTTGAATTGAACGCATTTTAATGTCATTCATGTGGATTTGTTAGCCCAAAAGTTTATATGCTATAAAAGTTAATTATAGGGTTATTTTTGGACCCCCCACCAAAACTTCACAGTGGCTTCTACTCATGAAACTGAGCAATTTCTCCAAATAACCAATGGTCAATTCGCAAAAAAAAATTCTCATTATAATCTCTGGCATCTCCATACAAAATAGGCCGATCACGTTATCAAATTAGTATGAAAGGTCCAAAAAAATTTTTACGAATTGACCATTGGTTACTTGGGGAAAGTTGTTCAGTTTCATGAGAAGAAGCCACTGTGCAGTTTTGGTGGGGGGGTCCAAAAATAACCCTATATTTGGTATGGCATAACATTATGATACTACTATTATACAGGATGTAACAAAATTGGTGTAGGACCCGTTAACTGGGGATTCTACTCATCGAACTGAACAACATTTGTATTACGACTTTGTTCAAATCACAAAAACATTTTGGGACTCTCCATACAAATTTATCATCTGTTTTGCCATTTTTTTTTCATTTTTGTATGGAGAGACCAAAATTCTTATTGCGATTTGAACAAAGTTTTAGAACAAAAGTTGTTCAGTACGATGAGTAGAATCCCAAGTGAACGGGTCCTACACCAATTTTGTTACACCCTGTATAGACTACCAATGATAAATAATAAATAAATAAAATAAATGTAGATATTTTAGTTTTTTAATCTACGCGTATTTTACGCTGATTAGGTATTGGAACCATAACCAGAAATAGGAACTAACGCAATCATTTTGGTGGGTTTTTGTATGGGGGACTCTTTTTTTCATTTTAATTTTTATTTCTTGGGATATCCGCCGTTATAATAAAACAATATTCTTTAATAATCGACAACGCTGAAAGCGTCAAAAAACTGACTTCAATCGCGTAACATACGGGTCAAACTGAGAACCTCCTTTTTTTGAAGTCAGTTAAAATACTAAAAACCTTCTCCTAAATGTATCAAATACGTTTCTGAAAACCGCATTAAAATCGGTTCGGCCAAACGCGAGATAATCGCGGACAAACATACATACATACATACAGGTCAAACTGAGAACCTCCTTTTTTGAAGTCGGTTAAAAAACAACGTCCGTTTCGGTTAGTTCTCTTGGTTATTGAACCCTAATAAAAGTAGAATAAATATCACACATCTTACTCAAGCGCCATCTAACGCAAACTGTGTAGACTAAGAGAGAATGTGTATTTGTACCGTCCAAAACGAGAAGCTAACAACTCTTTGTAACTTCTACAGCTACACTTGTGTAGAAATTCAACAAATCGTCGCGAGAGGGCGCTGTGCAGAGCTTCATTCTGCAATGTGCTCCATACTTTAGACATCAACGAGCAACACAAATTATTTAAAACTTGCTATAATTTTGTAAAATAGTATAAAGCTTTTAAAGTTGCCTGTTTCTTTAATTTAAATGTAAGGTCACTTTTTTGATAAGCTCAGGTAGATGTTAGTATTTAGTGGGTATACGAGTTCCAAGTGGTAGGAGCTTCGTATTAGGTAGAAATAAATGACCTTCGTAAAGTTGACAGTGATACCTACTCTCGTACTTCGAATAAATATAATTTCGATTGATTGACCTTTTATTTGCTGCCTAGATAGTATTAGTAGATATAGCAGCCATGACTGAAAAGCCTGTTTTTCCAACTTTCCAACAAAACCTTTTTTTTAACTCAACTCAAACTCAACTCAAAAGGTTTTTTATTTAAGTAGATGCTTTACACATGCTTTTAAATCGTCAATATTTTTTTCTACCTAGCACAAAGTCCCTACCACGCTTGTACACTCAACGTTTCGGGAAGTGTTTGCGAAGCGAGAAGAAACGTCGAGCCCAAAAGAAACTCGCTCCAACACATTTTTTAAATAAAATCTTAAAATCTATTACAATTCATGTTAACAATAAAACTGTGAGCTGGAGGATCTATACATGTCCATATATCATTGTCATTTACATAATCTAGTATTTTGTAATACCCTTTAGAGCATAAACAATTTTTCACATGCAATTTGAATTTGTTTTCTGGCAAACTAGTCACATTTTCGGGTATTTTGTTATAGAATTTTACACACTGCCCCATAAATGACTTCTTAACTATACTCAGTCTCGAATAGGCAACATCTATGTTATTAATATTTCTTAGATTAAAATTGTGTCTGTCACTGTTTTTATGAAACAAGTGCAAATTTTTACGTACATACATGATATTTTCGTATATAAATTGACTAGCAACAGTAAGAATATTAATTTCTTTAAACATATTCCTCAACGACTCGCGGGATCGCATCTGGTAGATTGCGCGAATTGCCCTTTTTTGCAAAATGAAAATCGTTTCAATATCAGCCACATGTCCCCAGAGTAAGATTCCGTAAGACATTATACTGTGAAAATAACTAAAATACACTAGTCTCGCAGTACCTACATCTGTCAACTGTCTTATTTTCTTAACAGCATATGCAGCTGAACTAAGCCGTCCCGCTAAGGTTTCTATGTGTGGGCCCCATTGCAGTGTAGCATCTAAAGTTATACCTAAAAAAACGGTCTTATTTACAAAGTCCAATACATTATTATCTACAATTACACTGTTTTCAATTTTCTTTACATTTGGTAATGAGAATTTTATGCACTTTGTTTTCTTTGCATTTAGTAGATTGTTAACAGTGAACCACTTTAGAATCTCTGAAACAGTGTTGTTTACTTCGTCAATTTTGCTATTTTTCCTGTCAATCTTAAAAATAAGAGAAGTATCATCAGCAAACAACACAATGTTTGACAAATTTTGCACCATATATGGCAAGTCATTTATATATGTAAGAAAAAGAAAAGGGCCGAATATAGATCCCTGGGGCACACCCATTTTAACCTTAGAGCCGGATGAATTTGTGCCATTTACTTGGACTTTTTGCGTTCTGTTGCTTAAGTACGAATTAAGAAGACTGAGGGCCCGAGGACGGGGCCCTCAGTCTTCTTAATTACAAAACGGTCTTATTTACAAAGTCCAATACATTATTATCTACAATTACACTGTTTTCAATTTTCTTTACATTTGGTAATGAGAATTTTATGCACTTTGTTTTCTTTGCATTTAAGAGTAGATTCAAGTCATTTATATATGTAAGAAAAAGAAAAGGGCCTAATATAGATCCCTGGGGCACACCCATTTTAACCTTAGAGCCGTATGAATTTGTGCCATTTACTTGGACTTTTTGCTTAAGTACGAATTAAGAAGACTGAGGGCCCCGTCCTCGACACCGTAATGCTTTAACTTTATAAGCAATGTATTATGTTCAACGCAATCAAATGCTTTAGATAAATCACAGAACACTCCTGTTGCATTCTGTGATTCTTCTTTAAATTGACAGTTCTTTTATCGATTATTGTCACCAATTGTTTCCGCAACATCCACGAATCCGGATTTGACCTCCGAGTCTGGATTAAGGCTAAACCGTTCCGAGATAAGAAAAGAGACCCGTGTCCCAACAGTGGGTTAACATATAGGCTCCTTGAGGATTTTTTAATGAGTGGTAAAAAAAAATAACTGTTTATTTCACTTCACTTATACAGGGTGTAACAAAATTGGTGTAGGACCCGTTAACTGAGGATTCTACTCATCGTACTGAACAAATTTAGTTCTACGACTTTGCGCAAAGCGCAAAAAAAATGTTGGACTCTCTATACAAAAATGACAAAACAGATGATCAATTTGTATGGAGAGTACGAATTTTTTTTTTCGATTTGAGCAAAGTCGTAAAACAAAAGTTGTTCAGTACGATGAGAGTTAACGGGTCCTAAACCAATTTTGTTACACCCTGTATATATTTTTACTTAAAACTAACGCATGTATCTTAGAATAGGAAGATTATATTGCGCTGGAAGTGGTTGCCGCTCGAGGGCAAGGGAATAGAGAAGAAAACTGAAAAAACTCGCCGATAGAGGCACTGATATCGCTTGACTCGTACTAACTGTCAAAATGTATAGAAAAAAATCTAGTACCTATCTATACTCATGGACAAAAAAATCGATTCAAAGTTTTATGCACGACTTTTGGAAAATGAACTCAATCTAGCAAAATAAAACTAAACCAAAAGTTCAAAAACTGTGTGTTTACTGTTTAAGATTTTAGTTTGATGGTTTTCTAGTTTTTTGCTTTTAGTGTTTAGCAGTTTTGTAGACTGAGTTATTTTTTCAAAAGTCGAGCAACAAAGCTTAAGTCGATTTTTTAGTCCACCAGTGTACTTAGAGAAAAATCGCATTGTCTTAACCCTGCATTTTTTTTATTTATTTAACAAATGGAGATGAAGGACATGGGAGAGAAAGATCTCGAAAAGATTGTGCTGGATGCAAAAAAATGCGAAAAACGGATCCTTGCCCCGAAAGATATTCTTTTATGCATTTGTTTTTCGGCGTGTTTTCGTCCCAGTCTTTGTTTGAACGCAAATGAGGAATGTTTGTTGCAAACAGTCAATCCAAAATTTGTATGTAAACATTGAGAAAATTCTGGTTCTTTATAAAATTAAGTTCTTTATATTATTGAAGTATTTTTTTGAACTGCAGTTTGAATATCAGCGTAACGTACATGTTAAAAAATATGTTACTTTTAACTTTGTACGAACGACATCGTAAAAAGTACTTTACCTATACAGAACAGGTAATAAAGTTATATGTATAAAATACATATTCATGTATATGGTTCATTCCAATCAAAAAAAGCAAAAGGTAAACAAACATAGTATGCAGATCACATTGACATGTGTCAGTTCCATAGTAAGTTTGTTTACGTTTTGCTTTTTTTTTATTGGAATGAAGTATATCTATTTAATTGCTACTAATTTTGGAGAGTTGTGTGTCATTATATTTGTCTTCACCCCCAGATATACATTTTGAAACGGACGGCTTACTATAATATTTTTTGTCAAAATTTTTAGGTTAAATTGTAATGATGTAAATAGCGGGAAATTGTCATTATAACTCATGACATGAATTTGATAATTTAGTAGCCCCCCCCTTTAATTTTTAATTTATTATTTTTTCTTATAGCGGTAACAGAAATACATAGTCATACCTATTATTATTATTATTATTATTGACAGACAGACAGCAGCAGACAGCGGAGTCTTAGTAATAGGGTCCCGTTGGCTTTTGGTTACGGAACCATAAAAATGCATCCCCCGCAAAAAACGATTAAATAGATGCTAACATTTGGGGGAAAACCCTATTTTAACGAAACAAATTCGAATATAACAAAATTTATTCAGTAAGATGAGCAGAAGTTTCAACTTTAGCTTAAATTATGTTACAGCTTGTATAAAAATAGTTTTTTTTTTTTAAAGATTTCGTTATCACTAGATGGCAGTCGTTAAGCCATGTTGGAGGCCTTATAGGCACCTTTAAAACTTATGTCACTGGGGTTGGCCACTAGCTCCACAACCTCCACCAATCCGGACTTGGCCCCCGTGCGTGGAGTATGGCCTAACCTTCCCGAGGTATGGGAAGAGACCCGTGCCCTGCAATGGTGACGATATGGGTTATTAACGAAAAAAAGGTTTTCAGTTTTAAAGTAACACTTTAAAAAATAGCCCAGATTTTTATGGTCAGTTTATATGTCTATCTATATGAATTATATGCTGATATTTAGTTTTCTCGTATTCTGTTGTAAAGTTTTTAAATGTAGATAAATAAAGGTACAGTCGCCCACGCGAGTCTCAAACGAGAACAGCACACAGGCTGCCGAGTGTACAAGAAGTTTTCTCGTATTCTGTTGTAAAGTTTTTAAATGTAGATAAATAAAGGTACAGTCGCCCACGCGAGTCTCAAACGAGAACAGCACACAGGCTGCCGAGTGTACAAGAAAGCACTCACTCCTCAACACTAAGTGGAACGACATACCGTTGTTCGGGGCTTCTTGTCAGTTTATCCGTGAACGCAGACAGAGTCGCGCGGTATCGCTAACTTGGTGATAAGTCGATTTTTATTAGGTGCTGTTGAAAAACTTATCATAGTTGGTAAGTGTGATTTTTATTTGTTTTTCCTTTTTTTCTTAAATGTCTGCGTAGAAGAATTGTGTTTCTTTATCAGTAGAATTTGGGTGGTCTTCTCTTTACATGGGTGTTTTTAATTTATATACAGACACCTAGATTTTTTTACACAAATATGCAAAAGGTCCTTTTGAAATACCTGAAAAAGTCATGACTTCTATTCATAAAACTGAACAACTTTCAAAAAGGAAGGAAAGGAACACTAAATTAGCAGAAATAATTTTGGACTTCCCATACGAAAACCTAATCCGTAATTTGTATGAAAAAATATTTTTTTTGCAACTTTAGTGCCTTGGAAAATATTGTTCAATCTCTCGAGTAGAGTAATACGTGGTTAAGTTTATTTAAACGTTTTTTACTGTTCTTCTTAGGCTTTTTTTCTAGTAATAGTTGATGAGGAATATCTCTAACTAAGATAAGGAAGGTCTTCACTTCCACAGACTGTATGTATTAGCTGAGTGCTTTATCTATCTACCTACCAAATTTCATCCAAATCCGTTCAGTAGTTGTGTGTAAGTGGAACAAACAAACAAATAAACAAACAAACATCCATACATTCGCATTTATAATGTTAGTGAGATGAGATGAGATGAAATATAAGATAACATCAGTCATCACCCTGATCGAAGCCTTAATCAAGTCATTGTAACCATTACCACCATTCTATAATAGTCTCAAATCACAGAAAATATAAGTGAAAATATATCACCTAAATAATCTTTTAAACATATTTTCTTAACAAGGTTTCCCAAGTTGTCAATGTGTTAAATATTTTTTGGGTTTTTATGCCAATCGTTAGTCTCCATTGTCAAGTTTGCATAAAAGTTCACGTTTTTTGCAATTTGGCTATTAGTTCATTTGGGAAGTTATTCTAAAACATTAGTATAGGCTGTGTTTTAAAGGCGTATCTTAAATGCTTTTGTAGTATTTAAATTGAGACCGTATAATATAGGGGCTCACCAAATCAGCTATAGCACTATTTCAAATGGGGCTTCTGGTCATGAATTAAGTCCAGTATTTTTTTAAAATTTTCTGTTATGTCAATGATCTGATCTGAATGAATGAACAATTGATCAACCGTCTTAGTATGAGAAGCCAATTTTTTTTTTCGAGAATGCCCTATGTGCTCCTTGGAGAAACTCTTTCAGTTTCACGCACAGAAGCAAATGAAAAAAAAATTAAACCAAATTTTTTTCATTCATGTAAATGCTGTAACTTTCTTTTAGATCGACATGTTTCTTTTTTTGAAGCCCCAGCTTAAATAATTTCTACAGATTTTGTAGACCTTACATAAGCAGTATTTTCACTACACTTTGTATCTCGAATGGTTGCGGTTTTCCACTGCATCGCTCCATTGCTCTACGAGTACCTGTATACTTGACGATCTTGACATTGCTCGCTCGCTAGAGAGATGTAGACCTAACAATGCTTTAGAGTTGACAGGTTTTTTTTTAACTTCTTATCGTATGACATAATTACAATTTTATCTTATTTACAGATAATATCTATCTGTTTATTAAACAGACTGTAATAAAATCGATGTTTAGGACCCGTTAACCGTAGTTAAACAGATGACAGACTGATTACGGAAGTACATTGCACAAAACTTGTTTAGTATGATAACCAAGTAAACTCGTCCTGTACGTGTTTGTTTTTATTTTTTAAGCGTTACATAATTTGAAAATTGTCCTAAAATGTTCTGAAGTTGCGTCTAAAATGGGATTTATGTCTGTGGACATGAGTTAACATTGAATTCTAAAATAAATATTAAATAACTCTACACTTACACATATAAACAAGTTGTTGAAAAGCTGATAAGCTTCATAATTTTTTTAACTTTAAACTCTCTGTTTTAGCTATTGTTATTAATTTTATAAATTTAAATATAAGTTTTTGTGCTCTGAGGTTTTTGTACCATATAAATACATTACATTAATTGAATAAACAGTATAACGTCCAAACAAAATTTTGTATAAAATTTCAACATTTATTTCAAACTTCAAAAATATCACGTAAAACTGAAAAATGCAGAATAAACACAGACTTTTTCACAAATGTGAAAGTTCCTAGATCTAAATGTTTGTTAGGTCTACGGCGTTTGCTCTATGCGTGCGTATGCACCGGTCGGTGTCCCCGGTGTAGTATTTCCCGATACTTCTACGAAATTAAGGCCACTTTCGCTCCGTAGAAATGCACTGGGTGGGTGCTACCTTAGAGGCACTTTCGTTATGGTACTAAATTTATTAAATTGTCCCTTTAGGTCTTAGCTCTTAACAGTTAGTTTAATTAATGTTTTATCACCTAGTATCTAATAGTTTAGAGTCCGCTTCACTTTCTTCGTAAAAATCGATTTTTTAGGACTTTTATGAAGTTTTTGTTTTTCGTGTAATAACAAGAGTTAAGTCTGTAAATCTGTCAAATAATACTTTACTATAACTGAAAATTTATTTTATTTTATTTTATCTATTTTAGACTACTGACCACCCAAATTAACAAACATACCTACCTACACAGAGTGAATGAAACCGTTTCGGAAAAACTTTGTTTTCTTTTATTCTTGATTTTTTTGCAAATATTCTATGAAGTTCTTGATCAAAGTTACTCAGTTTCCTTAGTAGAAATAACAGTAAAAAGTTGGCTAGATATTTTCTTTATGACCTAATTAACCCCAAAACTACACCTTTTTGGGACAGTCGGTCGGGATAAAAGTAAAATAAAGGCGACTCACACCAAAATCAGCCATCTCTTATCTCTTGCACTGTACCACATCTACCTAAAGTGGAACGTTTGTCTCAAAAACAATGTTTTTGGACCATCCTTTCAAACCGTGACTGAGTTAAAAACAAAAACGCAACTATTTATTTAAAGGCTAGTGTCCCAAATACCAATCAAAGGCAACGGGACATTAATGAAGACAAAGTAGTGACTGACATAGTTAGTTTTAGATCATATCTACGATTCCTTTTGAGATATTAGGATTAGAAGAAGTTTGACGTAAATTTGATGTTTTTTTGAATAAAAAAGTTCACTCGATTTTTTAACCAGAAGTGGTTTAAGCATTTTGTTGTTTTTGGGCCTTTTTACTCCATATTTGTAGACGATCCACATATCTTTGTACTTGCACTCTTGCAGTTCTGATTGTATCCGAATTATGGACAGTTTCTCTTTAGAAACACTTCCCGAAACGTTAAAATATAATAAGAACACAACAACAACAAAACATATTTTTTGCATATGAAAAAAAAAACTACGGTTTAAAAGCAAGTGCAAAGCATCTACTTAAAAAAATACATTTTGATTTTGAGATTTACAGATTGTACGAACACCTTTTATTTAAAAAAAAAACTGTGGATTTTCAAACTCCGTGTAAAATAGTATAACGTGAACGTGTGAACTTATGCATAAAACGTGTGAATGTTTATTTATGTAAACAAATGTTTTATATTTTTATCAAACAACGTGACAATTTTTTTGTTACTTTAGTTACTTAAAAAGTGAGGTCAAACTGTTGTTTTCATTTTGTTTTGTTTTATGTGTGCCGCTAAATGTACCCAATGTGTTGAATTAACACTCACTTGAAAAAAAAAACACTGTCTTTTTTAGACCTTTTTAAGTTTAGTTTACATTACACCTAATTTACAAGTTTTGTGGCTTCAGCCTTTTTGCATAATATGATTACTATGTTACAGATAGTTTAAAGGTTTACAAACTAAATAAATATTTCTGATTGTTATTATTTATTAGACATCGTTAATTAGTTATGTTTTTTAATCTTTATATTTTTACTCATACTTATCATTTCACCAGATGGTTAGTGATAATGATGCCGAAGATGGAGCATTTTTTATCATGACTGTAAATTTGTGCGGAACTATAATAGCTTGGAAACCGAAAGTATTGTAGTAAGTAAAAATGCACAATAATAATAGGAACACATCAGTGTTAAAAATTTGTGCCAATTTTTGGCTGCGTCATCACCATCATCAGCCGAAACACGTCCACTGCTGGACAAAGGGCTCCCCCCAAGGATTTTCACACCGACTGGTTTCATTATTATCTCAAGATCTTTTTTCTTGTAAGAGTTGACAAAAATTCTTACGGCCAATAAGAAATAAGATAAGGTATGGCTATCGCCTTTAGTATTTAAGATCGCCCTTTAAGAGAATCCTTAGAAACCATTTTGTAATATGAAAATTTACATACTGTAGACCTCGAAAAAGATCCGTTCAACTTTAATGTCTATCAGTTTCTTTCTAAACAGTTAGGGGTGAATAAATATATTTACTTCCTTATTAACTACCTTTAGTTCTACTAACAAATGACTTAATGCCACATGCACCGCCCTATATACGACAGTCTTGTTAAGTTTCATGAAGCATAAAGTCGCATAGACTGGAAAGTGTTTCCGGATGATGTACTAACTGTATTGCATGTTAATTGCAAACTATTGACGTTCAAACACACCATTAGGGTGTAACAAGTGTCCAATAGTGTTAAGGTACTTTTTATTGCAAGTGAAACATATCTTACGTCAGTTTGGGATTGTTACAACATATTTTGAGGCGTTTAGCCGTAACATGTCAACACACGTTTTGATCCGTAACACCGAGTTTTAATGCAGCTTTGAAACTAAAAGCTATGAGGTTTTTTTTTGAATTCAATGTTTGTACTTGTTTACAATGTTTGTACTCACTACGTTCGGTTTTTCGTGATTTTCTTTACGGGGTGTAACTGAATAATCGTAAATCCATTAATGAGTAGATTTTACTCATAAAACATATCATTTTTCTCTAGAAACCTACAATATTTCGCAAAACAAGCTCATTATTTCAAATTCACCATTGAATTTGTCTCTTGAAAGTCTCCTTTTTATGGTAGATGTACTATTTTGCTTTTAAACTTTGTATATTATTTTTAAATAAATCTGTTATCTTATTTTTCACGAAAAACTTAATTTACTTTCATTTATTTTTTAATTAAAAAATTAATGTATGTATGGCCAGTTTGTAAAGGTCGCATATTTTCCATGAATAAGAAGCATCTGTTCCCTTTTTCGTTGTTTTCTTAACGTTTTTTTATTTTACTACTATTTTACTAAGATCCATATTAAAACTTCTACACAGATTTCCCTTTTAATTTTTATCTGTTCCTTTACTTTTTTCCCATTCTTATTTTATTTATTTAAAATCACATTTACCTTCATAAAGTTACTGGAAACTAGCTTCTCCACTTCTTTCGATACAGGGTGCGCAGTTTCTTCGGATGTTGAAAAACCGGCGCGGATCGGTTGGAAACGAGCACAAATACCTGCGCGAGCGGCTCCAGTTATATCATTAACATAATAATCATGCGCAGCTCGTCAACGGCGCGTCGCAAGTTTAAAGACGCAGCGGTTGTCAAAGAAAGTTATAGACGGTTCCAGAGTATTGTAGAATATTGTGGTCACTATTAGCGAAATTTTTTACTTTTTTCTTGAAGATATTGCAGTTTTTGCGAAATATGTGTAGGGTCTCTTAAATCTATATGCATGACGAGTATATATCCTAAGAGATAAGCTGTAAAAACAGTCAACTTAAATTCGATTTTAAACTCTGATTTTTTTTTGTATTTGATTACCTGCTGTACTGTCATCCATATACACAAAAACTTATCAGTTTGCATAAGATATATTTTCTATTACAGATACAGATACGCCATTATTTTTCACAACGCCAAAAACAAATATACGCCATTATTTTTCACTTGGATCCTAATGCAAATGTATGTTTCTTAAGGGTAATTAAATAGCTATGTTACGGTCAACTACCGTACAAATTGTGTACTTTACTACTAAGAAAGTATTTATACAGGATGTAAAAAAGTTTAGTAAAGTTTGAAGGTTAGCTTCTAGACATGAAATAGAAATCATAAAAAATCATAAATCATTTATTTTGGTTATAAGTAGGTATAAAACATGATCTTAAATAATAAAAAAAACATAAAAGCGCTTTATAACCTGTCATTAGACATACAAAATCAAATTGAAATTACCTAAAAATAGTCAAAATTTAATTAATTATATGCATAAAAAATCCAAAATTATAATGTCATCGTAAAAAAAACAAATCAAAATTATCAAAACATGTCACAATAAAATAAAAACAAACTAATTAAAAAAATAGGTAATAAAATAATGAAAAGAAATGTCAAAACGAGTAGCATGCACATTATATAGAATTGTCATTTAAAAATTCGTTTACTGAATAATACGCTTTGAATATCAAAAATGATTTTAAATGATTTATGAAGCTGCTGAAGGTGCTCGAATTCAGTTTTTTGGTAGTTTATTATAAATTTTTGGAGATATTGAAAATATACTGTTTTAGAAAAACTTGTGCTATAACAAATTTGTCGAAATCATGAAACAAATTACTAATGTTCAAAGTAAGCCAATCAAGTTTACAGCTTTTTTGCAATTACGCTTGAAACAGAAGACTGAAAAAAAGCAAAATTAATGAAATAGAATAGTGAAGTAAATAAGGAACATAACTCTTCCACACTAAAAGAAGAAGAATAAGATGGCTAAGGTAGTAACAGGAAAATGAAGGAGAATGCTTCAGTTATGATTAATGCGAGAAAAAATAAATATCGTAATTAAATAAATACTGAACAGATTCGAATACATAATCTATCGAATAACATTACAATCCGTGAAAATGACGTATGACATACACACTTAAAACGACAGTCGGACAATCCTTCTCCTTTTTTGGAAATAGGTATAAATAAAGGTTTTTAAGGGCATTGTTGGCTACATTAAACCGCATAGCCAATCTTCTTTTTTATTCTTTTATATACATTTATATTCAATAAATCAAACAAAAAATCAGTATCAAAATGTTTTTTTATTTAAGTAGATGTTTTGCACATACTTTTAAATCGTCTTTTTTTCTACCTAGTACAATGTTCCTACCACGCGGAACTTGTACACTCAACGTTTCGGGAAGTGTTTCCGAAGCGACAAGAAATATTGAGCCCAAAAGAAACTCGCTTCAACACATTTTTAAAAATAATACTTAATTACTAATACAATGTAACATATATTAATTACATATCAACAATACAGTTATCAGGAAGAGCATAAATCTATTATCTTATAACCTTTTGAGCACAGACATTTTTTTACATGCGTTTTGAATTTGTTTTCAGGCAGATTTGTTACATTCTCTGGTATTTTATTTTATGGTTATATCTTTTGATATGCTTATTAAGTCGAATGCGATAAATACACTTCTGATTAAGTTTAATATTTTTGCAACAAGCTTCCTTACATAAAAATGTTATAAATTATTTAAAAAAAAATGTGCCCATTTTCCTTGAACGAACATTCATAGTTATAGATATAGATATTCAACGTTTATATGACACCATTATAACAAAATAATGTAAGTATGTCTCGTATCACACTCATGCGCAACTACAGCGTCACGTCGCTAACGGTAAAGTAATAGTGACGTGAAATGTGCGTATGTTGATTCGTGAAGCAGTTCGTAAACAATCTCATAGAACTAGGGCATGGTTATAGATTAGCTCAATAGGGGAAACACAGGGCATCTTGTATTCTTCTTCTTATCATGTGGCACAATTCACCATTTATTCCCAAAGTATAGAAGGCGGTGACGGCGGTTGCCTGATGTTGCACTAAGCATAAGCATCACCTGCGGTCACGTAAAGGACCTCTATTCTTATTCCATATTCGCGCACTGCGCACCCTCAACGCGGGCTGAGCCACAGGCAAACATTAGTAATTTTATTTTCAACTAATTTCTAAAACTGGTTTCTTTCTACAACCGCATCCCATAGGTGGACGCATAAAATTTATGTGGATCTTAAGGAAATACTAACTTTAAGGCAATTTTAAGATAATAAGCCTCATTATTAATTATCTTTCGTTTTCAATTAAATACCTACCTCATTACTTCACTCAAAGTCAACTTTTACTTAGATTAAATACCTTCATTTACTTTTCCCCTATCTTCGCTCCTTTGTAACAAATGACAGTTTAATATCCAACTTTCTATTACATGGAAATAAACATCGAATCAAAAATGTAAACAAAACATTCACGATTCACGGTAATTCCATATGTAATTTTCCTCTTCCATATCACTGTAACGGAACGAATAAAAATTAAAAGCCAGTTTTTAAAACTGGGTCAGTGATGCTGAGAATAAATAAGAACAAACCAGTCTTGGTCATGGCCGCTAGGTCATTCACCTCCGAAGATGAAGTCAGTGAAACTGCGTTCTGTGATGTTTAATGAAGATTTAATGATGCATGTCCAGTTGTCCACTGTATTATGTTGGTAGGTATTAATACTGAAGCTGTAGTAAGTTCTATAGCTGAACCTATAAGTAGATAACCATTAGACCAAGCGAATACTTGTCACCATCGCTTCGATAGAAGAAGAAGAATTTTGGAGTAGAGAGTAATTTTTGGTTAGAGTGAAAAAATTGCACAATGATCTGTATAAGCAATACCGTGTGTAACAAAAACGCATCCCATAACAAAAAGGTTCTTTCTTTTATGTTTGACATGAGTATTAAATTTTTATTTTGACGATCATATTATCCTCTGACATCTTTTTAAATAAGTATATTTTTAAGATGAAATAAATGAATCGAATATAGCAATACTTAGATGAGCTTCTTGACATGAAAATGAACAATTGCCTCTAAGTCACAAAGGGCGAATTTGAAAACAAATACATTCTATACTGTTATATATTTAGTCATCAACTTATTGAAATGTGAGGCCCTTGACAGAGGTGATACGTAATCTTGCACCGAGAAATCAGTAAGACTATATTGTCCTTTTGTTTTTCATTTACGTTTTATTATGTCCTTCTGTGGTTAGAACAAAATGTCACGTTGTTAATCTACTGAACATATGTTGAATTTTTATCAATGTGAATATTTTAAAACCTTTTGTTTTGACCCGCAGAAACTACCGTGTCTTTGTCTTAAACATAAAAAATATGGTCACTTTTACCGCATAAGTTATGCGGCATAACAATAATTATAAAAGGTCATTATCCTGTGAATCCTGTTACTGATACTTTACAATGATTCATATTCATAACTTTACCTTTGTCTGTAAGGTGACGTGATATTTATAAAGTCATAGAGCATTAAGCAGACGTGTTTTCAATTTAATCCAAGGTTTTGTGTTTTAATACTGCATCATCAATATGGGCTAGAAAAATAGGTCGCAGATCTACACTTAGCGTGATTCTAAGTCACACAAATTTTGCGATACTAAAAATAGTCAGTTTTTATAAAATCTGACGGGGAGCCGTTTAACACTTTACCTTTTAACCTTTTGAACGGCGGTTACCAATTTCGAAATATTCTTCGTTTGTTATCAGGTCTCCAGATTATATTATGTCTATATCTAGAAATAGTACTATTCTTAAAAAAGTACTTCTATGCAATTGCAAAGTTTTGTATAAATCTCTTTACGTAACTTACCTTATTTTGATATCTATAAAATTCTAAATACCTCTATCTGTTGAAATTATAATTAACTTTTAGATATTACATAATTTACTCTTTCATACATAAAGATAGTATGCTGTCCAAATAAAATAAAAGTATTTTCATTATGGAATAGTAATAACACCCAATTTGAATTATTTTCGCATGCAATATTTACATACTTGTTGCAACAACAAATACCTACCTAATAACGACCGCTTCCATTCCTTGTCACTTGATAAATTTATTATTTTCTATTGCGGGCGATCTCATGGAATTTTATTCAAAGAGACTATATTTCCGAAGGGTTGATAATCAATCATATAACTCGTTTTACATTTTCACTATCTATTTGTATCTCATTTCCTTCACTGGCGCTTTGCTGCTACTTTTAAATCTAGCTGTTTTAACTCGTGCAAGTATTTTTATTTCATTTAGTCGAAGACCAACGTTTACAGACAAGCCAGTGGCATTAGTCTATCTAGTATGTCCACATGAAGGGTTACTTATCGATTCAAAGAACCAATATGGTTCATGGTTGTGTGGTTATGTGCTTGTAACGGTGTGTTCGCCTCATCTCCCAGGTTAACGATTGGATAACGGATACGCTCATCTTTTTTCAAACGTTTGTAGTATTACCGGTTCTTAGTTGATTGTTTATTTTCCTTTCACATGGAGGTAACAATCATTTGGCAATTGTCTTTAAGTCCTCTTCAATAAGTGTCACGTTTAAGATTATGGGATGTCGGTTCTTAGTAGCAATTTGTCTCAGACTAAATTATTATTTTAAATTAGGTCAAATCCTTTTTTAATACTTATAGCTTCAGTATTACAGAAAAAATGGAATTATATTAAGATCGCTCTTATTAAAACTGCCAAGATAACTTTGCATGATAGTTTAGAAGTAAAATCCTACAACGTTATAGTTGTATATCAACTAGCCTTTACTAATGAATGCTTTTCTTTCTTTCCAGGTAGAGAACCGGTCTCCCACCATGTCGCGACGAAAAAGTGTGTATTCAAAGTGGACTTTAGTTTTACTAGTAGTTTTGTTCAGTCAGTTTGTTCACATGCGACCTCAGGACAATGTTTCAACAATTTCTTCTACAAATAGTGCTATTGAAAAGGCAACAGATGATCCTATAAGGTATAAATATAGATATAATGTTAGTTTAAATAATTTATTTACGTCACCCATAGCTAATAATGAAAACTTTTTCTATGTAGGTAATTTTAATATTTCAAGAAATAGGGCAAGTGAACAAACTCTGTACAGTTTAAGTAACGCAAATGAAGGTAGAAATGTAATTAACAGACATTCCAGCAGAATAAACCGCATGATGAAAAACATAGAAAAAACTAAGAATAAAGTTCATCTTGTCAAGGACAGAGTAAATGGAATGCTAGCTCCGCCTTTACCCGGGCATAAAAAGAAGTCAGCCATAAGAAAAGTGGTCACAAAATGGACTGATAGGGCTGAGGATTTGGATTTTTCATATGATACCTCAACATCTAAAGAATCAGGAGATACAATAGCATTTACGAACTCACTGGCTGTTGATGAGTATACCAGCACAGAAAATGTTGGAGAAAAGGTAACAGAAAATTCTGATGGGTTTCCGGCTCCCATAAATATTAATAAAATTTCAACTAAAATCAAAAATAAATTTAGATACAGACCTAGCTCTCACTATCCTGAAGGAAGTGTAGTCCATTCTAATAAAGTACATATTATTGATCAATATCCATTTCCTAGCGCAGGGCCAACATATATATTTACATCACCTAGACCAACACCTATAATCACAAACGTAGGCACACCAACGCCTTGGCTTCAGCAAAATTATCAAAATACATACCGGAGGCCAACGACACCAAAGCCAGTACAAGTGAAAAAACCTTTTAAACATCAACATAATACTCCTAGCTCAATAGATAGTTACCCACAGAGCAGTAACAATAATTTTGAGGTCAACACTTTCCAACCAGCACATGCATATACAGAGCGAATCGTAATAAGACCGGAAGAATACAGTGCGTCGTCTGACGATTGCCCGACCATATACCTCACATTAAACAATACCTTTCAAGGCCAAGCCAAAGAAGCTTGTCCTGATTTGAACATTGCTGTTAACACAAATGTTATAAACAAGAATGTAGTGGTAGAATCAGATGAAGAAGGTGAAGCTGAAGGTGATGATGGTCTATTTCCAGATGGTTTCGGTCTGCCATTAGAAGAAGAATCAGCTTCCCAAGAAGGCGATGCAAATGACTATTTTGAATCTGAAGAGAGTCAAGAACAACCTGAAAGCGCTTCAGTTGAAGCTACAGAATTTTCTAACTATAATGCTAACAGTGGTGCTCAGGTGGAGTCGCCTGAACCTGTTGGTAGTCCAAATCATCATCACAGTGCAGCTATAAGTAAACCTGGAAAACCAGGTATCAATAAAGATGATGACTTTTTTAGTATTTCAAGTATAATGGACTTTTTTAAGCCAGCTTTGAATGGAATGAGTTGGTTGGCTGCTATTAATCCGTTAAGTTTTAGTATAGTATCATTAACTTTAACGCCTTTAGCTTTGGTCCTTGCGGCGTTTTCAGCAATAGCAGCTTTTTTTGCTCCATTGACTTATGCAAGGGAAGCACCAAAAGTAGTACACGTATATAGGCCTCAATGGGAATGGGATGACGAATATAAGACGTGGCACTTAAATAATTTACCAAATGATAGAAGGTGGCAGCCAACTGGGTATCACAGATACAGTAAAGAATTAGAATTCCAGTCAGGCGGTTCTGTAAAACCTACACTTTTTTACAAAATTAAAGAATGGATGAAGTCTGTTACAAATAAATTGAGAGAAAAAAATAGTTCAGTTACTGATGTAAGGAGAAACAAACGTAAAAAGAGGGAAACTTGGATGAAAAGAATAAAGTAGAAAAAAAAACCTTAGCAACACATATGTTGTCACAGTAATTAAACGATAATAACAGTGGGTGAACTTTAATTCGTCGGAGAAAAAAACTGGAAACCAATGATCTAACTAAATTATTAAAAGGGACTTGTTGATAAAATAAAAAATATCAGTTTATTTTCTCACCGCATCATTAAAAACTCAGGCTACATATATAAGTTTTGTATATCTAAAGGAGATGTGGTGGACCGGTGCCTGAACTAGACTTTTAAAACAGATAGGTAAAGATTTTTGTTAACTTTACAATTCGCATATTTTCACGAATTTTATGATTTACAGATTATCAAAATCAAAACTTTTTTTTTTATTAAAGTAGATGCTCTACAGGTTTTTAAATCATCATTTTAGAGACATTATTGAGACAAAAATACTAAAAGTAATTTCTCGTCTGAAGGTTTCAGAAAATGAGAACATTAACTGTTAACTTTTCTGAGTTAAAAACTTTTACAAAAGTCCCGTTTTCGATTTTTTGGAATCTATGTCAAAAGGATATGAAAAGCTTTCCACTGGCCGACGCCGGCACCAGACCGACAATTAGGGAAGTATAAATATATGAAAATAATATATGAGTCGTTTTCGACTGACCGACAGTGGTAGACGATGACTTCAACCGGTGCCGGCGTCACACCAGCCAGTGGAAAACGCTCAATCGCTAGTTTTATGGAGTATGGATTTGACAGCTGTAAAAAGATCATCTGTACAGCAGTGAAAATTTTTCGGATGATGATGAAAAATATAATAATTCTGTATAATTATTTAACCTTTAATACAATTTTATTACCAAATATGCCTTTTAATTATTTTAAGTACAAGATAATTATAATTTATTTCTAGTTTACGATATTTTTCATACGTCATTTGTTATGGGTGAATTTATTCAGTTTTATCTTTGTTTATAGAATAATTTTTAATTTAACGCAAAGGTATTGCAAGTTTTATAAAAAAATATATGAAATTAACTAATAAAGATTTTGCATTTGTAGTAATTAAATCCATTGCAACGGATTCCTTAAAAATGTTAGGCAATAAATTATTCTACTATAGTGTCACCGCTGAGAGGATGCATTCCTGACAGTTTGTGATCAGACGGCCGGTGTAATTTGAAGTGTCGAACATGTAATATCAAAAACATTTTTATCATTTATTTGCACTACAGTACTGATACAATATTTAATACAAATTCGTATTTTAAAATTAACCTGCAATAAACTAAAATATTTTTTTGTTACATTTAATGTTTAATATAAAAGAAAAATATTATTTTGTACAAACAATACTGCGCTCTTTCAAAGTTAGGTCAACTGTTTATATTGCAACGCATTCTCTCAACAACGACATTATAGTGAAAAGTATTTTTCGAGAGTGACTTTTTAAGACTAAGTATAAAACTTGCCATACATAAAGTTTATTTATCAACATCTTATTTATATTTAATTGTAACAAATGTGTATTTAGTGTTTCATCTAGGTAAAACCGCCTGATTCTGAATATAGTATAAATGTTACAATAATAGAGTTATTTTGGTTTGTATACCTTATTAATTAATACTCAATTACTTTATAGTCCATTCTATTGTACAATAATGACTATTTATCAGAGATATTTTTTTAAATTAAAAATAAATTAAAAACGATAAAAATCGCGTTTTGTTTTATACTATTAACCCTAGCAATTTCGTAATTTTTCCGTTGAAATTTTCAAAATAAACAAAGTACTTTTTTCTGAATTCCAGGAATATGACCACATCATCGGAAAAGAGTAAGGAGATTGAAGGAGCGACAATGTCTTCATTATCTACTCCAATTTCACCAAGAAATGTTAAGGACAAAACTCCAGTCATTGGGGACTCCATAAAAATGGTAGCAACTCAACTTTTGGACAATCCTGTAAACTCTACAGTAGAAGATCCTGTAGTGATTGATACTAGAATACCTCCGAAACTGAAACCCCAAGTTCAAAAACACAAAACAAAAACAAGACAAGAAGATGGCGATGAGCCTACTGAGAATTCTCATGCAGGAGTGGCTGTACCTGTAACTATGGAAGAACTAGAAAACGAAAACAAAATAATTGATACCTCAAAAGAATCTTCAACTTCAACTGAAGGAATTTCAACGTGGATTCTTCTAAGTAATCCTGCAGACAAAGAAAATGCAACCACAGAAGCTACAAAGATTGAAGAAACACAAAAGAAACAAAAACCCAATACTAACAAAAACAAAACTAAGAGGCCACAAAGTAATAAAGTTCCCACGGCAAAAAGACCAATCATTGGCAGCACTAATAAGTCAGATCTGGTTGCTGGTGGGTCAGCAATAAACGAAAATGTTTACAACAAAATTAAGGATACAGTATTGTCAAATGTGCAGAAAAATAAAAACATACCAACTCAACGAACTACTACTACAACAACCATAGCAACTACTACGCCTGCTCCTATAACTGAAACTTTAGCTCCAAAAAAAGAAGCTTCTTCTAAGGCACCAAGCTCAGTAGTTCCAGTAGTAAAAATTACCTCAAAATTATCAAAAAAGAAAAACAAAAATAAACAGAAGACGACAACTACGATAGCCCCAGTTATTAACGAATCTGCTTTATTGCCAATGGAGCCTAAAGAGCAAGAAATAGAACTAGAAGTAAGTACACCAGCAACTACAACAAAAAAACCTGCGCGCAATTCCACTAGAAAGAAGACAAAAACCAAGAAACGAAAGAGTAAACCTAAACCTGAATCAACGACCGCTGTCAGCGATGTTAAAACAAATAAGACTAAAACAACAAAGACAAAAAAACCAACGAGTTTAACTGCACCAATAACTTCACAAATTTACAGCTACTTCTCGAGAGAAGTCATGCCATCTGCAGTAGGTGTTGGTGTTTTAGGGTTAGCTAGTTTAGTTGGTTTGGCTGGTTACTTCTTGTACCCATTTGCAACACCAGTAAGAAGAACTTTTGAAGTGGACAAAAAGGATGATTTGTATAGACATAATGCTGAAGAATACGCAAGCGAAGGGAATGGACAAGCCGAAGAAGAAATGCTTGGTACAGTTTTAGCAGGAATGCCAGCACATTCAAAACAAAAGCTTAACCCTTATGCTGGTCAAACTACTGCTCACGTAACTAGGTATCCCGTTAAAAAAGAACAGGATATCAGACACCGTCATGTAGCTAACAAGTATGAGCCTAATTATAACGTTCATTACCCACAACAGAAAACTGGTTTAGCGCATGGAGCCGTTTATTCTCACCCGATGAATTATAATCCTTATCCTTATGAAACGAGACATGCTTACTCTACGCAAACCAAATACACACCAGATAATGGACCAGCTAGCTATTCACCACAACCTCAACTGGCAGTTGAACCAATTTATGCAGCACCTCAGACCGGACCCTCTGCAGTTTCATCTTATGGAAATGATGCATCAAACTCTGTAGTCTATGGAGTAAAACCGTCATCTGATAGTGATTTCAAGCCTGTTTATCCTTACGATGGACAATATTACAGTGAAACAACAAACAGTCCAATGACATATCCACCCACTTCTATGTATTTAGGCTCCAATGATGAAAATGAAAATCAAACAGAGGAAAAATATGAAGAAAATCAAGACAATAATGAAAGTGCCGTTGATAACAAATTTGTTGTTGGTAATGTGCCAAAAGAGTTGTCAGAGAGTGCCACTCCAGCTGTAGTTCCAGAACATGGTCCAAGAAACTTAAACAGAAGAAAACGAAGTATTGTCGAAAAAATTGAGGAAGTACTCAAAGCAGAAAAGGCAAAAAATAAAGAGGTTTTTATAAGCAACGAAGTAGATGAAGCTCTTGGACTTCAGATGAAAAATGTTTTCAATATTGATAATATTTCATCAAAAAGCGAGGTAGCAGACGTAAAAGAAGTTTTTCCAGTTTATTCTGTATCAGTGGAGCCCTCAAAAGAAGAAAAAATTACGACTGATTCACCAACAACCACTCCCAAAAGTGTAATTGTTGAAAGTGTATCAACTTTACCCATTGACGAAGAAAAAGATAAAAAAATTACAACCGAATCAGAAATATCAAATGAATTAGAAACAACAACAAAATCTTTTAAAATTTACGAGGTATTCTCAAATCCTACAGAAAAGTCCAGCCCTCTGGTGAAATCTGAGACTTCTAAGCCTTCTACCACAACTGAATATAAGAATATGAATACAGAAACAACGACTGAACTGAAATCTGAAACTACATCTACAATTACACCATCTCCATCACCGTTTACAGATTCCCGAGTGCCAACTACTACATCTGAAGTCACAACATCCAATCCCGAAGTCTTGACTTATCCACCCCTGAATCAAGAAAGTGGATTCTTCACTTTCTTGAAGCGTCTGATAGAATTTAAATACAGGCTGGGTTTAAGTATACTACAGACGACATCAGATAACTTGAACAGATACTTACGCAATATGGACGAGACTGTGTCAAGAATGGCAAACGCATCAAAAACGTAGTTGTTATAAAAATAGAATAAGTTAATGATACTCATGAATATAATTTTAAAACTTTATTTAATTATATACTTTCTTTCGCGTTAAAGAAAGAAGTAGGGAACAGACAAAACCATAAGAGAAAAACAGGGATACAAATTATTATGCGTAGATATGCATGTATAAAACGACTAATATGAAAATTAAGCATGTATTGTATATGTTTCTATTTTAATATATTTAATTTTTAGTATATTTTCATCATGTTATCCTCGATCATTCAGTTGATATGCTTGAGGGAAGCCTGCTGAATTTATATTGTGATAAAAATCGTTCTTTTGATGTTTTTGAAAACGGAATTTTTATTTCTGAGCGACAAACTTTTATTACTGTTTCTATAGGGTTTAATAAAAGATGTAGTACACTGTAGGTTACACTTTTAATCAAAACTGAACAACTTTTTTTATGACATTTCCATTTATTTGCATTGGCCGAAACTGATTAACTTTAAATTTTTTGTGCATTTTTTCTGTTTAAATCTACACATAATATTGTACTGTATACTGTAAATAAACTGAAAAAATTGAATTGCTTTGTTTTTTATTCCTCTTTCTTGTCAATGTAGAACTTGACTTCTTTTTCGATGACGATTTTAAAATGATTGATGTTGCACAGTGAACTGAATAATTTTCTCCAAGGATAAATACAACTGAAGAAAAAAAATGACATGACTTATATGTAATTACATATTTAACTTCGCTGGCTCCACGACTCGACTTAAAGAGGATCTTGGCCTCCGACACTAAATGCCGCTTTTTCCTCTCCTGTACCGCATCACGCCAATCGGCTCTGTGTAGGGTATTCAGGTCTTTTTGGACCCAGCCACACCAGCGCAGTACCCTTGCGGTTTCCTGTTAGTCGTGCCTTATACGCTCTCTTTGCTCACGGTCCTCTTCCATTATCTCTAGGTGGCCAAGCCAGCGAAGACTAGCTGTTTTTGCCTTGCCTATAACACAACTTATAAAGTTTTCAAATTATGTAATTGGTGAAACTGACAATTTTTTACAAGAATTTTTATAAAAATAAAATAAATTAAATAAATAATTATATGTCATGATAACAAAGAACTTTCCCTGAGATATCAGTCGTCAAAAGAAAAAAAAATAGCAAAAAAAATTTGGTCCTTCGTACAAACTTGGCCGGTCAGTAGATCAATTTGTAGGGAGAGTACAACATTTTTGCCAGCTGACTATGGGTTCCGCAGGGAAAGTTGATTGTTATCATGAGCTCATGCATAGCCTCCTATATATCTCTCCGAGCCATTTTTTCTCCCATCATGAGTTCAACCACAGGACAACAATGTTCAATATTTATTATGACCCAACGGCTCAACGGGGGAAATATATTTTCGAGTGTTGTTTGTATAATTAATACATAACTATTATGTCAATATAATTTCCTGAATTACACGAGCAATGTCGTGGAATTCTGAATAATTTTGTAGCCTTTACGACTCTGTTACGCGATTTTACGAAATTCAAACCGTATTTTCACGCAACGCGCAACGATGACAAAAAGTTCGTAATTTTACACAAGGTTTGTGAAAAAAACGAGGTTATTCATGAAAACATAGAAGTTACCTTATGTTTATATAGGGTGACTTTAAATTAGTTCTTGATACCAAAGGATATGCATCTGCTCATGATAACAAACAACTTTCCCTAAGGAACCCATAGTCAAATCAGACTCTTCATACTAATTTGGCCGGTCCCTTGACTGATTTGTATGGAGGGTCCAAAACTTTTTTTGCGATTTGACTATGGGTTCCTTAGGGAAAGTTGTTTGTTATCACGAGCACATGCATAGCCTTTCGTATCAAGAACTAATTTAAAGTCATCCTGTATATGGATGATAATTATGCATACTGTCATTGCCTCTATAGGTTACTTAAAACAGTTTGATGAATTTTCCATTTTGCAATTGATTTTCAATATAATATATATGCTTATTTTAGGATTTGAGTACATTTATTGAGTATTAAAAACACCGATAGCTTTCTTTTAAAAGGTCATACTAACGCCATCTATAGTGCAGTGTTTGAACAAATGTAAAGTTGGCATCAGCGATGGAAATATTGAACACTTCACTGCTTACACTTACACCACGTCGAACAGAAAGTGTCGATGAAATACGTGAGATAGCGTGCAACATTGGACAGAAAAGAGGAAGTAAATAGTAAAAAAAAATGGAAAAAGGAATAACAGTAAAAAAAAAGGAATAAAAGCTAAACTAATAGCTGTCGTATGTGTAGTATTAGAATCGTTAAAACAAACCAAATGAGGTCAAACTCGAAGAGTTTACCAGAAGCCATTGAAGAGTTCCACTATCCACCTTCTAGATTTTATCATCAGATTAGATTGATTAAGCCAAATTATTGTATTGTTAATATTGTCATCGGTATTACATACCTACATTTAAAAAGTTTAAAACTGATACGATAATTAGAAGTTTTTTATTGAATCTTTAGTCTAACAATTCACATATCCAAACATTATCTATTTTCATTTAAATAAGTATTATAGATATAAACTAAGTTATTTCTATATACCACAAATTAAATAATACAGCACAGTCTTCAGTTCTACAACTCAGGCATTATAAAAGCCTGAGCCTTAGTCAAAAAGCCCGCCCCGAAGCGCCCCTGATGCAAATGTGCCCATAACGCTGGCAGCATTGCCTCGCTGAATGGCCAGCGAGATGCGTTGCACCAGGTACGATCCGGCGCGGGGGTCGATTATATTCGAATAGATAATTAGAAGTTGATTATATTCGAGTTCTTAGATTTGTTTACATACTTCGTAATCGGTAAAGCTTATTAAGTCTGCAAAAATTTCGATTCCTAAGATTTGTTAACCGACTTCAAAAAAAGGAAGAGGTTCTCAATTCGTCGGAATCTTTTTTTTATGTATGTTCACCGATTACTCGAAGACGCCTGAACCGATTTGGAAAATTCTTTTTTTGTTTAAAAGGGTATACTTCACCATATAAATTTTATCGAAATCGATTCAGCGGTTTTTGAGAAAATCAATAAAAACATAGCAAAATTGGAGTTGTTGCGATTGAGATCGGTTGTTTTTAATGTATTCAACGTGGTCAATTATTTAAATACAAAGTTAGATAGTCGACTGTTCTAAAATAAAACAATGAATATGCCATTTCGATAATTTTACATGAGCTAAGTTTTAAAGAAAGTCTTTAGCCTAAAACTTTCAAAATACTTTATCTATTGCCTTTTTTCGGTAGCTCAGGATCGTGGTTATTTTATAAGCTATCGAAAAAAAAACTCTGCTAAGGTAACATTGTATACAGTAAATTCAAATTTAAGAGAGTCCTTTTTTGTAAAATTGGCACATTCAGTGTTTTATTTTGGAACAGCCGAGTTACAGGTGAAGCTAGTAAAAGAGTGTTAGTAAACAGAGAAGAACATAGTTGTATTTTATTCTGATCCAAAGAACTTATGCACCCTAAGGTAATAATAATTTCATTGTGTTGATCACAGTCCAGTGAAATACGACATCGGAATACTAGCAATTTAATAGTTTTTCAGGAAAGTGCGTTTGAAATCTGAAGTGCTTACTCAGAATCAAGTTTCGAATCCGATCTCCTTTTTTTCATTTTCTCATACAAATTCTTGATTCACTATTCAGATTCAGTATGGAAAACTGAAAACAATCGAAGATTGGATTTTTAAAATTATTTTCCTGTTTTTTTATTTATTACTTGATTTTGAGTAACCCCTTAAAATTTCAAACTCACTTTTGTTAACAACCTGTAGATTCTTTGCGAAAGTTCCACAGATTCATGAGTCGAAGTCACGGTAATATTATTAAAGGCCATCCATAAATTACGTCACACGTTAAGGGGTAGTCATAAACGTTGTGACGTCACATAATAAATAAAAGAAAAAAATATAACTTTGGATTTTCTGTTTTCATTTATTCAATTTAGGGCAAAAAATTGCAAAATATGTGAAGACACACTAGAGGCGGGGTGGTCCCACAAATGTGACTCCTGTCAAATGTGAATAGTCCTGTGACAAGGACAGGGGAGGGGTCAAAAAATCATGAAATTCGTCTGACATAATTTATTGACGGCCCCTTAGTTCAAATATTCCAGAATTGCCTTTGTCTAATTTGCCAAATTACAATGCATTAAACAGATCGCTATCAAAGGCTTCGGATGCCTTGATGTTGTTGATCTAAACACTATCCCCAAGGACTACAAGTCAATTCGCTTCCGACTGATAATTAAATCTAAACATCATTAAGATGCCCCACAGTGCAAGAGGAATCCACAATATCATTGTCCTATATGACTATTGTGTATGTTTGTGCAGCGGCCGCCGAAGTGGGCGGCAGAGGAGGCCAAATGCCCCCCCTAAAATGAAACGGGGGGGCCGCGCCCCCTCCAAATTTTTTGTACTAGGTACCTGATAAAAGTTTCACTGTGCTATCCTTCACAGAGCTTTGTTTTTTCTTAAATAAAAAAAACGCTTCTGGAGACTGAAGGAAGGGGGTGACCAAAGAAGTTTCCATCAGGTGAGATGTAGTCAAACGCACTCAAATTTTTAATTTCAAAAAATTTTGCCCCCCCTTGATGGAGTACTTCCGTGGTCCCTGTGTTTGTGCGATATGTCAATATGTATATCTAGTTATGATCTTAGACTGTAGATAATGGTTTACCACAAACAGATTTGGGATATGACATGTAAGATAAGATAATGTGTGAATCTATGTAAGCAATAATATGATTATTATAACTACCGGAAGACGTAGTATAGGCCTCCGACTCGGTGGACCGACGACCTGGTGAAGGTTGCGGAAAGCCGCTGGATGCAAGCAGCATATCATATCATATATTTATTCCAAAAAACAAAATGCATTGTGAGGGAATTTTACAATAATAATAACAATAAATTAATTTTAAATAATTCAAAATAAATATAAATTTTAAGAAAACAGTAAGTAGTAAAATCAAATCAAATTAAGTAGTCAAAATAATAACAATAAAAAAAAACATTACAACAATTAAGTCAATATTATATAAAAACATGTCAACAGATACATTAAAATTAATCGACAATGAATTAAAATTTTTTCGTCAAAAACTCATCCAAACTGTACAAACACCCCTTCAACAAGAAATGCCTTAATTTATTTTTAAAGATGTTAACATTTGTGATTGATTTTATTTCAATAGGGAAATTGTTGAACATTTTCACAGACTGACACCTCACACCATGCTCCTCCTGCGTGTCTTAAGGCGCTCTGCCCTCTCTTCATTTGTCTTCTTCATAGGACTGATTGGTGTGGAAATCCTTGGGGGATGTCTTTGTTTGTCCAGCAGTGGACGTCTTTCGGCTGATGATGATTATTTTAACTTTCTTAATGTTTAAATAACAGTTGTAAATATTAATTTCCTTATTATTGTATGCTATACAAGAGACTTTACTAATAAAAATACTTAATTTCCCCGCTGCAACAACCCACATTGAATATTAGTCTAATCCACCAATGGTCAGGTATTTAAAATAACTACGCTGTTTGTTTGTATATATTTCTACGCGATCTCCTTCACCTAAAGGTGGTCTGAAATAGATCGCTCTTTAGCGATAAGACCGCCTACCTGTATAACTTTTATCTTTTCATGTTTATGTTTATATTGTATTTTCCTGTCTTAGTGTGCAATAAAGTGTTTTCATTCATTCATTCATAACCAACAAAATTTTAAAAACTTGAAAATCTTTTTTACCGAAATTACCAAACTTACTAGAGGCCGCTTAGTCCTACTTTACTCAATTTTTTATACCAATAGACAAAAAAAGGATGAAGAAGCAGAAGTAGTAAACATTTTGATCGCATATTTTAAGTGTCGCTATACTAATGAAAAGTATTTCTTTGTGGCATCCATATTCTACAAGTACTACAGAAAGGAGCATTGCATGCGAGTTATTCTGCGTACCTTAAAAACCTTTTTTTCGTTCTGTTAATTCCTATCTGAAATAGTGTATAACAGGACAGAGCAGATGAATCACTATCCTAACAACTAGCTCAATTAAAGCTGGTTTTAAGTAAAAAAAAACCGGCCAAGTGCGAGTCGGACTCGCGCACCGAGGGTTCCGTATAAATTCATAATCACACATGTCTTGAACTCTATATTTTTTATATTTGAGTTGATTGAATAAAAGGTAATTTGCGGTTTACGATTTATGACTTATTAAAAAAAACTACTTACTAGATCTCATTCAAACCAATTTTCGGTGGAAGTTTGCATGTTAATGTACATTTTATATTTTTTTTCTAGTTTTATCATTCTCTTATTTTAGAAGTTACAGAGGGGGGACACACACATTTTACCACTTTAGAAGTGTCTCTCGCGCAAACTATTCGGTTTAGAAAAAAATAATATTAGAAACCTCAATATCATTTTTGAAGACCTATCCATAAACGTATAGGTTTGATGAAAAAAAAATTTTTTGAGTTTCAGTTCTAAGTATGGGGAACCCCCAAAATTTATTGTTTTCTTTCTATTTTTTGTGAAAATCTTAATGCCGTTCACAGAATACATCTACTTACCAAGTTTCAACC
The DNA here is from genome assembly GCA_958295455.1 of Coleophora deauratella. Taxonomy (NCBI): domain Eukaryota; kingdom Metazoa; phylum Arthropoda; class Insecta; order Lepidoptera; family Coleophoridae; genus Coleophora; species Coleophora deauratella. The sequence continues at coordinate 2,249,146 of OY282403.1, read as the reverse complement.
GTATAGATCTTATAGTTTCGAAAAAAAGTGGCTGTCACATACGGACGGACGGACAGACAGACATGACGAATCCATAAGGGTTCCGTTTTTGCCATTTGGCTACGGAACCCTAAAAACCGTATTCAAATCAATTTATATTTTCGAACGTTTCGACTCTACAGACATACACATACGAGAATAACGTTATCTTAACTAACAAAGGTTTTATTAAAAAAACCTCTTTTGCGTCGGACGCTAATGAAAAAGTAATAACGTTGGTACTACTAAACTATTATAAACTACCTAAACGGTTAACTATTCCGGGTAATATAAGTTATGAAATTATATACCTAGGTACTTATACAGGGTGTAACAGAAAGGTGTGATAATACTTCAAGGTTGGCTTTTACCCATCAAACTGAACAACTTTATTCAAATCGCAAATTTTTTTTTGGATTTTTCATACAAATCGCTAGCGAACCAAGTTTGTATGAAAAGTCCGAAAATTTCTGGAGCGGCTTGGAGGTTCTGGTAAACCTATAAATTTTGACGAGAGTGGACTGCAAGGCGCGGTTCTGGAAGCAGGTATGGACCTGCTTCCACGCGGTATGGAGGTGTGTGATTATTTTACAAAGTACCGATTTTGGGGATCATTGAAGAAAGCACTGCGTCGTACCTGTTAGGTTCCGTCCTGGACGATCTTGGGAGTCCTCGTGACGCGCTGGTTTGGCAGAGTCTTTCTAATGCTGACACAAGAAATCAGTTCACGGCACTTCCAAATACACTTATAAGCACACCCGCGGGTCACAAACTTCTGTATTAAAGACAATTTACAGAGTTTTTCACAATAAAAACAGTAATTACAAATTGGCTCGATTGGCTTATTTTCGGTTCGAAAACAAGACTGATGATCTTCATTTTTTTGGGCGCGTGCCAAAAACTGACACGAGGATCTTCTCTCTTCTTCTCTCCAGGTCATTTGGACGCAGTGCGAAAGAGAAGAGGGAAGGGATTCGGTACTTTGATTTTAAAAATGCGGGAAAAGAAATTAAATAGACCGAATCGAAAGTAAAGAGATTTTAATGAGTGGCGCTACCATAACTCCCCGCCTTAAAGGGTCACCTTTAAAGAAAATTAAGAATGAAGAAAAAACCAGAAATAAGCACTATAATTTAAATCAGATACGTGAGGAGTATGATAATTTGGAAGAAAAACTACTGTGTAGGTAAGGGACATAAGCGGACTACAGGTCTCACAAATGTTCCCTTCGAAGTTCGAATAGAAACAATACGAACAAGTCCATCCTTAGATGGATGTAACTTCTCTATCACTCCAAGCGGCCATGACAAAGGCGGTGTATTCTCATTTATTATAACTACCACTGTACCTTCCTTTATATTTTCATTAGATTTATTCCATTTTTGACGCGCTTGTAAACTATGTAAGTACTCGCTTCGCCATCGCTTCCAAAACGATTGGACCATTTTATCCAAAAGTGAATGTCTTTCAAGGAGATTATCAGCGGTTAAACCTATCTCCGCGGCGGGTAACGAATAGAGCGGCGCGGTATGCAAAAAATGGGAAGGCGTCAAAACCTTAAACCTTAGGATCCGATGGATCGGCACTAAGAACGGTGAGAGGCCTAGAATTGAGCAGACACTCGATCTGTGCAAGAACAGTGACTAGCTCTTCGTAGGAAAGAAGTTGCTGACCAATTGTTTTGAATAGGTGACTCTTGACGGCTTTGACCATAGACTCCCAACAACCACCAAAATGTGGCGAAGCCGGCGGTATTAATTGCAAATCAATGCGATTTTCAGCAAGCTCTTCCTCAAAACGTGGCCGGTACTCCTTGTTAATGAAATTGTATAAGTCACGTAAGTAAGCACTAGCACCACGAAAATTGGTCCCATTGTCAGAGTAGAGACACTGCACCGGGCCACGACGCGATAAAAATCGCTTTAAAGCGGATATGAAGCTGACCGTGGTAAGGTCAGTAGCAATTTCAATATGAAGCGCACGAGTCGTCATGCAAGTAACAATACAGAGATAAGCTTTACGACTCCTAGCTCCCCTGGCTCGCACTGGCACGTACTGTATAGGGCCAGCATAGTCGCAGCCTGTGTGAGAGAAAGCTTTATCAGCTGTCGTTACTCTATGACGAGGTAAATCACTCATCAATGGTGCGGGATTAGGGCGCGGTTTAAACCTATAACAAGTGTTACATTTGTGTATACGAAAGCGAATAATTCTTCTTGCAGATAATATCCAGTATTTATTTCTTAACAACGACATTGTGAGCTCTGGGCCTGCATGACAATATTTTTTATGGAAATAGTCTATAAGTAGATCTACTGTCCGGTCATGTTTCGGTAAAACTACGGGGTGTTTAGTGTCATAAGACTCAGCTGAATTCTCTAAACGACCACCGACTCGCATTAAATCATTGTCAATAAAAGGTTTTAATTTTATCAAAGCGGTTGACGAACATTTATTATTTTGCAAGTCAACAAAATCTTTAGAAAAATGTTTTCTCTGAACATGACGTAATACGATCCTTTCTGCGACGTCAAGATCACTAGCGGTAACAGCGTTGACTCGACGTGGAAGTTTCTTCAAAAGGCGGTAAATAAATACAACAATTCGCAGTAACTTCGTCCAAGATGACGTACGTTCTGCGAGAGCGAGAATAATCGAGGAGTCAACATTGGAGTCAGCGATTACTGGATGTACGTGAACCCTTTCTTCAGGAATTACATCTAACTCGATAGAATCAGGTTTATTAATAGGCCACTGGAAAGGACTGAGCTGAGCCCAGGAGGGTCCGTGCAACCACAATGGATGCTCTATGAGTTTATCCGGAGTTAAACCGCGGGACAAACAGTCTGCGGGGTTATCTGCACCAGCTACGTGGTGGAAGTGAGTTGCGGGAATGTTGTCTACAATGCGAACAACTCGATTGGCCACGAAAGTGTGCCAGCGATGAGGGGAGGAATTTATCCAACAAAGCACCACCTTTGAATCGGTGAATGCGTATAAGGCAGTAACATTAAAACGTGGGTTATACGTGTCATGAACACGTCGAAGAAGCTTAGCGAGAAGCTCGGCGCCACAGAGTTCGAGTCGAGCGACAGTCAGCGGTTTGACCGGAGAGACCCTTGACTTAGCGCAAGATAACTGCACAATGACGTCATCTCCACGAGTAATGTGTACGTATACGACAGCTCCGTACGCTTTTTCGCTAGCGTCTGAAAAGCCCAATAAGCGAAGAGCACAGCCTTCAAATAGGCCTAAGTGGCGCGGAATTCTCAAATCATTAAGTATAGGAAGTGTGGCGCGGAAATTATTCCAAATATTTATTATATGACGGGGAGGAACGTCATCCCAATCTAGCTTTAATAGCCATAAATCTCTAATAAGTAATTTCGCATAAAGCACGACAGGCGCGACGAAACCCATAATGTCCCAGAGGCGAGCTACTGTGGACAAAATGGTACGTTTTGTACATTTATCTGCGGGTAAAGAAATATTAAATTGGAAACAATCACTCGATTTACACCAACGTAACCCGAGGACCTTTTGTTCAACACTTTTATCGAATTCGAGCTGTTCGGTCAACCTATGAGACGCGGGAATACTTTCTAGCACAGTGCGAGAGTTGCTAGTCCACTTGACCAAGTCCAACTGTCCTCCTTTAAACAGCTGTATTAGTTCGTTCGCTGTATTAATAGCACTTGATTCGGACTTATCACTGAAAACGATATCATCCATGTAAAGCGAATTAGAGGCTATGTCTCGAGCGCGCGGGTACAGGTGACCATCATCCTCCACTAGCTGTTGTACGGTGCGAAGCGCATGGTATGGGCTCGACTTAAAGCCGAAGCACACGCGATTAAACTGATATAACAACAAAGGTTCATCGACAGAAAAACGATATAAAATCTGTTGAAAGCGGTGATCGTCATCTCTTAAACCGATTGCATGAACATTTGCCGGCAGTCGGCTGAAAGAGCGACAGCGAACAAGCGGAAATTCAAAAGAATAGTAAATAGGTCTCCTTGCAAATTGGGACCGCTATGTAAGATATCATTAAGCGAAATTCCAGAGCTAGTTTTTGAGCTAGCATCTAAAACTGAGCGCACTTTAGTCGTCGTTCTGTCTAAACGAACGACTGCGTGATGCGGAATAATATAATTAGGATGACTATCATTTGAATTGTCAAACACAGCGGGTGACAAATATTCTTTGTCTAAATATTCGTGAATTATACCGTTATAAGCGGAGCGTAATTCAGGCGAGGATTCCATCTTGTTTTCCAAGTGGAAAAAGCGGCGTTTAGCACCGTCGAGCGACTTACCTAAACTATATTGGTCGCCTCGAAACGGTAACCGTACAGTGTATCTACCTGTCTCCGAATCGCGTGTAGTAGTCTCGGTATAAAAATATTCACACTCTATTTCGTCGAGCGATTTAATCGTCGGACGAGCGGTAGGTGCCTCATCAAGCTCCCAAAACTGTTTCATCATAATCTCCAAAGGATCTCGATTCGAAGAGGGCAAAGCGTGCAAACACGTAAGCGACACACTGTTATGGTTCGCGGGTAAAGCGGGAACTGTACCCATGACGACGTAGCCTAGTACGGTCTGGATAGCAGGCGGTAACGCAGAGTTACTGCTCACGATGCGCGGCAGAAGTAGGTGCGGGAATAAAGACGCTCCGATCGAGACATCGATACGACCGGAAACGCCAAAAGTCATATCAGCGAGCGGTAAACCATTTAAATAAGGCAAAGCGGCGACATCTACAGGCGCGGTGGGCAAGTTGTCCGTTATATGATCAACAACAAGCGACGAAACATTATATTTAACATTTGAATTAAAGCGCGACGAAAATTGGAAGGAGACAGAACCCTTAACGGATTTCTCTGTACCTCCGATACCCTTAACTGAGGTATAATGAGAGTTACATTTATTTAAACCCAAACGTGCGCAACAATCAGCTGTCATAAAGTTGGTCTGGGAACCGCTATCTAATAAGCAGCGTACGTATTGTTCCTTATCATTCGAATCCCTGATAACAATTGTAGCCGTAGACAGCAACACTGTAACTGGCGGCGCAGTACATTGCTGGTCACGTACGAGTGTGTTGTCTTTATTAATATTAAGGTGCGGAGCAGCAATGGATGCATTACACAGCGGAATAGATTGAACGTTATCATCTCCTTGTCTATGCGAGTGCGACAAGGACGGTGCGGTGAGCGAAGCATTTGTGTGTGAGCGAGACGGCGCGAGAGTAGGCGAGGTAGCCAAGATAGGGTGTGCCAGCGGCATCGATGGCGCAGGCTGTGCGTAGCCAGAAGCTCCTCCCGCCCTAGAAGGACCCGGGTTCGATTCCAGTTGCGAAGTATACCTTGAATTATTGTCAAAGTGCAAGAGTGTGTGATGTTTATTAAAACAAATCTTACATTTAGTATTGGACTGACAGCCACGGGCCTTGTGCTTAACGCTTAAACAATTAATACACGCGTCGAGTTTTTTCACACTTTTATAGCGGTCACTAGGTGATAAATTAGTGAATGCGGGACACCTATAAAGATGTTCATGTGCAAAAGAATTACCACATAAACATTGCGATTTACTACTATTATCGACTACCACAGCATACGACTGCGGTTGTGGGACCTTCATTTGCTTATCAGAGTTGAAAGATTTGTTAATGAAAGTCCTTTTAACGGGAACATTACCCAGGGAAAACGGATTTTTACCATCAGAAGCAGCTGTATTTTGAATTACTCGTTGCTGCTGTTTAATAAATTTCACTAAAGTATCGAACTTAGGAATTTTGTCATTTGATGAAGACATTTCGAAGAAACGAGCGGTTTCAGGATCTAATTTTTGGGTCGCTATATAAAATAAAATAAAATCATCCAGATTAGGGATTTTCAATTTTCTCAAACCATTCACAGCGGCGACAAACTGGTCAGTAAATTGCTCAAAATTGTTGGTTGATGCCGCGTTAAAGCGTTTAAAATTAAATATTTCATTTAAGTATGAAGAAGCCAACATACGCTTGTCTTCATATTTTTGTACAAGCGACTCGAAAATGAGATCATAATTATTACCATCCGGGCGTATGCCTGAGAATGCGGCTTTAGCGGTATTCGACAATTTCCCTAATAGGTAGTACAATTTTTCGTCATTAGTGAGCGATGTATTGTTATGTATGGTATTTTTGAAATTGGCATAGAACAGCGGCCAGTTACGGATATCACCATCGAAAGACATAATTTCGATTGGCGGTAAGCGTGCTTGCTGTTTAACTAAGTTGCTATTATGACCTGCAACAGAAGGCGCGGGACCGGAGTAAAGAGAATAGGCATATTTAATACGACAATACAAATCCTCAAATGCCAACCAGGATTGTTCATCGGTCTTAAACCTTGGGTTTTCCTTTAAACAAAGCGAATTATACAAATCTAGAACTTGACGAAATTCCTTACGAATTGTATCTAAGTTTATACAAGCACACAAAAACATTTCTTGCGGTTCAATATCCGCCTTAACCTTTTGTAGTACGTCATAAATACTTTGCAACCGTGCATATAAACTATTGCGGCGCGATAAAGACATTTGGATATCAATTTCCAAAGTGTCAGTGAACTTGGGTTCGTCAGCTGACTGGTCTTCCGTCTTCTTAGACATTTTGACTGGTGACGTAAGCACGAGTAAGTAAAATAATAACGCATAAGCAAATTAATAACTGTACTAGTCAATAGTATCAGCGGGTTTTGCCTAGGTAGGCGGAGCGGGGCTATAAAAGTATCAGCGAACTAATAAGGTGGGTATAATACCAAAACCTATAAATACGTGAGTACCAGCCAGGTAGTACCAGCGTAATGAGAGTATTAGCATGTAGTACCAGCGTGTAGTACCAGCATGTAATACCTGCGGGAAGTACGTGTGAGCATTAACGTGAGTACCACAAGATGGTATCAGCGTCGCGGAGGTAAGTATAACTCACAACAAATACTATCAATAGATTACTAATTACTATTAAATAAGTAAATCCCAACGTCACGTTGCAAGTAACGCGAAAGCGTAAACGCGGGCGCGGTGCGGGAAAACGATAGAGCGGAGCGAGTTGATGACGATCAAGAGCGGATAGGATATTTCCTATCAACTTAGAAAATAAGCCAACGAGAAAGTGCGGAAAGCGGATGGTAGCTTTAATAAATATTGTATTCAACTACACAATTATGCGGATGCGAACCAATAGAAAACATGTGAAATTACCTTTATAATGGAATTTCTTATTCAAATTTGGTTATGTTTACAATTTAATAATCGAATTGAATTGAATTAAAATTGTCAATCCGGCTCGAAGGACCAAAATATGGAGCGGCTTGGAGGTTCTGGTAAACCTATAAATTTTGACGAGAGTGGACTGCAAGGCGCGGTTCTGGAAGCAGGTATGGACCTGCTTCCACGCGGTATGGAGGTGTGTGATTATTTTACAAAGTACCGATTTTGGGGATCATTGAAGAAAGCACTGCGTCGTACCTGTTAGGTTCCGTCCTGGACGATCTTGGGAGTCCTCGTGACGCGCTGGTTCGGCAGAGTCTTTCTAATGCTGACACAAGAAATCAGTTCACGGCACTTCCAAATACACTTATAAGCACACCCGCAGGTCACAAACTTCTGTATTAAAGACAATTTACAGAGTTTTTCACAATAAAAACAGTAATTACAAATTGGCTCGATTGGCTTATTTTCGGTTCGAAAACAAGACTGATGATCTTCATTTTTTTGGGCGCGTGCCAAAAACTGACACGAGGATCTTCTCTCTTCTTCTCTCCAGGTCATTTGGACGCAGTGCGAAAGAGAAGAGGGAAGGGATTCGGTACTTTGATTTTAAAAATGCGGGAAAAGAAATTAAATAGACCGAATCGAAAGTAAAGAGATTTTAATGAGTGGCGCTACCAATTTCTTTACGATTTCAACAAAGTTGTAGAACAAAAGTTGTTCAGTTTGATGGGTAAAAGCCAACCTTGAAGTATTATCACACCTTTCTATTACACGCTGTATACAGGGTGTAAGGGACAGGTTTCCGAAAACTTTAAGGGCTTGCTCAGTAGACGAAACTCAACAACTTTCCACAAGAATTTTTTTCAGGAAACGAAAAAAAATCGGCTTCTCCATACAAAATTATAAACTTGATTGGACAGTTTGTATGGAGAAGCCGATTTTTTTTCGTTTCCTGAAAAAAATTCTTGTGGAAAGTTGTTCAGTTTCGTCTACAGGCAAGCCCTTAACTTTTCGGAAACCTGTCCCTTACACTCTGTATAGTTAATCTAGTAAATTAATTTAATATGTAAGCCCTCTCTGCTTATATTGCACTGCCCCAACGGGGTGTCACATTATACAATATTAGATATTTAAGAACCATACAAACTGTGACAAGCAATAAACAAATTGGAATTGAAAAATAATTATATTGGAATAAGGTACCATTAATACTCATGGACAAAAAAATCGACTCAAAGTTTCATGCACGACTTTTGGAAAATTAACTCAATCTAGCAAAATAAAACTAAACCGAACGTTCAAAAACTGTGTGTTTACTGTTTATGATTTTAGTTTGATGGTTTTCTAGTTTTTTGCTTTTAGTGTTTAGCAGTTTTGTAGACTGAGTTATTTTTTCAAAAGTCGAGTAAAAAATCTTGAGTCGATTTTTTAGTCCGATAACTTGACATATTACCATGTTACCAAGTTATCATCACAATTCCTTGCTACTGTTTATGAATGTTTTGCTGATGTTAAGCAATGACAATCCTGTGTTTGCTAGATGGTAAAAAGGGATTCGCGAGAAAGTATGCGCAGCGTGGCTGTACAATCCATTTTTAAATTAATTGACGACGAGTTTCGGTATACTGTTGTTTAATTCGGATATTTCCAGTTTTAACAGTGACATAACAGGAATAACCCACCCATCTCATTTCTATGTTCAGAATTTTTAATTGGATTTACGCAACGCAACGCCTATAGTCTTTAGCTACCCTCTACGTCAAACCACGGTACCCTAGCACTGTCGATGTCGCTTCGTTGTTATTTCGCAAAACCAATACAGTGGTTGTCACCGTGTCAGTTTGCCAACCCTAGTTTGTTTAGGATGTCAAACGGCCCGCAAATCAAACTGGGGCGTTGATTTTGCGCTTTTAGCCGTTCTCGTTTACAGGGTGTACCCGAATAGAGAGCTCGCTTCGATTTTCAGGAGTATATAGATTGAAATGTTGCCTGGAACGTAACTGATCTGAGGGAGTGCTAAAGTTTTTGTTGCCGAAGTGAAAAGCACACAGGAAATTCAGCTGTTGTAGAAGGTCTCAGTAGTAGAAATAATGTAAAATGTTCACTTTGTGTCAGCAGCGTATTGTTTTAGGTATACACGTATATATCTCTTTCTTTAAGGATATCTTGTGATACAATTAACTATGTGTGTTATCCAATGGATAGACGACATATCTAGTAATCAGGCCTGCAAGCAATCGGTTAAATAAATATATTTTTACAGATATCTACAGCTCATGTGTTCCATATTACGTACAAATATACGTATAATAACAAACACAATTATCGTATTTAAATTTTGTTCAGAGCATAACATTTCTGTTAAATGTTGAATAAATTTTTGTAGGCACTAAGCCCCATGAAATAAAAATATAAGTAAGTTGTCGAACTATTTTAGATCTACCCCTTATAATGTTTATGGTAGCGGGTATCAAATATTTCACACTGAGTTGACATTATGGTTTTCATTTGACAGGACTTTGCGATGGCAACGGAATTTTATTGACGTTTTTACGATAGAAATGAATTGATACGCTATTTCAAGATTGGATAAATTTAGGGTGACTTTAAATTAGTTCTTGATACGAAAAGCTATGCATATGCTCATGATAACAAGCAACTTTCTCTATGGAACGCAAAAAAAAAATTAAATGCTCAAATCGCAAAAAAAGTTTTGGATTCTCCATACAAAAATGGCAAAAAATTGCAAAACAGATGATCAATTTGTATGGAGAGTCCAATTTTTGTTTTTGCGATCTGAGCAAAGTCGTAGAACAAAAGTTGTTCAGTACGATGAGTAGAATCCCCAGTTACCGATCCTACACCAATTTGTTTACACCCTAATTGTAGGAGATGTAAAGGAGGAGAAGTGAAGTGTTCTTATATGAATATATAGGGTATGTGATCACTTCGATTAATTTTAAAAATAAAAAATAAATGTTATATAAATTTTCGACCAAAGATTGTAAGTTTGTTTCATTTATCCTTCGCGGAATAGACACTCCATTTTAAATTCCGAATAAAAGAGATCCCTAAATAATTATTTGACAAAACCAGTGACGCAATATTCAATATTCCAAGACTCCTTTGGGGCTTTTCATGGGTTTAGGAATCCGCGGGGAGCAGAACCAAGGGTTGGAAAAATATTATGTTTTTCCATGAACGACGCTTCAGGCGTAACCAGTGTGACATCTGTATTTGAGGGTGTAGCTTTTATCTATATGTGTGAAGATATCTTTGTAGCTCATAGAAAAATAGAACAAATACTAGAAAGTCGAGGAGTTACCAAGGATTAGAAGACAATGGAGATTGCTCCACAGACAAGAGCCTAGCTCTTTTTTTAATTTATTTATTACAAAAAACACATGCTGTTAGCAGACTGTTGTCCAAAGGTCAGCGAGGCATATTAAAACTTAACTATTACACATACTTATAACTATAGATGATATTTTAAGATACAGAAGAAGAAAGGCATAGCAAAAATCAAGCTTCGTGGCTCAATCCGGTTTGGGTGGTCACGTCGATCATGTAAGTTAACTTACTGCAGATAAAGTGGATAGGATTTAACAGTTAGTTGAGTCTCTGATTATATCAAAGACATTGTAGGCAGTTTGGAAATCTACAATCTCCACCAATCCAGACTTGGTCATTGTGTGTGGAGTATTGACTAATTAACCTATCTGAGATATGGGGTAAAACCCGGTCCAATAGCGGGGACGATATGGAGTTTCTAACGTAATAAGTCTTTGTTTAACATTTGACTTGTTTCGACTTAAATATTGTGGTGATGTTGACCACAGCCTTATGCGTAATACATTAAGGGTCCTTTGGGTATGCTGATGCTTGTCGCTATATACAAACTTTGGCTCCAATACTTCATACTCGTAAATGAGATGTTAGATAGATAATAGTTTCAAACAATATTTCGCCGACTAATTGCCAATTATGACAAATGACCTTAGGATATAATATGCTATGCGATCATCGCAATAGAAATGTGCGTCTATTGTTGCATATACAGAGTGTTACAAAATGAAACGTTAAGTGGAGTTTTACATCATTATATTGAACGAAAATAATTGTCTCCAACAGTCCCAATTGTTCCAATAGTCGATGCTTTAAAAAAATAATTTGAACTCTGCTTTATGGATTTAACCAAATTTATACACATTTTAGGTTACAAAATGATTTTGGATTTTCCCGATATTGTATAGAAAACTACGCATAAAACAAACTGACAACAGGATATCGAGAACGCAACGTTCTCCTCGACACGTCGTCGTCTCGGCAATACAAATAGGAAATTGTAGTTATACAGGTGAAATTGAAATCGAGGAACAAATTTTAACTGTGGGATCTAGTCATAAAAATGAACAACTTTCTCTAAGAAAGCAATTTAATCGGAGCAAAAAACAATTGGAATTTCCATACAAAGTTGGCTACTTGGCTAATCGATTTGTATGAACAGTCCAATTTTTTTTTGTTGCGATTGAATTGGTTCCTCAGAGAAAGTTGTTCAGTTCCATGACTAGAAGCCACGGTGAAAATTTGTTCGGCGATTTCAATTTCACCCTGTATATACGATGGATCTGTCATCGTTCTGTGTGTCTGTCTGTAAAGAGACGTTTCCGATTGCGGAACCAGTGTTACAATGGATTGGGACAACATTTGGGTACTGAATAAACAATAATCGGTTCTGGTTTAGTAATAGGTAGGTACCTATACTTGTCTTCAGTATACATAGGGGTTGCTACGGTAACATCAGTAGGTATAGTTAGAGCGAGGTCATTAGAAATATGAATTTGTTAAATTTTCCTGTATATGTTGTACAATAAAGTGTTTTCATTAATTCATTCATTTCATAAATGTTTGAATCTAAATCTATTTTTTTTTTACATGGCAACACTATAGCAGTTGTCAAACTCTGTATCGAGTTTAAAAAAGCAGCCAAGTGCGAGTCGGACTCGCCCATGAAGGGTTCCGTAGCAGCAAGTAACATAATATAAAAGTTCTTGTAGTTCGTTGTAGGTAAATTGCGGTTTACGATTTATGACGTATTAAAAAAAAAACTACTTACTAGATCTTGTTCAAACCAAGTTTCGGTGGAAGTTTGCATGGTACATCATATATTTTTTTTAGTCTTATCATTCTTTTATTTCAGAAGTTACAGGCATTTTGTTACACACATTTTACCACTTTGGAAGTGTCTCTCGCGCGAACTATTCGGTTTAGAAAAAAATGATATTTTTTTTTTTTTTCTTTTTCATTTCATTTATTCATTTATTACATACACTGGAACAATAACAGTTTACAACCAAGCTCGCTCCAATTCATTCACTTAAAAATTATTAGTATATTAAATATTTTTAGGAAAACATACAATTTCATTGTCAATAAAATTAAAATTTAAAACATTAAAAACTTTGTAAAAATAAAGGTAAATAAAAATCATCTTGTTGTATATATACTTGAATAAATATTGTAAAATAATAATAAATTGTTTGAATAAATATTGTAAAGAATAAAAATTAATGTAACACTGTAAAATAACATGCATTTAAAATTGTATACTGGTAAAAACATTATAAAGTAAAATTTAAATAGAAATAGTGCTTTTCGGAGCGATTGACTCAAGATAAAGACCAGCCGATGTCATGATTTTTGACTCTGAGCTGGCGAAGAGGTCTAACGTAGTATCGAAAAACAAAATATTATTTATTAGTTTACAGCCCTCTACTAAGGGAGAGTGGGCCAGTATGTCCGTGCGCGGCGCCGGCACTGCCAGCAGAGGGTGGCGGCGCGCGCGCTGGTAGTTGTCAGGCACGAACAGCGCCACCCGCGCCAGCAGCGGCGGGTTGTGCGAGTGCGCGCGCACCAGCCGCGCCACGTGCTGCACCAGCGCCAGGCCGCGCCGCACCTCGAGCGTGCGGTAGTTGACCATGCCCAGAATGAACGGGGTGGGGTATAGGTGTGGGTAATAACCGTATATTTTTTTGTAAAGGAGTCTTACAAACGATTTTTGAACTCGTTCTATGGTGAGTTTGTATGACTGTTGATGCGGGCTCCAAACACACGAGTTGGTCTCGAGTCTGCTGCGCACGTAAGAGTTATACAGAGCACACAGGGCATCCCTCCCACTGAACTCGCGTGTCTGTCTCATAACGAATCCCAAAGATTTCCTGGCTGCCTTAGCGAGCCCGGTCACGTTACTGTGAAATGATAGTTGTGTATCGAATATCGTTCCGAGATCTTTGAACATGGTGACCCGCTGCATATCACGATCTAGGATTTTATAATTAGCTACTATCGGTGAGTGCGCTCGCGAGAAGGACATCACCGCGCATTTTGAGATATTTAAATTGAGGCTGTTCGCTGTGCTCCAGGCGAGTACGGCGGTGATGTCCTCCTGCAAGCGCGCGCAGTCCGCAGCGTCGCTCACGCGCAGCGCTAGCTTGACATCGTCCGCGAACATGAGGCACACCGAGTGGTTTACGACGGACGGAAGGTCATTGATTAAGATCAAAAACAGCAATGGCCCGAGGCTGCTCCCCTGCCCGATGCCCGACGACACGTTATACGGAGAAGTTTTTGAATTATTAAACTGCACGTACTGTGACCTGCCGCACAGGTAGTTGGAAAAAAAATTGAGAAGATTTTTAGAGATGCCGGCCATGGCCATCTTCGTCAACAGAACGTCGTTGTCAACCCTGTCAAATGCTTTTTGATAATCAAAATAAGCTACATCTGTTTGCTTTTTTGAATCCATGTTAGTCGCTAAGAAAGTAACTAGATTTAGTAAGTTAGAAGTCGTCGAGCGACCCGGGAGAAAGCCGTGCTGTTCCATACAGAACCAGCCTCGAAGCTGTTTATATAACAGTGAGTATATGACTGATTCATAAATTTTCCCAAAAACAGATAAGACAGCCACAGGTCTATAGTTTTTTATATCAGATTTGGGACCACTTTTGTGTATTGGTATTACCTTAGAACTCTTCCAAAGCGTTGGGTATATACCTAGTCTGAGAGATAAATTTATAATGTAGTGCAATGGATGAAGTAATACCTCGATGCAGTCCTTAATAAGGTATTGTGGGATTCCATCAGGACCTTGTGTGGGTTTTGACGCCAGACGTTTCGCCGCCATACGGATATCTGACTCGCTCACATACGCGATGTCGACGGAGGTGTTGTTCCACGCGCATGCACGGGTGGCCGCCTGCGTGGCCGCGACCACATCGAGTGTCGGCGAGTCGGGTAAAAATACACTCATAAAAAAGTCTGCGAAGGCATTCGCGACCTCCTGATTGGAAGTCATGCCAAACACCGCTGGCTCATTTGACTGACGTTTTTGCTTGACATAAGACCAAAATTCGACTGGATTACGTTTTATTTTATTCTCGATGTTTTTTATATAAGTTGTAAGACATGACTCGATTTTTAATTTAGATAATTTTCGATAATTACTAAATAGATTATAAAACACCTGCGAGTTCGTTTCTTTATACAATTTATGATAATAATGTTTTTGTTTTAAAAGGTTAGTTATTTCCGTCGTAAACCACTCGGGGTACGGCCAGGGTTTCGGTTTGTTTCGGGGTGGGACCGTGTCTGCAAAAGCTTTGTGCAAGAGATAGTAAAATGAGGCGACTGCCGCGTCAACCGAGTCGCTGTTATACAACGTATCCCAGTTCATATTATAGATATTAGAATACAGCAACGGCAAGTTAGCTTTCCGAAAATTATAGCCTGTAGGTATGTCCTCGACTGAGCTGTCTTTATTGTACTCTGAATTTTCTGACTGAACGTTTTTATTTAAAGGAATACTCATTAATATGTCTAATGGAATGTGATGCATTTCATCACTTACCAGGCCCTCCTTGCACTCCGAGACCGAAATCCTGACATCGGCTGGGCTTGTTAGCACTAGATCTAGGATTCTTCCCAATTTGTTACACATTTTGTTATTTTGGCGAAGGTTACACATAGATAAAAATAGCTCAAAATCGTCACGCATATTTTGTGATGTTGAATATAGGATATTAGAAACCTCAATATCATTTTTGAAGACCTATCTATAAATACCCCACACGTATAGGTTTGATGAAAAATTTTTTTTTGAGTTTCAGTTCTAAGTATGGGGAACCCCCAAAATTTATTGTTTTTTTTCTATTTTTGTGTGAAAATCATTATGCGGTTTACAGAATACATCTACTTACCAAGTTTCAATAGTATAGTTCTTATAGTTTTGGAAAAAAGTGGCTGTGACATACGGACGGACAGACAGACAGACAGACACACAGACAGACAGACAGACATGACGAATCCATAAGGGTTCCGTTTTTTGCCATTTGGCTACGGAACCCTAAAAAGGTGCTGATAGACGTGCGTTATCGATATTTTTACAAATATCTAAGTTTGTAAGACGAGTTCTTTCAGTTCGTATCAACCATTTGAAAAAAATACCGTAAAGTTCAATTTATACGCTGTCTTTATCAGCAATAAGGGATACCTACCAGCAGCGCTGTCACTATTTTGCATTGCTTCTGTCCTGCCAAATTTATTCTTCTACTCCTCGCTCTAACTTCCTGTCATCATCGTCATCATCAGCCATCAGCTGGACAAAGGCCGCTGGATGCGGGTCGCGCAGGACCGGTTTGAGTGGAAATCCTTGGGGGAGGTCTTTGTCTAACTTAACAATTTCTATTTGATAAGCAGGTGGCCTAGGTGAAAACGGCCTATTTTTCGACTAGGTACTACCTAGTCGAAAAATAAATAACTTGTAATCCCACTACATTGCACTGTTGAATAACGAAAACACATCCATCTATTAGCTTAAGACATCAAACGAATGTCAACATTTGTTTTTGATGACAAATGTTTTGGTGTTATGTTGCTCTTCTAGTCTTTATTGGTTCGGGTATGAAACAGGTTTTGATGTTTTAATTAAAGATCTTAATTAAATATTTATATAGATGGGTGTGGAAATGAAAGATGGAACTTTGTTAAATATTATATTCCGTAAAGTTGTCTTGTAATGTTTAAAGTTTAATTTAAGAAAGACATGATTTGATATTTTTAGGGTTCCGTACCTCAAAAGGAAAAACTCTTATAGGATCACTCGTGTCTTTTGTCTGTCCGTACTATACTATACTATACTAATTTTTGTCTGTCCGTACCGTACTAGACCGATAAACTATATTGTCGTTTTTTATTCTGATTCTGAATCTCATTTTGTAGTTAATATGTTTTTTATAATTTTTGATGTTCGCTTTATACTTATAACTGCTGATCAATTGCTTTGTAATGTCATATTTTACCATCTCCGTCTTAAGTAAATCCAATCATCTCCATAAAAGTACTTTGCATGTTATTAAGTATAAAATATAAAAAGTATTCACTACATACATTTATTTATTCAGTCATGCAGCAGGTCCTTAAAAATAAAACAATAAAACTAGACACGACCACGACGTACAAAAAATACAAACACAAATACACAAACAAGCAGTGAATTTACTGAAGTTGAAAATCAAAAACAAAGTCGTAAAGGTCTTTAACACGTAACTTATCAAGGTTAACCATTTTCAAGAATTGTTTACAAAAGAAAACTCAGTAAAATATTGTAATGTAATAAGAACTAAAAACATAGTACTTTTTTTGTAACAGAATATTACTTGTACCTAAATAATAACGGAGTTGTTATTGGCTCAAGTTTCACTTAGTCTCATATAACTGATTTATGATTACCAATAATATTATTATTATCAATAATAATTGGATAACATAGACGTTTATTGACGTAACCGCAGAAACCATGTTTGAGGTCACCTAACCATGTTAAGGCTTGAAAAGTTTTGACTTATGACTTTACCAACATATCTTTGCAGTTAATCACTAGAAAATTATACAAATATATATTTTATAGCACTACCTTAAGGGCTAATAAAGTTATGATTGAATATTTGGTAGTTACGATAAGTTGAGTGACCAATTCGAGTACAAACTTGTATTTTCCGTTGAAATATAGATGTCACAATCAATATTCGACCTTTTGAATTCACGTTTAGCGTTCAGCTAGGTCTTCAGCTAGGTTAGATATGAAGATGCTAGTGTTAACTACGAACGTTCAGCAGGATCCGTTCTGAAACCCAATTTACATGTAAATTGGTGGAAGTCACTTCGGATTAAGTCAAACTTGGTGGACCTTAAGACTTCACATGGTGCAATTCGCGAAACAATGATAAAAATCGAAACCTCTCGGATATTTCTTATATAAGTAGAAGTAATAATGTTGAAGATGGCCAGTACTTTTATATCTGTTTTTGTGCCACTTCCATGTATGTATATTTGACAGACTTTTGCTTAGTCTGATTTTGAATCTGTTTTACCAGCATAAAGCCTACTCTACTAAAAATAATGCGACTCTATTTTTTTTTTTTATGTGATTGGTGGCAAACGAACAGACGGATCACCTGAAGGTAAGCGATTACCGCCGCCCATAGACACCCGCAACACCAGAGGACTCACAAGTGCGTTGCCAACCTTTGAAATGGGATAGGAGATGGGGAGAATTTGGGGGAGGGGAGGCTGAGCCTACGGTACCCTCACTCACTCGGCGAAACACAACGCAAGCGTTCCTTCACGCCGTTTGCTTGTATTCTCTTTGTACCGGCTTCCACAGACACCCTTTGTTTGGGTGTACTATTCATAAGGTATACCCAACATTATCATCATCATCATCAGCTAAAAGACGTCCCCTGCTGAACAATTGCCTCCTCCAAGGATTCAAAATTCAAAATCATTTATTTCTTTACGTAGGTACATTAAGCACTCTTATAAACGTCATATCATTTTGCTGGAGGAATATTCCAAATGTCATTTCCACGACGACCGGTCATTCCGATTGTTATCATTAGGTGGCAGCGGGTAAGCTATATCTAAAAAAAAAAAGAAAAAAATACGATATTAAAAAATGTGTAAATCATACTTAAATAAAAAAGATTTAGATTTTGGTCTTATAGGCACCTTGAATCTTCTGACATTAGGATTGGTC
The DNA here is from genome assembly GCA_958295455.1 of Coleophora deauratella. Lineage (NCBI taxonomy): Eukaryota > Metazoa > Arthropoda > Insecta > Lepidoptera > Coleophoridae > Coleophora > Coleophora deauratella. The sequence goes on along the minus strand of OY282403.1, from coordinate 2,230,771 downwards.
ACTAATAAGTCTTATAACTTCCATCTTTCTCCTCCACCTTAATTCATATACTTGTGTGTGCCTTCAACAGATCAGATCTGGTCTGTTCATCCATCTTGGCGTGAAACATACAAATATCATAACCTCCGCATACAGGGTATTACAAAACTCCCCCTAATGAATTAAGGATGTTAAAGTGTGTCATGCAAGGAGTCCACTGTATATTTTTTAAAAAAAACGTTAAATAAAAATTTTGCGATAACTAATTATTTTTAATCATAAATAAGATTATCGATAATTTAAGAACCACAGCACTATTGTATTCACCTGTCAGTTCATGATAGGAATACAGATAGCCGCGCTATGATAGGCTGCGTTCATATGCCGCTGCGCTATGATTGGCGCGTTTCCGCGCGGGGTCATGACCGCGACCAGATGATCGCTAGAGTTGGAAAATTGTAAATATCATATTATTATCGATATTTTTGAAGAAATTCGAAAGACGATTTGTCCGAAACGCAGCAATGCAGCAAAAAGAAAAAGTACCCAAATTTTAAAATGATTCACAGTCCACGCCGTTTCAACCTTTAGGGGTAGGATTGTAACACCCTGTATACAGGGGGTGTAACAAAATTGGTTTAGGACCTGTTAACTGGGGATTCTTCTCATCGCACTGAACAACTTTTGTTGTACGACTTTGCTGAAATCACAAATAAAATTTTGGATATTATATACAAATTGATTGATCTGTTTTGCCATTTTTGTATGGAGAGTCCAAACATTTTTTGCGATTTGACCAAAGTCGTAGAACAAAAGTTGTTCAATACGATGAGTAAAGTCCCCAGTTAACGGGTCCTACACCAATTTTGTTACACCCTGTATAATAATAGAAGGGAGTGGAATAGTAGGTAAAGTGGTCTAACTTTGCCCTTTGAAAGGCAATGAGCTACACTGCACTTTGCAATGCTGTGACTAGAAGCGCAGACAGCTCTAATCCAGAGGTAGACCAACTAGCATATCGCTATAAACTTCGTCTACATTTGAAACTGTATCTTTGTACCAAGCGTGCAAGCAAAACTGAAAATTGAAATTGAACGATCATTTACGAAAAAATCCTCATTACAGTGTTCACGCATTACTACCTGTTTTTTTTGACAAGACCACCCAATTTTCACTACTAAATTGTCCTTGCTTAAATGTACATTGTTAACTTATCGTTTGCCTATAAAGAGTATTTATAAATATAATAAAGTATATCTTAAATTGTAAACTCTTTTTAAACGTTTCACTTTTTAGCCGGTAACCTGTTTAGTTACTATTTTAATTTCACTAAAATGTAGTATTTCCTATAACCTATCTGTTATTAACTTCTGAAAAACTTGAGGTTGTCCTCCTTTTTAAGTAATATTAATAAGAGCCCTATCTTAACGAAAACAGCTTTTATAAACTTGAAGATGCGTAATATTTATGCTTCATTTTGTAATAAAAACTAAAACCTCCTTTTCAGCATTAATGTAAGTATAGGGATGAGTATTGATCATATAAGTAAGTAAGTATAGGGATGAGTATTGATCATATAAGTAAGTAAGTATAGGGATGAGTATTGATCATGTAAGTAAGTATAGGGATGAGTATTGATCATGTAAGTAAGTATAGGGATGAGTATTGATCATGTAAGTAAGTATAGGGATGAGTATTGATCATGTAAGTAAGTATAGGGATGAGTATTGATCATGTAAGTAAGTATAGGGATAATTATTGATCATGTAAGTAAGTATAGGGATGAGTATTGATCATGTAAGTAAGTATAGGGATGAGTATTGATCATGTAAGTAAGTATAGGGATCAGTATTGATTATGCAAGTAAGTATAGGGATGAGTATTGATCATGTAAGTAAGTATAGGGATGAGTATTGATCATGTAAGTAAGTATAGGGATGAGTATTGATTATGCAAGTAAGTATAGGGATGAGTATTGATCATATGAGTAAGTAAGTATGGGGATGAGTATTGATCATGTAAGAAAACCAATAGACTAGCCTTTTTAGGGTTCCGTAGCCAAATGGCAAAAAACGGAACCCTTATGGATTCGTCATATCTGTCTGTCTGTCTGTCTGTCTGTCTGTCCGTATGTCACAGCCACTTTTTTTCCGAAACTATAAGAACTATACTGTTGAAACTTGGTAAGTAGATGTATTTTGTGAACCGCATTAAGATTTTCACACAAAAATAGAAAAAAAACAATAAATTTTGGTGGCTCCCCATACTTAGAACTGAAACTCAAAAAATTTTTTTTCATCAAACCCATACGTGTGGGGTATCTATGGATAGGTCTTCAAAAATGATATTGAGGTTTCTAATATCATTTTCTTCTAAACTGAATAGTTTGCGCGAGAGACACTTCCAAAGTTGTAAAATGTGTGTCCCCCCCCCCGTAACTTCTAAAATAAGAGAATGATAAAACTAAAAAATATATATGATGTACATTACCATGCAAACTTCCACCGAAAATTGGTTTGAACGATATCTAGTAAGTAGTTTTTTTTAATACGTCATAAATCGTAAACCGCAATTTACCTTTCATTCAAGTTACAACGAACTACAAAAAATTTTATATTATGTTACTTGCTGCTACGGAACCCTTCATGGGCGAGTCCGACTCGCACTTGGCCGCTTTTTTAATAAAGCGAACGGGCGGTTGTCCGCCCGCCTGTACCGAATTTGTCATGTTTAATTCGAGTTTTATTCGAGTAAATATAAGGGTCCTTATGAAATACCTGAAAAAAATTTAACTACTGCTTCTACTCACGATTTCCCCAAGAAATCTATACTCAGTTCGCAAAAAAAAATTTTGGACTTCCCATACTAATCAATCAACTGATCTGGCAATTTTGTATGGTAAGTCCAAAAATTTTTTTGCGCATTGAGTATAGGTTCCTTGGGGAAAGTTGTTCAGTTTCATGAGTAGAACCCACTGTTAAATTTTTTTCAGGTATTTTAGAAGGACCCTATATAACTCTCCTAAGCTGACTTAGAGCAATAAAGTTCACCCTTTGAATGTGGAACTTTAAAAACCCGACGTATACTCCATAAAACCGAATCCGTTTTTGCACTCCAAAACTCATTTTAAGCTGAAAGTTCATACAGTAAAACAGACTTACATACAGGTATACAAAAAAAACATTACTCATTATGGGGCAGTCGGCTAGAAATATGATAGATGAAACTGCATAAAAGGCTTCTCAAAGTTTTTTCTGCGATCACTCCAAATTCACATTTGATAAACTGGGGCAGAAAAAAAAAACTTTTTAGAAGTTCTACTTTTTATCAGCCAGTACCAATAGTAAAACGAATTGTAATATATCTTGTAAAAACTGTCACTCCAGTCTTTTCCAGTTATTAAGGTCCACGCATACCAACTTCAGTCATCTGTCAATAATAGCGTATTCAGTGAACCTTATCAGTCTTGAAGGACGCATCCCTCATTACCTTACGTTGAATTTCAAATCTTTCCGAATGAAATAAGATATGGGGAGAAATTATGGGAATCCTTTCAAAAGGTAAATATTTATAATCTATCTATCTATACTATAATAAAACAGTAGAAACCGCATGTCTGTACATTGAATATTTTTACCAAAAATAGTGATAGGGGGATAAAATAAGAGTAATAGAACACAAAAAAAACAAATTTCAAAGATTTTCTCTGCCTGTCTGTGTCTGTCTGTCTGTGTGTCTGTCTGTCTGTCTGTCCGTCTGTCCGTCTGTTCACGCTAATCTCCAAAACTACTGAATTGATTTTAATGCGGTTTTCTTAAATAGATTAAGCTTAGTTTGGAACTTTGTATGGGCCTTGTTTCATTTAAATCGGATGTCGAAAAAAAAAGTTATCGGCATCTAAAGATAATTTTAAATTCGTCTTTCGCCTGATAAAAACTACATAGCAAACTGGGTCGAAACAAGGGTTGAAAGCTTATATACGTTGGTATTTTATTGTTTGTGTCTGCCTGCTGTCTGTCTGTCTATTCGCGCTTTACGATGAAATCTTGGATTAGGTGTGTCGAAGGTATATCAAAGAATACTTTTAATCCCGAATTAGT